>CAMZMU010000113.1:18363275-19563275 GCA_947311845.1 Poa pratensis
TCAACCCTAGCTCGGAGGGTCCAGAACCTCTTCCCGCACCCTGCCGGAGGGGAATCGTCACCGGAGGCTTCTACATCGCCATGCCTGCCTCCGGAGTGATGCGTGAGTAGTTCATCCTTGGACTACGGGTCCATAGCAGTAGCTAGATGGTTGTCTCTCCAATTTGTGCCATCATGTTTAGATCTTGTGAGCTGCCCTACATGATCAAGATCATATTATTGTAATGCTACATGTTGTGTTTGCTGGGATCCGATGAATATTGAATACTTGTCAAGTTGATTATCAATCTATCTATGTTATTTAAGATCTTGCATGCTTTCCGTTACTCGTAGATGCTTTGGCCAAGTAGATGCTTGTAACTCCAAGAGAGAGTATTTATGCTAGATAGTGGGTTCATGCCTCCGTAATCTGGGAGAGTGACAGCAACTTCTAAGGTTGCGGATGTGCTGTTGCCACTAGGGATAACCTAACATGCTATGTCCACGGTCATATGTATTTGTTTACATTACGCACTTTACTTAATGCAATTATCCGTTGCTTGCAACTTAATACCAACGGGGGACTCGGATGACAACCCGGCGGTGGATTATTAGTCATAGACGCTGTTGGATAACGGTCTATGTATTATGTCGTAATGCCCAATTAAATATCATAGTAATCATCATGTCATGTATATGCATTGTCATGCGCTCACTATTTGTCAATTGCCCAGCTGTAATTTGTTCACCCAACATGTTAGTTATCTTTTATGGAGAGACACCACTAGTGAACTGTGGACCCCGGTCCATTCTTTTACACTGATTAAACAACCACAAACTGCAAACTGTTCCTTTTTCATTCTCTGCAATTTAATACTCATTTTCCACACCATACGTTTAATCCTTTGTTTTCAGCAAGCCGTGAGATTGACAACCTCACTGTTTCGTTGGGGCAAAGTAGTTTGATTGTGTTGTGTGCAGATTCCACGTTGGTGATCGTATTGCGCCGTGCGAGCCACCAACAACCTTCTGAAGAGTTGCTGCTCCTACTGGTTCGATAACCTTGGTTTCTTTCTGAGGGAAAACTTGCTGCTGAACTGCATCATACCTTCCTCTTGGGGTCTCCCAACGAACGTGTGATTCACGCCATCAAGCTCTTTTTCTGGCGCCGTTGCCGGGGAAGTACTCATCATCACCATCATCCCTCAATACTCTCCCTCTCAACCAGCACCAGCATCTTTTTCTGGCGCCGTTGCCGGGGAGACAGCAGTCTTCTGCAAGGGGAGTTTCACGCTTCCAATCTCTTTACTTTGTTTTTCTTGCTTAGTTTATTTTATTTTATCTTGTTTGCTTTCAATTATCAAAAACACAAAAAAATTAGTTACTTGCATCTAGTTTATTTTCTGTTTGGTTTTTATTATTTCATCATGCTTCTCCCTAAGTATACTTTAAAAGAAATATCTGTGGGTAGTGGGTCTATCATTGGAAGAGATAACATTGAGGAATTCTTAATCATGTTAGTATGGTTGAAGATTTTGAAGATAGATCCTTGGTAGAACTTGCTCCAAATTATGAAATTGCTACAGCTTCTCTAGTTCACATGTTGGAAGCTCGGTTTGTCAATCTTAGTCCCATAATGCAGCACATGTTTCTAAAACTTCATGATACGGAAGATGGTGAAAAGAAAGATTTTGTTTTAGAAACCCTACTTAAGAATTTGGTGATGTTGCTAGGGAAGCTAGAAAAGTTTTTATTAAATACAAGATGCTTGGTATTGTATTGACGTTGTTAATACACTTGAAAAACTTGAAAAAGAGAGGCTTAAGTACACTAAAGAAACTAATTGTGAGGGGGAAGTTAAAATACCAATACCTTTTAAGCTTATAGGAATGCAGGAGGCACTAGAAAAGAATTTTGATTGGATTGTTCCTGAAAACCCATTTGATGAATGATGAGCCTAGAGGTATTGAGAAAGGGAATTCCGAAACCTACATAGATAAGATAAAATGCATTGTTGAGAAAACTTCCGACCTCTCTTTGATGCTCTTCACTTGGTAATACTTGATGCATGCTTTGTGCCTAGCTAAAAGGCGTTAAAGAAAAGCGCTTATGGGAGGCAACCCATTATTTTTTCTGCAATTTTTCTTTTTTGAGTCAAGGAGGATGTTTACTTCTGTAGCAACTCCTTTGTATCTTTATTTTCTCGCATTGTTGTGCCAAGAGTAGCCTCTAATGTTAAACGATGCTTAATTTTGATTGCTGCGCAGAAACAGATTTTTGCTGTTCACTGTACGAAATTCCTAAAATCACCAGATTGTTAATTAAATCTGAAATTTTTTGCGTAATCTTTATGAATGTCTGAATCTTTCATTAGTTCAAGTTTTTCGATCTGAGCGTCGTAAGTGCCTCGAAAAAATTCGTCTTTGCGACTGTTCTGTTTTAGACAGATTATGCCTTTTTATTTTGCATTCTCTCTTTTACTAGTGTTGAGTGAAATTCTTTTTTGGGTGGAAGAGCTTCACATAACATCAGTGGCTGTAGCTAATGTTTAAAGTAACAAATCATATTGCGTCTTATAGAACATGTGAGTTTTTGATTATGCACTAACCCTCTAATGAGATCTACTTTGAGTTTGGTGTGACGGAAGTTTTCAAGGGTCAAGAGAGAAGGATGATATAATAGGATCAAGAAGAGTGAAGAGCTTAAGCTTGGGGAGGCTCCCATGGATCTCCCCAGCATATTTCAAGAAGACTCAAGCGTCTAAGCTTGGGGATGCCCAAGGCATCCCCTTCTTCATCGTCAAAATTATCAGGTCATCTCTAGTGAAACTATATTTTAATTCTTTCACATCATATGTGCTTTTCTTGGAGCGTCTGTGTGCTTTTATTTTCAGTATTGCACTTTTATTTTCAATAAAGCTTGACTGGACCCTAGCATTCTTGATTGGGAGAGAGACACGCTCCGCTTTTTCATGAGAATACTCCTATTCTTCACTTATATTTGTTGAGTATTCATATCTAGCGCTGTTCAGCTTTTAGCTCTTGTTTTCATGTATCTCTTGTCAGAGCTATTAGCTTTCTTTTGTAGAAAGTACTCTCTTGCTTCACTTATATTTGTTTGGAGAGTTGATTAAATAAATTGATTGGTGTTTGGTTGGTTCAGAAAATGTTGCATGTGGTAATTGGTATAAGGAAAAACTTGCTTAATCTTGTAGATCACTAATTTGGATAACTTGATGCTTGTCAATTGTTTTGAGTTAACAAGTAGATCATGATTAAATTGTGCATCACATGAGTTAAGCCTATTAGTGAAGAACTACCGTAAAGCTTGTTGAAAATTTGGTTTGCATCGGTGGTATCTCTAAGGTCTAGATATTTTCTAATAACAGGGTTTGGTTAACAAGGAAGACGGTATGAAGTCTTATAACGTTTGCAATATGTTTGTCATATAAAACTTGGTGTACGGGTTGATATTCTTGTTTGCTTACATAACCTTGCTAGCCTAAACTCTGTACTGAGAGGGAATGCTTCTCGTGCATCCAAATCCTTGAGCCAAAATCCATGCCATTTGTGTCCACCATAACTACCTATATGTGGTATTTCCTTGCCACTCCAAGTAAATTTTTCATGTGCTACCTTTAAATTATTCAAAATGTTATTATTCCCTTTTTGTGTCAATGTTTACTAGCTCATGAGGAATTAGTGTGGTTATTCTTTATTCTATTTGTTGAATGGACTTTTACACCTGGACTAGTGGCATATACATCCGCTTATCCAATAATTTTGCAAAAAGAGCTGGCAACGGGGTGCCCAGTCCCAATTAATTACAACTTTAACCAATTAATTCTCTTCACACTTTTGCCCTGATTCATCAGTAAGCAATGACAAACAGTGAAATACCTGAATGTGTGTAAACCAAAGAGAAAGAGGGATGATCTGCCTTGCTGGTAGAAATAACGTCCTTCATGGGAGCCGCTCTTAAAAGTCCGTTTGACAGGTAGAATACTGTTCTCACCCGCTACCATTCGTTGACAATTAACAAACACCTCTCAAAAATAGATACTCCTCCATGGTATGTGATTGATGGAAGGCACCCGAGGATTCGGTTAGCCATGGCTTGTGTTAGCAAGGTTGGGAGGAGTATCAAATATTTTATGCAATCTCTATATGCTTTCAAAAACCTAAAAGCTCTAGCACATGACTTAATCCCTGCTTCCCTCTGCGAAGGGCCTTTCTTTTACTTTTATGTTGAGTCAGTTTTCCTATTCTTTCTGTCTTCCACAAGCAAACACTAGTGTCAACTTTGTTACAACATGCGTTATATGCTACGTATTGGACTTGTTATACTACTTTGTGTTGACAATATCCATGAGATAAATATGTTGAAAGTTGAAGCAAATGCTGAAACTTAATTCTTCCTTTGTGTTGATTGAATACCTTTTATTAGAAACTATTGCTTTATGAGTTAACACTTATGCAAAACTGTTTGATGCTTGTCTCGAAAGTACTATTCATGAAAACGTTTAGCTTGTGTGATTCATTGTTTACTCATTATCTATTTGGTAGCAAATTATAGACCATTGACTTGGATCACTTCATTCATTTACATGTGCCTTGCAATATTATATGATCAAGATTATGATGGTAGCATGTCACCTCAAAAATTATTTTGTTTTTATCGTTTACCTACTCGAGGACGAGTAGGAACTAAGCTTGGGGATGCTGATACGTCTCAAACGTATCTATAATTTTTGATGTTCCATGCTTGTTTTATACCAATTGCTACATGTTTTGCATCTACTTTATATCACTTTTATACATTTTTTGGGACTAACCTATTAACAAGATGCCGAAGTGCCAGTTCCTGTTTTCTGCTGTTTTTGTATTCCAGAAAAGCTAGTCTGGAAATATTCTCGGAATTGGACGAAACTTCACGGGGATCCCTATTACCAGAACACCTGACGGACCAAGGAGCAACAGAGGAGCCAGGAGGGCCCCACACGCACCTAGGGCGCGGGCCCCCCTCTGCGCCCCTAGGGTGGTGTGGGCCCCTCGGGGGTCGTCAGCCGCCGCCCTTTCGCCTACTTATTCCCCCCGACGCGAAAACCCTAAGTGCCTGAGCAAATATCCACGAAAAGTTCCAGAGACGCCGCCGCGTCAACCCTAGCTCGGGAGGGTCAGAACCTCTTCCCGGCACCCTGCCGGAGAGGGGAATCGTCACCGGAGGCTTCTACATCGCCATGCCTGCCTCCGGAGTGATGCGTGAGTAGTTCATCCTTGGACTACGGGTCCATAGCAGTAGCTAGATGGTTGTCTCTCCAATTTGTGCCATCATGTTTAGATCTTGTGAGCTGCCCTACATGATCAAGATCATATTATTGTAATGCTACATGTTGTGTTTGCTGGGATCCGATGAATATTGAATACTATGTCAAGTTGATTATCAATCTATCTATGTTATTTAAGATCTTGCATGCTTTCCGTTACTCGTAGATGCTTTGGCCAAGTAGATGCTTGTAACTCCAAGAGAGAGTATTTATGCTAGATAGTGGGTTCATGCCTCCGTAATCTGGGAGTGACAGCAATTCTAAGGTTGGGATGTGCTGTTGCCACTAGGGATAACCTAACATGCTATGTCCACGGGCATATGTATTTGTTTACATTACGCACTTTACTTAATGCAATTATCCGTTGCTTGCAACTTAATACCAACGGGGGACTCGGATGACAACCCGGCGGTGGATTATTAGTCATAGACGCTGTTGGATGACGGTCTATGTATTATGTCGTAATGCCCAATTAAATATCATAGTAATCATCATGTCATGTATATGCATTGTCATGCGCTCACTATTTGTCAATTGCCCAGCTGTAATTTGTTCACCCAACATGTTAGTTATCTTTTATGGAGAGACACCACTAGTGAACTGTGGACCCCGGTCCATTCTTTTACACTGATTAAACAACCACAAACTGCAAACTGTTCCTTTTTCATTCTCTGCAATTTAATACTCATTTTCCACACCATACGTTTAATCCTTTGTTTTCAGCAAGCCGGTGAGATTGACAACCTCACTGTTTCGTTGGGGCAAAGTAGTTTGATTGTGTTGTGTGCAGATTCCACGTTGGTGATCGTATTGCGCCGTGCGGCCACCAACAACCTTCTGAAGAGTTGCTGCTCCTACTGGTTCGATAACCTTGGTTTCTTTCTGAGGGAAAACTTGCTGCTGAACTGCATCATACCTTCCTCTTGGGGTCTCCCAACGAGCGTGATTCACGCCATCAAACACCTTTTTCAAAAGTATATTGCTTTGTGAGCTATCAAGCATGACGAGTTTTAAATTTTCAAGTCTCCAAAGTACTATTCATGAAAAATTCTTGCTTAGATGTTATACATGGTTATTCATTGTTTACCTCATTTCAAACTATAGACCATTGTCTTGGATCACTTTCATTCAGTTCATGTGCTTTACAATATTATTTGATCAAGATTATGTTAGAAGCATGTCACTACAAAAATTATTTTGTTATCATTTACCCACTCGAGGACGAACAGGAATTAAGCTTGGGGATGCTGATACGTCTCAAACGTATCTATAATTTTTGATTGTTCCATGCTTGTTATATATCATTGCCACATGTTTTTATAATGTTTTTATATCATTTTGGCATATTTCTTGGAACTAACCTATTGACAAGATGCCCAGTGCCAGTTCCTGTTTTCTGCTGTCTTTTTGTTTTAGAAAAGCTAGTCGAGGAAGTTTCTCCGAATCACCTGAAAAATTAGGGAATTATTTTTACATGGAAACAAAGCCAGAGCCGGGAGGGGAGCTGCAGGGGCCCACAGCCCCAGACGCCACCTTGCCATGGCCCAGGGCTTGGCCGCAGCTAGGGCCAACCTGGCGCCCTCCGGTGCCTCCTCGAGTCACCCTTTCGCCTATAAATGCCTTTGTCCCGAAAACCCTCGATACCCGATCATATTTCCAGAAAACATCCGAGGTCACCGCCGTCGCCAACCCTAGAACGGGAGGTTCTGAATCTCTTCCCGGCACCCTGCCGGTAGGGAGATCGTCCCACCGGATGCATCTACACCACCATGCCTGCCTCCGGAGTGATGCGTGAGTAGTCCACACGGATTACGGATCCATGGAAGTAGATAGATGGTTGTCTCTCTCCCTTGTACTCCATTGTTTTAGATCTTGTGAGCTGCCTGACATGATCAAGATCATCTATTTGTAATGCTACATGTTGCGTTTGTGGGGATCCGAAGAATTATGAAGTCATGACATTGTTGTTCAGTTTATTTATCATATGTTTTATTTATGATCTTGCATGCTCTCCGATGCTTGTGGCTGCTTTGGCCGAGTAATTGCTAGTATCTTAGAGAGGGTATTTATGCTAGATAGTGGGTCATGCCTCTTTGTCTGAGCTCGAGTTGACAGAAACGATTAAGACTTGAGATGTGTTGTTGCTACTAGGGATAAAACAGCGATGTTTATTGCTATATGTTGTGACCATTGCTTTCATTACGCACCATGCTTATTGCAATTATCTGTTGCTTGCAACTTAAACTTTCGGGTGACAGGCTGGATAGCGATCCCGGTGGATTATTCATAGATGCAGTTGGATAACGGTCTATGTATTTTGTCGTAATGCCCATATTAGATGAAACGGAACTTTGTGTCATGATAGTATTGTGTTGCGCCAATGTCGGGGAATACTTTGTGGAATAACCCGTGCCCATATGATAAGTGCGACTTGTTTTACTCGCACGAACATAAGCCTACATGAAAGCAAGCCCAATATCGCACCGCCATAGGGAGAAGAACCTAGAAGACATATCCTGGAAGGCGTGAAGACTATTGGTCTCCAAGTAGGTTTCAGTCGATATATTCCTTGTGGAGGAAGTTTCCTTTGTAACCTGACGAGCCTCTATGTATAAAGAGGACTCGTAGGACTAGAGGGGGTCAAGCCGTCAAACCCTAGTTCATACGGCGAGTGCCGAGATCGGATCGCCTCCATTGTAACACCTCATTATCATATCAATACTAATCTAGGTAGGCAGGAAGTAGGTCTTTACCACATTGAGGGGCCGAACCTGGGTAAATCTGTTTTGATCTTATTTCCTACGATCCTAAGCTCGGAGACGATTGACTCGCGCAATCCCACACCTACGAAGTTATCCATGACATCTGACGTGACAAACCCACGACAGTTGGCGCCCACCGTGGGGCCTGCGGTCAAGAGCGTCACGTTCCAGGCAGGATTGGAATCAGGGTTCAAGGACATCGCCATCGGCCAAGTTGAAAACATCAATGGTGTTCCCTTCATTGACGACTCAGAGTGGGGACCCGAGGCAGATCACATCGAGTTCGGGTACATTATTCCCATTGGATCTGTAAAAATCTTCGTCGGATCCGTCAGTCGCAGATCTATGGACGCGACTCAAGGAGGCGAATCAGGAGAGGAACTGCGGCCAGTCAGGGTCCGCGTGCTGGAAGAACTGCAGCAAGCCACAGCAAAAGTATCCGTCCCCGTTCCGTCAAAACCAGTTTTGGGAATCTCTACCAAGCTGGGATGAAGATCCCAAAATTAAAGAAATCGAAGTTGTCAGGACGGAGCTTTGTGAAGAAGCGCAAAGGCTCGCGGCCGAGCGCAAAAACTCCAGGAAGAAGATCGGCGACTGCGGCGTTGGTAGCAAAAGCAGCAGGCGATTTGGACCAAGACGGACGAAGGGGAGCGAGAGATGAAGCAGAAGTTCCACAACAATCCGGAGAGCAATGTGCACGCCGCGATTGGGATATTGTCAAGGATAGCACCGATCGGAGACACGCGAGAATAATAAGGAAGCTCGCCATGCGATTGATCTACTACAAACTGTTGTCCTACAACAGGCAAACATGTATGGAATCACGCCTAACGAGCCGCAACACGAGGTATCATGGACGGGGAAAGATGCGGCGTGGAAGAAGTAGTCAACCAGCTAGCAGGTGTGCAAATATCACCAGGCAAAGAAAATAAGGCAGATGATAAGCCGCAGACACTCGGGCGACCCAACCAACCCAGTTTGAAACTGAATCAGATGAAGATTCAGCACCAGTAAGCTCCTATTCGTTATTGAAAGGCCAGCATGCTTTGGGAGGAAATACGGCTCACTCGTTTCCCTCCGAACTTTGGTGAGTCGCAGCGAGTCACCCCCTACCATAACGACCAATACCCCGCCCTATGGATAGAGGATTATGAAATAAACATGACAGGAACTGATGTAACTCAAGAGGTGCGTGCAAAGTATTTTCACTTGGTAATACAGGGAGAAGCCAGGATTGGCTGCTAAGGTTGCCGCCAAGGTCAATAAACACATGGAAGACCTGAAGGATAAGTTCATCAAAAGATTCCAAACGGAAGACATGAAAAAACCTCAGGCAATGTGTCCAAAGGAGGACGAATCAAGCAGCAATTGGATAAAAAGAGTCGCAGAAATCCTCGGCTCCGCCAAAAATATAACAGTGCAATCTGCAGTGCAAGTCATAAGGAAGAATTGTAGATTTGAGCCACTGGTGCACAAATTAAGTCGCGCTGGACATAAGATCGATAGTTTCGACCAACTATTGTCAACAGCCAATAAGTATGCAAAGACAGATAAGATGGCAGGCGGCTTATCACAAATCCCAAAGGAAAAGGCGCAAACAACACAAACTGAACACCGTAAGTGTCAACTGAGGGAGCAAAGAAGAGACAAGAAATCACTTCCCAATAGCGCCGAAGGGGTCTTTGACAGTCCCTGCGACTTACACCGCAGAAGGGATGTGTCGCAACAGTGAAACATGGGGTTCCCCTAGTACTGCCAAAGTGGGTCCACCCCATGTGGGCCCAAGTTGAAGATGGACAAGACCAAGACTCAAGTCAAGCTGGCGGGTTCACCGTCAAGACACGCAAGGCCTGCATCGACTAAGGGCTCCGGTCCTGGGGACCTTCCGGGTCCCCGAATCAAGCAAGAAGGCCGGAAGGACCCGAGAGCCCGAGTTCCCGGCAGGAGGCCAGGCTCCCTCCGGGTACCTCCTACGTACCTGTGGATAAGCACTCCACCTCACCACGGAAGACTTGGGAAGCAAGGCGAAGGCAGCGCGGGGGGAAGCATGCCCGTGGTGGTGTCAGCTCCTATCCACCCCCAAGGCGTACGCTCCCACCTAACCCAAGGAGACGCTAGGCTAAGGAGAGGCCACGTCTCCCCCCAAACTAGATGAGGAGGGTCCTTCACCCCGAAGGACCCTCACGCCCCTCACGTGACCCTGTGGCAACCCCTTAGCCTATAAAAGGAGGACCAAGGCACGGAGGAGGGGAGGTCGGACCAAGGACGAAGACAAGCTAGAACCAGAGCAAGACTAGTCTAGGGCTGCGGAGGTAGAGAGGAAGGTGATCTCCTCCGGGTCAGGATCTGTCCTTCTTCTACCTCGGGCCAAAACCCTTCCGGGTACCCTGCCCGGGAGGTTCCATTGTAAGCCACACTATGAAGAACTCATCAATCCAGACATGCAGGAGTAGGGCTTTTAGCCTCCGGGCGGCCTGAACCTGGGTAGCTCCTTGTGTCCCTTTGGTTGCATGCTTTGATCGTGGAGAGGAGCTTGATCTAGACTCCGCCCAAGAAGACGATTCTCAGCCTCCTTCGCGCCCCGTGCCGAACCTAAAAGGGGTATCCTATACTCCCGGTGTCCGTGCAACGAGACACGACATCTGGCGCGCCAGGTAGGGGGCGCAAGTGCTGGATTCATCTTCATCAAGTTCATCGGCAAGTTCTTCGTCAAGCATGCCTCCAAGGAAGAAGGGAGATCCTGCGGCGTCCAAGCCGGTCTCTCCCTCACGCACCCAAGCTTCAGCTGAACGTCGTGCTGCTGGCGCATGGCGGAGCACGTCTCCGTCCCCGCCTCCCATGGAGAGGGTGGCATCGGACGAAGTGGATGGTCGCGACAAGGACAATGGCCCCGGCGGAGCGGCGGCTCCAAAGGCGCCACCATGCCTCCTCCTCGCTCAGGGAGAAGAGCGTCTGCAACGGCACCGGCAAGGAGCCCACCGCTGGAGGAGGGAACCACGGCGTTCGCCCCAGCGGGATCCACGAGCATCCAAGAGCAAGACCTCCGCGCACTCGCCTTCGGACGTGCAAGCTCGCCATGATGCTCTAGTCGCTGCCAAGGCACTGATGCAGTTCCCTCCAAGCAGCGGCGACCCCAAGGTCTACCAAGAATGGAGGACTCGCGTCGAGAGGCTCCTCGACTTCGCCGATGGTGGTCCGTGGGTCGAACCCACTCAAGCTCCCACCGTCGACAACCCCGGAGCAGCACAAGACAAAACACGTGATCCGCGAGGCCAGCCTCGTGGTGAACGTCAAGCCAAGACGGCGCCTCCACACCGCGCCACCGATGGCTGATCGGCTAAACCACGATCACGGCGAGGCCATCTCCATCGGGTCGTCTACCTCGCGCAACCCAGATCTTCGTGACGAGCTCAACAGCCGTCAGAACGAAGATATGCGCACCCGCATCGAGCGTCGCCGAGAACGTCACCGCCGGGAAGATCGGGGCATCGACCTCGCCGAAGGCTGCCTCGCCCTCGCTCCCGAGTTCCGCCACTTCAACTGGCCCAAGAAATTCAAGATCGACGTTCTCCGCTACGACGGCACCACGAACCCCCGGGACTTTCTGCAGATCTACTCTCTGCTGTGATGGTTGCCGGGGCCGACGAGGTCATGATGGCCAACTGGTTCCCGTTGGCCCTGAAGGGAGATGCCCATACTTGGCTTCTCAACCTTCCCAAGTGCTCCATCCGTTCCTGGCGGGCACTGAAGGAGCAGTTTCTGGGGGCTTTCCAAGGCGGGTACGAGCGCCCGGGGCTCCCAGTGATCTCCACGACTTCAAGCAGTTGCCGGGTGAAACTCTCCGCAAGTTCATCCAGCGCTTCACCCAGAAGATGAACACCATCCCGTGCATCAAGGAGGAGTTGGTGATCCAGTCCTTCCACGCCAACGTCCGCCACCCAAGATGCGCGAGAAGCTGAGCATCCATCGCGTCGAGTCTGCTCGAAAGCTCTGGGAGCTTGCAGACCGGTGCGCTCGAGCTGAAGAAGGAGCCAAGTTCCCCGGGGAGGATGAACCCGAGGACAAGGCCGCTCCAGCTAAGAACAAGAAGCGGGACCCTGGACCCGACAAGCGGATCTTCGTCACCGAGCCTCTTCCGAAGAAGACCAAGCCCGCGCCGACTTCCGAGGAAGAAGGCAACCACTTGCTCAAGGACTGCCGCATGCTCAAGAACCTCGCCGTCCGAGAGCAACGCCGAGCTGATGGGGTCAGTCAAGACGGTTGCTACAACTGCGGCACTGCCGGGCACATCGCTCGTGACTGTCCCACGGGTCGCCAAGGCGGAGGCGGCCGTGGATGGTACCGAGGTGGTGGCCGCGGGGGCCGCGGGGAGGACGCGGCGGTCAAGGTGGTCGCGGGTACAACACTCCGGAGCCGCCCACGTCGGCAACGGGGAAGCTCCGGCTCCCCAAGGAGGCAACGGCGGCAATATCAAGAAGTCACGGGAGTTGTCGGGTGCATCCACGGAGGGTCTTCTCTGCCTCCCTCCAACGGCGCCTGCAAGAGACTTGTCCGGGAGCTGAACGCGGTTGCTTCTGCTCCGTCCAAGCCCCTGGACTGGTCTAGCCAAGTCATCACCTTCGACCCAGAAGACCACCCTGCAAACACTGCCGGGGTCGGGACCCTGCCGCTGATCGTGTCGCCCGTCATCCACAACTACAAGGTCACCAAGATGCTGGTCGACGGAGGCTCCAGCCTCAACCTGCTGACGGCGAAGGTCCTGGCTATCCTTCAAATCCCCCTGTCTCGCCTACAAGACACTGGGGTGTTCCAAGGCGTGAACGGAAGTGTTACTCGACCCCTCGGGAAGATCACCCTTCCGGTCACCTTCGGCGACTCCAAGAACTTCCGCACCGAGGAAATCGTCTTCGACATCGCCGACACTCCGCTACCGTACAACGGCATACTTGGCAGACCTGCTCTGGCCAAGTTCATGGCCGTCTCCCACTTCGCCTACAACATGTGAAGATTCCGGCGCCGTGGGGCGTGATCAAGGTCAGGGCCGACATCGACGATGCTATCTACTGCGTTCACCAGCTGAACCAGACGGTGGCAACCACGGCGGACATCCCTCAAGGTGTACAGGAGGATGATGATGGGGCTCTCCCCGGGGGCGAAGGGCACCCCGGGGGCTCCACATCTACTCCACCCAAGAAGGCGCCATTCCATGGCGATCCGCAGCTGACCAAGAAGGTGGCGCTAACCAGCGACGGAGTTCGCTCCATCACCATCGGCGCCCGCCTCACCGACAAATAGGAAAGCGCGCTCGTCGCCTTCCTTCGGGAAAACTCTGACGTCTTCGCGTGGGAGGCATCAGGTTTACCCGGCGTACCAAGGGAGGTGATCGAGCACAAATTGGCGGTCAATCCGGGGGCTCGCCCCGTGAAGCAGGTTCTCCGGAACCAAAGCAAGGAAAAGCTGGAGTTCATCATCGCCGAGGTGGACAAGTTGATAGAAGCTGGTGTCATCCGGTCGGTTCCCCACCCAAGCTGGGTGGCCAACCCCGTGGTGGTACCGAAACCCATGACCTTCAAGTGGAGACTCTGCATCGACTTCACAGACCTGAATAAGGCCTGTCCCAAGGACCCTTTCCCCCTGCCGCGGATCGACATGATCGTGGATTCCACGGCCGGGTGCGAGCTGCTGTGTTTCCTGGATGCCTTTTCCGGGTACCACCAGATCATGATGTCACTCGAGGACCAAGAGAAGACGGCCTTCATCACTCCCAAGGGCTGCTACTGCTACACCCGGATGCCTTTTGGCCTCCGAAATGCCGGCGCTACCTTCCAGCGCGCAATGCAAGCATGCCTTGGGTCGCAGCTGGGCCGCAACGTCGAAGCGTACATCGACGACATCGTGGTCAAGACCCGGTACAAGGACTCCCTCATCCAAGACCTGCACGAGACCTTCGAGAACCTCCGCCGGGTCAACTTCAAGCTCAACCCCGACAAGTGCGTGTTCGGGGTCCCCTCCGGCAAGCTGCTGGGTTTCCTGGTCTCTCACCGAGGGATCGAGGCGAATCCGGACAAAATCAAGGCAATCGAGCGCATGGAGGCGCCCCGGCGGGTCAAGGACGTACAGCGCCTCAACGGGTGCATCACTGCACTCGGGCGTTCATCTCAAGGCTTGGGGAGCGGGCCTTACCGTTCTTCAGGCTGCTCAAGAAGTCAGGCCCCGTGGAGTGGACCTCCGAGGCCGAGGAAGCCCTGCAGTCCCTCAAGCGCTACCTCGCCTCGCCACCAATCCTCGTGGCACCAGAAGAGAAGGAGCCCCTACTACTGTACATTGCTGCCACCAACCAGGTGATCAGCGCTGTGCTCGTGGTAGAGCGTGACGCTCCTCCGAAGAAGTCAAGCAATATCAAGGGCAAGCGACCCGGGAACTCTCTTCCGGGGCAACCGTGCAAGAAAAGGCTGCCGGGTGACCAGGGGTCTCATGATCCTGGCGTCACTACAGCTTCACCAAGCGACGCGGATCCCGTCGGGAATGGAGAATCTCCCTCCGACGAGACTTCGCCGGGGGCTACATCGTCCCCACCCCAAGACGTCACGAGGGGGAAGCCGAGCCCTCTCAGGACTCGGCGACCCGCAAGGTGCAGCACCCGGTCTACTTCGTCAGCGCAGTGCTGCGCGACGCCCGGGAGCGGTACCCCATGATGCAGAAGCTGCTGCTGGCAATCCTCATTGCCTCCCGCAAGATGAGGCCGTACTTCCAAAGCCATCCCATCACGGTGGTGTCCAAGTACAACCTAAGAAGCCCCCTGGAGAACCCACTTGCCACTGGTCGCATATCATGGTGGGCCATGGAGCTTCAAGGTTTCGGTCTCAAGTTCGAGCACACGGACAACATCAAGAGTCAGGCGCTGGCGGATTTCACGGCCGAGTGGACCGAGACGGCGTTCGACGACCCGGAAGAGGAAACCTGCCTCCCCGGGAAGGAAGATCCTAGCGCCTGGATCATGCACTTCGACGGCTCCTACACCAAGGGGAAAGGAGGTGCTGGGGTTGTCCTAACCTCACCAACCGGGGACCGGCTGAAGTACGTCGTCCAGATGCACTACCAAGGGAACATCTCCAACAACACGGCGGAGTACGAGGGCCTGCTCGCAGGACTTCGTGCTGCCATCGGCCTCGGCATCAACAAGATCGTCGTCAAGGGTGACTCTCAGCTAGTCATCAAACAAGTGAACAAGGAGTACGCGTGCCCTCAGATGGCACCATACGTTGAAGAGGTCTGGAAGCTGCAGCGGCGCTTCGACAACTTCCGGGCTGTGTACGTCCCTCGGGGAGAAAACACGGCCGCGGATGAGCTATCGCAGGTGGCGTCCAAGCAAGAACCAGTGCCTCCCGGGATCTACATCGAGGTCCTCAGGCGACCTTCGATCCCGCCCGAGAGGCTCGCGACAAGATCTGCGCCGGGGGCTGGCGACCCTTCTACCTCGACAACACGGGTAGCCAGCCCAGAAGCTCAAGACCCGGCAGCCCCTCCAGCGGAGGAAGCTATGCTTTCTTTCCGTCGGATGGTGCTACCGGTGGAAGGAGCCCACCCACCCTGGGCCCGGGACATCGTCAAGTACATCATGGAGCACGCCCTCCCGGAGGACGATCACGACGCCGAGCGGGTGGCTCGTCAAGCCAAGCTCTACGTCATGATCGACGGCGAGCTCTACCGGCGACGGGACAACGGAGTCAAGCTCCGCTGCATCCCTCAAGAACAAGGCCAAGTACTGCTACGGGACATCACGAAGGCACATGTTCAAGTCATGTGGCATCAAGATCACTGGCGGGTAAAGTTTTCGTCACGGGTTCTACTGGCCAACAGTCCTCAGTGATGCGGAGCAGCTAGTCAAGACCTGTGAAGCCTGCCAATACTATGCGAAGAACATACATCAGCCGGCGCAAGCTCTGCAGCCAATTCCAATCTCCTGGCCGTTCGCGGTCTGGGGGCTGGACATCGTGGGAAAGATACCGAAGTCTGTCGGGGGCCATGAATACCTTTTCGTGGCCATCGACAAGTTCACAAAGTGGGTGGAAGTGATGCCAGTACCAAGACAGACAGCTCAAGCAGCCATCAAGTTCATTGAAGGGATCGTGTACCGCTTCGGAGTACCCAACAGAATCATCACGGACAATGGCTCTCAGTTCACAAGCCGATCCTTCCTCAACTTCTGTGAAGAGCTGGGAATCAAGGTGTGTTTGCCTCGGTATCCTACCCAAGGTGCAATGGGCAAGTGGAGCGAGCCAATGCGAGGTCCTAAAGGGTTTGAAGACCAAGCCTTTGACAAGTTAGAAGACAAGGGCAAGAACTGGATTGAGCATCTACCAAGTGTCTTGTGGTCCCTCAGAACCACACCAAGCAGAGCCACTCAAGAAACACCATTCTTCCTTGTCTATGGAGCAGAAGCCGTCTTGCCAACAGAGCTCAGGCATGGATCCCCCCGGGTACTTGCCTATGATGAAGACGCACAAGCTGAGAGGAGGATTGATGACATCAACTTCCTGGAAGAGGTGCGGTGCCGAGCTTCCTTACGATCTGCTCGATACCAGCAAGGGCTCCGCCGCTATCATGATCGCCATATCCGTTCACGGGTACTGGAACCCGGAGACCTGGTTCTCCGCAAGAAGCAGAAGCTTGATAACATGAACAAGCTGTCCTCCAAGTGGGAAGGACCTTATCGGGTGACGCATACCCTGAGACCCGGAGCTGTTTATCTGGAGGACGAGAAAGGCAGGCCGGAGGGCAACGCCTGGAACATCGAGAATCTCCGGAAATTCTACCCCTGAATACGAACATGAATCGCAGATAGTTCGAGTCAACTAAGCACGCCCAAGGGGCTAGTGTTCTGTATAAGGGTGTAAGAATCGTCGCCAAGGAATAAAAGATAAGTTTTTCAATTCCGTGAGCCTCTCTTGTTGTCGTGAAGTGTGTTATCCGTAACAACCCCCAAGCAGGGGGCTGACATGGTGCCGGTGGCTGACAGGTCGAGCGCGAGCAGCCTATCAGTAGGCGCTGCCACCTGATCGTGCCGTACTGCCGCGGTAAGAAGTGGAACGGGCAGTGCTGTGTTTTAAAGAACCTAAACACAGAAATGCACATTCAACTTTGCTTGCGGGTTGCTCCGGATGAAACACTTTCACGACATGTAAGGGAGGGTCCATTCTTTTCCTACTGAAAGTGTGTTGTGTGTAGCGCCTCTCCCGGGACAGGATGGATGCTGAAGAGCGGCTCAGGAGCTGGATACCCGGGAAGGACAGAGTAGATCAAGGGCACGGCAAAAACCAGCTAAGTCTTTGCATGTGCATCTGGCATTCTAGGCATAATATCTCGCTCGGAGTCAATATACCACCAACCTGCGCATGCTTGACAGTTGATGAGAACCTTTGCGGGGGTAATGCGTCCTCCCCGGCGAACGGTCAGATTTCCCTTCTGGCCTAGTACCCGTGGCTGTGGAGTGGACTCCCGGAAGGCATAGTGCTCTTAGGGGTGCTGCTACTGGTGCGGGCGGTCAGAGCACTTGTCACCTAAGAGATCTCCTCAGAAAACTTGACGGCGCGTTAGTGCAAAGGGAGGTTTGGGAAATGACCCCGGGAGTTGAGCCCTAGGATTGCATTCATCTGAACTTACATTCTGAGTTTACAATTCTGGATTACATTCAGTCGAAGCTTTTCCTGGATACATATCTAGCCTATGCTACTAAGGCCAGCTCAGGGCTCCTGGCTGTGCAGCTCTGTCTTTCTGTTTTATTGCCTGCCGGGTGCACTCTTCTCCCGGGGACGCCTGGGTGAAAAGATGACACGCGTGCAGAATCTTGTCAGGCGCGTCGAAGAGCTCGACCACCTTCTGCCGACCAGGGCGCTCCAGGGCCAAAGAGACGGAAGATTCCGTCCGCCAGTTCGCCTACGGACTGACTCTCGGCCTGCAAAAATCCAGATCAAGATCAAGGCCACCAAGAAGAAAGGCGGAATCATGGAGAAAGCAAGCAGTGAACCTGCTCAATGGCCTCGAGTTCAGCCACAACCAAGGACAGCTCCGGAATACCGGCAGTCCTTTCCTTCAGGATGGACCACAGGTGCGTCCTCCTTACTGCCCTAATCCTTGCCTCTTCTTGGGCAACAGGACCAGAGACGGCCGCCAGGCGAGCAACATTCTGGGCAGCAGAAGGACGGGACGCAACCTCGCCGTCAGTGGCTCGGGCTCCAGCTTCGCTGGGTGCCTCCGCCGCTCCTCGAAAGACGGATTCCGCCGTCGACACATCGGACAAGGCCCTCTCTGCTTCGCCGGACATTGTTCTGCGGGACGAGGGGAGGCAAAGGAAGAAGAGGAGCGGAGCAAGGCGAGAAGATGTGGCGAAGGGGTGGAGCTGGATGGTCTTTTATAGGCCTCCCTGCTCCACCTACCCCTTGACGCTACGGCTGCTGCAGTAATGGGAGCGCGTTTTGCAAAAAACTCGTTCTCATTCACACGGACGCGACACGAAGACAAGGAGGAAAACAAGATCTTCTTCATTTACAAGGACTACAAGGGGACGATCTTTTTTACAACAAAAAGGTTGGCTCCCGCCGAACAAGGAGCACCGCCGTACAATGGAAGACGCTACTTCCAGAAATACGACGTCAAGGCCGCCAAGGAGGAGGTCAACGAGATCTCCATGGCGCCCGTCCGAAGCTCCTCGCCTTCAGGAAGACGAGCTCCCCTCGACCTTGATGTCAGATGAGTTTTCCTCATCTTCATCCTCGTCGTAGGAGCTCGAGCTGCCGCTGCTGCTCTCCATGCAGCACTCCACGCGTCCGCCATCGACACCGAAGATCTTCACGGAGAGCGTAGCATCTCCGTCGTACCGGAACACCAAGCACTGCCCCCTGGACAGGCGGCGGGCACGGGAGAACGACTTCCACCCCGGACCCAGAAGCAGGCGCCGTCAGTGGTGCGCTCCGCCATGGCCCAGGAGGGGCCATTGGGGCAGCCTTCCACCTGCAGCCAGAAGCCGGAGGGTCCGATGTCCTCCGTCGCCATCGCGAAGGAATCCGGCAGAGAAGCCGGCTGCGAGGCCTGCGGTTCAGATCCACGGCGAACTCGAACGGCGCGAAGCTGGTATGAACCATGCTCCTAGGAAGAGGGGCAGCGGTGCCGCGGCCTCCACGGCCGCCGCGACCGCGAATCCCACGACCTCGCGGAACAGCTCGACCACGAGTGGAGGGGCCACTCTCCGCAGCAGCTGAAGAAGTACGAGGGCGCCCAACTCCTCTCTTCGCTCTCGCCATTGGCGCTGGCAGCTTGTGGGGAGGCCTGGAGTTGGACCAAGGAAGAAGATGACCGAAAGGCCAGGGGTGCGCCTCGCTTTTATAGCCGCGGCGGCCCTCTGCCAAGCGTCTCCTCGGTTCTTCCGTTATGGGAATCGAGGGGCCCCGCAGTTATTCCCCCGAGCGGAGTAACTCCAAGACCTTCAAGACCATCAGTAAAGCGAAGCTGAGAAGACCAGGTACCCGGGACCCACTTTGACCTATCTTTAGGCCATGGCCCCGGCAGCTGGAGTAAGAGCCACCGGGACCATGCCCGGGGGCTACTGTCGCAACAGTGGAACATGGGGTTCCCCTAGTACTGCCAAAGTGGGTCCACCCCATGTGGGCCCAAGTGAAGATGGACAAGACCAAGACTCAAGTCAAGCTGGCGGGTTCACCGTCAAGACACGCAAGGCCTGCATCGACTAAGGGCTCCGGTCCTGGGGACCTTCCGGGTCCCCGAATCAAGCAAGAAGGCCAGGAAGGACCCGAGAGCCCGAGTTCCCGGCAGGAGGCCAGGCTCCCTCCCGGGTACTCCTACGTCCTGTGGATAAGCACTCCACCTCACCACGGAAGACTTGGGAAGCAAGGCGAAGGCAGCGCGGGGGGAAGCACGCCCGTGGTGGTGTCAGCTCCTGTCCACCCCCAAGGCGGACGCTCCCACCTAACCCAAGGGAGACGCTAGGCTGAGGAGAGGCCACGTCTCCCCCTAAACTAGATGAGGAGGGTCCTTCACCCCGAAGGACCCTCACGCCCTCACGTGACCCTGTGGCAACCCCTTAGCCTATAAAAGGAGGACCAAGGCACGGAGGAGGGGAGGTCGACCAAGGACGAAGACAAGCTAGAACCAGAGCAAGACTAGTCTAGGGCTGCGGAGGTAGAGAGGAAGGTGATCTCCTCCGGGTCAGGATCTGTCCTTCTTCTACCTCGGGCCAAAACCCTTCCGGGTACCCTGCCCGGGAGGTTCCATTGTAAGCCACACTATGAAGAACTCATCAATCCAGACATGCAGGAGTAGGGCTTTTAGCCTCCGGGCGGCCTGAACCTGGGTAGCTCCTTGTGTCCCTTTGGTTGCATGCTTTGATCGTGGAGAGGAGAGCTTGATCTAGACTCCGCCCAAGAAGACGATTCTCAGCCTCCTTCGCGCCCCGTGCCGAACCTAAAAGGGGGTATCCTATACTCCCGGTGTCCGTGCAACGAGACACGACAGGATGGGAGGCCCGCGAGCCACACGAAGGCGCAGTGCCATTACTACAGGCGGTGGAAAGAAAGTGATTCATCAGTCGCGACTCACAGCGGGTCAATGCAGCATAAGGACAAGGCGAGCTCCCACTAAAAGCCCGACACTTCATTTAGAAGAAATATAGGGCAATTTCATACCGTGGAGGTGCAAACAGCGGGAAAATAGAGACAAGTGGACAGCAACCGGAGATGTGACGAAATCCCAACGCCGGAAAGATGCCGTTGCTGGACGGAGCGATCGGTCATTTGGAGCCGCAACGATCATCCCCCAGAAGTAAAAGATCCAGAACAGTTGGCCCTTGTAGTCGCACCACAAGTCGCGGGATACAGGTTGAACAAAGTCCTCATGGATGGAGGAGGAAGAGTAAACATCCTATACCAAGACACGCTCCGTCGAATGAACATACCCGAGTGGCGGCTACAGCCAACCAGGAAGGATATCCAAGGCATAATTCCAGGAGTACTTACTCGACCTATAGGAAAAATAACCCTCGAAGTCAGCTTTGGGACTGAGCGAAACTTCCGCATAGAACTCCTAGACTTTGAGGTTGTAGCTGTCAAAAACCCATACCATGCGCTCTTCGGGAGAGAAGCCTACGTCAAATTCACTGCCCGCCCCTGCTACGTCTACCTACAGCTAAAAATACCAGGACCAAACGGCATGATCACGGTACATGGAGACAGGCAAAGAGCACTAGAATGCGAGGAAGCAGGCTCAATAATCGCAGAAGAAGCTTGCATCGCCAACTCCTCACACGGTTACAGGCCACAGATGAGCCTTCGCAGCCCAAAACGAATCGCATTGGGGACGCCACGGAGGCGGACAGCGGGATGCACTCACCAGATGGTAAATTCCAACCAAGCAGTCGCAAATTAGGAAGATAATGTTTCAGAAATCGCTTTGATACAAAAAGAAGATAAGAGATGGCGCATATGCATAGATCCAATCTCAATCAACAACCCCACTCAAAGAGGTCCAGTTATTGTGAGACCCAACAGCACAAACACGAACCAGCCTAAGTCGCAACCCAGTGCGACTAATCTTCCAAAGGATTTGCCCCTTACTTTAACATGAAAAACACATCGGAGCTATCATGCTCGACCCGAGTCGCTCTTAGCGACTCAAACATGAACCAATTAGGCGTTCAACCCCACTCCGTCAGGAGTATCAATTCGCAACCAAGCGCGATGAGTATCAAGTATGCATGACCTGCGAGGAACAGAAAACTCACATTAAAGGGTCTGCATCGCCTTTGTCACACCCTGTAAGAAATTAAGTGATTATGAAATAAAGTCGGCGTCCTTGACATTCAAGGGTTCGTCCTTTTGCCTCAACTATCATTGAGTCGCTGAGTCTTTTGAATTTCATACATCACTAACCCTCGAGGGCTTTTTACAAGCACAGCGAGCACAGCTCGCTACCTCAACCTTTGCCAAACGAGTGGCACTTATCCTTAAGTTAGATGCGTCTTGCATTATGCAGCCAAAGTACTGGGGTGTGGCGTCAATCGAGTCTGAATGTCTATCATGGCCTTTCTCGACCCTGAACACACATGTTCCTAGGTAATACTGAGCCGCGCGAGCGTCTACTTAATGGAAATATCATAAAAGAACCTGCTTATAGGTCACAAAAGTACTGTTTATAGTACACAAATGTTTTACAAACTAATGGACACGTCCCACATTACTATTTATTTCTGCCTCCGAGTCGCAGGAACAGAAGTCTGCGCGGCTTGTCTTGGGGTTGAAGCGGCAGGTGTCCTTATAACCAGGGCACCACCAGACGAAGTAGAAGGACCACCAGGTCCCGACGATGGATTAGAAGCCCGGGATGAATCAGCCCCAGTGGATTTTTCCTTCGCAACTTTGCTGCCATCAGGATTGAATCTCCCAAGATAAGAGCCCAAGTCTAAATTCTTAACAAACAGTGTGGCGTACCCACGCATCCCCTTCCAGATGTCGAAATACTCACTCATTGGAAGATCAGTATCATCCGCGCGCTTCGCCCGGTCATGGCGAGCAATCTTGCCAATCTCTATTTCTGGATAATATGCCCGGAGTAATGTCAATACATGAGCAGCTCCGGCGCGAGCAGAGGACCCCTTCCAATCAGAGACATAATGGGGAGCCTTGAACAGTCTGTTCAGCCAGTGCTCACATGACGCTGGAGCATCAGTTGTAGGGGAGATTTTTGTCATAACTTCCTTGGTCACCTTAAGGAGGCGCTGGTTAAAATCCAGAAGATATTCAAGCTGGTCCTGCAAATTGGAGCGGCACACTGGAGCACCAGGCCCTGCGTCCAAAAAGCAAGATAAGATCCAAATCAGTAACTCATGGTGGTCACCCAAAAATGCATGATCAAGAGACAAAGGACTAAGGATGAACCGGCAAGTTGCAGGATGGCTGATTTAACAACAGATCCAAAACCCTCAAAAGCCTTGAGCAGCGAGTTATATTTTTCATCTCGCACGGCGAGTTCCCTCGCATGGTCTCCTTTCAGTCGATCAATCAATTCAGATTTAAGACTCAGCCCTTCTCGCAATTATTTTATGACCTCATCCTTCACCATGAGCCGCTGCCTGGAATCTGCTTCGAGCTCTTTAAATTGCTCTTCACAGGAGTCAAGATGACCTTTGAGTACCTTTATTTCTTGTGCCTAGCTTCTAATGATCTCGTTATGTTGCTCCAAGGCAGATCGCATTATTTCAGGCTGACCTATGGACGTGCCCTTGCCTTTCATCGAGCCAGAGGCATCAAGCGAGGAAAGCTCAAGCTGTAAACAAATGGAGAAAATACATAGGCAATTCATAAAGGCGCTTGGGGGCTCAAAACTTGGAGAAGAAAAAGAATCAACACCCCGTTAACTGACACAAGGTCTTGATCCTTGGGGGCTACGGTATGCGTACCTGGCGACTTGAAGAAAATTGCTCAACCAGGTCGCGCAGTAAAGCGGCATGCCTATCTCCAGCTGCAACTATGGCATCCGCAATTGATTTGGAACTATTAGCGCCTGATCACGCCTGGGTGATCAGCCGCTTCAGAAACCGGAGCTCTAACTTCAATTGGCACCCTTATAACATCAGGAGTCGCAGATGGCGCCGCGACTGGAACCATGGCAGGAGACGCATCGGCAATAGCTTCCTCCAAGGAAGGCTTCAGATGAGTCGCGCCATCCCTGGTGCCCATGTTTTCGTCAGCAACGTCATCTTCGCTCATGGTTGGTTGAGAGAGAGCAGCGAAAGAGGCGGACTTTGTATCCCCTTCAATCGTGGCCCTGCAAGATATTGACGGATTATAGGCTAAAGTAGCAGTGTCACAACCATAAAAGGGAGCCAAACCATACCCAGAGGCAATACGGATGCTCTTCATCAGGCAGCCAGAGGAAGGGGAAGATAAATCTTGCAGATCTGAGCCTACAGAACAGGAAAAACAGTGGTGATTAACAATTCTTCACGGAGACACATGAGTACAAAGAAAAGAGAATGTCGTAAGCAAATACCCGAGCTTATCGAGAAGCAATTCTTCGCAACAGGCTCGGAGGAAAGGACATCACTATCAGGCTCAGCAAGCTTCAAGGATTTGGCAGTTTTTATTTCTACAAGCAGCGCCAAGGCCTTGCGACGTTTCTCAGGTTGCGAGGGTCTTCCAAGCTCTCGGATAAAAAGCGCTTGGAGGACCTACGAGGTACTTCAGGAAGTTCCAGGAAAGATGTGCCCGGAGCTGTGGACAGAAGAGCATCGGCCATTTGTAGCTCCTCTTCAGATGCGCTACCCCCAGGCTTAGAAGCAGTGCCATGCATAATCGTTTCCTCGTTAGGAGCAGCAACTTTTTCTGATGATTCGGCTGCAGCTTCTTGGCTTGAGTCGGCCTCATCTGACGGGAGAGTCCAGAAATGGGGATCGATCTGAAAGAGAGCTAAGGTCAGAAATAATCAACTTTGAAGGTAGAATCTTAGAAGGAAAAAGTTACAAGAAGAATTACCACAAAAGGCTTGTGTTCAGCCCAGAAAGGAGCAAGACCGACGTTATCATACGAGTTAATATCCTCATCAATCACTCGGCGAATGAAGTTTATCCATTCCCCTTTGTCCCAATCTTCAGGGCAAGTACGATCAGCATCATCCGCATGACAGGTGAAATCCACCATAAGTCGCAGACGGCGGCTCACGGGCTGAATTCGCCATTTGGTCCAGCAAGATATGAGATCCAATCCGGTAAGGCCATGGAGCGTCAGCGCCCTCACCTTGTCCAAGAGGATCTCGATGGATGATAACGAAGAAGGATCGGGCTTGGAAGACAAAGCAGGGGTAGCCTCGAAGGGAAGTGGCGACCAAGGAGGAAGGCGAATTTCGCCCTCTAGAGAAGTGTCTTTGCAGTAAAAGAATGTCCTCTGCCAACCCTTAATTTTATTAGCAAGGGCTAGCTTTGGGAAAATGCTACCCTTACGGCGTTGGAAAGATATGGCGCCGCATTGGAGGAAAGGAGCATCTGTCGCTTCTCTTTGACTGTTACAGCCAAAGAGGGCAAGCCAGAAATCTATTGAAGGAGGGGCACCCAAGTAATCTTCGCAAAGAACATGGAAGTTACTCACTTGCAACATTGAATTGGGGCCGATGTCATGAAGGCGAAGACCCAGCCGCTGCATCAGGGAGCGTAAGAAGAGAGAACCTGGGGGCTTGAACCCGCGCTCGACGTGTTCCACAAAAATCACTACCTCTCCCGGCTGCGGTTAAGGGATTACCTCCTCGCCATGGGCACGCCATTCGCATTGATCTTTCGGTGGAAGAAGGCCGCGGGTGGCCAAAGACTCCAGAAATACCTCGTCGATCCACGAGCCTTCCCAATTGCAACTACGGCGAGGCATTTTTTCCAATCGATGAAGATTTCCGCCAGAAGATTGCGAGCGCAAGAAGCGGAAGCAAAGGCGGCGGAGAAGAGTAGCAAAGGCGTAACCCAAGTCTCGAAGTGGAGTGCCAGGAAGGCCGATGGGCCGAACTAAATAGCCCAGACACAGAGGACGTTCAGATCTAGAAACCAACAGGCACAGCCAGATAAGTCGCGCCCCTGAGCCGCCAAAAGGGTTATAAGTCGCAAATGGCGATACAAAAACTGGAGTTCAGCTGGGACATCCATGTGTGCGGTTCAGTAGTCCATCAAGACAAAGAAGCCTTCATCTGAAGTCCAAACTGAACTTGGGGGCTAATGTCGGGGGAATACTTTGTGGAATAACCCGCGGCCCATATTGATAAGTGCGACTTGTTTTACTCGCACGAACATAAGCCTACATGAAAGCAAGCCCAATATCGCACCGCCATAGGAGAAGAATCTAGAAGACATATCCTGGAAGGCGTGAAGACTAATTGGTCTCCAAGTAGGTTTCAGTCGATATATTTCTTGTGGAGGAAGTTTCCTTTGTAACCTGATGAGCCTCTATGTATATAAAGAGGACTCGCAGGACTTAGAGGGGGTCAAGCCCTCAAACCCTAGTTCATACGGTGAGTGCCGAGATCGGATCGCCTCCATTGTAACACCTCATATATCATATCAATACCAATCTAGGGTAGGCAGGAAGTAGGTCTTTACCTCACATTGAGGGGCCGAACCTGGGTAAATCTGTGTTGATCTTTGTTCCTACGATCCTAAGCTCGGAGACGATTGACTCGCGCAATCCCACACCTACGAAGTCATCCATGACATCTGACGTGACAAACCCACAACACCCATGTTTGTCAATTGTCTCGCTGTAATTTGTTTTCCCAACATGTTTATCTTTTGGAGAGACGCCACTAGTGAACTGTGGACCCCGGTCCTATTTTCCGATATTGTTTACAACCGTTCCCATAGCTTTTTCTAGTCATTTGCTCGCTGGTCATTTTTGCTCTCATATTATTTTACACACATACATTTAATCCTTTGTGTTCAGCAAGCCAGAGATATTGACAACCTCTCTGTTTCGTTGGGGGCAAAGTAGTTTGTTCGTGATTGTGTGCAGGTCCACGTCAACGATCGTAAACGGCGTTGTTGACACCTTTTCGAAACCTTCTCCAAGTCATACTGGTTCGACAACCTTGGTTTTGTATCAAGAAAAAATTACCGCTAAGCTACATCATACCTTCCTCTTGGGGTCTCCCAGCAAACGTGTGATTCACGCCATCACCCACCATTTGCCTCCTCTTCCCCCAACAGTGTCAATCTTATTTATGGCATCTACTTCACACAAAATGGGGATTTTGGCACTAAAACTAAAAAATAAAAAAATCGAAAAATCTTGGAATCTTGTTTACAATGTCAATGTACATGTTTGTGCCGAGTTAGAATCTTACATTGTTTTTCAAGATTTATGCTGTTGTTTTCAAAAAAAAAAAGGCCAAAATTGTCGGTGTGACAATTCATAGTTAAGGGGTGAATTTTTCCGACTTTTTCATTGCAATTGCGCAGAATCATTGTAGACTAAGTTTGTATGATTTTTATCTATCATTTTGGGGCAAGAAAAAAATGAAAATTGTGAATTGTTCAGTTTGACATGATTCAAAATTTAAACAACTAATAACCAGACAACATAAGTATTCACTAGATCAACAACTAATTTTCATTGATGCCTAATACATAATTATACATTAGACCAACAACTAAAATGAACTAGCACTCGTCCTCATCGTCGGAAACCTCAACCGGCTTGCCCTTGTAGTCCACCTCCATTGGGGCCTTGCCCGTGCCCTCCACCGAGTTGTTCAGAGCCTTCTACAGGTCGTCCGCGGACTTCTCGGCTCTCGCCTTCTCCGCGGCTTCTGCGTCGATCACAGAAGCGACCCGAGTATCCATGAGCTGTTGCTGCTCGGCGGCATACCTGGCCTGCTCCGTGGCTTGATAGTCCGCCCAGGCCCAGGTCATACCCAAGTCCACGACCTCCTCCTCCACCACCTCCTCATCGGACTCAGTTGATAAAAGGAATGGGATCTGGAGCAATGGCCTGGCGGACGGCAAAGCTGCCTCTGCCCTGGCTTGATCTCGGAGGAGTCCTGGTCGAGCTCGGAGGAGTGTTACTCGAGCACCCATGGGTCCTTCTCCTGCCGCCGCTCTCGCTCGACTGAAGAAACCAAGGATAGCGGACGTGGCGGCGGCGGTTTGAGCTGGGAGTAGAGCGGCCGCCACCACGATCCAGGGAAAGATCAGGGACTGGGCGATGGTGAGAGGAAGAGGAGATCACTGGGCAGCGTGGGCGCGATGGGAGAGGAAAATGGCTCCTTTTCTGGCCATCTGCGGTCTGGACTGCATCTGGACCAGCAGTAATGGTGATCGGGGCATTGGTTCGGCTCCCCAGACTACTCAGCTTGCGGCGGGACATACTAGGCTAGAGAGACGGGAAGATGGCGGAGCAGATGTGCGGCTAGGCCGGCAGCGTAGGAGGCGAGTCAGCTTTTTGCCGGACAGGGGGGCACGCCATTGAAAGGCACGGAATTTGGGGACAGCGAGCAGCATGGACGCGCTCGTACGGCTGCATGCAAGCACTCCTCCTCTGATGGTCCCAATTGTAAGCTTTAAGTGGGGACGGCGAGGAGCATGGGTGTGCACGGGTGCATGCACTTCGCTGGGCCCACAAGTCATAGCTTCGTTAACGGTCAAAGGGCTTGACCCGATGGAAACGCCCCGTTTGGCCATGCGCGATCCTCGAAAGAGCCAAGTAGGGTAAAACCGAGAAAAGCTAAGCGACTAGGCACAACCAAGGAAAGCTAAGCGAAGTAAGGCACAAAAATAAAATAAAACCCAAGAAAATATGGAAGTATAACCTACCTGAGAAAATCCGAATTTTTGCTTGGAAAGCATTGTCTAATGCGCTAGCAGCAGAGTATAACAAGAAAAGAAGACATGTACCTTGCAGAGGAGCATGTCAAATATGTCCCCATGCAGCTGCGCTTTGGCAAGCAATGCGGGAGGTTTGGGATATTCCAAAGGTGATTGAGCCTTCTACAGGTACTGATTGGTTGGAGTCCTGGTTGCTACTAATGTCGCCGGTGATGTGCAGCCGAGCAGCCATGATAGCTTGGAGAATATGGCATGCCCGGAATGAAGTTACTCATGATAAACAATTGTCTGGTGTTGAAGGTTCCAGACGCTTTATCTGCAGCTATATTCAGTCACTGGACAACATCCCACAAGCTACAACGGAGGAGATTATTAAACGGAAACAAGTTGTTGGTGAGCAGTATATACATGAGCAAAATATACAGAGTACCCAACCACCTGTGAGGTGGAGTCGGCCCCCCAGTGGTGTACTCAAGCTAAACGTGGATGGTGCATATGTTTCTCAAACTGGGGCTACGGGTGCGGGCATGATCTTGCGTCGCAGCGATGGATCCATTGTCTTTCAGCGTGCAGGGCTCTACATTTCTGTGTCTCGTCTCTTGATGCTGAGCTACAGGTGTGTCTGGAAGACACTCGCTTTGCACTGGATATGTTCCAGGGGAATTTTCTTATGGAAACTGATAGTGCGGAGCTCGTGAATATGGCCGTCGGTGTTGAAAGAGATGGATCAAGCCTAGGGCATCTAGTGGAGGATCTTCGTATCATGCTCTCTTCGGATCGCATTTTGTCTATCTCAAAAATTCCAAGGCTTTGTAATAATGCTAGTCATGATTTAGCTAGACATGGTATGGTAGATCAGAGAACCCAAGTTTGATTTGGTTCGGCTCCTGATGTTCTTCGTGACTGCGTCGATCGGGATTGTAACAACTCTATTATCATTTAATACAATCATGTTTACCTCGCAAAAAAATATGGAGACAGGTCGGCCGTGTTTGAGATGTGCAGTTCTCACCCAAAACTAGGGATGTAAACGGATAGGATAATTTCCGCACCGAATCCGCCGCCGAATCCGTTTTAAAGAATCCATATCCGGTTTCAAAGAATCCAACGGATAAGGATATCTGATTCCGAAATTAACACCCGGATACGGTATAGGATATGGTATGGAAAATAGCATCCGAATATGAATTATCCGAAAATTAATTAGGATTATCCGATGGTTATAATCCGAATAATCCGATTTTCTATCGAAATTCTAAACTAATAGAGCACAATTTGTAATTAGTGAGTTGTGTAGTTCATCCGTTGAACAACAACTCACTTAAATGGTCATTGTACAGACTATAGAATACAACTTTGTTAGGTTATTAAGTTGTAGAGCGATTATTTTTAGTTTTGTGGGTTGATGATGTAGATTGTGCGTACCGATCTGATTAATTTTATTTCCGCCATGAATCCGCTCTGTTTCCGTTCCGAATCCGTGACCATATATATCCTCCACCGAATTCGCAACAGTTCATTATCCGATCCGATCCAAATCCGAGGAAAAAAATGTGGTAAAGGATACGGTAGAGACAAAATCCGATACAATCCGATCCGATCCGTTTACATCCCTACCCAAAACCATATTCCATCTTGTTTGTTATGATACCAGAGCTAGATTAATCTCTCCACGACCTTTTCCTCCAACAAGCACAATTAAGCTTCCTCAGTTCTCTCTAGAGCCTACCAGAGCATATCAATGTCGTCATCTTTATCTATGCGCTGATCAACTTTGCTCAGCTGATCAACATCCTCAGGGTCATGGGTCAATTGCTACTGAGACAACCCCTTCCTTGCCCCATCGAGAACATCGCTACACAGAGAGAAAATTACAAAAACCTACCACAATTCGGGCAAGATTAACGCGTCAGTACCAATTGTACTAATTTTTTCAAACACGTACCAACATTGGGGTAAAACAAATGGATGGCGCTGATCGGTCGTGTTAGGAGTTCTGACGAGGCGGGGCCACTGTCAGCGCTGACGTGGCACAGACGGACGTTAGCGGTCGCCGTTTGGACCGCGCCCGTGTCTGGTCAAGACCAGGCCGGTCGCACGGCTCGGCCGTGACCAGCCAGTCAGTCGAGCAGCTCCACTCTCCTCTTCCCGTGCGATGGACGACCCGGCGAATCCGGGCGGCGGCGGCGGCACTGGCGGCGGCGGTGCGGCTGGCGCCGTCGGAGGCGGCGCAAACACTGGAGCTGAGAGCGTGGTCGACGGCCTGGATGAGCTCTGGGCAGAGCGGCGTCCGTCGGCGGCGGCGGCCAGGCTAGCTGAGATTTGGCTCGCGAATCCGGCGACGAGCCAGGAGTGGACGTATGGGCTCGGCGGGGTGGAGTAAGTTCAGCTGTGTCTCTCTCTGTCTCGATTTCTATTCAGTAGTGTAGCTAATTTGGGATTTAGGGTTAGGGTTCACTGAAATTGGGGATTTAGGGTTAGGGTTCACTGAAATTGGGGATTTTCCTAATTCTTGTTATTTCTACTGCTTTGTAGTTTGGATCCTAAGGTCTGGGATGTCAGAATTCATTTCGATGGGGTAGATAATGTTGAGAGGACACTTGCCCGAGATGATATAACCTAGATGAATATTCTTGCACCGATTGAGACACAAGGGTATGGTATTAGGGATTCAGTTTACTGCAGAAAGGGGGAGGAAATGGAACTGGTCGATAACAATGTGAAAATATATGAACTGCTAGATTTCTTTGAATCAACCAAAGTGCTGTCCTTGACTGTCAAGAGGGGCAGAGCTGGTGTACCTGTTTGTAACAAAATTAACAAACCTGCACGAGCACCAGCAGCTGCAGCTAAATCCATTGTTAGTTATGCAGAACCAGTTGTGTTAGATTTGGATCCTTCTCCTGTGTATGTTGTTGACGATGAAGGTTTTGTTATTGCAAGTCAATGTGGCAGTCAGAGTAATCCTTATGTATCTACTCAAAGAAGTGTGAATGTGGTGGGTGAGAAGGGCAAGTCAGTTGTGGCAGAAGATGTGAGCTCAGGTGATGAAGAAGATGATGGTTTTTCGATGGAGAGGCAGAGTTTGCTGCAATGCAGCAATTCAGGTCAAAGGAAGAAGAAGAAATAGCTGAGAGGTTAGAGGAGATGAGGAGGGTGAGAGAAGATCCAATGTTGCATTGTGAAGGTGACACTGATATCGAAGATTTGTTTGTAGCAGAAGATGATCCAGTGTTTGAACCACCACCACCCCCTGAACTTGTGAAAATATCGAAGAAGAAGCTGCCTGTTAGGAAAGGGCCCACAGTGAGGTCTCATTCCTGTGTGCCAGTTCAATCAGTTGTTGACTACATACCCTCATCAGATGATGATGGATCCACTGGTTTTCTGTCTGACAGTGATGATGATATGTTTGAACCAATTTCAATGGTGCCACCGAAGGAGGGAAGAAAGAGCAGAGGAAAGAAACATGAACCTAGGAAATGGTATGATGAAAATGCTCACACAAGTGTGATCAAAATGCTCTTCCAGATTCTTCACAGTGACCTCATCTAGCTTGCTCCACAAATGATGTAATGCATACTGAAGTGAATCTGGCCACTCAGGATCTATCCACTCCACAAAACCACAGTTTTCAACTTGCTACAAAAAAGAAAAACTAAATCAGTATGCAACTAGACAAATATGCAACTAGATAAATATGCAACTAAATATGCAACTGGATAAATATGCAACTAAATCAACTAAATCAGTATGCAACTAGATAAATATGCAACTAAATATGCAACTAGATAAATATTTACTACAACTAGATAAATATTTATTACTTCTGTCTACTAATAAGCAGGCAGTACTACAACATATCCATCTAACAATAGCCTCATTACCATGTATAACTATGTAACAATAGCCTCATTACCATGTATATCTAAACAAAAACTAATAACATAAAATCGAAAGTGCAAGAACTTACATTCTCAACTGCGCAGGCCAAAAAACGCCTCCCAGTGTTCCTCCCTTGATAAGCTACACGCCTCTCCGGCAGTTCCTTGTGGACGCAGCAAACATACGTCGAATCCAAAGCAATGCCGCACCAGGTTGGATCCTCGATCGATTCAGGAATGATGCCCCCCTCTGGATACTACAGCGAAGCAAAAGAGAACGAATCCGAGGCTTAATCGAGGCTAAATCGAAGAATCAATGAAATCCCCAAATCGGAACCCTAACCCTAACCCTAACGCAATGGAGGACGAATGACTTACCTCCGAGCTTATAAAACTGTTGCTCGACGTCTCGCCGTCGCTCCAGCTCACCATCTCGACGGCGACGGCGGCGGCAGCTGGAGAACCATGCCGGAGAAGGGCGGCGACCCTGGCGGGGACTGGAGCTCGGCAGCGAGCGAGGAGGAAGAAGACAGGCAGCGAGCGTGCTCGAGTGAGTGGTTCCGACCGAGCCGTCCGACCGGGCTGGTCAAGACCACGACCACGCACGGGCGCGGGTCCAAACGGCGCGCGCTAACGGCCGTCAGCGCCACGTCAGCGCCACGTCGGCTCTGACATGGGCCCCGACACGTCAGACGTCCTAACACGAGCTGCCAGCGCCGCGCGTTGTGATTACCCCAATGTTGGTATGATTCTGAAAAAATTACCACAACTGGTACTGACGCGTTAATCTTGCCCCAATTGTGGTATGTTTTTGTAATTTCCTCCTACACAGATCCCAAATCATGGGCACCAAGTTTGGTACCAGCAGGACCAGGAAATTTTCTCCGCTATCCTATCCTACCTCTGATCAAGGGGGTCTTTGGCATCATCTTCCTTGTCACCGTGTCCAAGGAGGGATGAGAAACTCTGGCTGACAGCTTCTCGAGTCAATCTATGCTCGGTCCATGCAACCCTGGTTTCAACTCTCAACCGTGAAGACTCATCGGCCTTGACCTAGTTACACTGAGTCAAGTCACTCTCTGACACCCTGACATCGATCTGGAAAGCTCTTGACTTGACCCTGAAGAGTTCAACTCCTATCTCCTTGCCAACATCGGCAACGAATATGACACCGTGGTCGAGGTGTACACTATGCCGGATTGCCGGTACATAATGTATATGTTGAGCTTCTCAACACCAAACAACGTCTAGAGACTCACAAAACGAGCTTCGCATGGATCTTAACTCTGGCAACTTCAATTCAGGGGCGTTAACCACCCGCAGTATCTATACACACTCACCACAAAGGGAGGTTGGTCTATTTCGACAAGTCGGTTCCCCCGTCACGCACAACAAGTCGTAAAATGATCTAGCTCTTGAAAATGATGAAGGTGATCGCCATCGCCCCATGTGCCAACTCTGCGTAAAATTTGGGCACGTCATTGCACGATGCTTCAAGCGTTTCAGAAGGGTCTTCCTCGGAATCAGTAATGATGGACACTACACGAGCGCCAGGCTGCTGCGATGACTCATGACGGCAACGGCCAGACCACCTCCTACCCCATCGAATCCGGATGGTATGGGAACACATGATGCCACAAGCCATCTCACCTCCGAACTTCTTCTTATTCTTAACTTGTTACTCTTGGATGGTATCCCTCCTAGGCAGCTTGGCCGTTGGTGTCGTGGTTTCCTCTTTGTTAAAGATCGTGAACAAGCCCGGACTTCCTCTTCGTGGGATTTTTGAAGTGGTTGTCAAGCTTGCCTACCCCGGATGGAGGAAAAGTTAACAATAAAAATGATTCATAACTTATTCGAGGTGGCTAGGAGAGGAATGTGAGCTTTCATAGCCTTCTTCAGGGATACTTCATGGTAACCCCCGGTCTCCAACGGTGAAAAGTTTCCCTATGAGGAAGTGAACATCAGAATACGTCTTCGTCTCAGCGTACCTCAGTTATCTCTATACCCGAGTTAATTCTTTCAATAACCTTCATGCTTGAAGTAATATATCTTCTCATATGTTGTTTATCTCTTTTGTTTTATATTTTTCTCAGCTTGCTTAACTGAGCTGTTGGCGCACGTTTTTTAGCCTAACAAATTTAGGTTTTGTGCTTGAAAACTTAATGAGTAGTTTACTTCTGCATTCTTTTAAGCAACTTCCGTATTTATTTTAAAACACCTATTCACCCCCCCCCCCCCCCCCCCCCCCCCCCCCCTAGGCGATATCTCTATGTTTCAACTAGGCTGTGGTAAAATAGATTCTTCATTATGTCAACTTTATAAGCACTTATGGTCTTTGCATTATCCTTCATGTAACGGTTTGTTGTTTGCTTTCTCATATGCAGATTGGTCGGGTAACCTGGGTGACCGGTGGTCAATAACGGGATACGACATATTTTTTGAGGAAACTTGATTGCCTGTACTGCACGTAAACAAGCAACGACGTCTCGTTCTAATACTAAATCTGAATACGAATCACATTTCTAATGACACGGCTGAGGTTGGGTTTTGTGAGTTGTTCGGGAACTTGGTTTTAAACAGGTTCATGCTCATGTCCTGTGGTGTTATAATTTTGGATCAACATACCTTACCTCTAATTATGTGTTTCATGCTGGGGATAAACACGTTAAGGTTCACTGCCAAATAAATAAATAAATAGAGAAAGGGTTGCTTAGAAGCCACTTCACGTTTGGTTTATCTCCTCCAAAGATTAAGTTGCCGATATCTTCACGAATATTTTAACATTACCAACATTTCACGCATAGACACAATTTCAAACTTTCTGAAATCGGCTAATATCACGGGTGAGTGTTAAGAGCATCTCCAGGAGATCCTCTATATGGACATCCAAACGAAATTTAGAGGACGGAGGCCCAAAAACGCTCTCCAGCAGCCCATCCAAAGGGACATGTATCGATAGATGTCCTCGCTCGTCCCGGGTGCCTCATCCACATTTGGGGGACGAAGCCAGGACCATCTCTCTCGCTCGCTCGCCGTCCCGCGCGAATCCGCTCGCGTCCCGCGCGAACCCAGAAGTTGCAGGCGACGAGGAGGATGCCGGTGCCTCTCCGCCGACTCGGCCTCCCCAGGTATGCCTCTCCCTCGACGCGTCGCGAATCCGAGATGGCGGCGGGCTTGGTGTGGGCGGCGGTGGAGGCGTTGCAGGCCGCCGCCTCCTAGATGCGCGCGGGAGGAGAGACGGCAGCGGGGCATGTTGTGGGCGGCCGCCTCCATGGATGCAGGCTCGATTGGGGGTGGCGCCGCCATGAGGGAGATGGGGGATTCCGGCGCCGCGCTGAGTGAGATGGGGGGAGGGGCATGGATGCCGGCGCCGTCCTGGGAGGGAGCAGGGGGCCGTGGGATGGGAGGCGACGTGGGTTGCGTGCTGTTAAGTTGTAGTTAGAGGATACTATTAAAATATAGGAGAGAGATTATAGATGTCCTGAATATAGATGTTCTACTGGAAAACTGGGAACATCTAAAAAGGAACCTTTATAGATGATCCTCTATATGGAGATATAGAGGACCAAATGTGGATGAGCTGCTGGAGATGCTCTAAACAATATGGTTGTCGAGTAGCTAGGATAGTTAGTATCCTGACTACTGTTTTCACGGCTAACTTTTTTTTTTGAGAACTGCATATGCATACATCAAGAACGAGTACAAAGACTCGAGAAATACAGCACAACATACGCAGGAAGCAAAGCTACGAGGAGGAAAACGCCGCTGCCGACGCCGGAGACGAAGAAGCCGAACCACCTTCTTACCTCCATCCGAGAGCACCTCCGCACATGGAAAGGGCCGCAGAATCCGTCCGCCACACGGTGACGAAACCTTGCTCGATGAACGAACACAGCCAGTGCCCTCCGCAGCCTGCCGCACCACCTTCCGTCAGCCACCAAGTCCGGCGAAGCCAGCAGAGCCTCCTCGCGAACGCCGCTTCTAGCTCCTTCACACCACCACCCAGGCTCTGCACCACCGCCGGAGGAAGCGGCGACGCAATGGCGAAGAAGCCCAGGGACCAGAACCCCGGCGCACCAGATCCGCGGCGCCGTCCCGCCAACCAGATGCAGGGGCCTGGAAGCCTCGAGGAATCCGAAGATCCGCGAGCTCCAGAACGACAAGCGCGCCGCCGCGGGCCTCCGAGGAGCACCTGCAACAGAGGGGAAACACGCCGCCGCCAAAACCGCCACCGACCGCACCTCCACCTCCAAGGCGCCGCCGGCTAGGCGTCCTACCAAACCTACGCTATATACAAGACGGGATCCGGGGATTCCCCGCCTCCCGCTGCCGGAGCAGCCGCCGGAGGCGAAGAAATCGCGCGGATCGCCGCCGCACAAGGTGGTTTCGCCGGAGAGTTCCAAGAAATCGCCTCCGCTACTGTAGCGAGAGGATAAGGGTCGATGGGGTGATTGTTAGGCCGTTAATATTTGTGCTTTTCTTTAACCCTCCTTGATCAATATATATCGAGAGAGGCCGGCCGTGTTTAAGCTGTGCGGTTCTCATTCAAAGCCCGATTTCATCTTGTTTGTTAAGCTCATGTATCGATTCTATACTGTTAAACTTCTTTGATATCCGCATGACTAGAAAAAAAATTGTACATCACTGTGATGCCTACAATTTGAGATTTTGTTCCTCGTTGTATCGTCCAAATAACTGTGATGCCAAAAATTTGAGGTTTTCCTTTTCCATCGTGTGTTCGTCGTATATGTGCCACGTGATCAACAAGTTGCTTCTAAAATTCCTGGCAATGATAAGCAGTAGTACTAGGTAATTTGACGCGGCGACACGCCGCGTTCTTCAGGTTAATGATTTGCTAAAATTTGTTGTGAACATACTGTTGAAAAATGCCGGTGTAAATTAGTGTTTGTGTGCATTTGGAAGATCGAATTGATAAAGGAAACTTGGCTTTAGAAGAAATACATCATCACGAAGTTGTACTGTTTTGGACGGATTTAAGTTTTGAAGATAATATTACTATGTCAACAACACCTCCCAAGTGAGTCGAAGAAAAGTATTTGTAGATCTTTAAAACTACATACATTGAAAGCATACTTATTCTCCCAAGTTGTAAAAATGTCGAAGGCAGAAAATCAGGTAAATCAAGGTAAATATACATCGTTTGCGTGAAGATATTGGATAGTGTATGCAACAAATATTGGATATGTGCGTTATGGACATCTTATTTTATCGCTCATATGTTCATTTTAGTCTAGGCATGTCCATGCGAAGAAAAGTAACTGATGGATTGTAATAAAGTAGAAAAATATTTGATTAATACTAATTAGAGACAACATGAGTTGCAAGATATATTAAACATGCAGTACATAATTTAGAAAATAAAGAGCATCAAATTTGTATTTTCCCGTAAATATTTATTTTAACTTTGTAATTAGGGAGAAAGCAATATGCGAATATTTATCAAATTTGTCTCAAATGTAATTAGTTTTTTTTTAGCATGTTGGAATATTCATTTGTGTTGCATGTATTTGTTGTGAGTATTTTGATATATTTTAGCGTAGAACCAAATATTTAATAAGTTCAAATGTGAGCATGCTGATATTTTTTAAGTTCATATTCTCCTTTTCTGAACAGTTTGGTGTATCTTTTCCCCGTATTTGTAAATCTTCAGCATATTGAAATGTTCAAGTTGATTTCATGAAATCTGAATTAATATAATTAGGGGAATTACATTTAAATTACGTGGATATATTTTAGAGTATATCCATTTTTTTAGCAAATTTGAAATGTTTAGTTGTTTTGCAATTTTTTTGTGAGTATTTTGATATATTTTAGTGTATTCCAAATTTCTAGCAAACTGAAATATGATCCAGTTGGTATATTTAAGAGTTTTTTTTATTTAGCAATTTGGAAATTCTAAATTTGTTGTCCTTTTTTTTCCCGAGTGCTTTGATGTATCTTATTGTATTTAAAAATACTTGTAGATATAGTACTATTTAACAAATTGTTTGGATGTATTTTACTGTATTTCTAAATAAATTGTAAATTTATTGGCTTTTTTCCCCGAGCACTTTGATATATTTTAATGTATTTCAAAATACTTTTAGATATAGTACTATTTAGCATATTGTTTTGATGCATCTTACTGTGTTTGAAAATATTGCATGTTGGAATATTCATTTGTGTTACATGTATTTGTTGTGAGTATTTTGATATATTTTAGCGTAGATCCAAATATTTAATAAGTTCAAATGTGAGCATGCTGATATTTTTTAAGTTCATATTCTCCTTTTCTGAACAGTTTGGTGTATCTTTTTCCTGTATTTGTAAATCTTCAGCATATTGAAATGTTCAAGTTGATTTCATGAAATCTGAATTAATATAATTAGGGGAATTACATTTAAATTACGTGGATATATTTTAGAGTATATCTATTTTTTTTTAGCAAATTTGAAATGTTTAGTTGTTTTGCAATTTTTTTGTGATTATTTTGATATATTTTAGTGTAATTCCAAATTTCTAGCAAACTGAAATATGATCATGTTGGTATATTTAAGAGTTTTTTTTTATTTAGCAATTTGGAAATTCTAAATTTGTTGTCCTTTTTTTTTCCCGAGTGCTTTGATGTATCTTATTGTATTTAAAAATACTTGTAGATATAGTACTATTTAACAAATTGGTTTGATGTATTTTACTGTATTTATAAATAAATTGTAAATTTATTGGCTTTTTTTTCCCGAGCACTTTGATATATTTTAATGTATTTCAAAATACTTTTAGATATAGTACTATTTAGCATATTGTTTTGATGCATCTTACTGTGTTTGAAAATATTCAGTAAATTGAAATATTCAAATTATTCAGCTGGTCCCACATTTTAGTAGTTTAGCATTTCCTAAATAAAAAATTCTGGGAAAAAAAAATTTGACAGGGTGGGAGCAATGCGACGTCAGAGTGAACATTTTATTTTTATTTTCTTTTCCAGTGTGTAAATTTAAATTTTTTGAATTTGTAACATTTTTTTTCATTTTCTGGATTTTTTCTACAACAGTAGGGCCCACATGTAAGTAACTATGCAATTTTTTTTCCTCTGGAAAACAGATGAAGCTGACAGCGCGGGCCCACGCTGACGTCAGCGTGACGTCAGGCGTGGATGGACTGTGGCGCTGCCGCGGCGGCGTGCACCTCACCTGCGGCGATGCATCGTGTGGTGGGACGCGTGAGTGGGTGTGCCCGATGCGCGTGCTCGTGGAGCGCCCGCATCTGGCGGCGCCGCCACAATTTGGCCGCCGGAGCTGGGCAGGCGAGGAGCGAGCGCGGCGGCGGGACATCACGCACGGCGGAGTCGATTCCGCCGCGAGCACTGCATCCTAGCACTTGGATCTTGGGGAGGAAGAAGAAGGCATGGCGGCGAGGGTCGCCGTGGGCGGCGATTTGAGCAGCGAGCGGCGGAGCGGCGGGTGCGCATGTCGGCGGCGCCGACGATTTCCGGCCGCGCGCGAGAGAGGAGGAAAGGGAGGGGGCTGTGCGCGCATTTTTTGCAACGAAGTCCCTGAGGTTACTGGAAACTTCAGACAGGTCCTTCATAGTTAGGAGATGCGGACCACGGAGTAATTCACAGAAATATTAAGTTCTTTTTTGTAAAATAACCATGGGGACCGTCGGTGACCGTTGGATCGAGGGGATCGGGCGGCGCGGAATCGTTCTGGTACTGTAGCGGGGCACAGTAACTTGGTTACTGTTCTTCGTAACAGTGAAGCAACGACAGGGCGTGGATCTTCTCAATCTTAATATATTTAGGTAATCAGCTAACCCATGCATGCATGGTTAGCTCATCAACTAGTGGAAAAATCCGTTGTGACTCCCAACTCCCAAGCACCAGTGAGCTCGTTTTTTGAAAAAAAAATTGAGAACTCTTCCGTGGACTAGTGGTAGCCGTGCATATGTGCATAAGGGTCAGGTCTCGGTTCGAGTCCTCACTTCTACCTTAATGACAAAGCCGGGGTGGAGTCTCCCCCTCCGGTCTTGTTATTTAAAAAAAATTGAAAATCATACTTTTTTGCTTAAAAAAATCTGATTTTTTTTACACAGATACATATACACATTACTGACATACGCCAGAAGTTTCATAAATACATTCGTTATATTTTGGGCTAGGAAAAAAGAGAAATATCTGACAGATTGAACACACCATGTTCCCTTTTTTATGCCCAGTTTTTTGTATTTTTATATAGCTCAGAATACGACTTTTTTTTGCACCGAAAATTGGCACATACGTACGAAACATGCATATGTGTCATAGGATTTGTTTGAGATTTTTTCAGACTCACATTTGAAAATTTCAAAAATAAATCTTATAGGGTTCACTGGTGCTCGGGTGCTACAAATCTGCGTACACACTAGACAGTTAAGTACTGGACGGTCTATTTAAAATACTTTGATGAAAATCAAACAAAAGACGTTCAAAGCACACGAGCAGAAGACATACTAATTTTTTTGCACAATGGTAATATGATAATATGATACTCCGAATGAAAACCAACTGATCAATTAGCTACACATGCTAAGTACTTAGTGAAGTGATTAATTAACTAATGCCTTGTCGTTTTGTCAATGGTTTCGTTAGTGAAGTGAGATAAAAAAAGGTTTAATTAAGGCAAGCACTAGGGATCGGACGCGGATCCCTGGCTAGTATTTACCTTTAATTGATCAATTCACCCAATACGACGTTAAACATGACCACCTCCTATTCAGGTAGTATAGTCAAAATGGATTTCCTAGGTGATTGTGACATTTACCTGACTGCCTTCCTGGCAATTCCTGGTCGTCTTTGGCTCGCTTTCCGTGGTTCTGTGAGGCTGTGACGCTACTGAGTCGGTAAACAAAACAACACTTGTGATAGAGCACAAGTAAGGCAAGGCGTTCCATGCGCAGCCGTGCGAGACGTGTTCGATCCCCGGTGTCGCGTAGATAGCGAAGTTAGCAGGGAATTATTCGTTATCTCAAACGTAGGTTTTGTCTGTGATCAATGTCAGTTACCATTCGTTATCTCGGCTTCCTGATTTCACTATCGGAGGGGAGAAAAAACAGCTCGATAGTTGGAAGATGGTTAAGGTAATCATTCGAACATGACTCATACTCCTACTTTTACTGATAGTATAGAAGCGTAGATTATACTCCATTTTTGTTGGCAGATTATACTCCATCACTCCAATTCATGAGTGGGACCTAAAAAGATCAATGCGATGCATAAAAAAAACAGCAATTGAAATAAATCTTGAAACGTTGAGAGGTATGGCCGCAATTCCTCAATTATGGGGGGATACATGGCCCCTGTCGGTCCTGCTGTCTTCGTCTCTATTTGAAATGTTGATGTTTATCTTGAATGGAAATTAAAAGAAATCAAATGAAACTTTTTTTCTGGTAGCGACGCAATCACATGGCCAATTAATCCCTTTGGTCCCCAATCACTGATGAATTTTTCCTGAAAGAAAGGCAAAAGATTTGCCCTATTTCATTAAATAAGAAGGAGTTTGTAACAAAGTTTGATGTTATAGACCACCACCCTCAATACAAGATTAATCTCCCGCCAAAAGGTGACCCAAATGCCTCGCCCTTGCAAACACCCAATTCCTCGCCTCGAACTTAATACGGGCTAAGATGATCGTCGCTAACACCAAAACTCAACTTCACATGGCGTTTCTTGTCATTCTCCATCTTGACATGGCCATGGAGAATCGGTCTCTCTCTCTGGATGAGGGCGACATGATACGGTGCATAGGATATTAACTATGTCAACTATTGATCCTATTGAGCCGAAGCATGATGAGAAGAAGCTGGACATAGGGTCATAGGCCTGCATGGAATTAGACGCGTACAAGCACCAAGATGCATGGATGAGCCGGAAAGCTTCTTTGATTTGCCACGTACATAACCATATCAGGTCAAGTACGAGTCTGATTTAATTGCTACTGCTAGGTGCGTGAGTCTTGGAAATTGGAGTTATATGAAATAGACACGATGTGTGTTTGGGGTTAAAATCCTCGTACTGAGTTTGGGGAAAGCTGACTAAAAATCCCTAAGTTTTTTGAGGAATCTTTACAAAAACCTCTACTGCCGTATGAGGTCCTGCGACGCGTAGGATATTACAAGCTGAGCCTATACGGTTCGTCCACGTTATTCCTTCGACTAGAAGGGTTGGCGTGTTGTTTCTGCGGAGTTTGTGAATATCTTCGTAAACCTGCGATTGTTACTTTGCTGTGATGGAGGTTTGTGCCGTGAAAGATTGGGCCAACAATGATGGATCGAATCTCGCCACGAGGTTCGCTCCACATCATCTGGTATCAGAGCACCAAGTTGCTCACGGCACGACGGAGGAGATGGCGGGCACGTCATCACCGAGGAGAAGCTATTGGAGGTTGTCTAGCGATTTCATGCTGGAGGAGGAAGGCTACGGCGCTGAGCTTTTTCATACCTACTGTAAAGTTGGGGAGAGAGCTTGCGCCACCACGATTGACCACGACAGTTTGATCAACGATGTCGGCATCGACATGGTGGAGAAGTTGTCGCTGCTGATGACACCACATCCACGACCGTACGTGTTGAGAAGGTGCCACGACAGGCTGGACGTCACACACCAAACTACGGTACAGTTTTTGGTTGGCAATTTTTCTGGTGAAATTCGTTGTGATGTGATACCGGTGGCGATGGGTTCCTGCCATTTGCTACTGGGAGAACCATGGTGTGAGGAGAACGGTGCAACATACAGCTGTCTCGGCAACACATACAGTATCAAAAGGGATAAGTTGTACGTTCTCATGCCAATGAAGAAGAAGCCATTTAAAATCTGGAGGAAAGATAGGCTGTAAAAGCTGAAAGATCAAATAGAAGAAGAGAAGAAAGAGGCCGATGTTGCTGCAGTTTTTTCTACACTAGTTCCATCATTAGATGTAAACATTGCTGAAGATACTGACTCGAAACCGAGGACGGTTTCCTATGAAGACCGGGAGGATGATACGGTGCATAGGATATTAACTATGTCAACTATTGATCCTATTGAGCCGAAGCATGATAAGAAGAAGCTGGACATAGACCTGCATGGAATTAGACGCGTACAAGCACCAAGATGCATGGATGAGCCGGAAAGCTTCTTTGATTTGCCACGTACAGAACCATATCAGGTCAAGTACGAGTCTGATTTAATTGCTACTGCTAGGTGCGTGAGTCTTGGAGATTGGAGTTATATGAAATAGACACGATGTGTGTTTGGGGTTAAAATCCTCGTACCGAGTTTGGTGAAAGCTGACTAAAAATCTCTAAGTTTCTTGAGGAATCTTTACAAAAACCTCTACTGGAGTATGAGGTCCTGCAACGCGTAGGATATTACAAGCTGTGCCTATACGGTTCGTCCACGTTATTCCTTCGACTAGAAGGGTTGGCGTGTTGTTTCTGCGGAGTTTGTGAATATCTTCGTAAACCCGCGATTGTTACTTTGCTGCGATGGAGGTTTGTGCTGTGAAAGATCGGGCCAACAATGGATCGAATCTCGCCACGAGGTTCGCTCCACATCACGACATCCGTGCTAGGCTCAAGCGGAAGGTCATTGCCTTGGCGGCCCTCGAGAGATCAAGGAAAAAACAACGTGCTAGGGTGTGCAACCTCAAGGATGGGGATGCCAACACTAGGTACTTCCATGCCAAAGTAAACTCTAGGAGGAGGAAGAACTTCATCCACAAGCTCCGAAACAACCAAGGGTGGGTCACCTCCCACGATGAAAAGCAATTAGTAGCTCAAAACCACTTCACCGAAGCTATTGGGGCCGTGGAACCAGGACTCGAGCGCTCAATTGGGAAGCGCTAAACCTCCCCACTCACAACCTTGAGGGCCTCGACGACGCCTTCACGGAGGAGGAGGTGAAGGCGGCAATCATGGCCATGCCCTCCAATAAAGCCCCCGGTCCGGATGGGTTCTCCGGCAAATTCTTCAAATCTTGTTGGGATATCATAAAGGCGCATGTGATGGTGGTCATGTACCGGTTCTCCAATTTCCACACCAACAACCTCCATTGGCTCAACTCCGCTAATGTTGTGCTCCTCCCTAAGAAAGATGGGGCGGAGGAGATCACCGACTTTAGGCCTATTAGCCTCATCCATGGCATCGCCAAGATTGTGGCCAAGATTCTTTCACTACGCCTTGCCCCTCACATGAATGACCTCGTTTCGCAAGCCCAAAGCGCCTTCATCAAGACTAGAAGCATACATGACAATTTCCTTTTCGTTAGAAACTATGCTCGTTGGCTTCATCGGAGGAAGAAGGCCTCCCTCCTAATCAAGCTAGACATCAAGAAGGCGTTCGACTCGGTTAAGTGGGAGTATATTTTGGAGCTTCTTGTTCACCTTGGCTTCCCCCCGAGATTTAGAGATTGGCTCTCGGCTTTGTTCTCTACGGCATCCTCGCGCGTGCTTCTCAATGGCATCCCTGGTGCTCCAATTAAGCATGGGAGGGGGCTGCGGCAAGGTGACCCCCTCTCGTCGCTCCTTTTTGACATCGCCATTGACCCCCTCCAACTCATCTTGCAAGTAGCTACGGATCAAGGGCTTCTTCAACGGCTTCCCGACAAGGGTGCAACGTTCCGCACTTCCCTTTATGTGGATGATGCGGTGATCTTCATGTGCCCTCTCCGGGAAGATATTTCGGCTCTTGCCCACATTCTAAACAACTTCGGATAAGCTACGAGGCTTGTGACTAATTTTGTGAAGAGCTCGATCACGCCTATCCGATGCGACAATATCGATCTCGAGGACGTTCTTCATGACCTTCCGGCTCCCACCACTTGTTTTCCGATTCGCTACCTCGGGCTCCCTCTCGCGGTGAAGAAATTGAAGAGGACTCATTTCCAATACCTCGAAGACAAGGCGGTGGCTAAGCTTAATCCTTGGGCGGGTAGATGCTTCAACATTGCGGGTCACAAAACTCTTGCCAAATCGGTTCTCACTTCACAGCTTATATACCCGCTCACCGTTCTTGACATCTCACCGGAAACCATGCTTTTCTTCAAGAAGATTATTCGAAGCTTCCTTTGGGCGGGCACCGACAAGGTCTCCGGTGGCAAGTGTAAGGTCAATTGGACGGCGGTTTGTAAACCTACTTCCATTGGAGGTCTCGGATTGCTAAACATTGACAAGTTTGCGAAGGCACTACGCATTAGGTGGGCGTGGCTTGATTGGACCGCCCCGGAGAGACCATGGGTGCGTATGGAGGCCCCTTGCAAGAAAGATGAGTTTGACCTTTTCCATACCTTGTCGAAGGTGACCATCGGTGACGGTGCCAAGGCTTCTTTTTGGGAATCTTCTTGGGTTGATGGCAACCGCCCAAAGCTCATTGCCCCTCTCATTTATGCTATCTCCACGAAGAAGAATTGGTCCGTTAAGGAGGCTCTAACCGACAATGCGTGGGTGCATGATATTGACTACTCCGAGGGTTTATCGGTCAACCACCTTGAGGAATTTACGAAGCTCTGGCAAATAACCTCTCAACTAAATCTTGATGAGGAGGTCCCGGACTCGATTACTTGGAAGATCATAACCTCGGGCACCTACTCTTGCTCCTCGGCATACAAAGCCCAATTTGCCGGTACAATTGACTCGTCTATGGACAACTTGGTGTGGAAGAATTGGGCACCTCCGAAATGTAAACTTTTTGCGTGGCTAATCATCCAAGACCGGGTTTGGACGGCGATCGCCTTGAGCGAAGGGGGTGGCCTAACGGCCGGCTATGCCCCCTTTGTCGCCGTGAGGACGAGACGGCGAGGCACCTCCTCTTCACTTGCCGCTTCTCCATTCGCATTTGGGGCATGATCAAGAATTGGATCAACATTGGGGACTTCAACCCTCCGGAGTGGGCATCCTTCAACGACGTCAAATCTTGGTGGGAGCACTTGGTCATCGCCAATGGAAGACGGAGGAAAGCCATCTCATCCCTACTCATGCTTGTGAGTTGGGAGATTTGGAATGAACGTAATGCGCGTGTTTTTAAACACACTAGCACCCATCACTGATGAATTTTTGACACACTCGCAGAAGAAAACAAGAAAGGAACATCTAGTCCAGTGTCCATTGTGGACTTGATGGATCAGCTAGAGGCGAGGTGAGAGGTCCAATCTAGATTCCAATGAATCCAATTCTGGCCTTGCAAGCTCCAGCGATTTTCCTCACATTTTCCTTGAGCAAATTGAAGATGATCACGGGAACATAGTAGCTCAGTCAGGACAATTATTATTTTTGGAAAGACGTAAACAGATTATTTTCAAGACAGTTTTTTCTTTTGTACCTTCCAAGAAGCGATTGCAAAATGCCAGATCAGAGGGCACATTTTATTGATGGGAATTGAGCAAAGACTCGTGGATATTTCCATTGAGAATCCTATGGAGGTGAGTAGGATCCAAGAATTGGTAGTCGTTGGCTGGTTTTCAGATTTTGTGGATGTGGTTGAGCCTCTGCCAGCTGTGGAGTACTCGATGATATTACTACCTCCCTATATTTTTAGTCAAAAGTCAACAGAGAGTATTTCGAAATATGAACATTTATAAAATTTCATTAATGTACAAGGAAAATTTATTCTATGATGAGTCTATTCATATTGATTTGTATTCAAATGTTCATAGTTTTATCTATAAGATCGATCAAAGTTACACTATATTGACATTTGACTAAAAATGTACGTCTTACTTTAAAAACGGAGGGAGTATTTCGAATGATAACAAGTCATTTACAACCGTGCAGGTTGCTCTAAAGTCTAGAGTACACGAGCAGCGTCTGAGCCGCTCAGCACAGTGTGACGAGAATCATGAGATGAACCCAGTTAAGCACAAACCCAAGTTTTAAAAACCTAGCAAATATCGTATCTCTAAGTTTTATAATATTTCGAAAAAAATCATGCATATAGGTGTAGAAACTTACTCTTGTAAATTATTTATAATAGATTATCAAAAAAATGCGAATTGTGCAATAAGATTACAAGATAGTCGTGCTTAAGTTTCAAATTTTGGTAGTTGGTAGGTAGTCTGAATCATTTTGTGATTTTTGTAAAGCTCATAAATGATCATATTTAAGATCAAATTTACACCCCATACTCGTATCCATTCTCTACATACATGGTTTCTTTGGTGAAGTTTTTAAGAAACTTAGAAATACGACGTCTGCACCCTCCATGGATTCATGTGTACACATGTTCCGAAAATTCCCCCCTATCAATGCAAAAGTGGATGTTAGGCTCACCACCAAGACTGAAATTTTAGTTTAAATTTTGTTGTAAATGTACTTACTTTCGAATGAAATTCAATTTGTTTGTTTAAATTTGAGTGTTCATTTTTTAAAAAAATTATGAGGGCACCGGGCAGTCGGACCTTTCGATCCTGACAAGTGTCCGACACCCCCCCCCCCCCCCCCCCCCCCCAAAGCAGCAACCGTTTTGGGTGGCGGGCCCATTTTCAAGGGCGCCCGTAGAGATGATGTAAGTTTGGATACTATGGTTTTACATAACACTACTTTTGGAAAATGATTTTTTTTGAAACCCAACCATGTATGGGTTAGCTCATTTCGAATAGCACTGATAGTTCCGTAGCAATTTTACAGCAAAACTAACATTGGTGGCACACATGTTAAGTCCACGCTGGCATACATAGGCTCCGGCCGAGCCATTACATTGAAGAAGACCGTGTCACTTGTCTGAGTCCTCTCACTCTCCTCACCCACTCTCGACGATGGCAAAAGGGGGTAATGGTGGCCACGTTTTCCATGCAGCCACTTCTGCAGCCCCAGCACCGATGTTGGATGATATATGGAGGGTCCCAACCCTGAGGTTTACTCATTTGTGAAAGATGAAGACCCGGGGTAATCAATGGAAAAGGTGGGTCGGTGGCGGCATGGTCAACGGAGTGAGAAGAAAGCATTGGACTCCTTCAATTTCTAAGTTGAAGGTGTATGTGTTTTGTTGTCAATTCGATTTCATATGGTTCATACCAACATTTAGTATCACAAAGTTCTCAATTACAGTAAAGATTTTCCTAGCAATACACTCACTTAAATACATTTGTATCAATAGTATTTTGGCCAAATCTTCAAACTAACATGATGATACATTTTTTTTGCACACCATAGAACCTGCAACAGTCACCAAAGATACCAACAAAGATGACATATACTTACACTATATTCATATGTAGTCAATCTCTCATTGCCAAGCACTATTTTTCTCACCTTCCCAATCTTGAACCTCTCTTATTGTGCATTTTGCTTCTCTTTTTCCCCAATGTCAGCGAGATGCGGCTCTAGCTCTATCTTCTTCTTGTCTTCCACTACCATCTTCTTCTCTTATTTTTCCTTGCTCCTTGCCTCCTCTACTTTCCTTCTTTCATCTTCTACTTTGATCCTTTCTTTTGGTGTCTTGTTCTTTTCTTCTGCCTTGATCATTTATTGTATAGCTCCCAGTTTAGAGCAAGATCTCTTCTACTACTCTCCCAATTCATATTTGTTCCGAATTACTCACAGTGTTGTCTTTTTTGGAGCTGGCCACTTAGGATCAACAAAATTGCAAAATCACTGCCAATTTGCTACCTTAATCGCAACCACTCAGAAAATAATTGGCATAAAAACTTGGAAGAAATCGACAGTACTGACTTCACTAGAGCAATCAAAAATTGTTGCAAGAAAATCGGAAGTACTGACTTCACTAGAGTAATCAAAATATCTTTGTCCTATGTCCAAGAAATCGAATGTCACCCGCTTCACGAGTACAAAAATATGGTAGCAATCCAACACAATCTATTCCTCATTGCCACGGTAATCGGGATCATACAACCAAGATGGACATTGTCCAGGCCAAATCGGACAACAGATGGAAAATCATAAAACATTACGCCTTCGTGGGTGGCATAGAACAAAGGATTTATATTTGATTAATGTTTTGAAGATGGGTTATTTTTTGCTACATAGAATTACTTGCCGGTTAAGAGGCACACTTTTGAGTTCACCTCTCCAGCTGGCTGATTCGGTGTCAAGTCACTCTTATGAGTTAGACATTCCACCTGTTGCTTGGCTCGAACGGCTCTATCGAGTCGGTTCTCCCCAAATTAATAAATGAAAATATTTTTAATTTATTGGCCGATAACGCCTAAAACCCGCGTGTAGCTTCCGTCATTCTTCCCAAGCAGAAGCGAAATATGTATCTTAGGACCCGACCCTTTTAGGATTATAGGAAACAAGCAATACTTTCCCATCTTGAACTGAACTGAACTGAGCACAGAGACTAGAATCAAAACTGGAATTTCCCTTCTAGACTACCCCCCCGGACTTGGTTTGAGAAGTATCTTGTGCAATTTGTCCTCAGCAAAAGCGAAACCTGCTGCCAAGAGATCGAAATTCTAATCGAAATACCAAGGGAAAGCTGGAATGAAGCAGATACCAGATCCGAGTTCCCATATCTTACTCACCTTCAAGCCCAAGTTTATGCATTCCCACTGTCTAAGTAAAAGGTGAAGAATTGTAATTTATTGAGCTTGTAAGGCCCATTGAAGTCCCCGAGAAAGGGTATAAATAGGCTGTAAGTATGTCGTTTGCTATTGCAATAAGGGTTGCTCGCCTTTCCTTTTGACGGTTTGCTTCCAATCGCTCGTATGTGGTGGTCAGCCTTAAAAGGAGTCTTCCTACCATACCATCATGCATGCCTATGTTATAGTGCGTTAAGCTTCGCCAGAAGCAAGCAAGATGATGAAGCGAAGCTTCGTAAGCCGGCCGATAGTCGAAAGAGAATCAAAAAGTTTTGTTCTGATCTGAGTAGGCTCAACATAGGGAATACCTTAACCCTGAGAACCGGGGCATATAAATCCGCTTATGGCATTCACCTAATAAGCATACAGAGACAGATGGAATGAAAGAAAGAAAAATTAGCTCCGCAACTCGCCCAGAAAAAGAAAGACCATCAAGTTGGGTAATCCACGATGTCTTCATTTTATGTATCCATCTTTACTCGTTTTTGGTGTATCAATAGTTCGTTGTACTACACTTTGAATTAACCTAGAGGCCGTGCTTAGGCGAAAATAGATATCAGTGAAGTATTCATGAACTAGTTTTGGACGATTGTGAGCATGCTTGTCTAATCCATACAAATCTCCAGTTCCATCAAAATAATATTGCTAGATTCGATGAATTGATATTGAAAAGATCAATTGTTATCCATATCTTAATTTATAGTGGTGGACCTAACAGTTGTACTCCTAAATTTCAAAGGTCGTTGAAATTTTCATCAACATCATTTTCCACATAAATTTTGATGAATTCCCAGACCCCGTGTGTAGGTACTTTTCACCATTTAACAAGGCCAAGATTTCTAGCTACCACGGTCACCTCCGGCTTTTTTCACAGGCCTATGTATTTTTCTGTCTTGAATTCCTATTTTCACGAAATATATGAACCATCTCCGGTTCTGGCTGTATATATTCACGGAATAAGATAAGACCTTGACACTTTATTATTAATGCAAAAAATCATCGGTGTGCATCATTTTGATGCAGAGGCCGGGCCGCTCGGGCCATGCCCCCGTTTCTAAAAAATAAATCACAGAACCTCTACCTGAGTCAAGGCTCTTTCGTGTTGACAAGTCACACTGACGGGGACATCACCTGACATGGAGATGACAGTACCAATTTGCCACAAGCATCCAACGGTTGCTGCTGCCAAGAAGCTTCACAGTTCACATGAACATCTGCCAGGTCATCTCCAGTGCTCGTGTTGACCAGATTTTTGCCTCAAATTTTTTGTGTTGACCAGATTATCCTACCTTGTTGGCTATAAATACCATGGCCACACGTCTGTCCAGCTCAACCCATCACCTGCACTTACTTGCATCGACACAAGAGACTGCATACAGCACCCCTGAGTCTGAAAAGCTCAAAAAATCTTGAAAAATCACCTAGTTACATCATCACCATGGTTGTGCCAGTGATCGACTTCTCGAAGCTCGACGGTGCCCAGAGGGCGGAGACCATGGCACAGATCGCCGATGGCTGCGAGAACTGGGGGTTCTTCCAGCTCGTGAACCACGGCATCCCACTGGAGCTCCTCGATCGCGTCAAGAAGGTGTGCTCCGAGAGCTACCGGCTCCGGGAGGCGGCGTTCCTGCTGTCGGAGCCGGTGCAGACCCTCGAGGCGCTCGTGGAGGCGGAGCGACGCGGCGAGGTGGTGGCCCCTGTGGACGACATGGACTGGGAGGACATCTTCTATCTCCACGACGACAACCAGTGGCCCTCCGAGCCGCCGGCGTTCAAGGAGACCATGCGGGAGTACCGCGCCGAGCTCAAGAAGCTGGCGGAGCGGGTCATGGAGGCCATGGACGAGAACCTCGGCCTGGACAAGGGCCGCATGAAGGCCGCCTTCACCGTCGACGGCAGCCACGCGCCCACCTTCGGCACCAAGGTCAGCCACTACCCGCCGTGCCCGCGCCCGGATCTCGTCACGGGCCTCCGCGCGCACACCGACGCCGGCGGCGTGATCCTGCTCTTCCAGGACGACAAGGTCGGCGGCCTGGAGGTGCTCAAGGACGGCGAGTGGCTGGACGTGCAGCCGCTAGCCGACGCCATCGTGGTCAACACCGGCGACCAGGTGGAGGTGCTCAGCAACGGGAGGTACCGCAGCGCGTGGCACCGCGTCCTGCCCATGCGCAACGGCAACCGCCGCTCCATCGCGTCCTTCTACAACCCGGCGTTTGAGGCATCCATCTCACCGGCGGTGGCCGAGGGCGGCGCCGCCGCGTCGTACCCAGAATTCGTGTTCGGGGACTACATGGACGTGTACAGCAAGCACAAGTTCGAGGCCAAGGAACCGAGGTTCGACGCCGTCAAGGCGCCAAAGATAGCTTAATACTAAAATCAAGGAGATTAAGGAAAATGTTTATTTATTAAGTATTTCACATTACTACCATATATATGGGCCATCTTATCAGAAACGAGTTCTGAATTTTGTGAGAGAGAATGATTTCATTTCTTGTGTTTTTCCTATACATCAACATTTTATTATATATAGCGACCGAATGATTTGTACTACTCCCTCCGTCCTATTTCGTAGGGCATAATCTCAAAAACTATTTGTCCCATAATCTCCAACCTCCTAGGCATAATTGTTTTAATTTCATCTCAATTAGTGGTTGCTTCCCTCTCCCACCAATGCATGTAGGATTTTAGTCCCAATCAAATATCACCTTGGGACAAGATATTCCAAAATTATGCCTTGGGTACTAGGACGGAGGGAGTACTACCATGTGTATAGTGAGTGCAATCTTTTGTGTGTGGGAACATTTATTTTTATTAGCGGCTACATTTACAGGTTGGCTTTTTTTTGTGTGCGAAAGTGTCACGTTGGCTTCCCCACAAAATAAAGATGCCGTGTTCGTTTGTATGGATTCCACCAACATATTTATACCTAAAATAAAAGGTATTTTCAATTAGGCTAATAATAATCCGTTACAAACTTACAATTCTTTTCACAAAGAGTGAAATGTAAGGATTGGTGACCAACTTGGAAAACGCGAACTATAGGTCACCAAGTTGTATATTAGCAACACGTTTGGTCACTCCGTCATGACGGACGTTAAGTCGATGACACGTGGCTGATTGTTTTTTTACAAATATCCCCTCCAAATTTTGTTTCTTCTAATCGCTAGGTCTTTTTTCGATTTTATTTCTTTTTTTAATCCGGCCAGAAACCACATCCCAGAAAAGACACGGGGGCGTTTTTTCCCGTGGCCTCCCTCTCGTTCTTCCTCCCCGGGTCGGCGGGGCAGCGGTCGGCGGTGAATTATTCGGGAAATTTCAATGCATATATCAAAAACCAAAGGTCCTCATACACGTCGGAGAGGATGACGAACTCCACTGTCGCTATTTACATGGATGGGCCGACTGGATCTAAAACTCCAGCCTCCACCGGCAGCGGTTGGCGGTGTATTATTCGGGGAATTTCTCCCCAATTTCTTCCCTATGCACAGTTTGTACTAATTATATGACATGTCGACCAAGTTGGTAGGTTTGTTCACTCGCTGCTGTCGCCGGCGCAGTCCCAAGCGAAGGAGACGGCGGAGAGGCGGCTGGGCCGGGGGCGGAACCCGCCGGCGGTGCGCCTCCGGTGCGGTGACGGCGCAAGCGACCTGCGCGCCCACGTCCCGCACTCCACGACGCCGTCGAGCCGCACCAGCGCGTTGCCCATGCTCTTCGCGCCACCCGGCCTGCAGGTGCTGTCGCCGGTCAAAACAGGGGAAGGCGGGGACCCGGCTTGTTGTGGCCGTGACCGGACAGCGCCTCCTGCTTGCGCTCCTTGTGGAGGCTGCACCAGAAGGAGCCCGGGTGGTTCGTCGTGGAGCACATGCAGGAGCAGTGGTTCCTGACGGCGGCGGACGACGCCTTGGGTGTCTTTTCTGGGATGTGGTTTCTGGCCGAAAAGAAGAAGAAAAAAGTGACCTAGCAATTGGAAGAAACAAATTTTGAAGGTGGTATTTGTAAAAAAAAACTGTCAGCCATGTCACCTACTTAAGGTCCGTCGTGTCGCTAATAGACTGCGGTTCTCCATATGCTGAGGAGAGGTTCACTAACAAAGCGACAATGTAGACAGATAAATGACCTTAAGGATATGAATTATTTCAGTTAAAAATCATAACATTTCTACATAATCATAGCGACAATATTATGGCAACCGCTCCCACCCTAATGAGTATGTATTTGTGAGTTACGTCACGCAGCCAGTTACAAAAAAAATTGCAACACTACATGGCAGGTAAAAGTTAGAAGACACTTGGATGACAAACCAGATGGAATGGACAATTGCAGTTGAAGAACTAGTGTTTTAATGTCTCGTCGTGACAAAAAACATTGTGAGTTTCCTTGCTAATTGAGTTGCAAGTTTATACTTCATAAGGATGATACATTTGTGAAGATACCACGTGAATATTTTAATTTTCAGAAACACGTTTATTTTCTAAAAAAAAGGGTTATTGTTAACCGGGACATCGAAGTGAACAAGTACTATATATGTACATTGCAAATATTATTTTTATTCTCATGTAGATTTCTGTAATTTCTTAACTTAAAATGTATGTTTTGGACAACATGAGCATAATCCAAAGTGGATTTCCGGTAACACGGATACTTTCTCTCGTGACATAGTGAGAGTTCCGTGGATGGACCACCATTTGTGCGCATCCAAGTCATTCCAGGTGGTGATGGTGACCCTGCCTTGCAACTTGCGGCGACAGGAGAACAAGGTGCCCCCGGGTCCACGAGAGAACATGATGCGTAGCTGATCAGTGTAGCAATCCACACCGATCCACAAGATGAACGCTGTTTTGAACCAATCTTTTCTCATCATAGTCTATGTGTGTAGTTGCTGTTTTTCATGAAAAGTCACGTGTGGCTGGAAGATTTTTCTGGGGACTGTTTTACATATGAGATTAGGATGACTCCAACGGGCCGACGCATCGAGCCCGCGCGCGTCCGTCCCTGTCCGCGCGAGCCAAAAACACGGCCCAACGGGGCGACGCAAATGGACCGCGGTCCGTTTTTCTATCCGCCGCGACGCATTCCTGGCCCAAATTTGGGCCACGGATGCGTCGGGCGCGGACGCGCGACGGAGCGCAATTGTGTCCTCCTCTGGTCCGCACTTCGGCCTCGGCCTCTCCCAAAACCCCAGTCCACCCCAGTCCACACTCCAACCCTAGCCATGGCCGGTGCAGCCGCCGCCGCCGCCTCCGACGCTGGACCTGCCGCGGCCGGCACCGCCTCCGCCGCCGGCCCCGCCACTGGATGTGCGCCCAAAGCTGCAAAGAAACCAAAGAAGGAACTCACCGACGAGCAGAGGGCCGCAGAGACCCTGAAGCGAGGCGACCGGAGGAGGAGGTTGAAACAGGAGGAGGTCGACGCCGCCCAGAAGGCCGCCGCCGTGCCGGAGGACGAATCTGACCTCGTGTCCAGGGCCGCGACCGCTGCCCTCCTCCTGATTGGAATTACCCCGACGGCGGCCGCGGTGGGTGTGGCGACTGCGGCGGCCAGCTCCAACGCCTCGGCGGCCCGACCGCCAAGGACGAGATCTTCCGCGACGGCACCATCGCCATCGTACGGGTACCTTCCGGGAACCATGCCGCCGCGGGTTTCCCCTACCTCAGGCGAATCCGCGCCTAGCCCAGTCGACGTACCTCCGCTTGATCTGAACACGCCTACTACACCATTGGTCGGAAACTCACCGCGGCGCAGACTGCGGCCGCGCGTGCAGCTGCCCCGGCAGTGGTCGCCCCGGCGCGTAACCTGTTCGGCGAAATGCCCAGGCCGTCGCCGGGTGACCCCAGGTACTTCGAGGAGGTCCATGATGAAGGGGACGACGTCCTCCAGGACATGATCAGGGACAACAACGAGTACTCCGAGGACGATTACGATGCCGGCGATGATGAAGTTCCGCCGACCGACCCCGATGTGATCAACATCGACAATGAGCCAGTTTTCGAAGAAGAGCTCGAGACCCAAGCCCGGGCCATGAAGAGAAAGATGAGCCAAAGGGCGCCTCATTCACGGCCGAGGAAGACGTGCTCATTTGCGAGTCCTGGATCGAGGTTGGAACCAACCAAATTCTCGGGGCGGAGCAAAGAGGGACGGCATATTGGGGCCGGTTCACCAAGCGCTACAATGAATGTAGAATCCTACCGCCCCACAACATTCAGACGCAGCGGACGGAGGTATCTATCTCCAAGAGGTGGCTCCACATATCCGCGGAGACGAGCAAGTTTTGCGGCTCCGTTGAAAATGTTCAAGCCCGGCCAGCAAGTGGCTTCGGAGTGAATGAACAGGTGAGTTTTGTGGCTCCTCTTCCCTTCTTTGGTTGCAAGCTTTGGAAACCTTGTACAATTTGTATGCCCAGGTGTTGCAAACATTGGAAATTATTTTGGTTACTATAAATTTGTATGCCCAGGTGTTGCAAGCTTTGGAAACCTTCAAGAGGCAATACAAGAAGGCCTTCACCTTGACCCATTGCTACCGGGCACTCAAGGACCAGCAGAAATGGAAGGCCCTCTACGCCTCCCTCAAAAATGGTGGATAACCCCTTGATAAGGGAGAGGACACAACGGAAAAGGAAGGCAGGCCAAGGGGGAAGAACAACTCGAAGGCCGTGTTGAAACGAGATGCAACAACCCTTGCATTGCAAGAGACATTGAACGGGTTCCTAACCCAAAAGGACAAGGCTGCCGACAAGAAGGAGGAGAGGAGAGAAAAGGAACGCCTAGAGAGAGAGACGGCTTCCAAGCTCTTCTTCGAATTGCAGAAGAAGAGACTCGACATAGAAGAAGAAAACGCCCGGACAAGAGCAAGGGAAGCCGATGCAAGAGCCAAGGAGGCCGAGGCTAGGGCCATGGAGGCCGAGGCAAAAGCAAAGGACATTGAGCTCGCCCTACGCCAAGAGGAGGCCAGGATCATGGACATGGATCTCTCGGCCTTCACCCCTACGAAGAAGGCCTACTACCTCAAGAAGCAAAGGTACTACATGGACCGAGATTGATGGCCGGAATCTCGGTCGTTTTATTTATGTTGCATGACGGTGTTGAACTATGGCCGATATGGCAGGAATTTGTAATATTTTGGGCATGTATGCAGACATGGCCCTATGAGGCCAGGATTATGTTTTATTTTATATTCATATGCTTGCTATTTGTTGTATTGTGATCACAATGGCCGAAAATGATCAAAAACCCTGTCCGGGCGGATTCGATGCGTCGGCCCCGTTGGGCGCACTGGCCGGAAAGGAGCGGACCTGGTCCGGACGCGCGTCCTTTTGCCGACGCAAACGGACCAAACGCGGACCAAACGCGCGTCCGTTTGCGTCGCCCCGTTGGAGACATCCTTAGGGATGTCCTTGGCTAGGCCTGGAGTCAACGTAAATATTTGTCGTACTAATCCCATCGAGGGGTTTCTCTCTTTATACACAAGAGGAGATACAATACAACGTACACGGCAAGGCAGGTGATCACAATCCGATCCCTGCCTCATATACAGATATGCACAATCCCATAATAATCGGGATATCGCAACTAAACCTGATACTATCTCTAATACTACCCCTCAATCTAAACCGTCGTGTGCAAGGTTGAGATTGGAACGAAAATTGCGGAGTACAGGTTCTAGAACAGGTTTAGTGAAAGCATCAGCAAGCTGGTCTCCAGAAGCGATGAAACGAACATCCAGTGCACCTGCAGCGACTTTCTCATGAACAAAATGAAAGTCGATCTCGATATGTTTGGTGCGAGCATGGAAAACTGGATTGGCTGTCAAATAGGTGGCGCCAAGATTATCACACCATAGAACTGGAGGCCGCAATGAAGATACACCAAGTTCCTTGAGAAGAGACTGGATCCATGTCGCCTCGGCAGTGCCATTCGCCAAGACTTTATACTCAGCCTCGGTGCTAGAGCGACAGATCGATTTCAGCAATGCTTTCCTTCATGGTTTTCTTGAGGAGGATGTTTATATGCAGCAACCGCCTGGATTTGAGGACTCTCGCTACCCTCAGCATGTTTGCAAGCTTCAGTGCGCCCTTTATGGACTCAAGCAGTCTCCTCACGCCTGGTATGCTCGTCTCAGTGACAGATTGCTTCAGCTTGGGTTTGTTTCCAGCAAGGCGGACGCCTCCCTTTTCATCTTTCATCGTCAAGGTGTCACCATTTATATGCTCGTTTATGTCGATGATATTGTGATTGCTGGCTCCACTGCTGCTGCCATTGAGCGTTTGGTTCACACTCTCTCAAGCACGTTCCCTATCAAGGACCTTGGACGGCTAGAGTATTTTCTGGGTATAGAGGATGCCTATAAGTCACAAGGTATGGTGCTTACTCAGCATAAGTATGCATTGGATTTGCTGCATCGAGCAAACATGGAGAACTGTCGACCTGTCCCCACTCCCATATCTAACACCGACAAGCTCTCACGCGCACTTGGTGCTCCCCTTGGTACTGATGATGCTTTCCGGTACCGGAGTCTTGTTGGCGGTTTTCAGTATCTCACATTGACGCGGCCAAACTTGTCTTTTGTTGTGAACAAAGTTTGTCAATACTTGTCCCAGCCTACCACAGTTCACTATGAGGCAGTCAAGCGCATATTGCGCTATGTCAGAGGTACAGTTTCCACTGGTCTTCTCATATTTGCCGGACTAATCCCATCGAGGGGTTTCTCTCTTTATACACAAGAGGAGATACAATACAACGTACACGGCAATGCAGGTGATCACAATCCGATCCCTGCCTCATATACAGATATGCACAATCCCATAATAATCGAGATATCGCAACTAAACCTGATACTATCTCTAATACCTGGATTTCGAGCCGAGCTGAGCCGAGCGAGCTCGGCTCGACTCGTTTAAACTCGCTCAACTGAAACTCGACTCGTTCAACAAACGAGTCCAGGAATGAAACTCGGCTCAACTCGATAAACTTGCGAGTAGCTCACGAGTAGCTCGTTTAACTCACTCTAATATTAAGTGTGGATTGTTTGTATATTTGTGCCAAACTATTAATATATTTTGCACCGATAATGGTGTAAAGGTTCTATCTTTCAGTATTGATCTACCTTTGACTAGAGATGTGAAATTATAGAAGGATCGCCATTGTTGTAGTTCACATTTAGTAGAAAAATTACTAGTTTTTCTATATACGCACATGTTCGAACACTTAGAATGTGTTTAACGAGTTAAACGAGTACTTGCGAGCTACTCATTAGTAGGTTGGTCAACAAACGAGTTCAAATCCAAAACTCGTCTCGGTTCGTGAGACACCGAGTTCGAGCCAAGTCATGAGTTACTCGTTTAAGCTCGCGAGTTTCAAGTTTTAATTCTAGCCCTATCCTTGGCGGCCATCAAGAGTAGTTGTTCCACACGAATCATATCTCACGGTTAATTTTTAGTTGATCGACACGTGTAAGCGAAAGAGAACAAGACAGAGGGGGACATGTACTTCGAACACACATATTGTGCATTCCATTATCGTCCGATAGCGAAATGAGATAAGAAAGGAAGAGCGTGCATGAAATGTTTGTGACTTATGTACAGTGGACACACGATACCACCGACTTTTACTAAAGGTAGTTCTGTCATTGCGTTGTAAGTTTTGTTGTACATAAGTTGTCAAAAAACATTGTTGTACATAGCCACCACACCTACAAAAAAGAAACCACGCAATTTTGGTCTGGCTAGCAAATCAATCTGAAAAGAGAAAAATCAGATAAGCAGTTCGGTTGATAAAAATATCGAATTGCTTACTTTACATCCAAATAATGGTACATTTCACCATATCCGATGAAAAAAATATCCATTCAATCCACCATTGAGTCTGTGTCCTGTTACAGTTTTTCAAGGCCGGATAGTATCACTAGTGGAAACAGAGCCTTTAGTCCCGGGTGGTAGAGGCCTTTGGGACCGGATGAACATCCGGTACATGCCAACCGGGACTAGAGGCCTCCACTACCCGGGACTAAAGGTGTTTCACGTGGCTATCGTCTAGCTGCTGGGCCGGAGGACCTTTAGTCCCGGGTGGTACCAACCCGGAAAAAAAAAGAATTCTGATTCTTTTTTTAGTCTCGTGTTATTTTAATTCTATTCCGAAACTTTTCACTTAGCCACTCATTCAATCTCGAATTATACAATTAATCTTCGGTCAAAGTAATTGCTCTGGTCAAACTTCCCATTGGGTCACCCATCCTCAGACTGCTCTAGTCCCAGCACGCTTAACTTTTGAGTTCCTTTCATGTTAGCTTCCAAATGAGAAATGAGAACTTACTGATACTAGTATCTTATCAATTATATTAACCCCTCGGTTACGATGTTACACCTTTTTGTTGTTTAAATTTTAAACTTTGTTTCAATAAGTAATAATGATTATGTAATAGTATATCTTGAATAAATAATAATAAAATGAATTTTACTTTATATTTTTACATTTAATATGGAAGAATTCATATCTTTAAATCCGGAAATCAAAATTTGACAAATAAAATGTCTAAACTGATTAGAAAAATGAGAGGAATTCAAATATGCTATACATATCATCTTTTGCATCACAGAAATATTGATAGTTAGAAAATTTGACCTCTTTCGATGAATAGTCATGGCGGCCATTTTGATCGTTTTTCAAACAAAATCAAATAAAGTGAATACCCCCTAAAAAAGGTATCCTTTAGCATGGTTGTGTTAGGTTAGGACATAGGAACATAAAAAATTAAGATCCATCCAAATCTTGCAAAGATTCCCTCCGTTCATCCGAAGTGGGAATTTTTAGCTACAAGTGCACAAACTTGATAGAGAGAAAGTAAAGCCGGTGAAGCCGGTCACACACCGGAGTAGGATATTGGACATTTACAACACCCAAACAATTATATACATATGATATGGAACCAGCTAGGTTTTGGTGGGGTTTCCAACGCTCCGGAGCCCCGCTTCGGTGAAACCCTAGACCTCTTCGATAAGAGTCATGGTGGTCATTTTGACCGCTTTTTGAAAACAATCAAATAAATTAAAAAAACCTCTAAAAAAGATATGGTGCAAAATGACACCCATATAATTTCACAAAGAGTAATCCACAATTTATGAATATCCTCAATTATTAGGATTTCTTGATTTCAACATAATTTCGTCTAGTTAAATGAGTTTGTGCTGATTTTTCGAAAGTAATTTATCCTATTTAAATGAGTTCTTGTGATGTAAAAGATGATATAATTGTTAAATTTGGATTCCTCTCATTTTTCTAATCGATTTAGACATTTTATTTGTTCAATTTCGATTTATGGATTTAAAGATATGAATTATTTCATGTTAAACGAGCAGGGGCGATGCAATATATATGCAGAGGACTGGTCTCGTGGGGGAAGAGCATTGGTTCCCGGGTTGTACCACGACCCGGGACAAAAGCTCCACCTCTAGTCCCGGGTTGTAATACAACCCTACAACCCGGGACTAGAGGTTCTCGCGTGGCCCACGCCCTGCGGCAGTCCTGCCACGCGCCTTTAGTCCCGGGTCGTAATACGACCCGGGACTAGAGCTCCCTCACGACCCGGAATCAGTAGAAAACTTTTGACCCGGGACTAGTGCCCTCCTCTAGTCTCGGGTCGTAAGCCACCTAGGACTAGAGGCAAAATCGGCCCTAGACTAAAGGTATCGTTTCTAGTAGTGTATGATACAAACTTGAAAGTGAGGGCCGCAAATATGGCGAGCTTCTGTTTGGTGATGCTTTTCGACCATTGATTCTAGAGTGCGTTCAGGGGTGAAACCCACATGTTTAGCCTTCACTAGTTTGGCATGGTGGTGTGGCACATGCATTATTTTCATGTTGAAGGCATTTTTTGGAGTTTGCTCCAACCAGTTTTCGAAAGGGAAACCCTCATATTTAGCCTTCTCTATTTTGGCAGGGTAGTGATGGTTACTTGCAGTTTTCTTATTGAAAAAATTGTTTGGAGTTTGCTCTGACCTCTCGAAGGTGAAACCAAGAGTATGGTTTCAGTGGCTAGATACAAGAATCGAGGAACATGTGTGTCTTTATTGTCTTGGAGGACCGTCTCTCGGTCCAAGTGTCGTCAAAAGATTGGAGTGAAGTTCAAGTTGAAGATCGTTGCGTACGGTAGTATCATGGCTTTAGTTAGACGCGATGTTTTGATGTAAATATTTTTTTAATGTCAAAAATTCAAAAAAAAAATGTCGGGTGTACATCCGGATATTCTATATTTGTACACACAATTTTTTGAAGAAAAGATTTTTTATGGCCTTGTAAAAACACAAATAAAATTTTGTGAAAATTCATTTTTGGAGCATCGGAACTTGCTTTTACAAGGGAAAATTTTGTTTTGCCACACCAGTTTTTGCCCATTTTTATTTTGCCACTCTAAATTTTGACATTTTACTTTTGTCCTTTTAAGGGGCAAAACCAAAACCAAAACAACAACAGTAGGGACAAAAGCAAAATAAAATTTCACCATTTTCATTTTGTTTTTGCCCCACGAAGGGCAAAAATGATGTATTACCAGGAACTGGCAGGGCAAAAGCAAAATGTCAAAATTTAGAGTGGCAAAAGCAAAATAGGTAAAAACTAGTGTGGCAAAAACAAAAATACTGCATCATTTTTTTTCACGAAACTTTTATGCGAACATAGAATATCTGGGTGTACATCCGAATTTTTTGTTTAGATTTTTTTGACATTTTGAAATACAATTTTTTAGTAGTGGTGCATATATACCTATGAGCCAAAGATGATTTCCTAGCTTTAATTTCTATATGTTTTAAGAATTTGGCTATGTGCATACTCATGGTCAACCACTCGACGTCTTAGTGCATTAATATGGTGTCCAGAAAAATACTCAATTTGGTCGTGTGCATCGTCCGGATGCAGAGGCCGTGGCTTTGCTACTCTTTTCAAAAAAGAAAAGGCAAAAAAAAAAACTCATTGATATCAATAGAGAAGGCATAGGTACTCGGGATGATTGTATCTCTCTTTGTATAGCAACTAATTAAGCGGAAAGTATCTTTGGCTCCCGAGTACCAATGATCTGATGGTTTAAAAAATTCGAAAACGCTATTATAAGTTTTTAAAAACATCTGGAAAAAATCACGAATGTAGCCAATCATATATTTTGCAAACGTGCAAAAATCAACTTCAAATACGTTGTAGTTTGGGCTACACAAAAAGACAAAAGTGTGGATCTAAATGTACCGCTTCGTCTAACCAGGACTAGGAGAGAGGCGATCAGATCCAATCTTATACGCGCCTCCCGTCGGCGGCCGCCACAGGTCTGTCCCCGGCTCTGTGGCCTTCAGGCCATGGAGTCGAGGTGGATCTCAGCCCTTGTCGACGGGAGGGCTCCGTTTTTCTGGTTTAGTGTTTAGGTTTGCTGTGGTGGCGTTCTGTTGGTGGCGGCGGCACTTCTTGCAATAAGGTCTCCCCGGTTTCAGCCCCATCTCGGCGGCGACGTCGAGAAGCTCGTGGGAGTGGTGTGGTTCTCGAGAACTTTTTTTGGCGGGGACGGTTTCCGGATCGTCATGGAGCTTCATCGGTGGTTCATCCTTCTTCTTCGGCTCTAGGACGGATGTGGTATTTTTGACCCGTTCGACGACTTCCCGTCCGCAACCAACAACGTCAGGCCGGCTCTGGGAGGAGCGGCAACGGCGACGCGCCGTCGACACGGTCTGGAGGTTGAAGACGAAGGGCATCTCAAGGATCTCGTTGTAATTTCGTTTTTTGTTGAGATGTTTTGTACCGTTCGGTGTTTCTTTTAATACCAGAGTCCTCTTCGCAAAAAAAAAGTATGGATCTAAATATGTATATTTTAAAATCTCCAATTTTCTCTCTTTGTATAGCAACTAATTAAGAGTTTTGACATAGACACATCATGTGTATTTTCTTCATGAAACTTTGCAGACATGTAAAAAAACATAAACATGCAATACGTCAAGAAATCATGCTGTAACATATGCTTCCGGGAGTAAAAAATGTCACGCCCCCACGTGTGTGTCTTTCTTTTCTTGGGAGTACCAATTTGGTGGTCCGGCCGTCCGGGAGTTGTCAAAATGAAATTGCGTATAACCACTTGTTATCATGTTTTCTTTTAATTTTCAAGAATTTAGTCCGGCGTCATATTGTTGCACATGCTGACTGTCTAGTCGCACTAATATGGTGCCCATGAAAACTCTTGTTGATAATGATAAAGAAGGCCTGGGTAGTCGGGATCTCTCCCTTTGTGTAGCGACTACTCCTACACAAGATTTGCTAATTACGCCAGAAGAAGTGATAGATAATTAATCGGGTAGGACCTAGTAAACCTGACCCTGCTAGGAGTAGTAACAAATTTACAAAAGAAACTGGAGAGAGACGTTGGATGGATGTGGCATGCAGCAGAGGATAGCAGTGGATCGATCGTCAGTTCCACAAATTGAGGAAAGCAGGCCAAGAATGGCGCAGGATCACATCAGTCGACGCCAGCTGCTCAACTCCTCACTTTCCACTCCCACTACTTCCGCTCTTTCTCCCGTCTCCGGCCATCTGCGTGCTCCATGGGTGGCTACATGCCGGAGGGCGCCGGCGGCCGTACAGCCCGCGTGGGGAGGTACCCGCCCCTCGCCTCCCTCGTCGTCTCCACCATCGCCGCCTTCTCCGCCGTCATCGTCATCGCCGTCCTCCACTCGGTTTGTCCCCTGTTCATGTGTTTCTTGGATTCGTGTCGAATCGAATTGTTTGTGTTCTACTTGGATTGATCGTCCCGACGAACAATGCGTACCTGTCGTTCTGTAAATTTGCCGTCTTGCGGATTGTCGATTGGTTTCATGTCAATTCCTTTGTGTTCGCACGTTGATGGGGCGCGGTAATTGATGTTGCTTGCAGGCGTACGACGACGCTCTGTCCCGGACGCGGACGCTGCTGGGGCACAACCTGGAGCCCACGCCGTGGCACCCGTTCCCGCACGACAAGGGCCGCCCGCCGCCGCGCGCCGCGCTCCGGTGCGCCTCCTACCTCGCCTGCCTGCCGCCGCTCTCGCAGCCGCGGCCAGCGGCGGCGTTGGCGCCCAACGCGTCGTCGAGACCGCGGCGGCAGTGCCCGTCCTACTTCGCCGCCATCCACCGCGACCTCGCGCCATGGCGGCGCCGCGCCGGCGGTGGCGGCGGCATCACGCGCGCGGTCCTGGAGTCGGCCCGCGCCCGCGCGTCCATGCGCGTGACCATCACCGGCGGCGGGACGAGGCTTCACGTGGACCTCTACTACGCGTGCGTCCAGAGCCGCGCGCTCTTCACCGTGTGGAGCCTCCTGCAGCTGATGCGGCGGCACCCGGGCCGCGTCCCCGACGTGGACTTCATGTTCGACTGCATGGACCGGCCCGCCATCAACCGCACCGAGCACGGCGGCGAGGGCGCGCCGCCTCTGTTCCGGTACTGCACGACCCGCGACCACCTGGACATCCCGTTCCCGGACTGGTCCTTCTGGGGCTGGCCGGAGACGCACATCGAGCCGTGGAGCCGCGAGTTCCGGAGCATCAGGCAGGGCGCCAAGAAGGTGCGGTGGCCGGAGCGGGTGCCCACCGCGTACTGGAAGGGCAACCCGGACGTTGCCTCGCCGCTCCGGCTCGCCCTCCTCGCCTGCAACGACACCAACCTGTGGCGAGCCGAGATCGTGCGGCAGAACTGGGAAGAGGAGGCCAGGTCGGGGTACCGGAACTCGAAGCTGTCGAGCCAGTGCACGCACCGGTACAAGATCTACGCGGAGGGGTTCGCTTGGTCGGTGAGCCTGAAATACATCCTCTCCTGCGGCTCCACGGCGCTGCTGATCGACCCGATGTACGAGGACTTCTTCAGCCGGGGGCTGGAGCCGCGGGTGAACCACCTGCCGGTGAGCGCGGTGGGGATGTGCGAGTCCATCAGGGACGCCGTGGAGTGGGGCAACGCGCACCCGGACGAGGCGGAGCGCGTCGGGCGGCGCGGCCAGCGGCTGATGCAGGACCTGGGCATGGACGCCGTCTACGACTACATGCTGCACCTCCTCACCGAGTACGCCGCGCTGCAGGACTTCACGCCGGCGCCGCCCGCCACGGCGCAGGAGGCCTGCGAAGGCTCCGTGCTCTGCCTCGCCGACGCGCACCAGAGGAGGTTCCTGGAGGCGTCCGCTGCGTCGCCGGCCACCGCCGAGCCCTGCTCCATGCCGCCGCCGCCTCCCGACGTCTGACGACTGATCAAAGCGAAGCTGCAAGGAGCGGGATTCATCATTCATGCGAACACACTCGTGGTGGTCGAGATATTGAATTCAGGCTGAGAGTAGAGGGTGGAGGTGGCGATAGAGGGATTAGTGTAGTCTCGGCGCGTCTCAATTTTGATGCGGATTAGCTACTATAGTAGTACTATCGATCAATCTCACATAAAGAGGAACGTTTGATTAACATGCGAGAAAAAGAAGTTGATTTTTCCAATGGTTTGTCACTCGGATCTGAACAAAGTGCATCGCAAGTTCATCTTTCCAGTTCTTTTTAATAAGACATACACTAGACGTCAAACCTGAATTTATATTCCTGATGGGAGCCACTCTCCAACAGAAAAAAGGCAAGGAAAAGGAATCAAGAATGGTCTCCTTCGTCCCTTACAAACAACACAGATCTATTCTTTGATCCACGATGAGTAAAAAATGTAGGTTAACTTTATCTGGACTATGATGTGTGGGTAATTTATGTATTACAGCAGACACGGGTTAGATAGGATATTACTCCCTCCATTCCTGAATATAAGGTGTATAGTTTTCTGTACGAATATTAAGATATGGGTATTTGGCATACGGTGGACTCATCTTCTTCTGAAAAAAATCGGGAGATATGAGTTCTAATAGACACAAATTGAAAGCAATACACCCTATAAATTAAGATTTATGTTTGGATGGGTAAAATTGTCCATAAATCGCATTATACCTTATATTTTAGAATTTTTCTGAAAAAACTATACACCTTATATCAAGAAACGGAGAGAGTATCATTTACAAGGGAATTCCAAACAAAAAAACTAGGCTTGGCATGACGTCGGACCTCTCAAGATGAGATTCTCCGGCCTCTTCTCTCTTGCAACAAGACAGCACATAATAGTTCAGACAGAGTTAACAGAATGGAAAATGGATACGTGCACTTCAGCAGATCTCAGCGGCAAGAGAGCTTTAAGACTTCATGAGCTATGGCATATATCAAGGAAGTGCATCTTCCGCACTCTCTTTGAGGTGAACGTCTTATAGAACTTACACCGTGGCCTCAGAATGTCAACTCTTAGATTCACGTGCCCCTTTCCGCTCGAGAAAATTTTGAAGAGCACATACGGAGTCAAAGTGCAAATTCTTTGCTTGTAGCTCACGGGAGCACTGGCGGAGCGTCTTGGAGACCAACCTTGCCATAGTGGGTTGACAATTTGGCTCGCTCCGCCACTGCATGGGAGAATCCCCACAACTGACAATCTTCCTCTTCGAGGATGGCCGCATAGTCCAATTTGCAAGGTTTGCCACATACATATAACCCATGAATGCTCATTCTCAATGGTTCATCTCAGCCTCCCACAATCTCCGTGAGGCCTTGGTTTTGGACGCGACTGACTTATTTCTTAATGGTGGCAATACTATATCCCGCATCTCCCGAAGGGTGAGGAAAGAATGGCCAGTGGCATCATCACATACACCTTACGAGGGGTATGGATGTAGAGGAATAGAAGAATTTTTTCCGATGTGAGCCCACGTGGTGACTGTTTTGTACCCTCTTGTAAATATGTTCTCTTTATCTAATCAAATGGTAGAACTGCTCTCGAGGGGTTTTTTTTTAGGCAGTGGGGTCTTTTTAAGGCTCAGATCGGGGCAATTGGTCACGAGACAAAAGACGGGAAAGGAGTAGTTAATCAATCTTTTTTTTTGGATTCTGCTAATCTACAGCTAGCTGTGTTTGATTTTGTTCACACTCGTTTTTGTACGCTCACGATTCGCTCTGTGATTCATGCATCTTTCGTCTCTTTCGCTGCTGCGTCCCAGCACAAGTCTGTGGTTCGGGCCAGTTAGGCGGGTCAGGGCTCCTGCATGGGCTTCTTGTTGGATTTGGGCCTGTCCCTTTTTTTTTACCAGTCATTTTTTGAATTTGGGTCCTGTTTTTTTTTCCTGGGTGTATGTAGGCCCGTCGGGTTCGCCGCGTGTCATTTTCATTCGGTGGATTTGGGGAGAACAGAGGAAGGGGAGAGAGAGAGGAAGGGGAGAGAGGCGGAGGGAGCGCTGTGTTTGAATCCGCGCCGGCCGGTCATGGCGAGAACCGGCGGTGGTGAGAGGTGAGGTCGCCGACGGCGGAGGTATCCATGCGTGCATCTCTACCCCCGTTACTCTCTCGTTTGTTTTTCGTCGTTTCGCGAGCAAGTTTTGTCGGCATGGTCGCCCCTCTCTTTTGTTCGTCGGATTTGGGGCCAGAGGTTAGGTTGAGTTCGCCGGAGACGGCGTTCGTCTTGTGCGCGTCACCTTCTCTGTCCTCTATGTGAGTCGATTTAGTTTTCCATGAGCAAATCGTTGGTGGTAGGATGCGCTTCTGGTTGAGCAAATACTCGTTCGTCGGATTTGGGGGCGGAGGTTAGGTTGAGTTCGCCGGAGGCGGCGTTCTATGTGTCCCCGTCACCTTCTCTGTTCTATCAGTCGATTTAGTTTTCCATGAGCAAATCGCTTGTGGTAGGATGCGCTACTGCTTGAGCAAATACTCTGTCGTATTTTGTAGTTGTTTGTGAGGTGAGCTTCAGGTCGGTGTAGGCTATGGTGAGCAGCGATTTGCTCATGAACAAATCGATGGGCTAGAGGCGTTCTTCTATGCTGCGGGCACATGCGATCTCTAGAGGGGTAGGTAGTGATTCTGTTCTTACTTCTATGGTGGGGCAGTAGAAGCGCGTCCCCCTATTGTAGTTGTTCTACATCAGTTGTTTAGCAATAGCGTTTCTGGGCTGTTTAAAAACGAGTAAACCAAGCTTGGATCTATTGTTGTGTTGTGTGTTCATATGGGGTGCAGTATGGTGATGATGTGGTTCGTCAGTATATATTTGTAAACCAAGCTTGGATCTGATGTGTTTGGGGTAGCAGTATGTATTTTTTTGCGTGATAATGCTATCAAGGGGTTTGCAAGAACTTAGGGTTACGTGGAGTTTTCATTCGATGTCCTCTAGCTGTTTTGTTCGAAGCTAGGGATGGATTCTATGCTGGTAATAGTGTAGCATATATATAGTATAACTGCATGTTTTTCCATGTTGATAATAGTTTCATGCTTTTATATGTAGCTTTCATAGGGCGTCTAATGAGTATGGAGATCATCGTTTTGACGTTGATAACAGTGATGGAAACAGTTCATCCAATGGTTATGATGTGAGTTTTCTCCAGGCTTTTATATTCGACATTTCTCTGAATCTTCATGTTTGTTTCTAATACTTGTGATGGCTTTTTTCTGACTGGTTTTTTGTTGACATCATCTTTTTTTCTTTTTTGCTCAGGATATGGATTTCCAATCAAGAGACAGGGATCTGGATGATGCATTGTTTGGTTTTTTCAGGAAGCAGGTATGTTTTTTACTTTTTTATTATTTAGTAATTCATATTTTTTATGCTTCTTCTATTTTCATCAGTTACATTGTCTGGTCCCATATTCACTTACTTTTTTTTTGGCAGTCTTTAAAAACCTTGAAGAGGAATTTCTCTGATTATTGTCAAGATGTTGGTCTATCACCAAACAATAGGGTATGCTGTCTTGTTTGAGCCTCCAAAACTACTATCTGGATTCTTGTTTGAGCCTCCAAAACTAGTATGCTGATGTGTTTTTATGCACTGTTCAATGCAGGGCAAGAGGTGCAGGAGGGATGTGGTGGAGAAATCTGCTTTTACCAAGTACTCATTGAAGTATTTCGTTGAAATTATAAAGAAGCTGACCAAGCATCAAAGAGGTGTTATCGAGAAGTTGGGGTTCGGTTGTCTTCTGTTTCTTGATCTTTGTGATATTCCGTCAGAGTATGCTCGGTGGGTAGCAAATTGCATTGATCTTGTATGCTCTCAGATCACAGTGGGTAGCAAAACTTTTGACATATCAATGCGCACTTTTCATATTATTCTGGGTCTTCCCTTTGGCGTCTTTGATATTGAGTGCCACAACAAAGAAGGCGAGGAGTTCATCTTGGGTCTTTTTGGTCTGTCTTCATTGCCTCACATCACGTTCTTTGGGAACAAGCTAAGCGGGACTGATGAACTCAGTGATCAAGATATCTTGTGTGCTTCATGACTATAGCCTTGCATTGCTTCCTATGTCCAAGTTGTGAAGAACACGTCAGCAGCAACTATCTTGCTTTGCTTAAACACCCAGAGAAAGCCAAGGATCACGATTTCTGCAAACTTGTCTATGAGCATTGCTTAGCCAGTGTGAACCACTTCATCTTGGTGGGGAAACTTAAAGGGAGGAGGCAGAGAGCCCCTTTATGCTGCAATTATGCACTACTGGTCAGTTTTTTCTGTGCCCTATCCTTTGTTCTTCAATTCGGCTTTTACCTGTTATTTGATGTTATTTTGTGTGTGTGTGTTTTAATCGTTGCATTCTATTTGTTCAGGTTCGGTATCTAGATTTCTTGGATTTTGGTAGACAAAATGTTGATGACTTAGTACCAAGGATAGCAGTTTGGAGAGGAAACATGATCAAGTTCTTCTCTGAATTGGATCGGAAAAAGCGTAATCAATATGGGAAGAGGCAGCTGAGAGAAGATTTTGCCAGGGGGCGGACTGCTGATGTGAAGTACAAAACCATTCAGTCTCCGGTATTTCAATCCTTTTCTCCCGGATTCAGGAAGAATGTCCACACTAGTTTTGCCAGCAACCTTAGGCCTGAGGTATGTTTGTTCTTCATTCTTATGTGTGCTATTTTGTTTCATTTCATTTTAGTTTTATTGTGGTTTTTCTCATCTAGGGGCTTCTTTTGATTCTTTTGCAGATTATAGATGGCATCATAAGTATTGCAGAAAATGGCGTGTCAAACATTTCTGCATCTAATAAGCCAAAGTTTCAGTTGCTTGTGACTAATGTGCTGGATTTTCTACGGAGATCAAGTGTCCGCCCCAAGCCTGCCCCTATTCCGTGTGCTGAACCAAAAGGCAATAATGTATTGGAGAAGGCTGAACACGCACAGATCAATGTATGATATCATTTGCCCATTATCTCCTTTTTATATATGTTTTCTTCTCACTTTCTTTTTTCTTTTCTCAGCGTCTTTGGTTTTATACGATGACCCCTTACAGTTTGTAATGTATGTTCTTTTTTGGTTCATAGCCGCTAGACACTACTACACGTATTGTGATTGTGATGTCGAGTTTTGGTGTATATTAGTACGTGAAACATGTTGGCGTTGTTTGTCTCAGAAAGGGGGATTTTCATCTTTATGTTTGTCTTTTATCTTTGATTGTTGGGTTTTGATTTCTCTTTCTCTTGTCTTTGAAAGGGGTGGGGGGTGTTTATCTTCGATTGATTTCTTTTTTTTTTTTGTCATTTAAAGGGGGGTGTTCATCTTTCTCTTTGTCTTTCTTCTTCGATTTATTTCTCTTTCTTTTGTCTTTGAAAGTGGTGGTTTTCATCTTTCTATTTGTCTTTCCTCTTTATTGTTGGATTTTGATTTATCTTTCGTTTTTGTTTGAAATGGGGGGTATTTTTATTTCTCTTTCGTTTGTCTTAGAAAGGGGTTGTTTTCATCTTTCTATTTGTCTTTCATCTTTATTGTTGGATTTTGATTTCTCTTTCATTTTTGTTTGAAATGGGGGTTATTTTGATTTCTCTTTCGTTTTGTCTATAAATGTACCTGAATTTATTGTGGCATTCTTCCTTTGTCTTGTCTCTGAAATGTGGTGCATCCCTTTAAGTCAGTGTTCTTTATTTGCCTTTGTTAGGATTTAAGTGAGTCTTTTTTTCCCTTTTCTAGTCTTTGTCTGAAATTTGTCTTTGTATCTCTATTAGTGAGTTTCATCTTTATATTTATTCTTTTCCTTTAAATTTCATTCTCTTCCGTCAGTCTCTTTCATGTTGCTTTATATTTCCTATCTGAATTATTTAAATTTCTCTGAAATTTCATCTTTCTTTCTCTGAAATTATTTTTCTTTCTCCTTCGTTTTGTCTTTGTCTTTCTGCCCTTTGTATTTCAGTGTGGGACGGTACTCAGTTATATTTCTCTAAATTTCATCGTTTCTTTTGTTCGCAATTTTCAATGACTTTTTTATTCGTGTCTGATCGTTCTGCTTCTCATATTAATCGATCATTTTGAAAGGGTTTTTGGGATTTCGTGGGTAACTCCGCCTGCTTGTCTTTCTTGAGTTCGGCAGCCGGTTCCAAGCCCAGAAAAAGGAGGAGGACCACGTTCTTTTTTCATCTGATGCAGCATTATTTTCTTTGAAAGAAGGGAATAGGGTCTTAATTCCTTTATCTTGATACAAAATAAGTAGGTACACAAGGATAAATGAATAGCTTAATATGGAATTTGGTAGTTCAATTCAATTGATCTCAAAACGTTTTTGTGTGTTCTGAGTAAGAATAGCACCCTAGTAAATAATGTACCCTTTTACACATCATCATATTGGGGTGTTTACAATTTTTCCTTGATGAATTTTTCCTTCTTCTCTTTGATTTTCATTCCAGGGTCTTTGTCGAGCTATTCACTTGCTTGTTCGACTCTTTTTTCTTGGAAATTCTTCCGCTGTGGCGCTTTGTTTGTCGTTGGCATCCTGCTGCACCTGAAGAGACGATGTAGATGGCTCTGTAGACTTTTTATTCCGCCTTCCCGATACAGTACTTTTCTTCTTTGGCACCACAGACGTGTAGCTTCGGTTGTGTGTACCTGGTAGCTGGTAAGATAGAATCTTCTATGTTACTGCTATCATATTTTTTGTTCAATTTTGACAATTTCATGTACTAATTAGAAAGTAGAAAACTATTCTTTTTGGGCTCACCTGCATCTGTCTTTTTTGTAGTATCTTCTTCTACCATGGGGCTTTCTCTCTCGGCGTTGTCCTGCAGCAACTCAACACACGATGGAGATGGATCTGTTGATTTTTTCTTACGTGGTCCTGTACTTCTCTTTTTTGGCACCACCGACGCACCGCTCCTGTTTTGTGTACCTGGTAAATACAAATCATTTTTGTTAGTGTTATTATCTTCATTCTTAACTATCTATTTCTTGCCTCTTTTTTATATTTTTGGCTGTAATTATGAAGAAGCAAAATAATCACTCACCTGAATCAATCTTTTTAGATTTTTGAGTCCTTTTCTTTTAGGCAAGTTGAACTCTTTGTCTTTGCTTGGACAACCCTTCTTAGTATGCCCCCATTTCACCACAATGGCCACACTTGTAGAATATGCCTAGTGCTATTTGTTCTTTTATCATCAGCATCCTTTGTCTGCCTTTTGTATTAGCAACATCAGGGTCCAAAAGTTGAATAGCTGAGACTGTGCCTCCATCATCTGTTGCAGTTGCGATGTTTGAAACTGTTCTGATTGTGTTTTCTTCATTGTTCAAACCTGCTTCATCTGCAGAATCCATCTTAGCCAACTCTTCATCAACTCTGTCTAGTTCTTTGAGAAGGTATTGGTATTTCGGATCGCTTTTCGATGCTTTGGAGGCTGTGTTGACTAGCCTTCTTGAGAGAACATTGTACCTCATCGTGTCATTATCTGTTGTTTTCCCTGGAAGTGGGTTGGGTACCATCCTCTTATCATTTTTCCGCCATCTATCTATGATGTATTTATCTGGTATCTTGGCAACATCAATGTGAAGCATAACTTTGACAATGTGAGAGCATAACAAGCCATCCTTGTCAAATTTGCAGCAGATGCAGTAGTACTCCTCTTTCTCCAAGTCAACGTGGATGACATATTCGTGGTGTCTGTGTTCTTTGATGGGGTAACTATTGGCCTGAAACACAAGGTACAGCTCATTCTGCGTCAGCTCTTTTATCTGAAGTCGTGTTACATCTTTCAAAACCTTCTGGAATTTCCAAAATATGTAGATGTTATACAGGTCGTGTGCTTGATACTATATGTAGTATTTTGTTATGAACTTATTTCCTGGAACCTTTTTCTGCCTTGACTTGTGTTCAGCCTCATCTTCTCTAGAATTAATTGAGTCCATGATGCGCTGATATTCTCTTAGGAAGCTTGTTGCGCTGTAGGTTGCACCCACACCTTTCTTGAACAGCGAGTTTGTTCCTTCACTTCTCGCTGTTGACTGCAAGATAGGGAAGAAGTTGGTTTTAAAGTACACTGGCACATATTTCTTCCTTGTATCCCACAAGTCCTGAAAGTATTTTATGTGTCCAACTTGGTAGTCCTGGATCATCTTTTGCCACAACATCTCAAATTCTTCTACTGTCAACGAGTTGTCAATGATGTCCTTAAACTCCTCGTACAGCCCTTGATTTTCTTTAAAAGTGTTTCCAAGCCCTACTTTTGCTTTACTCAGGACGTGGTACAAACATGATCTGTGTATTGTGTTTTTCAGCACATTTCTTATGGCATTTTTCATGGCCACATCCTGATATGTGATGATTGTTTGCGGGTGTTTGCCGCCCATAGATGCTACAAATTCTGTGAAAATCCACTCGAAAGCTTTAGTTCTCTCATTCCAACCAGAGCACAACCAAACAGATATGTGTTCCCATGTGGGGAAACACCTACAATGGGAGCAAAGGGGAGGTTATATTTGTTTGTTAGAAAAGTTGTGTCAAAGCTGATGCAATCTCCACACATCTCGTAGTGTGTCCTTGCCTTTGCATCTGCCCATAGAATGCTATGAACCTTGTTGTCTTGGTCTATTTGGAACGAGTAGTAGAATCCGGGGTCTTCAGCTTGTTTCTTGCTGAAGTAAGTGAAAGGATCGTATGACACCTAGAGGGGGGGTGAATATGTGCTACTTCAATTTTAGTACTTTTTAAATTTAGGCTTGACACAAAAGGTAAATTCTCTAGATATGCAACTATGGTGAATTTACCTATATGACAAGCTAGCAACTAAGCAAGGTACACTAAGTAAGGATGGAAAACAAGGATAGAAGTAACCGAAGTGAAAGCACGCGGAGACACGGATGTAATCCTGAGTTCCTCCTTTTTAGGGGAGTACGTCTCGTTGGAGAGGTGTGAGCTACCACGAAGGTCAAAACTCAACCGCCACAAAGGCGGACGCACCTTCTTCTCCGATGAACCGCACCACAAAGGTTTGGTTCACCTTCCACTATCGGAATCCTTCAAGGCGGAATCCGGAGCCCTTACAACAATGATCCGGGGCACAACCCACAAGAGGATTGGGGGCTCCCGAACAGCTACAAATATGTCACAAAGACAACAAGTGAGTACAATAAGAGGCTAGGTTTTCCCAATGGAAATCCTAGCAAAGGGTCCTGTGAGGACCCCGGATTAATTATCCGAGATACTCGTTATGCTTCCTGCAACAATCCCATGATCAGTGTGTTGTTGCACATAACTAGAGTTGGTATCACAGAACACCCACAAATACCGGATAAATGTACTTACGTGATTGAAGTCATAAGCTTCAACAGGAACTTGCAGCGGAAATCACCAAACAACGTGGAGCCCAAGTCATTTGCCTTAACCCTACAGGCAGCTGACTGGGAAGCGCCCTAGTTCGCAAAGACGCCAGTGAACTCCTCTTCTTCGAACTGCTCCTCCTTAAAATCTGGCTAAGACAATAGCCAGGGACGAAACCAATATGAGTACATTTGATTGTACTCGCAAACTACCCCAACTTGAGCATGCACTAGTTTTGATAATCTTTCATAAAACCTTTATTTTTAGAAAAACATCTCTATACCTTTATTGAAAAAGGGAAGAGTAGATTTTTAATCTTGTTGAAGGTAAAACATTTTGGAAAGTCGTTTTCTCGCTATCTTTGTTGAAAAAGGTAAGAAGTCTTTTTAAACATTTTTCTCGGAAATAAACCTTTGTTTAAAAAGGCAAGAAATCTCTTTTAAAACTTTTCCTCGAAGATCACCATCTTGTCCCTCTCTCCAAAACTTCTCCTTTTCCGAACATAGCCCCTTCAGGGTCACTCATTTTCCAGCAACCTCATACCAACTCATTGGTACAGTGGCATAAAACAATCTCCACCTCATTTTTTCTTTCAAACTCAAAACTTTGTAAAACTTGCACATGGTCTTGGGACAGCCTCCCAACTGCCCATATCCGAGGACTCGGCTATTCGAATAGTTTTACCCTCTGCAGAGGTAGTACGCTTTTCCCACACCCATCCGGTCACTCATCGTGTCAGCCACGTCCCGCCATACCAGAGGTATGCGAAGTTGAGTTCCCGGCCATAGCCTGTCCTTTGCTCATGCTAGTATAGGACCCTGCCGCTACGACACTTTCCACCGACACTCAAATCCTCAGAAACTAAGTGTGGGGACTCGTAGTTCTGCCCGGCGGACCCAAGGGAGCCCTTCAATCCTCTTCCTCCGACATGTTCATACCGGCTTCCGGTAGACTTCAATGAAGAGGACCCAGGTCAGGGGGTAGGTCCTCAGACCATCCCCTCATGGAACGAGGTCATCCTCGTTATTGAGGTATCCAGTACTAACACGAGCAAATTATATGACTACGCCCTTGCCCATATGTGGGTAAATGTGGTCGCACAGGTTATCGGCTGGTAGTCATGGTACAAAGACACAATGTGCATTTTCCATAAACATCACCACACTTCACTTCTCCACTTCCATACCGACATCCCGGTATACCATAATTCATCCAGGGATTTTCAAAGGAGTTTTGAATAAACAATGTTTTTCCCATCCTATAATTTTATATAAACAACTGATATCTCTACATAGAGTGACAAAATAGTTTTTCATAAACTTTTTGAAAAGGTTTTCACGATCATTTCCAATTTTCTTAGCAAAATACCTTTAACCAAAACTTGGGTGGTTCGTAATCCCACCAAAAAGATCTTTCACAGAAGGTTTTGGAGTAAACAAATTCCTTTCGAAATCATTGTATACCACTGACACCTCTATATCGGGTGTCTTAATAAAATACTTGTAATTTGAAAAAGGGTTTTCAGAATCATAGCTTTCGTGGCAAACACCACATAATTCATTTATGCTACTTATAGTAAAACAGGTAAATCAAACTAGAGGTATATAGATGCAAGCTCAGTGAAGTAGCTTGCCTGGCTTCAGCATAACGTCCTTGGTCTTCTTCTTACTGATTAAAGAAATAAACTCCCATCCTTCTTCAATAGTTCCTCTCCAGAGATCACTCCGGTATCGGTATTATCTAGCGTCGCAAACAGGGAAACATAACACTTAATACACCAAACGAAACCACAAGTGTTGCACAGACAAATAACATCCACAAGCATCAAACTAATTGTTTAAGAAACAGACTAGGGTCTACGCTTACAAGGGTCTCTTACAAACCAATGGTCTAACACCTCTACACAAGCTAGGGCCAAGCAATAGGCCGTAAGGGATGACATGCTACGATATCAGTAGCTAAGAAAAGCTACTGATGTTCAACACAAATTTTGAAATTCATGCACACAAATGATTTTATTTGCAAACAATTTCTGAAAGTTAGGAAATCCTAGGAAATACCCACACTAGGGATATTATTCCCTAATGAAAACCAGTAACACTAACTTCTTCCTAGCATGTGATCAAACTAGTAGCAATATGGCATGCTACTGATGATCTAGCAATGCTAACTAAAATATTGTCACACTAAGGAACTTCTACTAAAACAAGTCCTATTAACTAGGAAAATCTATGAAAATACTACCCTAGTACTATTAGCTCTAGATGACTAAATGCAATACTAAACTTTTTCCAAAGTGCTAAGATACCTAGCTAACACACTCCTAGTAATTAGTATCACACTTATACATGCTAGAAAACACAAAAGAGATACTAGCACACCCTATATAGCTAAATAAAACTATAAACATTCATTGGTAGAAAGCATACCACCTAGTTATTTACACCTAAAATAAACCATAGCTCTAAAAATCACACCAAGCTAGGATTAGGTACTCCTAATCATACAGAAGCTCACACAAGTGGATTCACACCAAAAATCATCACCAAATAATTTACAAAAAACCCTAAATGGCTCTCTGGTCATTTACCAAAGTGGATGCCATTTTATTTAGGAAGCTCATTTGCATGAGGGGCAAATTTCTACTGCTAGGTATCACTCGGACCTTTCCAAAACAGTTGAGTTTGCATCAATAGCTATCATAGAAAAATAGCTATTGAGTTTTTGGTAAAAAGTAGTAGTTCTGGCTCACATTTAATTTCTCCAAAACTACTCATCCAAAAGTGTTTCTACCACTTGGATCTGGCTGGGAAAATGCTAAGGTACCTCCCTGATTTTTGGTTTGGTCAACAAAGCACTTAAACTATTTTGAAACTATTTAAACTAAAGGTCCAGAAACAGTTCTAGAAGTAAAAGGATAAGCAACCTGAAAAAAAAAAAGAACGGGCTGGATCTGCTGGATTTGGGCCGTGCCGTGCGGGAAGAAACTCAGCTCGCGGCCCACGAGCTTGAACGAAGCGGTACGGGCCGCTTCCTTCTTCCTCGACACGAGCAGGGCGCGGACGCGGCGCTGCGGAGCACGGCGATGCTGGCTACGGCGGCTCCGACGACCTGAGAAGAAATGGGGATGTCCATGAGAAGAACACGGCAAGGGGAGCACGTGTGCACGAAAATGGCGGAGAAAGGTGGCCTGTTCCCACCGCGAGCTTGCTCGCACGTCCGCGGCCGGAGGAGAAGAGGATCGGGACGGCGACGGCGATCCCGGGCTTCCCTCTTCGATTCCTCGCGCAGAGAGGGGGAGTAGGGCACGGCGAAGATGCTGGTGGTCAGGGATTTGGAGGGGGAGCTCTCTATCGCCGGCGAGGCGCGTCGGCGACTTCGGCCATGGTTCGGGTTCAATGGAAGAAAAGTGAGAGAGGAAGTGAGGGGAGGAAATGAGTGAGGGGGTGAGGGAGCAGAGGGGTGCGCGGCTTCTTATCATCTCCTCCTCAGCAAGGAGGAACGGGGCCACGGCGTTGACGAAGAGGAGAGCACGGCATCGACGGGTGCGCAACACGGCGTCCGTGCCGTGCCGCGTTGCTGCAGCAGGGGAGAAGTGACAAGGGAGAGCAGAGGAGGCAGCGTGCGATGCTTCAACGTCTCCTCCAGGGCGTGGCGTGCGTTAGGCGAGAGCCACGGGTGAGCACGGCGAGCGGCGACCACGGCATCGCCGGCGTGGGAAGCACGGCGTCGTGCCGGGCACAGAGGTCAACGGAGTTTTTGCAAAACGCCCCCTAAACTCTTTTTTTTCCTCTCACGGATAGGTCCTCGGCTAAATTCCTTTATTTCCTTTTTGAAATCAGTAGGGCTTCCAGAATTTATTTGAGGGGTTTAAACACTTTACAAAAATTAGAGAAAATTCATGTAGCCTCCCCTATATATGAGGAAGCTCCACAAAAATTGGTTTTACAAAATAAAATGTTTTGCTCCATTTTTGTTCATAGGATTTAAATAAACCATTTTTGGAAATTAATAATTTGAGACTCCTTTAATATTTAAAACCAGTGGTAAAATAGTTTGTAGAACCTTTGGAGCTTTCTTGACAAATATGATATCTTCAAATAAGTTTTATTTTCATAGAGAAAACATTTGTTTTGAGGCAATAGAGAAAATGGGAGGGAAAGTATTTATGAAGATCATTTTTAACTCATGACCTTCATTTCCTTTTTGATAAAAGAGTGAAGGGTTTTGTTTTGAATCAACAAGTAGGTTTGCTTGAGGAGAGAGGGATATGAAATGGAGAGAATTATCATTTCATCTCCTTCTCGAGAAATGAAGATAGAATTGTTTTCACAGAATGGAGGAATAGATAGAGAGGGAGTTTTATTGAGATCATCTCCCTAAATTTTAGGAGTTTCACTTGGGTGCATAATTTTAGAGGGTTTGCTCCTCTTCAAGTTGCACTCCAAATTTGGTTGCCAAGGGTGTCCTAATTTAGTAATAACACCACTGAGGAATTATCCTCACCAGGAAAATCACACACCACAGCAATAACACAACAATAGTATCAGCACAACAATATCAACAACACAACAATATCCACATCTCAAACAAGACCACACACTTCAAACCACAAGAATAAATCACACACCTTTTTCCATAACTAACAATGCTACTTTGTAAAAATGGTCACACTCAATTATGACAAGATGTTGTTTAAGGGATAAACCACTCATAACTTAATAGTTTTCAAAATGGTTTGATCAGGAGAAATATGTGAGGTAATATATTCCCCACTAGTATTTCTTTTAAAACTGAGTTGAAACATAGGAGTTTTAAAAATAGGAATTTGGAATTGTCAAGGTGGAAGAAAGGATAGGAGATCACAGATAGCTCTCCATACTTTATAAGCATGAAATTTTTGGGAAATACTTTTACTGTCTCAATTAAAGGATATTTTATTTGTTGCTAAAACCAAATCATTGTGGAAATAAACTTTTGGCCAACATAAGAATGGAAAAGATATATGGAATATATTCTTGTCATAACATGGTCACCAGTGTTGTAAATATATTTTTACTTAGGTTGATTTCTTGAGTTGACATTTACTAGTCAACCAATCACAACCAACAAGTTACACAAGGTCAACAGAACAAGATAAGGGAAAACACAATCATTTGTGAAGCAATTCAAAAAGTTTTTGTTGGTTCTGAATTTTGGGTCGTGTTTACCCGTGTTATAAATTTGGGATGTTACAAATCCTTCCCCCCTTAAAAATAAATCTCGTCCTCGAGATTTGCCCAGGGGTACAGGGGAGATACGAGGGCAAAATTTTTATTTTAGAAATGCTGTATATTCACTTTCGTGTATACACAGGTTTTGAAAAACAATAGGGTTTTTCTTTAAAATACCCAGAGCTGTGCCACCAATAATTGGCTCTTGGACACAGTGGGTTTGGTTTTGTCCGAGGAAATTATTTTTGCAGGTGTTTTTACAGGAAAAGCGAGGGATAAAGGATAGAGGGACACGGGGGGTTAACTGCTGATTCACTGACATGTGGGGCCGGGGCCCACCTGGCGGTCTCTCCTCCTTTTCTTCCCTTCTTCTTCCTCGCTCGACCTGGTTCTGTACTCGCTCCGTTTTCAGTGCGCAGAGCACTCATCCGCGGTACTGCTGCGCGTGCTGTCCGTCGGTGCAGCGGCAGACACGGCTTTGGGGACACGATGACTAGGTGGTTTCGCGCCATTAAGGCGGGTACGGCTCGCGATTCCTCCACTTTCCCGCGCAGTGCGGTGTCGAGGAGCGGCGTCCGAGCTCGGTTTATAAACTAGCAGCCTCCGAAACATTTCTCCTACCGCGTCGTCACCATGGGCTTCACTACTGATTTCTTCAGAGCCTACGTTGATGCGATGGAGGATGCGGGCTTCATCGAGGGCTTCTTCATCTTCGTGCTCTTCGTGTTCTTGGTTTTGATGGTGTACAGCATGCTGTTCGTGGCAGTGGTCCTCCTAGCCGTGGCCTTGTGCAATTGGTGGTCTGGCGCTGGGGCGGGTGCTGCGACAGTGGCGCCAGCTGCGCCGGAGGAGCCAGATGCGGCGGCGGTGGAGCCGGCTGTGGTGGAGGAACCCGCTGCAGTGCCGGTGGGTGAGGTGGCAGAGCTTCTTGATGGAGGTGAGCAGGCTGCCCGAGCCATTCGTCGCCGTCGGGCGGCGCGCGACTCGGCTCTGAGTGAGCCAGGCTCGTCCTCTGGTAGTGCCAGGGAGCTCGAGAGGGAGTAGAGATCTCTGGGGTGCCGTTGCATCCGGGCTGAGTGCTGGCTGTGTTGTGTGTAGGAGTAAAACTTGTAGCCTCGGTTTCTTTCTGAATTTTTCGCTTCTGTAGTGAACTCCGTGATTGTTTCAATCTTGTCTTTGCTGATGACTGAGACAAGATTTGCATTGTCGAAACTTTCTTGGTTGCCACAACTCTGGTCTTGCAGCACAGATAGGATGCAGAGGTACTAGAATAATCTTGTTTTAGTGAGAAAATATATTTTTAGGGAAATAACACTGCATTATATGGTCTCAACCACTGGCAGTGGTAGCATAGCATTTCAACCATATAGGTTGAACACAACAACTAAAAACACCCTACCAGAAGTCCTTCTGTGTTCCAGCGAGCATTTACACTTCGCAAGCATTTTAAGGCTTGCGAGGCTCACATCTCGTGGAGGGCTCGGGCCCCTTTCTTTAACATGCGGAAAGCACAAGGTTCATATTGGGTGAGGAACCTTGTGGGGTTTGCATGTAGGAGACCACACACAAAATAGTTTGCATACTACAAAATAGTCCCATTCAAGGTTTGCATTAATTCACAGGGGTATGCGTCTGGGATCACATACGGTTCCTGGTTTAAGTGATCTGTCGTTTCCTTTAAAACTTTTAACTGAAGAAAGAGCATGACATTCCATCAAGTGTCAACCAAGTGGTTAACGAGATGATAAGTATACCAAGTTTTTATTTCGGCTGACTTGATATCAGCCGGGGAACAGACAACAACTCTGCATTACAAGAACACGAGAAAAACAAACAACCACCAAACAACAGACTAACAACTTTGTTGCTCCACACGCACAACACACAAGCGCTGGTCAGGCTAACTAAACCTGGGTTCTACTCTGCCTGAGAGGTTCTAGGAGTCGGTGAAGCGTGACCGAGACAAAGAGTGGTGTCCACACCTCCATCTTCCACGGGGTGGGGAACTACAGGCACGCCTTCGTGGGTGGCACCTCGCTCCTGGGGTTGCTGCTGAACTCGGGCTAGGGCTTGCGTCACAGATGCACCAATGCTGCGGTCCAGCATGTCATCTAGGATTGACTGTCTTGCCTCCTGAGCTTGCCCACGGTGGGAAGTGGGTTGGTTCCTTGCTCGACCTAGTTCCCGGCGGGCACGAGCAAGGTGGCGCCTTGTGGTCATGAGTTCCTCCATCAGGGAATGGCTGAATCTTGTCATTGCAGCTCCATAGGTGACCAGGGTGATTACGGCAGGGTCAGCTTCCTGCCCCATGGAAGCTTGGAAAGCCTCCGCAACACGCTGAGGTATGGCTGGGAGAAAGTGGAAGGCTCGACTCAGCGCCATCGCCGGTTCTGAGTACCGGAGACGGACGAGTCCTTCCCAGGCTGCTACCTGGAGGGCTAGATCTAGGGTAGGCATGCTCTTACCCTGGATCAAGTAAGTCGGACTTATGCCCAATGGGCACGAGCCGATATGCACTTCGACTTGGAATTCACTCCCGGCAAGCGGGAGAGAGTTCTCGGACACCACATATCGAGGACGGGCAGGCCGACCAAGAACGTGGCAGACGGCCTTCCAAAGCATCAGTGGAAACCCACTATGCTCCTCGGCAGTGGTTTCCATGATAACTCTGGGGTTTGCCATTGGGTTCTTTTGGATCTGGATGAAGAATAAGAACACGGGATTCTTGCCTCAGGAGATTTGGGTCGCTAAGGGTGGTGAGTGAGGGTGGGAATAGATGGCAGATAGACCGGGGTTTTTATAAGCTAGGGTGGTGTCGGCTCCTTTCCACGGAAGAACCCGGGGAGCGTCTCTCAGGTAGTGGGGACAAACCCTACTGTACGCTACTGTGAACCGACGCCTGGCCATGCCGGTTAGGCAGGGATAGGTCAAACCCGTCGGGCTCACTGTAGGGGAACACCTCAAACAAGCAATAAACACACAAGGTACGTTTAGTACCAATGGACGCCTAACACTCGTAGTAGCCGGGTAGTATGACTAAAGTTCCTATCATAAGTTGTCCCCATGGGTCTTGGTTAGACAGGGATGCTGAAATCTTCATTTCGTCGCCTTAGTCTTCAACTGGAGACACTGAGATTGTCGAAGTAGCCACTTGAGTAGAATTGCTGAGGTTGAGCTGAGGTCTTCAGAGATCTCTTGATTTGGTTGATGTCGATGATCTTGACATTTGTAGACCAATGAACTTGATGTTGAATGTTGAGTATTTGAGATGGTTGCTTCTTCCTTGTAGGTGCTAGCTAATTAGGTCTCTTTTGGGTTCATCGTCAAGTAAGTTTTGAACAGGTAAGAAGGAGTAGAGAAAACCTTGGAAAAATTTAAAATAGAAAGGTAAGACTCAGAAATAATTTGAGAAGACGAGAAGAGCGGGAGTCATTTTTGGACTTCCCTAGATAAGGATATATTTTTGGTGTTGACATAATTTTAACAAAATATTCTCTCCCTAACTAACGTCCATGCTAACTAAGGTCTGTTACAGTCAGGATGGCTCTGATACCAAGTCTGTGAGGACCCCGGATTAATTATCCGAGATACTCGTTATGCTTCCTGCAACAATCCCATGATCAGTGTGTTGTTGCACATAACTAGAGTTGGTATCACAGAACACCCACAAATACCGGATAAATGTACTTACGTGATTGAAGTCATAAGCTTCAACAGGAACTTGCAGCGGAAATCACCAAACAACGTGGAGCCCAAGTCATTTGCCTTAACCCTACAGGCAGCTGACTGGGAAGCGCCCTAGTTCGCAAAGACGCCAGTGAACTCCTCTTCTTCGAACTGCTCCTCCTTAAAATCTGGCTAAGACAATAGCCAGGGACGAAACCAATATGAGTACATTTGATTGTACTCGCAAACTACCCCAACTTGAGCATGCACTAGTTTTGATAATCTTTCATAAAACCTTTATTTTTAGAAAAACATCTCTATACCTTTATTGAAAAAGGGAAGAGTAGATTTTTAATCTTGTTGAAGGTAAAACATTTTGGAAAGTCGTTTTCTCGCTATCTTTGTTGAAAAAGGTAAGAAGTCTTTTTAAACATTTTTCTCGGAAATAAACCTTTGTTTAAAAAGGCAAGAAATCTCTTTTAAAACTTTTCCTCGAAGATCACCATCTTGTCCCTCTCTCCAAAACTTCTCCTTTTCCGAACATAGCCCCTTCAGGGTCACTCATTTTCCAGCAACCTCATACCAACTCATTGGTACAGTGGCATAAAACAATCTCCACCTCATTTTTTTCTTTCAAACTCAAAACTTTGTAAAACTTGCACATGGTCTTGGGACAGCCTCCCAACTGCCCATATCCGAGGACTCGGCTATTCGAATAGTTTTACCCTCTGCAGAGGTAGTACGCTTTTCCCACACCCATCCGGTCACTCATCGTGTCAGCCACGTCCCGCCATACCAGAGGTATGCGAAGTTGAGTTCCCGGCCATAGCCTGTCCTTTGCTCATGCTAGTATAGGACCCTGCCGCTACGACACTTTCCACCGACACTCAAATCCTCAGAAACTAAGTGTGGGGACTCGTAGTTCTGCCCGGCGGACCCAAGGGAGCCCTTCAATCCTCTTCCTCCGACATGTTCATACCGGCTTCCGGTAGACTTCAATGAAGAGGACCCAGGTCAGGGGGTAGGTCCTCAGACCATCCCCTCATGGAACGAGGTCATCCTCGTTATTGAGGTATCCAGTACTAACACGAGCAAATTATATGACTACGCCCTTGCCCATATGTGGGTAAATGTGGTCGCACAGGTTATCGGCTGGTAGTCATGGTACAAAGACACAATGTGCATTTTCCATAAACATCACCACACTTCACTTCTCCACTTCCATACCGACATCCCGGTATACCATAATTCATCCAGGGATTTTCAAAGGAGTTTTGAATAAACAATGTTTTTCCCATCCTATAATTTTATATAAACAACTGATATCTCTACATAGAGTGACAAAATAGTTTTTCATAAACTTTTTGAAAAGGTTTTCACGATCATTTCCAATTTTCTTAGCAAAATACCTTTAACCAAAACTTGGGTGGTTCGTAATCCCACCAAAAAGATCTTTCACAGAAGGTTTTGGAGTAAACAAATTCCTTTCGAAATCATTGTATACCACTGACACCTCTATATCGGGTGTCTTAATAAAATACTTGTAATTTGAAAAAGGGTTTTCAGAATCATAGCTTTCGTGGCAAACACCACATAATTCATTTATGCTACTTATAGTAAAACAGGTAAATCAAACTAGAGGTATATAGATGCAAGCTCAGTGAAGTAGCTTGCCTGGCTTCAGCATAACGTCCTTGGTCTTCTTCTTACTGATTAAAGAAATAAACTCCCATCCTTCTTCAATAGTTCCTCTCCAGAGATCACTCCGGTATCGGTATTATCTAGCGTCGCAAACAGGGAAACATAACACTTAATACACCAAACGAAACCACAAGTGTTGCACAGACAAATAACATCCACAAGCATCAAACTAATTGTTTAAGAAACAGACTAGGGTCTACGCTTACAAGGGTCTCTTACAAACCAATGGTCTAACACCTCTACACAAGCTAGGGCCAAGCAATAGGCCGTAAGGGATGACATGCTACGATATCAGTAGCTAAGAAAAGCTACTGATGTTCAACACAAATTTTGAAATTCATGCACACAAATGATTTTATTTGCAAACAATTTCTGAAAGTTAGGAAATCCTAGGAAATACCCACACTAGGGATATTATTCCCTAATGAAAACCAGTAACACTAACTTCTTCCTAGCATGTGATCAAACTAGTAGCAATATGGCATGCTACTGATGATCTAGCAATGCTAACTAAAATATTGTCACACTAAGGAACTTCTACTAAAACAAGTCCTATTAACTAGGAAAATCTATGAAAATACTACCCTAGTACTATTAGCTCTAGATGACTAAATGCAATACTAAACTTTTTCCAAAGTGCTAAGATACCTAGCTAACACACTCCTAGTAATTAGTATCACACTTATACATGCTAGAAAACACAAAAGAGATACTAGCACACCCTATATAGCTAAATAAAACTATAAACATTCATTGGTAGAAAGCATACCACCTAGTTATTTACACCTAAAATAAACCATAGCTCTAAAAATCACACCAAGCTAGGATTAGGTACTCCTAATCATACAGAAGCTCACACAAGTGGATTCACACCAAAAATCATCACCAAATAATTTACAAAAAACCCTAAATGGCTCTCTGGTCATTTACCAAAGTGGATGCCATTTTATTTAGGAAGCTCATTTGCATGAGGGGCAAATTTCTACTGCTAGGTATCACTCGGACCTTTCCAAAACAGTTGAGTTTGCATCAATAGCTATCATAGAAAAATAGCTATTGAGTTTTTGGTAAAAAGTAGTAGTTCTGGCTCACATTTAATTTCTCCAAAACTACTCATCCAAAAGTGTTTCTACCACTTGGATCTGGCTGGGAAAATGCTAAGGTACCTCCCTGATTTTTGGTTTGGTCAACAAAGCACTTAAACTATTTTGAAACTATTTAAACTAAAGGTCCAGAAACAGTTCTAGAAGTAAAAGGATAAGCAACCTGAAAAAAAAAAAGAACGGGCTGGATCTGCTGGATTTGGGCCGTGCCGTGCGGGAAGAAACTCAGCTCGCGGCCCACGAGCTTGAACGAAGCGGTACGGGCCGCTTCCTTCTTCCTCGACACGAGCAGGGCGCGGACGCGGCGCTGCGGAGCACGGCGATGCTGGCTACGGCGGCTCCGACGACCTGAGAAGAAATGGGGATGTCCATGAGAAGAACACGGCAAGGGGAGCACGTGTGCACGAAAATGGCGGAGAAAGGTGGCCTGTTCCCACCGCGAGCTTGCTCGCACGTCCGCGGCCGGAGGAGAAGAGGATCGGGACGGCGACGGCGATCCCGGGCTTCCCTCTTCGATTCCTCGCGCAGAGAGGGGGAGTAGGGCACGGCGAAGATGCTGGTGGTCAGGGATTTGGAGGGGGAGCTCTCTATCGCCGGCGAGGCGCGTCGGCGACTTCGGCCATGGTTCGGGTTCAATGGAAGAAAAGTGAGAGAGGAAGTGAGGGGAGGAAATGAGTGAGGGGGTGAGGGAGCAGAGGGGTGCGCGGCTTCTTATCATCTCCTCCTCAGCAAGGAGGAACGGGGCCACGGCGTTGACGAAGAGGAGAGCACGGCATCGACGGGTGCGCAACACGGCGTCCGTGCCGTGCCGCGTTGCTGCAGCAGGGGAGAAGTGACAAGGGAGAGCAGAGGAGGCAGCGTGCGATGCTTCAACGTCTCCTCCAGGGCGTGGCGTGCGTTAGGCGAGAGCCACGGGTGAGCACGGCGAGCGGCGACCACGGCATCGCCGGCGTGGGAAGCACGGCGTCGTGCCGGGCACAGAGGTCAACGGAGTTTTTGCAAAACGCCCCCTAAACTCTTTTTTTCCTCTCACGGATAGGTCCTCGGCTAAATTCCTTTATTTCCTTTTTGAAATCAGTAGGGCTTCCAGAATTTATTTGAGGGGTTTAAACACTTTACAAAAATTAGAGAAAATTCATGTAGCCTCCCCTATATATGAGGAAGCTCCACAAAAATTGGTTTTACAAAATAAAATGTTTTGCTCCATTTTTGTTCATAGGATTTAAATAAACCATTTTTGGAAATTAATAATTTGAGACTCCTTTAATATTTAAAACCAGTGGTAAAATAGTTTGTAGAACCTTTGGAGCTTTCTTGACAAATATGATATCTTCAAATAAGTTTTATTTTCATAGAGAAAACATTTGTTTTGAGGCAATAGAGAAAATGGGAGGGAAAGTATTTATGAAGATCATTTTTAACTCATGACCTTCATTTCCTTTTTGATAAAAGAGTGAAGGGTTTTGTTTTGAATCAACAAGTAGGTTTGCTTGAGGAGAGAGGGATATGAAATGGAGAGAATTATCATTTCATCTCCTTCTCGAGAAATGAAGATAGAATTGTTTTCACAGAATGGAGGAATAGATAGAGAGGGAGTTTTATTGAGATCATCTCCCTAAATTTTAGGAGTTTCACTTGGGTGCATAATTTTAGAGGGTTTGCTCCTCTTCAAGTTGCACTCCAAATTTGGTTGCCAAGGGTGTCCTAATTTAGTAATAACACCACTGAGGAATTATCCTCACCAGGAAAATCACACACCACAGCAATAACACAACAATAGTATCAGCACAACAATATCAACAACACAACAATATCCACATCTCAAACAAGACCACACACTTCAAACCACAAGAATAAATCACACACCTTTTTCCATAACTAACAATGCTACTTTGTAAAAATGGTCACACTCAATTATGACAAGATGTTGTTTAAGGGATAAACCACTCATAACTTAATAGTTTTCAAAATGGTTTGATCAGGAGAAATATGTGAGGTAATATATTCCCCACTAGTATTTCTTTTAAAACTGAGTTGAAACATAGGAGTTTTAAAAATAGGAATTTGGAATTGTCAAGGTGGAAGAAAGGATAGGAGATCACAGATAGCTCTCCATACTTTATAAGCATGAAATTTTTGGGAAATACTTTTACTGTCTCAATTCAAAGGATATTTTATTTGTTGCTAAAACCAAATCATTGTGGAAATAAACTTTTGGCCAACATAAGAATGGAAAAGATATATGGAATATATTCTTGTCATAACATGGTCACCAGTGTTGTAAATATATTTTTACTTAGGTTGATTTCTTGAGTTGACATTTACTAGTCAACCAATCACAACCAACAAGTTACACAAGGTCAACAGAACAAGATAAGGGAAAACACAATCATTTGTGAAGCAATTCAAAAAGTTTTTGTTGGTTCTGAATTTTGGGTCGTGTTTACCCGTGTTATAAATTTGGGATGTTACAGGTCCCTCAAGTGAATGAGGGGGAAATGAAGAACGGCTTGGTGAAGATGTAGATCCGGGGCTTCTCCTTCAATCCTCCAAGTATCAACGACTTTGGGTGGAGGGATTGGGAGATCTAGAGATTCTTGAGCTTGCAATAATGGAGTCTTCAAGTTTTGGGCGAGCTTCTTGTCTCAAGGTAGGTGGAGGACTATTTATAGCTCCTCCAAAAAGTGGCCGTTCAAAAAGCCAGACTGGCCGATCTGGGAGCCGGTTTGGCCGGCCTGGGGGCCGGCCTGGCGTGCTGTGGCCTTCCTGTAGAGGAGCCGGCATGGGGGCCGGTTTGGCCGGCCAGGGAACCGGCCACCCAGCCGAGCCAGCCAGCCTGGAGCCCGGACTGACCGGCCTGGGAACCGGCTACCCAGCCGAGCCAGCCGGCCTGGAGCCCGGTCTGGCCGGCCTGGGAACCGGCCACCCAGGGCACCGCGCATCTATCTGATTTCCCGAACTTTCTTTCTTCTTTTTGTATATGGAGAGATACCGGACGATTTCTGAAATCACTTAGCAACATATTAAACTTTCACGGTGTTGTTATCTAACACACAAAACATAGAGGGGATAATAAATGTCCTTTCAATCTCCCCGTTTTTGGTGTTAGATGACAACACACGGATTTGCAATTGAGACCACACTATATCATGTTTAGACAAAGAAATGGCTCCCCCTACATGTGTGCATATAGTTTGTTTGCCTTGGAATGCAAATGCACACATAAGGAGGGAAACATTCCCAACAAGATAATCAACATGATATAGAAACAACATAGTCGCACATACTTAGACATATCCAACTAAGTTGAGATTTGGAGATGATCATACCTTGTACCAAGAGATGTAGATAATTTTTCATATCAATGCACAATATCCTAAAGTCTCAACCATAGATAAATCCGAATACCGAAAACCATAGATTCATACAATAATTTATCCATCTCATACAATAGTGATCGCAAAGTTCCACAACATAACCACATAAGGTTCCATGAACATAAAAAGGTTCCACGAGCACAAACCACATAAAGTTCAACTAAAACAAATGCGATAAAAGACAACGAAAATGCAAATGGATACCATGCATGAATGCAAATCCCCGGATATCTCTCCCCCTTTGGCATCAAGACACCAAAAAGGAAGAAAGAGACGTGAGAGCCCATGTATCACTCGTCGGGAAACTCCTCCTCACCATCATGAACAGCTTCATTTCCGCCACCAAAAGCTTGACCGGAGCTTGATTCACCTTGGGAGCCCGGCCAATAGGGAGCAAGAGAGGAAGCATCATCACCGAACCAATAGGTGTGCTTGGACATGTAAGTGTTCTCCGAGACCTCGGCTGAAGTTGAGTGAGAAGGCTCGGGGAAGTCAAGTTTCTTCATAATCTCTCTTTGATTGCGGTTATAAGACTTTTGCTTGCGATATGCCTTGAAATCCTTAACTTGCTTATCCGCAAAGAAGCAATTCATCCTCTTGAAAGCATCTAATATGCCGTGCTTCTTGGGGGGCTCAACATGAGCTTCAGGGGCTGCTGCTCTAGCACGCTTCTCTTGAGAAGGAATGACCGCATCCGGAGGACGAGCTGGCAAAGAATGAAGAGACATAGGCATTGAGCGCGACTTGATCCAACTTTCTCTCAAAGAGCTTCTGAAGATAGGGGCCATAGAGGGGAACCCTTTTTTCAAGTACCACGGTGTGCATCTCTTCCCACATATAGTCAAGAACATCAATTTTCTTCTTCCTCCAAAAGGCGGGCATAATGTGATGAAGGAGATTGATCATGTACGCAGCCTCAGTCTTCTCCCCAAACTTGACAGCGATAGTGTTCCGGAGGATAAAATAAGTGGTTTGCCAAAACGGAGTCATATGAGTGCTCTTGGGGACCTTTCCAACAGTGCCCAACCCGGGGGATAGCAATGATGGATCGCGGGATCGGCTTTCATGATGGTTTGCGAGTGAATACGAACATAAGCCATGGGACAATGAGGTAGCTCCTCGATGCCAAAGAGAGCACCAAATTCAGCAAGGGAAGCTTCACACTTGACACCGGCACTCATCCAAGTCATAGTCCTTGGTTCTTCCCTCGAGAAATAAACTGTGGCAAAGAATTCTTGAAGCAAATCAGGAGAATAAGGTGTATTCACTGCCATGAGATTAGAAATGCCATGAAAATCCATAACCTCCATCACCTCCGGCCATATCCCTTGCACTATCCACATTAAAGCAAAAAGTGGAGACATGAGAGTTCTTCATGGGTTCAATGATTTGATCAAACACTTGTTGATGCATCTTGCAATAGAAACGGCTATCATCCGGCAAGTGGGGTGGGGAAAAGCATAGGGATTGAACTCCAACCGATCATGCTCAAACTCATCACTAGGCACTTTGATCCAGGATGAACGTACCGGTTCCGCCGGATTGGAAGGGGGAGGCCCCTTTTTCTTGACGGCTTTCTTGATCTTCTTGGAGTTGGTGTTGAGAGCAGACTCCCTAAGATTGGCCTTGCCCCGGTACCTGGAGAGGGGGGAGGAAGAGTCCTCAAGATCCTCAAGGTCATCAAACGTCGAATCATCAGCCATTGCCAAGAAATCTGAGCTTCACCAAGAAATCCGCAAACACACCAACAATGGAGGAGAGCTCCCCCAAATCTTCACCAAAGGATGAAACTCGTGGATGGGAAGGAAGATCTGGAGGGGATCTTTCAGATCTGAGGCAGGAGAGGGTGTGGGGGGGCTCTAATGGAGGGGCGGCGGTGGGGAGCACGGGAGGGGCAGCCATGGGGGAGCACGGGCTGAGGGAGGAGGAAGAAAGAGTGGAAACTGTTCGGGACCCTCCCTTTGATCGATCCAAGCTCCTGACTGCCCGGCACGGGGGCCGGTTGAGCCGGCCAGGAACCGGGCTGCAGCCCGAGGCGCCCGGCACGGGAGCCGGTTGGCCGGCCTGGAGACCGGGCAGCAGCCGAGGCGCCCGGCACAGCAGCCGGTTGGTCCGGCCAGAAACCGGCCAGGCAGAATTTCTCCTCAACACTTCCTTTCTTCATGAAAACCTTGGCACAAACAAAGCAATTCTTCTCCTCTTGAAAACCTTTGAATCAAACACAAATCTGATGACTGCTGGACTGTTTCGGATAACCATCTTCAAGAAGAACCATGGAGCAATGTAGAGTGACACGGGGGATGCAAACATGATGAAATCTTCACACTTCCAATGGATAAAACAAAAATCCCAAATAGCAACATTGGAAGTGATTAGATGAGAAAAAAAACAAATATGCAATGAACACTCGAACAAGACTCAACTCTTCAAAAGAAGAGGGCGGTGGCCTAGGCCACCATGTATGAGTGTATGTGGTGTGACACCGCGAAGATATATCTTGGGTTCACCGCCACTACTCGTCATTTAAGCTCACAATTCATAGAACGAATATAGAGATGCAAATGAGTTCTTACTATCGGCATAATGGGGGGAGGGATAGTCCAATGGATTAGGACCGCACTCCCCCTATGTCCATGCCTACACCTAAACCAAATAGATAGTCAAGAAATAGGTGTGTATGCAAGATGGTCAAGTCAAGCTCCTAGAATCCACGATATTTAGCTCATGCCTCAAGAAGGTGAATCTTGCTTCATCAAGTGGCTTCGTGAATATGTCGGCAAGTTGATCTTTGGTTGGAATATAGCCAAGCTCAATATCACCACGAGCAATATGATCCCGAATAAAATGATGACGAATCTCAATATGCTTCGTTCTTGAGTGTTGCACCGGATTGTGGCCAATCTTGATAGCACTTTCATTGTCACACAAAAGAGGCACTTTGTCACAATTGACACCGTATTCCTTTAAAGTTTGCCTCATCCATAACAATTGAGTGCATGCACTTGCGGCCGCCACATACTCGGCTTCGGCGGAGGATAGAGATATACAATTTTGCTTCTTAGAAGACCAACTCACCAAGGACCTACCAAGAAATTGGCATGCCCCGGAAGTTGATTTCCTATCATCCTTGCAACCGGCCCAATCCGAATCCGTGTACCCGGCAAGAGAGAAATTAGTGCCCTTTGGGTACCACAAACCAAACCTTGGGGTATCAACCAAATATCGAAGATTCTATTGACCGCCACCATGTGGCTTTCTTTAGGAGCGGCTTGATACCTTGCACACACCCCTACACTCAACACAATATCGGGTCTAGATGCACAAAGATAAAGCAAAGAACCAATCATAGAGCGATAAAGTTTTTGATCAACATCGATACCGTCGGGTTAAGTTCAAGATGGCATTTGGTGTCCATGGGAAACCGCTTGCCCTTAGCATTGTGCATATTGAACCTCTTGAGCATGTCTTGGGTATATTTGGTTTGAGAGATGAAAGTCCCTTCATTCAATTGCTTGATCTCAAAACCGAGAAAGAACTTCAATTCGCCCATCATAGACATCTCGAACCTATCGGTCATAAGCTTTGAAAATTCATCATTGAAAGCTTTGTTAGATGAGCCAAATATAATATCATCAACATAAAGTTGGCATATGAAAAGCTCCCCTTTGACCCTCTTGGTAAAGAGAGTGGGATCGATTTGCCCCAATTCAAATCCACGGTCTAGCAATAGCTCTCTTAGGTGCTCATACCAAGCACGAGGTGCTTGTTTGAGACCATAGAGCGCCTTATCAAGCTTGTAGACATGGTTAGGGAATTTAGGGTCCTCGAAACCCGGTGGTTGCTTAACATATACCAACTCCTTTAAAGGACCATTAAGAAAGGCACTTTTCACATCCATTTGTTGCAATTTAAAGTTATGATGTGATGCATATGCAAGAAGGATACGGATGGACTCAAGGCGAGCCACGGGTGCATAAGTCTCTCCAAAATCAATGCCTTCAACTTGAGAGTACCCTTGTGCAACCAATCTTGCCTTGTTCCTCACAACCATTCCACTCATCTTGCTTGTTCTTGAATATCCACTTTGTGCCTATAACATTGCGGCAATCTTTTGGCTTCTCAACTAGATTCCACACTTTGTTGCGCTTGAAGTTATTGAGTTCATCATGCATAGCTTCTAACCAATCCGGATCTTCAAGAGCTTCAAACACTTTCTTTGGTTCCACCATGGAAATATGAGCTTGATGTTCACTAAAGTTGCCAATTGCCTTCTTGTGGTAACACCTCTCTTGTGGTCACCAAGGATGTTTTCTAGACGGTGACTCTTTATTTTAAAGTCCTTTACAACTCTTGCTTTATGACGGGCTTCGATATCTCTATTGCATCTTGGAGGTATCTCTTGATCATCTTGATCATTTGAGTCCCCGTCTTGACCGGAATGTTGACCTTGATCATCTTGAAGCACATCTTCAACAATGGAAGGCACTAGTACAGAACGACACATCGGATACCCCTCTATGGAAACGGCAGGCGTTAGGCGACGGAGAATCGCGATTTCCGCGCGGCCAGTGCGTACAAACCTGACCTGGGCCGTGGCTGGCCCGTCAACATAGGTAACGGACAAAGTATTAACTCCATTACCCATAGTATTGGCAACGGTCTTAATTCTGGCTCCGTTTCCGATATGTGCCTCTATAGCAACGGAGACTTTTGGGTGTCCGTTTCCAATGTGGACACGTTCCATCTTCTTGGAATTCGAAGCGAGGCGGAGTAACTGCTATGGCGTAGTGGCGTAGTGGCGCCGCGGCACCGTCCATCTCAGTACGCCACTTCGCCGCAGCCATGGATACTCCTAGCAACTCCTGGGCGTTCGCCGCAGCAGTTTCCCGCTTTCGCTGAATTGGAACCGCGTCGTCGTGCCGGAGGCCGTCGCGCAGAGGCACTGGCAATATAGGAGGCCAGTGCCCTGGTCAAATGTTAGCCTCCCCGCTGGCTGGCGCGTCAACGACAGGAGGGTGCCTATGCCGCTGGAAGAGGAGCGGGATCCTCGGGCGCCCGCGACCGCAACCGCTCGCCGCGGCGGAGAGACGCTCGTCCGCGGTCGCCTGGATGGAACCGCGTCATCGTCGGGCAGGCCGTCGCGGAGCGGCACTGGCAATATAGGAGGCCAGTGCCATGGTCAAAGGTTCGGCTACCCGGAAAGAGTTGAGCTGCTTCAGAGCCGCCGGTTCCTCCTCCCGCCGGAGCTGCGCGACGATCCTGCCTACGACGACGACGAGATGTGGGAGGGGCGCACGGGCGGCGATGACATCGTCGGCGAGGAGCCGCGCGACGACACGGACGACTACGCGGCTCTCCTCGCATACGAGCAGGAGAAGGCGGAGGCCGAGGAGTAGTTATAGTTATTTATTTTTATGTTCTTCAACTTCAATACTAGTAGAGATCAGTATAAGCCTAGTGTGTCAACTTCAATAATTTAAAGGATCGTATGACACCTAGAGGGGGGTGAATAGGTGCTACTTCAATTTTAGTACTTTTTAAATTTAGGCTTGACACAAAAGGTAAATTCTCTAGATATGCAACTATGGTGAATTTACCTATATGACAAGCTAGCAACTAAGCAAGGTACACTAAGTAAGGATGGAAAACAAGGATAGAAGTAACCGAAGTGAAAGCACGCGGAGACACGGATGTAATCCCGAGTTCCTCCTTTTTAGGGGAGTACGTCTCGTTGGAGAGGTGTGAGCTACCACGAAGGTCAAAACTCAACCGCCACAAAGGCGGACGCACCTTCTTCTCCGATGAACCGCACCACAAAGGTTTGGTTCACCTTCCACTATCGGAATCCTTCAAGGCGGAATCCGGAGCCCTTACAACAACAATCCGGGGCACAAGCCACAAGAGGATTGGGGGCTCCCGAACAGCTACAAATCTATCACAAGGACAACAAGTGAGTACAATAAGAGGCTAGGTTTTCCCAATGGAAATCCTAGCAAAGGGTCCCAAGTGAATGAGGGGGAAATGAAGAACGGCTTGGTGAAGATGTAGATCCGGGGCTTCTCCTTCAATCCTCAAGTATCAACGAGTTTGGGTGGAGGGATTGGGAGATCTAGAGATTCTTGAGCTTGCAATAATGGAGTCTTCAAGTTTTGGGCGAGCTTCTTGTCTCAAGGTAGGTGGAGGACTATTTATAGCTCCTCCAAAAAGTGGCCGTTGAAAAAGCCAGACTGGCCGGTCTGGGAGCCGGTTTGGCCGGCCTGGCATGCTGTGGCCTTCCTGCAGAGGAGCCGGCATGGGGGGCGGTTTGGCCGGCCAAGGAACCGGCCACCCAGCCGAGCCAGCCAGCCTGGAGCCCGAACTGACCGGCCTGGGAACCGGCTACCCAGCCGAGCCAGCCGGCCTGGAGCCCGGTCTGGCCGGCCTGGGAACCGGCCACCCAGGGCACCGCGCATCTATCCGATTTCCCGAACTTTCTTTCTTCTTGTTGTATATGGAGAGATACGGACGATTTCTGAAATCACTTAGCAACATATTAAACTTTCACGGTGTTGTTATCTAACACACAAAACATAGAGGGGATAATAAATGTCCTTTCAGTAAGCCAACACCTCCCATCATGTCGCTGTTCTGTAGTTCTCTGTTAATTGTTGTGCCATAATTGCTCACCTTCTTCTTGTTGTAAGGTAGCTGGTCTGAACCTCCCCTTAGATAAGCCAACACCGAAACAATCTGCCTTGTTGGTATGTTGCAGTGCTTCAGAGACCTTATCAGTGATTTCTCTTCTTGTGTCATGTATGCATGGGACCTGAAAAACCTGCTATGGGGGTCTATGTTGTGGTTATGGTCAAGTGATAGCTTTTTGATCCTCCAAAGGCCACCCTTCTCACTGATAATCATCTCAACCTTGCAATCTGTTTTTTCTATGACTGTACTTTGTCTTTGAGGAACCACCTCATCTTGGTCAACCCTGTGTTTTTCCCAAATTTGTTTCACTTTACTGTGACCCTAGTTATTTCATTGTTCCTCTTTCTTGTTGTAAGGTAGCTGGTCTGAACCTCCCTTAGATAAGCAGAAACTATCACAACCGAGAAACCAATAGCAAACGCATACATGTTGAAGAAATTTTGTGCTTCCTCTCGTGTTTTGAAAACCATCCCTACTTCAGGCTTCAAGCTCTCTTCGATTTGCGTCGCTGCCACATCCTCTGATGATGCCTTTTCATTTTCTAGAAAGTTCTCAATGTCTTCTTCACCAATTTCTTTTTCTTGTTCTGTTTGTTCATTGTGTCCTTTGTCTTCAGCTGCCACAAGATTGACTGTACTTGACTGTGAATGAACTGGATTTCCATTTGATGTATCTTCAGGATGGAACACTTCATCAAGCTCCACGTTTTCAAACAAGCTTCTGCCCCACGGATCGTCGTCGTATGTGTTGTCCTGACCAAGAGCATCCTACAATTAATAAAACAGCATGTAAGTATATTATATCCAATGAATTTTTATGCACTTTATAGCTTTTTTCTAGTTTACTACTTTTGCTTACATGAGTTTCTTCTGACAGATAAATGGGAGCGCCACCACTGACATCCATGGAAACTTCAGAGTATGCTCTTGAGCTACTGCCCTCTCCATACAAGGATCCCTGCAGAACACATAACAAGATAAGGACAGTTAGAAGTCTTTTTTTCTCGTTTTTCTCTGAAATTTTGTATCTCTTTGTGTTCGGATGAACGATATCAGGGTGTGCTTGTCTGAGTCTTACCATATTGTTTGCAGGGTATGGTGTATAGATAGTGTCAAACTCCCCCTGGAGCAACCCTGTGTAAGTAAAAGCACCCTGCGAACACATAGAAATGGATATGTTCTTTTAATGTGGGAAAACCTAAATAATTTGTTTGTTTTTGAGTTTGAAAATACCTCCAGGAGGATGTCTTTGTTGGTAACATTTTCCATCGAATCACAGCTTAAATCACGAGTGTCATTGCCTGGTACCTGCAAAATAATAGCCATATTTATTAATATCCGTATTTATTTTTTGCTAATTCAAAAGATTTTGTGATGATTCAGCATTAGGTTCTTGCAGCTGGCTTTCTTAGTACTGGATGTGGCGTAGCAACTATCTTTTTATTCTTAACTTTTGTCATGGTGTCATGTTAGTTCTGAACCTTTGGTTTTAATTAGTAAATTATGTGTCAGGTGCTGGGCACCTTCTGCAATATCCACGAATCTGGTCATGCATGGATCCTTTTGAACATGATATTTTCCTATTTTCCTGCTACCACTACTCCATCTGATTATTTTGTTTGTTTGCTGCAAGAACCAATGATTTTTGGGGATGATTTGTAACTTGATTTTCCAGCCCGATTCTTGTCATGTTTTCTTTGTTCTGTTGTGTTCTTTGCAGAGTATAAAAATGGTCGGGGCTGATGGAGACATCAGGTCCACATACTAAATTCAAGAGAAGCAATCAGGCCGAAGCCATCTTCGTGGGGAGGGGAACTAATCTGATCTGATGTAGGCTGCAACAAAGGTTTCAGGTTAGCATCAGAACCAGAGCCTCGCACAAGATCTTTGTCCTCTTCATTCATGATCCCTTCTCCACCCTCACTTTCTTTCCATTTTTTCTCGTTTGGTTTGGTTCATCTGCGTCGCACGAGATGGGTGGGGTTGTCTTTCTTGAGGAGGAAGAAGAAGGTGTCCGACCATTTTCTTGAGGAGAAAAGGGAAAGCCCATTTTGCTTTTTCGTTTGTAAGAAGCCCAATCAGCCCATATCCCATATTTGGGTTTTTCTTGGGCAGCCCGTATCCATATTGGCGGGCCGTCTGAGGCTCGGGCGCCTTTGCTAAATTTTCCCGCGTGGTTTCCTTTTCTGACTGTGTTTGTGTTGATTCAGTCGTTTTTTGGTCTGTATTGAAAACAGACACACACCTAAATTTCCCGCGTGGTTTCGTTTTCTGACTATGTTTCTGTTGATTCACACATGTATTTTGTTCTGCAACAAAAAAATACACACACAGGGCAGGTTACTACTGGTGGAAAAAACGACTGTGACCCAAATGAAATACAGTTCCTTTTTTTTTAGGTATGGATTTCATGACTTCCGTCTATATGGGGACTAGACATTTTGGCGCGGCGATACGCCGCACCCGTGTGGTGATGGTGAATGTTGTAATAGGTAATAAGGCATTTCTTTTTTTTTTCTTGATGGAAAGAAATTAAATGAGTTATAGTTAGGGAAAAAATTGCTAGAGTGCGGTGAGAAGTTCGGGTAAGTTAAATGTATATAATTTGAATTCAAAAGGTGCTGAATTTTATATAATTTTATTTTGTAGTATGGGCAGTACTATATGAATCCACATGTCAATGTTGGAAAGAAGGAACGAAAAGTTTCCGATGACTAACACATATGTATACGTGTATGAAAGTGGGCTATGTGTCACGTTGTGGCGGACAGATCCTGCTATATATAGATGAGGATGTTGAGTGTAGTTGTTTCATTGAATTCATCAACATGTCTCAAAACAGAAGACCATGGCAGATTATAGAGTTTGAAGATCCTTTTACAGATTTCGATCAGCCTATGCCGAATGTTGTGCGATTTTGGGCAGAAGGAGGAAGTCTTTCGCTAGAGCAGGTTGCATGTAACTTTCTTAATGCTTGGTTTGGTAGTTCTCTTTTTTATTTCATTCATCGAGGAAGGAATAGAAAATCTATTTTCGGTGTTTTGTGGTTGGAGAGTGATGCCTGGAAGCTCGATGGAAAATATTTCGGATGGGCGAAGCTCTTTGTTCGGTGCACTAATGTTGACCCTGTGTTAATGTATGATGCTGATCTGCTTGAAGAATCATCTTTAGCTTAATAATGCTTTGGAAGTAGTAAGGATACGTTTATCTATTATGTAGTTGTCGAGTTGGTCTTAGGAGTGGAAATCTTTTTTCTTTTCTTTTATTATTTAATGTTGGTGTAAGGTATGTAGTTGTGTAAAATAAGTGTGGTCTTGCAATATGTTAAATAAATAAGATTATCTGTTGTGCCATGAATTTTATTTCTATAATTATAAGATGTGATGTAAAATGGCGTGCTTTGAAGTATTTATTTCTGTAATTGTAAGATGTGATGTAAAGTGTCGTGCTTTCGGGTATATGTACGGGTTAGCATACAATGTTGAGTTTGTTTGTTTTTTATTCGACCAATCTGTATGGTTATATTGCATACATGAGAAAGAATATAACAGTAGGACAGATACAGTAATACAGTAGCTTTTACAGAGGAAGACATTTGAAGTAGCATAAATGTACATAGTAGCTACAAAGAGAAATAACGAAGATATTACATGTACGTTCCTCTGTATACAGATCTAGTACAAAAGGATGGCATCAACTGGTACATAGGTTCTACAGTCCTTGAAGTATTTCATCATAGACTATATTTCTTGTTAGTACTGTTGGTTTTCCATCATCATCAAGTGCAAGTACTTTGAGCCCTTTTTTCGAAGTTACCCTCGATACCGCAACATAAAGCTGATCATGAGAAAATATAGGTTTTGGCAGATAAACACCAACCTTATCAAGTGCCTGCTCCTGACTTATTTTAATCGTCATAGCATAACATAGTCGTACAGGATATTGACGACGTTGTAGAGTAGAAGGCTATCTTGTTGTAGCATGTAGGACTATCCTTGGTATGCACACATGTTCACCAACATTGCTTCCAGCAATTATTTTAGCCTCAAAACCCACTCCCCCAACCTAGTCACTATCAGCCTAGTACCGTTGCAAAGTCCAATAGCTTGATTTATATTGCGCAACAACATCACTGGAACTCCAACCTTTAGAGAAATACTATGTTTAGGAAAATTGGGAGGGTCAATTTTTTGAAGAAATTCAGGAGGATACAAAAACTCAGCATCAGCTACACTATCGGTCGAGTTACAAATACCATCAGAACTTTCAAACACAGTTGCATCTCCAGGAACCATAGAAAAGAGAACATCATTAATATCATCAGTCACCTTATTAGTAGGACACACAATTGCACGCTTAGGTAGGTAGCAGACCTTAGAATAATTTTCACTGAATGAGTCATAGATTTCATTGGCAATAGCTGAGATTTAGTTAGAAGTGGGCAAAATTGCTATATCAGGCGGTAAAGTATGCCAAGAAGGAACTGATTCTTCTCCTTGTCTCAGTTGTCTGTCCATAATAACTGTTTCATTATCAATATTAAGAAACCACTGAGCGAACAAATCTAGTTCAACCTTCTCTTCGTCAGATAACAGTGGGTTAGACAACTTCATATTTTCTTCTAGTTTCAATAAAGTTACATGCTGCCACAATGGTGATTTAATTAAAGAAGAACTAACTATTTCAGATCTAGACGCTCCTTCGACAACATGCAGAACTTGTTTGAAATCACCTCCTAAAACCACTGTCTTGCCGCCGAAAGGAAGATGGTTTCTCGACCTGTCATCTATAGACAGAACATCTTTCATACTTCTGTCTACTGCCTCGAAACAATGGCGGTGTGTCATAGGAGCTTCATCCCATAATATAAGAGAGGCCTTCTGCCCAAGCTCTGCTAAATATGTTCCTCGGAATATATTGCACATAGTATGGTCGCCAATCTCTAGCGGAATTCTAAAACGTGAGTGAGCGGTTCTCCCTCCTGGAAGCCATAAAGACGCTACACCCGATAAAGCAACAGCAAGAACAATACGATCCTCAACCCTTAAAGCTATAGTAATAGCATTCCACAAAAATGTCTTTCCAGTACCACCATGTCCAGAAATAAAAAGTACCTTACCGACTGAATCATTGATAGATGCATTAATCTGATCATAGATCTTCTTCTGACAGTCATTCAATTTTTCATGCAGTGTCATTGCTGTAGCTCTCGGTCTATTTGTGCCTTGTTGCATTTCCTCTAAAAGCAACTTGTTGCCAAGTGATCTTCCGCCAAGTAAAGCATTAGTACATATGCCAAAAGATAACAGAGAGTATCCATTCTTTGCAAACAACATGGATGCGGCTGGAAGAAGGCCGCTGCGAGAAAGAATGCACGTCCTGCTGCATAACATCATTGAGCAAAGGAGCACGGTCGGGAAAATCATCAGACATAAACGGCCAACCAAGAGATTCCTTGTCAGAAGAATCCACATAGGACGCTGGAAACAGTAAGAAATTGTAGCGCAGTTATCAATAAGCCATAGAGAAAAAAAAAATTAAGCCGTTCAGACATGAAAAAACCCATGTAAAAACAGTGGACACTAATATCCAATCAACATCTATGTTGGTTAACAACAAAAGACAGGCACGGTAGTACTTAAGAAGGTGTAGTACAGTACATAAATGTACAATATTGTCTAACCTTTTTGATCTACTCTATATTATCCTATACTGTGCACATTCCCTATATAATATTACTTATTCTGGGAACTGAGCGTAGATGCACTTCTTCAGGTAGATAAACACGCAGGTATGAAGTTAACGTGTCCGGCAAAATCTTGCAGAACAACAACTATACCGACAACAACGACACAATTTCTAAGAGACGTAGCGTCAGGATGTAATCCTACCACATAAGTTTAGTACTTACTAATCATTTCCAAGGCGTAGGATGTACACATGTTTCAACTTTTACATATCATATGCAATTACATTTAAGATCAGAAACCTGTAAAAACCCTGATGCAGGAACTTGTGACTGTATGAAGTCGCAGAACAAAGCACTATCGCCGCACAAGCACAGAAAATTCTGTAAACCAGCTTACACTAAATCGGAAGTGCAGCGAGCAGCACATATACATGGCTCACCAAGGACAACTTAACCACAAATATAGAGCAAATTGTACAAATATCCTATCCGACACGGTTAATGGACAGCGACAGAGCACATTAGCACAAAGCAATTCTATAGAAGAAAACCCCACAAGTAGTGAAGAGAAAAAAGAACGAACCAACAGTAGAGCTTTCTGCATGTATAGCAGAAGGCGGCATAAAACCAACAGAACCAGTAGAAGCCTGCCTCACTAACCACCGATGGAGAGAATGCCGGCCGCCGCAGACGCATAGTTGACGCCTTGGACCATTGCGTCAATGTTGCTGAGCCCAACGCTTTTTTTTTTGCTACGTACGCTGCCGACACCCATTCGCATGCTCTGCCCAAGGTACGGAAGCACGAAGGGAAGCCCTAGATTCTCCGCTATAGTAAATCAAAAGGGGTTAGAATCAAGAGTAGTGCAGTGAAATGGAATATCCCAAGGAGCGCTCCAATAATTGACGCATAGGTTGACCGAGGGAGATCGAAAGGAAGGAGAGATCAATAACACCAAATAAACGCTGTGTTCTAGTGGATTGGAACCACGGCAACGGAGAAAAAACAACGCGAGCAACCTACCGAGGTAGTCGACGGGGATGCAACCGTTGGAGAAGCATCCGGAGGAGGATGTAGAGGAGAAGATGACGGATCTTCAGGGCTTTTCGCCGGAGCTCTGAGCGGCCGGAATCGCCGGCGATTTGAGGCCTCGCGCCGGCTTAAATCCACATCTGCAAGGGCATACGGAATCACAAAACCCGCACGGCGAGATGTTGAAGAAACAACTCGAGAACCTTCTGCATCGCCCACAATGAAATAAAAAAGAGGCGTCACGCGAGCAACCTACCGAGGTAGATGCGGCCATTGGAGAAGCGTCCGGGGGAGGATGCAAAGGAGAAGACGGCGGACCTTTGGGGCTTATCGCCAGAGCTCGGAACGGCCGGAACGCCAGGGATTTGAGGCCGCGCGACCGAGGGCGGCGCGAGGACACGGGGAGGTTGGGGAATTTTTTGGGAGAGACGCGGCTGGCAAGCGGGGGAGGATGCAGAGGAGAAGACGGCAGACCTTCAGGGCTTATCGCCGGAGCTCGGAGCGGCCGGAATCGGCAGCGATTTGAGGACGGCGGAGCACCCTCTCGTGGCAGCCCAGGTCGGCCTTCTACCACGCCCGGCCGCGTCGCCTTGTCCCTCCGCTGTCCGACCGCTGCCGGCAGCCCCAGGGCCTCTCGTGCGTGCCTCCGGCGGCCGGTGTGAGCTCCTCCTTGAGCTGGGAGAGGGCCTGTACTCCTGTCCGCGACCGTGGACGCGGGCTGGAGGTCGCCGGGCCGCGCGGTGTGCGAGAGGTGGAGGCGCGGGCCGGGGATCTGGGCGTGGAGGCGGAGGGCAGCGGGGCTGGCGGAGGTGCTCGCCTCCTTGTCGGGCGGAGCCGGAGGACGCGTAGTAGCAGGACGTCGGCGCGCCCGGATGGTAAGACGACGGAGCAGTCCGTGCGTGGAGCGAATTGCCGGTCGGAGCGGCGGCCAACTGGAAGGGAGAGACGGCTCGGAGCTGAGAGAGGTCGCGGCGGGGATTCCGGATCCGGTCGCGGCGACCACGGAGGAGCTCGGACGGAGGAGATCCGGCCGGCGGCGTCGCGCACGCACCGGTCGCCAGCGGCGTCGTGAGAGCCCCATGAGCAGCGCGAGAGAGAGGAGAGAAGGAGTGAGTTATGCGGACGTTTTTGCTCGGAGGCCCCTGCCTTTTCCCTAAAATGCAAAAGAGTCCTTTGCGGGCGGTTTTCTGCAAAATGGCGCGCCGGAGGCGACGTGTCTCAACGGGATTGGTAGAAATCCCCATCTACAGTAATACTGTAGCTCGCACGATTTTTGGCGTGATCCAGACCGCCGGTTCGCTTGATCGGAGGGCTGAGACAAAAAGGGTGACGTGGACGCGTGGAACGGCCATGGTTTCGTCGAACTTGGCGTGATCCAGACCGTCGGTTCGCTTGATCGGAGGGCTGAGACAAAAAGGGTGACGTGGACGCGTGGAACGGCCATGGTTTCGTCGAACTTTTATATATAGTAGGGATAGGGATGGGGATGGGGATAAAGCACATTACTAGTAAAAGATTATTAATGCAATTCAAATTTGTGACTCCTACTTGTCATGCTGTTATGAGTAACATTGGATTGGGTATTTTGGCCACTCAAGACAAAGAAGCACGACAGTACGCAGCCATTCAGTTTTCAACAAACTCAAACGCATTGAAGGCCTTACCTAAGTCACTGACAATTAGGAGTACTTAATATAAAAAGCAAAAGCAGAGGTTACGTTTAGCGGTAACGAGGTGCCTCCTCAAATCCTGATTGCCTAGTACTGTTTCTGACGACCCATGTACAAAAAGAGACCAGCCCAGGAAGATAGCAACCGGCACAAGACGGAAATCCCCAAAATAAGCCACAACATGGCAGCAAGTCTTTGGAGCATATCATGAACGCCACACGGCAGCTGCCACCGTCAGCAGGCTTGCAACCTGCCACCAGAATCAAGCCAGATATCTGTACGTGTTGGCGTTGTCCTTGTCACGCTCCAAGTAATCCCTGGTGATGAGATCCTCAATCCGCTTCTTGATTGCTTTGAAGTCAGGCTGCAGTAGGCACAAAACCAGGTTAGGGGACAGATTTCAGGCTAAAACCAACCAAAACGTCAAAACAAATTAACAGCCTTCACAGACATAAACAGCTTCGAATGTGCCAGCCTACTGGGGTCACACAACTATTAACATATAATGAGAGCGGTCTCATCTAAACATTAGCAACTTTAGTACATAGGTGGATGCTTAGTTTACTTTTGTTTTCCACAAATGCCTACTTTCTTTCTTTCGTTTTGGGGAGAATAAATAACTTGGCCTAAACATCAGGAGTCAGCCCAAGGTATAGTGAATGAATATGGATAGGAAAAATCTACCAGAATACACAAGTGCAACAAAAATTACAATGTTGATGTGCCACGGTAGCCAGATATGCCAATGGAATTTGATAATGAATGTGTTTGACAGTAGCAAGAGATGCCAACAAAAATAGATTAAATGCGCCATAGTAGCAAGATATGTCAAATTCCAGATGACTAAGTATGCAGAGAAGAGAAAATGTACTGTCAGTACCTTGAACATGCGGCTGAGCTGCTCCACACATTCCGCAACAAGCTGTGTATGGGCCATAACTTTGCGACTTTTCATGATACGCACAATCGATGCATCGATTGCGTACCTCCTGTCCTTGTCAACGTCTTCAACAACCTTTTTCTTCTCATCAACAGGAGGTAGGGGTATCTGCACATTATGTGGAATATGCAGTCATATACCAATAGCATTATGCCAGATAGCCCATATAATCCTATATGAGCATGGCAGCCAACATACGGAAGAAAGCAAAATAGGCAAATACCTTGATTCTTCTCATCCTATCTGTAAATTTTGAATTGAACTCGAAAACATCCTTGGGCGAAATAGTTCTACCAGCTGGTTCTTTGCTAAGAATCTTGTATTTCGCGCAGGAGAGAGAATGGAGCAAACGCACAACATCATCATCTGACAGGTTCAGCTGTGTTACAATCTCAGAATAACTAAGCCTGTCAGTTCCATTGAACAGCAACAGCAACGCAGCCTGCCAAAAGAATAGGCATGTCAAAATGTGTCACAGGTTACAACTTACAAGTACACATTTGACAAAGTGACTGTATACGATTTAATTTAAGTTACCTGATATGTTGTAACAATGAGCTCTATAGTTTTGGCATCGAACTTTGCATTGATATTGCAGGTTCCCAAGGAGTATATCCAGGTAAGCTTCCTGTGCTTTGTTCTTGTTGCGTAGAACTCCTTGAAAACCTCTACACATTTAACCTGGTAGATATTGAGAAGTATAAGTTCCCATTTCAAAAAGCACAAAATTAGAAATACTTGATTGAAAATATAATACGAGCTTCAATGTCTGGGATTCATGTTCAAATATACACATGTAACTCATTACCCTTATAGATCTCCAAGAAAAAGGTTATCTTACCATCTCAGAAGGAAGGTTTATATCAAAAGTTTTGTAGGTTGGCCAGAATCCTGTTGTCAAGACAGTAACAGCCAAGTCTACCCCAGGATTCAACTCTTGATGTGAAGCTACAAACTCTTCAAACTTAGTTTGATGATCTCTTGCAACAGTAAGGTCAGTAACCATCCCTTCCATTTTTGAAGTAAACTGCCCGCCACACTGCTGCTTGAGCTTTGTCAGGATGCTTCTTTCATGTTCATCATTAGCACTCTTGTCAAAAAGCAATCTCCTTGCAAGTTTCTTCCTGCAAAATTGTTCCATGCATCTCAAGATAAATACTATGCTCCAGATCACGACCAACCCTAAATACTAAGCTCCAAATCATGACCAGCCCTACAGATATGGAGGCTAAATAGACAAAATACCAAGCAAGGATACAATAAATTACCTGTAGAACTCCGCAAAGAGATCTTTATCGCTTATGTATGCAAGCAACCGCACCACCTGAAAGTTACTTGCTGTCAAACCTCACATCCTTGTTGTAAATTTATGATATCAGTAAATCAAAAGGCAGTGTTGTACCTTCTCAAGGGCATCTTCAATGGCTTCATCACTGAGCTTTTCACTGCAGCCTTTCTTCAAAATGTTGTCACAGAAGGTGGCGAGTAATTCGGCACTCGAACTGCCAGAGACACCCTTATTGCAGAAGACCTCGAAGGCTTCTTTAAGTGCCTGAACAAAGAGAAGTTTGAGAACGAGGCAGCAATTTTAATTATTATAGAGGCAAAATGGCATATGACTGTATCAACCAGCAGACCTTGTGGAAGAGTGTATGGCCCTGGAAACAATCTGTCACATATGCTACATACTTGTCATGCAGCTCAATGATTTTCCAGACAAAAACCTAAAAGGAAAATAACACACATTAGGAAACAGATCCGTGATATAAGTGCAGAAAAATCAAGTTACACACCTGTTCATGCATTCCAACCATCTCTTTCTTCTCTGGCTGTACAAATGATTGAGAATAATTATTCACAGCAAAAATAAATCAAATACCACGACTGAACCACTAGATGGCAGGAACTCATCAAACATAAGGCAGACCAGAGGCAAATAATAAACAAAATGTCGGAGAGACGAAACCTAAAAGACAGTTGGCAGCTTCAATAATCAGGTGGCAACCATTTTAAGAGTATTAATGTTGAATTGTGGCATTGGACAGTGAAGCTACATGACACTACAGTACAAATTGAACTGTCCATGAATTGGAACACAAATAATAAGTGCCAAAATGATGCAATGGCTGTAGCAAATACCTTCTTATTATTAGCAGCATCTTCTGCTTGCTTGACCAAAGCTGTGCCCTCGTTCGTAACATGCTGCGAAGGTGTATAACTCAATTATAATTTACGGCTAACTGCAAGAAATAAAAAGGAGAGCTGAAAGAATGTGCAGTATAGTTGATACCGTTTTAAACATGTTAGAAACAGGTTCCAGACCACGGGTGATTTTTGAAAAGAGCCTGTACATTCTTGAAAGATCCTCGACCTGTAGCAAAAGATGAATGAGTGGCAACTCTGTTCACGAGTTGTCATATACTGTAAAGAAATATATATGCCTCATTCTGATCAAACCTTGTCATCCCGAAGCAATGCAGAACATCCAGAATGTTCCTTTTCCAGAAGTTGTGTTGCATAGGTGGCAAGCAATTCATTTTGCACTTTCTGTAAAAACAGGAAACATTAATGCATATTCAAAATACAGTAAAAAATATTATTAGTGGAGAAATAGTTTTGAACTGGTACAGCAAACATTCTACAAACCTCCAGCAACTTTGGCTCACTATTAATATGCAGGTAGTGACCAACTCGCTCCTTCTCCCTTTTCAGGCACTCTTCAGCCTAATGAAAAAGGCATCAACAAATCCATTACATATAACAAAAAATACATGCATAAATAATATGCAGGCAGTCGCAAAGGCGTTATCAAAGGTACCTTTATCATGTAATCTGGACAAGAATCCTCAACGATCCAACTTTGAGCCTTGACAGAATAGTACTCTGTGGTATCCTTAAGCAAGAAATCTTCAAAGTCATTGTCATAGCACTCCATAGTAGTTAACCCAATTTCAACAAATATATCCAGGACGTTCTTCAGCAGGGCCCTGTCAATCTGTTCACCTTCACGCTCTTGATCTATCTGTAGAAGAAAGGTGTCGCAACAGTCAGTTATATGTACACAATTTCATTCAATATAAATTCATCTAGAGATGCACAGACTCACCAGAACTATCACCGCATCTTTTACCTTTCCTTTGATCTCTTGAAATATCTGTTACCATGGGTTGAGTGATTAGAACAGAAAATACTTAGTGTATGCATCGAACAAGAGAAGAAAATTAAGAAAATGTCAGCTTACCAAGTCTCGAAAGCAAATAAGCCCAACATCTCTGAGTGGAGTGAGAGACCTCCGGGTGATGAAGTACCGGTCAAGATAATGGAAAAAACGTGAGAGCCACCGAACCATGACTCTATGGTTTGACCACCTTAGCACTAGCTCTCTCAACATAAACTCATCATGCTTCTCTTTTATTGATGGCAAGACCTATTGTAAATTGAATGAGTAAAACGTGAAAAACCAAAGAAAGTGGAGGATAACAAAATGAGCATAACATTATTGGACAAAATGTTAGATGTGTGGACTTCTGTCAAAAAAATCAAAACAGAATTATCAACCTGGATTCCTAGTCCCTATTCACCACATAACATCACACATTACAAGAGGGATTCCTAGGAGGATAACTATACAGTGGAGGATAAGAAAATGAGAATAATATTGTCGGACAAAATGTTAGATGTGCGCTGACTTCTGTCACAAAATCAGAAGAGAATTATCAACCTGGATTCCTAGTCACCGTTCATCATCCCATAACATCACACATTACACGAGGGATTTACTAGGAGGAAACTAGACAGTAAAGCCAATTGGATTATGTAAGATACAGGTCACTTTCATAAATCAACACGCATGGCCAGCTAGCAGTGTTTACATGGGGAGAAACTCTACACTCAGTGACAACGACAATAAGCATTCAATTCTTCAAACAATATTAAACATCATACCAGAAAATACTTACTAGTTACTATTAACGGTAATGCCATATCTAAAGTTCAGTGCAAAAAGAAATTCAACCACACATCTACAGGATTAACAGAGAACTAGAATAAATGGGCTCAAAGTTCATACATAATGAGACCAGAATAGTGACTATAAAAGATGGAGCTTAAATGAACTGACCAAAAGAGCGTAAAAGCAAACTAGACCAATGCATTCGTGCAAAGTAAAGGGCTATTTAGCTAAGCCGTCCTACTACATAATAAAAGATATTATACTGGAAAACCAATAGGAAGGTTTGTTTCAAATTGTCATGCGAATCTGTTTATGCGTTAGTAAATCGTAAGATGATAATCTAATCATGTTCTACTCGCAGCCAGTAGCACAAGCCCTTGGCCCCCAAAAAAAAATACACAAACGCAAATCCATCGGTGCACTTTCGAAACCAAAACACAATCAGATTCGCCTCGATTCACTGGACAAGAGAACCAACAGCACCGGCACACACAGAACATGGAGGGGGGCAGCATTAGCGGGCGAATCAGCTCACCGTGTCTTTGATGTAATCCTCGAAGGCCCCGCGGTACTTGTCGTAGAGCTGCTGCGAGTAGTCGTGCGGGGGCTTCTGCGTGCACATGTTGTAAATCGTCCTGCGCAAACAAACAAAGAGGGAGCGGAAACCCTAGATCAGCGACGGATCGGATCGGATCGAAACATGGGCGGAGGGGGACGGCGGCGGGGGCTTACGTGTAGAGCATCATGTAGTCCTCGGAGTTGAACTGCGGCTCGGGCCTGCGCTCGAGTATGTTGATGAGCTTGCCGATGCCCGTCTCCATGAACTTCCAGCCTTCATCCAGATCGATGATCTTGCGTTCCTGCCCCTGGCCCGCCATCGCTGCCAGAGCCGCCGATTCGCCGGCGGCCGCCGCAAACCCTAGAGGAGGAGGAGGCTGGGTTCTGTTGCGTCCGTCGCCGCGTGGGGTTTCTGACGATTGGGGAGAAGGGGAGACGGGTTATGAAGGGATTCCCCGTTCGTCGTACCAAGGACGTTTCGACGGGAGGAAAGTTCGCTTCCTGTTCCACACGTCGTGTGGGCCGTCCGATCGGAGAGTGGACGGCTGGGATGAGTCGTACTATCACGCACCACTTCTCTCGGCCACGTGTGCAGGTCGGTTCGGCACATCTACGTAACGTATGTATGTTCAGATGGAGTAGAACTGTGTGATGAACTGGCAGATTAACTAATGTCGAGAACTTGCCTGTGGCAAGATGGTTAGGTGGGTGGTTGTACCCCCAGCCCACCAGAGTTCAAACCCCAGGTTTGACGCTGGTGTTTCTCATTTAAGGCGGAATATTCTTCAGTGGGAGGCGACGTTCCCGTCGACAGCGAGGCGCCCGTGGTGACTTCGTCAATCTCAAGACTCGACCCGCCGACTCAGTCTCTCGGAGGTGCTCATAGGGGTAGGGTGTGCGTGCGTGCGTTCATAGGGGTGAGTGTGTGCGCGTGTATATGAGCGCTTGCGTTGTACTGTGTTTCGCAAAAAAAAAAAAGATTAACTAATGTCTGGCTGGACGGTGGGACAAGTTCATCAGAACCAAAAGAACTCTACTTTTCTTTATATGGAAAAAAACTCTACTTATTAACCGATGAGTCGTCGGCGTATAGGTTCACCTCAAAGTAAATGCATAAATAGCTGAGCTCGGATAAGGGATAACCGAGACATGTGCAAATGATAATTTATTTCGGAGTTCACTTTCCAAACGAAACTAGTCTCCATTGGAGAGGTGTGGCGTCATAGCAAGGGCGTAGTCACCCACGAATTCTAGGGAATTACAGGCTAGCCCACTAAAACTAGCACACTAGCAACACGCAGCCCATTATTTATGTGTTCCTTTCAGCCCGGCCCGCCCAAGTTGTTCTGTTAAGCTCCACCACTGTGTCATCGTGCTCCCTGAACGTCACAAAGGTCTCACCTTGAGGTGTGATTGAACAATGCACACCAAGCGCCCCAAAGGCTTCGTCCCAAGATGCAGAGGCACACCACCACGTACGCCACTAAGGATCACCTTATTCTCCTCGCGCACTTGCACAATGCAAGGTGCCACGATCCACTAAGCGGTATCCTTGAGGGCGCTCACCGAACCTGTACAATTTTTTCCGAGGTGCTGGCCCGAAGGTTCACACCAAGATTGAGCACCACAACAACACCAACCATCTAGGGTGCCCAAGCATCCAAGAGGAATAAAACTCTAGGGCACCCAAGCACCCAAGAGTAATAAGCTTCTCAAACGTTCACTTCCACGAATCACCACAATGCAACCAATGTAATGGCAAGAACACAAATTTCTCAAGTTCTTCACTCCCAAATCCCACAAAAGCAAGTAATGTTTTGGAGAAATAAGAGCATAAGAATAGGGGAACACCACAAATTACTCCAAGATCTAGATCCACAAATTTCCACTCAGAGGAAAAATCGGTTGGTGAAAAGGTAGATCTAGATCTCTCTCTTAAAGGGTATTTTCCTCCCTAAGTGGGTTTTGATGTTAATGACAACATAATTAGTGTTCTAACCATGTGCCAAGTGTTTCTAGGATGATTTAGTGATTTGCACAAGACAGTTGGTGACCACACAAAAGTGAAAAGAAAGAAGATGATATTTTTTGTTTGTTATGTGTTGTAAATAGGAAAAACGTACTATCAAGAGGGGTTGCATGATGGAAGATATGGTGGAATCAATTTTGGCACTTACAAAAACCTATATTGCACACACCAGCCTTCCCATTTTTCATGGAGTGAGAGACCCTCAAAATGTCCATTTCCGAAACTTCCCGCCCCGGTCACCGGATATTTTCGGCCAGCAAAATTCCTTAGCCCCGGGGAGTTGCACCCGAGTGGGGCAACTCTCTGAACTGGGGCCGCCTCCCCCCCCCCCCCCCCCCCCACACACACACACACACACACACACGCACACATGACAGCAGCAACAATCAGATTTTGGGGGCACCTATATAAGACCTCCTTCTACCTTGGAGTTGGTTGCTCGAGCTATCCTCCATTACTCCAAAAGCTTTAAATGCCTATATCTACCAATCCAACCACCCAAACTTGATGCCCTTCAATGAGTTGAGTGAGAAGACCTTGATATACCCTTTCACTGAGCCAAAAATTGATTCCCCCTCATTACCTTGTGGAACTTGTTATTTTTTGGTTCTTGAAATTCTAGACGAAGATTGCCTCCTCGAAGCACTCCCTTGGTGTTGTGGAGTTCGTGGTGGCATTGGGAGGCTCCATTGAGTTGTGGAGATAGGCCGAACCTTGTTGTAAAGGTTTGGTCAACGCTTTCAAGAAGACCTCATCGTGGATTCAGCTCTTTGTGGAAGAGGCTTAAGGAGAATAGGGTGAGCATTCATTGCGTTGGTGAGCCTTTGTGGCACCACACCCCTCCAACAAATACGTACTTCCTCTTGTGGAAGGATCTTCGGAAAGTACATCCTCGTCTCCACTTACGGTTACCTCGTGCCTTTACCAACCTTTTATCCCTATTTTTCGAGCACCATAATTGATTTCATTCAACTTTGAGCGTCTTTAGTTTTGTTCTTGGACACACCATCATTGTTTTGATGTGAACTTTCATGTTTTATATCTTGTAAATTGGCTAAGAAATGTTGCAAACTATTTGTGCTCAAGCTGCATGATCATCGTTCTGCATTTGGATTTCTTAACAGGTCAACAGGACTATGAAAACATAAGATTAGAATGTAGTAGCTTGCTGACTTCACAGGAAACAACCCCACATGTATAGCTGAGAAAATGGATTTCGATAATGCACAACAATATAAAGTTCCTTAGAAAGAAAGGGCAAAAGTTTAAACCGGAAAATGATTTTCAGGAGATTAGAATACACAATTGGGCTCCTCAAGGTTTTATATGAAAAATTGGTACTCGTTTTGTGACCCAATGGGGAGGAATATAAAAGGATCCTTAAGATCACACTCCTCGTTTTACAGCAAAATCCATATGTTCAAGACGGACCCTGAAACCCTATGCTCCAAAGACATTGTAGTTTTCCCTCTTCACATGGCGCCGCCTAATGCAGTGAGGTCCAAACGACACTGGAGCCAATTCCAGACGATCCCAGTTATGACTGACAGGGTTAGGCTGATGTACGAATCGATTTTGACATCTATTATCTGTTTATATTAAATCCTTGTGAAATCACAATACAATCTCTTGTCACTGATACAGAAATTACACAGCCAAAGGAGGTCTTGCGAGAGATATTCCTTTGAATTATCTTCGAGGCGCTATGATATATTACAGAAAAAATATATATCTGATAATACAATCGCACAAACTCAAATAACAACCACTAGTACATTGTGTGTACAACATTCACCAAGGTCTGCCCCGAAGAACCACCCATTCTCTTTTTCCAGGACAAGTTATAGTACCATAGATATGCCAAGGCACTGGATCTGACAACCTTCATGTACCAGTGACAGATATCAGTTCCGCCAGCAAGAGTAATCAACAGCGGCACCAGGGAATCCATCTGGAGAAGCCAATGCGGTGTGCCATGGCACAAAATATAGCATCCGTAAGTCGCAGTAGCTTGGCAGGCACACGGGCGAGATGTTACCGAACCCAGCATGCTGAAACGATGATCAAGCCAGGTATCGGTAGACGTTCGGGTTCTCCTTGTCCCTCTCCAGGTAATCCCTGGTTATAAGATCCTCGATGCGCTTCTTTATTGCTTTGAAGTCAGGCTGAAGGGATAAAACCAGCACCCATGATCAGGTCAAGAATCAAAGGAAATTCTACTTACATGTGCTTCATTAATCAGTAAATTTCAGTCTAGAATATCCATTGTGCCCAAAAAAGAAGTGAAGATGTTGGCCAACGTCTGGATGGCTTAGTATATGATTTAATTCAAAAAAAGGCATACCAAGTGTCTCGGAAGCTCCCCCACATTGTGGGGTCTCCATATGAGTTAATTCAAACTTATTAGCAAATATAGCTACAGATTCATCATTTGCACTAACGTGAGTATGTAATCTGAAGATTCAACAAAGCTGGGTAACAAAAAATAGCTCAAATTTGACATGCTAGCCATGCAATATAATACAGGAAAACATTTCATCTGTCGCTAGTCCTACAGAGGCAAGAGCGAATGGATACAGCCACATTTGCCATCAGCACAGCTAATAGAACTTGAAGAATGTTATCCATACCTTGAACATGCGACCAAGCTGCTCCACACACTCCATTACTAGTGTCTGGTGACCCAAGACTTTGCGACTCTTCATAATACGCACAATGGATGCATCAATTGCGTATCTTCGATCCTTGTCAACATCTTCAACTACCTTCTTTTTCTCATCAACTGGAGGTAGAGGTATCTGCAGGTAGAAATAAAAATCAATACTTACATCCAAACGGTAACAAAATAACTTGCAGGAATAAAGATAACAAACAAAACACCAAAAATACCTTAATTCTTCTCATCTTGTCAGTGAATTTTGAGTTGAACTCAAATACGTCGTTAGGAGAAATAGTTCTGTTACTTGGTTCTTTACTAAGAATCTTGTATTTCGCACAAGAGAGAGAATGAAGCAGCCTCACTACATCATCATCTGACAGGTTCAGTTGTGTTACTATCTCAGAATAACTAAGTCTATCAGCTCCATTGAACAGTAGCAACAATGCAGCCTGCCAAACAAAAGGAAAGAAAGCATTAGTTTGCAGCGTTTGAAATGATAGCAAGGCCTTGTACAAGTTTATGCTTACCTGGTAAGTTGTAACAATGAGCTCAATAGTCTTGGCCTCAAACTTTGCAGTGATATGGCAGATACCCAAGGAATATATCCATGTAAGTTTTCTATGCTTAGTTCTTGTTTGATAGAACTCTTTGAAAACCTCGACACATCTCACCTTTTTTTTTAGAGTTGTCAATGTTAATAATCTTAGAGAGAGTAAGACCATACGACCTCAATATGTAAAGCAAAGCTAGTGCTTGCCAGTTGAACTCGGATCGAAAACAGTAAATTTACCATTTCAGCAGGAAGGTTTATGTCGAAGGATTTATAAGTTGGCCAGAATCCTGTTGTCAAAACAGTGACCGCCAAGTCTATCCCAGGATTCAATTCAGAGTGTGTGCTTATAAACTCTTCAAACTTAGTTTGATGATCTCTTGCAACAGTAAGATCGGTGACCATGCCCTCCATTTTTGAAGTAAATTGGCCACCACACTGTTGTTTTAGCTTGGTCAGAATGCTCCTTTCATGCTCATCATTAGCACTCTTGTCAAATAGCAATCTCCTTGCCAGCTTCTTCCTGCCATCATCACCATGAAACATCAGATCCAATATGAAATCACTAGAACTTCCTAACTTCTTAAACTTACAAGGCGTTACAGTGCTTTTTTCTAGCAAGGAAACAAGGCATTAGAGTTAACGTACAAGTTTACAAGCAATTACCTGTAGAACTCAGCAAAAAGATCCTTATCACTGATGTAGGCGAGTAATCTCACAACCTGATAAATGGTCAGTAGATTAAGATCCAACCAATAAGAATGCACTAATGTCTGCAAGCAAAAGAGAACACACAACAGAGTGAAGCCTGTACCTTCTCCAGGGTATCTTCAATAGCTTCATCACTGAGTTTCTCACTGCCACCTTTCTTCAAAATATTATCACAGAATGTGGCAAGCAGTTCAGCACTTGTACTACCAGAAACACCTTTGTTGCAGAACACTTCAAAAGCCTCTTTCAGTGCCTGTAAAAAGGAATAGGATCGCGAAGATCAACAAAAGTAAAGTTCCTGTTGATTTGATTTTATTAGAAAACATGAAGCACGAAGAAAGAAATAAACATATAATCTGACAAACCTTATGGAAAAGAGTATGCCCCTGGAAACAGTCGGTGACATATGCTACATACTTGTCATGCAGTTCGATGATTTTCCGGACAAAAACCTAAAACCAGAAAACACTCAGATGATGACAAATGTCACAAGAAAAATTACAGAAGTTGGGTTGACTGCAAAGTTGTCTAAGGTACACACCTGTTCCTGCAAACCAACAATGTCCTTCTTCTCTGGCTGTAAGAATAATTAGTTATTAGAGATTCATGTCAAGATGAGAATAGAGAATCACTTGAAAAGCATAGTCTGAAGTTGACAAGATGATCAGCAAAGTAAAGCATAACCGAGAATCCAAACGGCACATACTGTAACAATCAGTTTCTAGGTACTACCTGACAAGGAACCTAACTGGGAAGAGGTAAAAGAGGAAAAACAAAAGAATTCAACCGAACCCAGATAAATTATGAGCTCTGGCATGCATCTGATTGGACTACACTAATGGTCTGTGAATTGCATGTGATATAAGCTGGGCTAAGAATAAGTAAATATATTGGGATCCATATAAACTATGAAATAAATTAATAGTGACAATAAATGTGCACCTTCTTATTACTAGCAGCATCTTCTGCTTGTTTCACCAATGCTGTACCCTCGTTAGTAACATGCTGCAGAGTAGCATCACTTAAATACTATGTCCAACTCTAAATCGTTTACTGGAGTAACTAGAGCATGATTGCATTAGCATATACCTGCTTAAAAATTTGAGAAACAGGCTCTAGGCCACGAGTTATTCTAGAGAAGAGTCTGTACATCCTTGAGAGATCCTCAACCTACAATAACAGATGCAAACAGTCAATATACATGGAGTGCACCTAATATACTGTTCAGCGATATGACTCTCTGGTCAAACCTTGTCATCACGAAGTAATGCATGGCATCCAGAATGCTCCTTCTCCAGAAGTTGGCTTGCATACTGTGTTAACAACTCATGTTGCACTTTCTGAAATAATCAGGAATTGTGTCAATGTTAATGTTAAGTTAAATGATATGTTAAAGAGAGGGAAAATCATGATCAATGTTCTTTCAGGAAGACCAACTAGACAATAATTGTGGAGTACACATCCAGTATGCATGTAGAGTACATGCATTCAAATCACCAAAAGTGGCGAGTGTGTGTGGGTGGGTGGGGGTATTGCAGCAGAGATCTTTTCACAAACCTCCAATAACTTCTGCTCACTGCTAGAATGCAAATAATGAGCAACTCTTTCCTTCTCCCTCTTCAAGCACTCCTCAGCCTAGTGAAAAGACATAATGCAGATATATTATTGTCCTTGACAATATAAAGTTAAGCAAGAAGGAAAAAAACTCCTGAAACTACCTTTAACATATAGTCAGGACAAGAGTCTTCCACAATCCATGTTTGGGCCTTGATAGAGTAGTAATCTGCAGTATCCTTCAGCAAGAAATCTTCAAAATCATTCTCATAACATTCCATACTGCCTAAGCCGATTTCAACAAATATATCCAAAACGTTCTTTAACAGAGCTCTGTCAATTTGTTCACCCTCACGTTCGTGGTCAATCTGTTGAAGGAGATTGTCAAAACTAATTATATATGAAAATCATCTTTGCAGACTACCATGTGATGCTAAGACTCACCAAGGAAATCACTGCACTTTTTACTTTCCCTTTGATTTCTTGATATACCTTTACCATTACAGAAAAAAAGTTAGAACAAGGCAAAGCAAGTAAAGACAAAGAACTTCACTGCCACAACACAATCGTTTACCAAATCTCGAAAGCAACTAAGCCCAACTTCTCTCAATGCTGGAAGTGACCTCCGTGAAATGAAATATCGGTCAAGGTAATGGAAGAAACGCGATAGCCATCGAACCATCACTTTGTGGTTTGACCACCTCTTTACTAGCTCCCTCAACATAAACTCGTCATGTTTCTCTCTTAATGAAGGTAAGACCTACATGGAGTCAAAATTAAGAATCAAGCCAGCATGTAGGCAAACACATAAAAGGTAGCTGAGACACGATGGTATGATAAAATGTAAGCAACAAAAATGCCTATGTAGCCATAAAACAAGGGCAACTCTGTTATCTTAGCTGTTGGCTATAGCCAACATAAGAATATAAGATTTGAAGGCCTGAATGAAGATTTCTCTCAGAAGATGTGACTATAAGAACCATAAGATACTGTTTTAGATGAGACTATAAGAACAATATGTTTTAGCATTAAAAGTACCGTTTATTATTGATCATGGGAGATAAAGAGGTTCCCAATTATTATTTCTTGAAATCAAGTAAAAGCGGTTTGCTTAACAAAAGAGCATTACATGGTGAGACAACACCTGGCCCAGAGCCGTGAAGTCTAGGCTTCAGTCGCGAACTTCACTCAGCCTGCTGTTTTTTCGCAGCAAATCCTGGACCATACAACTAGCCTAGACTTTTGGCAGATAAGCCAAGGTGCCACATGCAGGCATTCCTAGCCCACAAGTCTAAGCCGAAAGCAGCCACATCGCTCTCTATTTATCTAAGATTCACGATGAAAGATCCTTTTGTCCAGAGCGGCGGACAATCAAGGGTATTCTACTGATCAACAAAGAACGTGTGAATAAGCCACCAATGACCCAGTCTGCAAAAACTTGCCAACTACTCCCTCCGTTCCTAAATGTAAGATGTTTTAGGTGTTACACATGTTGTCTAAATACATACTAAAGTGAGTGAACCTACATATGAAATATGTCTAGATACACTTGTGTGCATGTGAATGTGGACAAAAGTTAAAACATCTTATATTTGGGAACGGAGGGAGTAGCTGCCATCGGCCTTCAAACATTTTTGTGTATCACACCTAGTAGCCAACGGATGCATTACTAGAGTCACAAACCCGTAGTAACTACTGTGTCAATTGCTCCGGATTTGGAGAAGAAACATAAAATGTGAATCACAATGGTCAATTCTCTGCTGACTGTCACTGGTTTTTTAATCAGAATTAACCTGAAACAACACCTTCTAACGATGGTTGGAAGTAATATCAGTTTTAAATACCCCTTCCCAGTAGTCTGCATGATAAGTATGGTGAATGAATCGTGCAATCTGAAATTTAGCTTTTATTATGTTTCTTCATTCACACAGATGTATCATGTATGGCATGCAAGATAAAATCCAGGCCATACTTTGCGATGTTAAAAGCACCTATATTAACTAATTAGCAACTTAGCATAAAAAAGATCAAGCATAGATCCAAGTCCCACTATTTCAATCTATGAGGGGTATTTGGCTCGACACGGATACTAAAGATGTTATCAGAAGAGGAGAACAGAAAGAGGCTATGATTTATTCCATGTGCCTATATTTACTGAGAACAAGTGTGAGAATGCTAGTGTAAATGTTGACAAATGACGAAGAAAGGGGAAGTTAAATGAGACCCGAAAAATGAAACTATCATTGATACAATATATGGGGATATTCTAATTTCGTAAGTGTCTCCTCATTTTGGCACCATTTTTCATTCCCTCCCTATCCTGCATTCATGAGTACCCATTTCAATTAGTCATTCTCTTGCTAGCCAGACATTAATAGCAGGGACATTAGAGCCATCTCCACTTGCCATTCTGCTGGTCTAAAGCCCCTCCGGTCTCATTTGGAACATGGGAAATTGATAGGTAGGGTACGGCATGCAACTAGGGTGCATCCTCCAGGAAAGCGTGTCGATCAACACGAAGGACCTCAGAAGCAAGGCCAGTGAGCCTTTGGTCACCAACGATACACGTTCCCGCAGCCGTTCAACAAAAAGGTGGACAGTTTAGCCATCACGAAGATGAGCACCGCCTTGAGCAGCTGGAAATCCCGGGTGAAGAAGAAGATTGATAAGGGTGACAGCTGGGAGATGATAAGTGCCAAAGAGCCGACGCTCAACGAAGAAGAGTTCGAGGCATTCAAGTTGTCCTTAAAGTCTGAGGAGGCTAAAAAATGGACCAAGTGGGGGAAGGAAATGCGGGACCTGAATATAGGTAACCACCGTTTGGGAAGCGGCGGTTACTGAGGAAAACAACCCATTTGGGACAAGGAGGATGCCGAGATTGCACGTCTGGGAAAAGAAAACCCGTGGCATAAAATCACGGACGAGCAGGTTAGGAACTTTGTCCGGTCCCGCTACTATCTGAACAAGGCGACGGGTGAATTCGTTACCGACGATGACGATGTGAGGGCATTCGAGAAAGTGCTGGTAAGGAATTTAATTACCGCGCATATCTCAAAGTTCATTGCGTTGATCTAATTAGATAACGAAGCCATATTTCTACATGGGTTCTCCTTAATTTCCTTTGTTTGCAGGAGGACGAGTTGAAGGTTGACGCTGAGGCCGGCCCGTCGTCCCAGGGGTCGACAAAGCCGTGGGACAAGACTTTCAACAGGGCGACGAACGTTTACAAGAAAAGGGACAAGTCGGCGCCGCCGACGTCAGCTGGCCATGTGTCCAGCTTTGGCACGAGCATGAAGTTCCTCCAGTACTACAACACGGACGTCGAGACGAGAAAGGAGAGGAGGAAGCCGACTAGGGATAAAGCCGAGGTTGTGGAGCTAATGAAGCAGGTGGAGTCACTACAGCAGGAAAAAGTGGACTCCAGCACGGTGGACAAGTTAGTGGAGGAGAAGCTCCGGGCAATCTTACCCCCTGGGTTGATGGAGGGGTTAGCTGCTTGGAATGCGGCAGGTCGACAGGGGCCGATACACGTGCCCAGCTACGCCGGCAGCAACTCCAGCAATAACGTGTCGCCGAACCTGGTGACCCCGCTGCCCAACACCGCGGCGCAGCCGCCGCTCCTTTTGGTCCCACCGACGCCCCCTACCGTGAAAGATACCGAGGCGCTGCCGGTGGCGACGGTGAATGATAGGCCGGCCGCCGGAGATACCGAGGCGCTGCCGGTGGCGGCGGTGAATGATAGGCCGGCCGCCAGCACCGGCGCCCTTGTCTCGATATTAGCCGAGCTCAACGCCATCACCAAGGTAAACTAAATAGTTAGTCCGCGGCATCTTCTATAACTATGCCTTTGATGACTGCCATCTCATGATGCCCAACATGTGTTGACTCAGGACATGCCTTGCATACTGCTGCATAGGGTGGGGGCCGGCGGCGAGTTGAAGGAAGTTGCTCAGGGCACTGTCGTACAACCATTGAGCCGCGATATGCACCACACTAAAATGAGCGAGGCCGTGATGAAGGTCAGGTTGACTACGGTAGTGCCCGAGTTTCATGACATCGACCCCCCCCCCCATGCAACCTCCGGGAGCCGAGGAGGACCACATGGTCCTTGGAGATTGCGTCAAGTGGCTCATGGAATGGCTGAAGACACAGATTCGTCTTGGTGAGGGTCTTCAGGGGTTGAGGCGCACCACCGGCGCCACCTCGAGGCCCCCGATCGTTCGGCCCTCGAAGCCGCCACAACAAACTGTTGGGAAGGAACCGGCGCCACAAGCAGCCGTCGCCACCACCAGGAAGGAACCGGCGGTCGTCGCACCACCAGCCGCCACCAAAAACTGTTGGGAACATCTGTACCGCAACGGCCGTCCAAAGCCAAAGATGTTGCACCTCAACTTGCTGGCAACGACGATGATGAAGATAATGTCAACGTCGATTGCTTCCTCAACACTGGCGCATGCAAAGATTTGTACATGCCTCCTGTGGATGAGGAACCCTTCCGCGGTCACGGCGATCAACCTGGTCGTCCCACTACATGCACGCAGCGCCTGACCTTCCAGGGTTTATCTCAAGACACGCCTCCGGAGCCGGCGATCAAGACAAACCAGCTAACGTTTTCAGCCCTGGCACACTGAAGAGGACGGTTTGCAAGGGGTTAGCAAACCCAGCATCCCCAGGGATGAAGAAGAAGAAGCACAGGAAGAGAAGTAGGCCAGGCGCCTCTGCGAGTCAGCCAGCTCCTAAGATTATCCGGGGTCATGAAGACATGGTATCACCCCGTGCGGATGGCTTGAGCCGAGTTCATGAAGCTGGTAAACCGATACTGCCTCCGGAGCTGCTCCGCCTCACAGAAGGACCCATGCACTCTTTGCATCAATCTATCTTGACGCTAGAGGGCATCCTTCTTAAAGACGAGAATCCAAATTAGCCGGTGTTCACGGCCCAGGTGCCAAAGGACTCGGACTTCGTCCATGAAGCCCCCGCGGATCTGTTCTTCATAGCGTACGAGGACGTCTTCAATCTGTTTCACTCTAAACGGCTGGACTATAACTTGGTCCGTCTATACGCGCTCAACCAGGCGATGAAGATCAGGAGAGATAATACCACGTACGTCGCGGTAGCGGATCCCTACTACATGCGTGACAGCCAGCTGGTGGAAGGATCAAGGACGCGGACCATGGCCACGGAGTACCTCCAGAGGTTCATGCTGACCAACAAGAGGAAGAACAGCCTTCTTGTGCCTTTCTTTCCCGAGTGAGTACACATCCGTTCACCGCCATCGTATCTTATGCTTTCTTATAGATTTCTTCCGTTGTTGATCCTTTCCAACATTCCGTTTCAATTGTGTTGACTAGGGACAAGTACTGCACACTCATCGTCCTAAGCCCGAGGTGGTCCGGGAGTTTGAGCGGGAAGAAAGACTACACCAGAATAAATGGTGTTCTCGATGAGGCTCTCGAGGGCTACGCCCAAAAGGGAGGCCACTTCGAAAAAGATAAGAAGGGGGAATGTCTCACAAATGACAACAAACACCGGTTCAGGCATGGGACCGAGTTCCATTGCATCAAGCAGAAGCCTGGCAGCGTGAAGGAGGCCTTCTACGTCCTCCATCACTTTAAAGGGTTTGTCCGGGATGCAGAGAAAACAAGGATGCCATCTAGTCTCCGAGAATGGCCAAATGTGCGGGGGAAATCACCGATTCTGAGCTTAGAGAAGACTTCCATCGCATCTAGATGCATTTATCGCAAATCATCATGGAAGATGTCAACACAAAAGGGGGGTCCTTCCACAACAGCACAGGTAAGATGTATTATAAAAGAAAGCCTTGCCTCACTCGCAACAAGTGCTTCTTTATTTTCTTTATTATAGACTTATCCACTTAGATGAATAAATCATACTCTATTTATATTATTAACTAATATATATCCCAATCCATCTCCAGGGTTGTGCCAGAGGGACATCGAAGAACGCCTAGCAATGCAGAATGACACCAGGACGTGTACGACGAAGGAGATGTATAAACCGTTCCCGACGCCGCTCAAGAAGAAGACTCCATGATCGTGCTCCCGCTCTTGCTCACCATCATCGCCGATGTACTCTATTTGATCTTAGTTTAGGCGGTGAACTTCATTTCTAATGTGTGAAATGATGAACTTTTGTATCAAGACTTGTGTAAAAATTCGGCACTTTTCACTATATGTATGTATCTCGGGCTCTAAGTAATGTGATGACATAATAATGTGTCTGTTTTCATATTATTGTTTCTATTATATCGGTATAAATATATTATTGTTTCTATTATATCGGTATAAATCATGTATATATACCTGTATTTCCTGTAATATACCTGTATTTATACAGCAGGCAGCAACAAATCAAAAATACCTGTAATGTATTCTGTGGCGCATGTTTATTTGTTTCTGTGGCGCATGTAATTCTGTGGCGCATGGACCACTGATGCGCCACTGAAATAATTCTGTGGCGCATTGGGGTGGGTGCGCCACAGAAACTTGGTCTTTCTATGGCGCACCCCAGCATGCGCCATAGAATTACAATTTAGTGGCGGGATATCTGTGGCGCACCCACCATGCGCCACAGAAAAGGCAAAATGGGTGCGCCACAGATGGCCTATTTCCTACTAGTGGATGAAGCAGAGGTTTCCTGATGCACCAGCTTGGGGACAAGCTGGGTCTGAAGGGGAGGGTACTGTCACGCCAGCTAACTCAGTGGAGTGTTCTGCCGCGACAGAGAAAGCAGAGGGAAGCGCTACCGTGCCAGGAAAGCGCAAGCTGAAGAAAGGGGCTGTCGTGACAGAGAAATGAGGAGAATTGCTGCCACGTCAGATGACTACTGAAGTGTGAGGCGTGCGTGTTGGGCTAGTTGCTGTATGGGCCGTGTCGTTGCCTTGGGCGTGTGAGTGTTGGGTCGAGCGCAGTTATAAGCTCAGGAGGGACCTGGATGTACGATCATCGATGAATTTAATGGAATAGAATCTATCTTCCCCGTCTCCTTCTCTCTCTCTCTACCCCAGCTTCTTCCTCACCAAGTCACCGCCACCGTCCCAAATCCGTCGGAGCAATCCACGTCAAGGACATAACAATAAGGTATTCAGAATAAAATTAATAAATTTATGACTCCAGTTCACATTTGGACCGAAAAATGTCTAGAAACCTTGGGGAAAATGGAAAGGGCACCTCCTGGTTGTCAGATTTTGCAGCATAGTCTCCAACCAGTTTGGCAACTGAAAGTATGTCGCAACTTTATGTTCCTAACTGATCTTGACTTTTTTTCATTTTCCATGCATCTTTTATAAGTTACAACACATTATGTAAACGCTACATCTGGTCATTTATCATATTTCAGCACATTATATAATATTGATGTTTGGGATCTTGACATTTAGATAGATTTTTGTTTTTCAACAGTACTTGGTCCAGATCAAACCTCCATGATAAGCTGAGAGCACTTAAGTTGGAAGGAGACGATGTCAGCTGTGATCACAAACATGGAGCTTTCTTCACAGAATACCAAGTAGAGCAAATAAAAGATGCTTTCAAGATTCAGCCATGCCACTCTCGTATCCTTTTTTACTGTCCAAATATAAAGTGAAAGCTTATAAGCAGAGCACAAGAATAGCCAAATTTGATCACACGCTGTGAATCAAGATGAGCGCCAATTTGGCCGATCAAAGAACGGTGGGATGCTGAGAAGGGAAGTGTTTGTGTTCTTACAGGGAAATAGGAGCCGATCTTAACCATGGCGACGCCGACGCATCTGGTGAAGAAGGTGACAATGACCCGTACCCACACGAGGGAGGCCGTCCCGGAGTACTTCAGTCTCCTCATGTATAGTGACAAGATAATTTTGTATACCATCTTTATTTGCTGGGTACTAGGCACAGTATTTGAATGAGATGCCCATATCAGCCTGGTTGTGTTGCGCGTACAGATTTAGGAGTACAAGTTTGATGGGAGAAGGGGCCGACTGAGTGAAGCTTCTGATTCTCGTCATGGGCCGAGCTGACAGTTGAGTAGGCAAGGGCATAATCGGAAATTCAAGCATACCAAACGAAAAAACTTGTTATTGTGGCATTTGGAACGGCGAAGGCTTTATGTTTCTTGTGCCAGAGATGGCGTCCTTGATCTTCGTGAACAATGAAAATGAAAGCTACATCAACTACTTGATGGACGACTCAGTCATCTCGCGGTTGATCATTGATGTGAGTGGACAGGTCAAGCAGCTGACTTGGATGGACAAATCACAGCAGTGGATCTCGTTCTGGTCCCAGCCAGAGCCTCACTGTGAGGTGTATGCGCTCTGCGGTGCATACGGCAGCTGCACGCCCTTTGCCGTGCCATACTGCAACTGTGTCAATGGGTTCAGCCAGAAGGTTCAGAATGAGTGGGACCTACAGGATTACAGTGGTGGGTGCAAGAGGAACACACCCTTGAAGTGCCAGACAAACTTGCGCTCCACGCACACTCAATCTGATATGTTGTTTGTCATGGAAGAGGTGAGGCTACCTCATAATGCTCAGGGTGCAGCGGCCACAAGCTCTGAAGATTGTCAGATGGCTTGTCTAAATAATTGCTCTTGTAATGCTTACACATACGATTCTACTGGCTGCTCTGTTTGGCACGGAGACCTGTTTAACCTCCAAGAACAGTACAGCGGCCATGGAGGAGGCACACTCTTCCTCAGGATGGCAGCATCCGAGCTGGCAAAAGCAGACACAGAAAATAGCAAGACTGCGATCATTGGTTCAGTTGCTGGTGGAGTTGTCGTAGTTTTGGTAGTCCTTACAGTTGTGTTGTTCCTATTTCGGAAATTCCGGCGAGGCAGAACTCTTCAGGTATCCAAGGCTGCTGGGGGCACGCTGACTAACATCAGATACAATGATCTGTTGGATGATATTCAAAGCATCGATTCACTTCTTCTCGATCTATTAACACTAAGAGTTGCTACTAATGACTTCGGAGAAGAAAATATGCTTGGTAAAGGAGGTTTTGGTATGGTCCATAAGGTACAAAACCATGCCTTATGTGTAAATTTGTCAACTTTATATATTTGCAAATGAGTATGTATCTTGTCTTGCACAGGGAGTCCTACCTGACGGTAAACAAATAGCAGTGAAAAGACTATGCCAGAGTTCCAGACAAGGAATAGGAGAGTTGAAAAGTGAACTGGTTCTGGTTGCTAAGCTTCGCCACAGAAATCTTGTGAACCTCATTGGTGTTTGTTTGGAAGAACAAGAGAAAATACTTGTGTATGAATTTATGCCCAATAGAAGTCTTGATACCATTATTTTTGGTACTATTTTATCCTTAGTTCCCTAAAATCAAACATTCTCACTATGGCCAAGCTTTGACAGTAATACTGCAAGTGCCACCAAAGTTTCACCACAATGCTAATATTTATTGTTTGAATGGCAGATTCTGGGAAAAGAAAAGACCTAGATTGGGGAAGGAGATTCAAGATTATAAATGGAGTTGCTAGGGGATTGCAGTATCTCCATGAAGATTCTCAACTGAAGATAGTTCACCGCGACCTGAAAGCGAGCAATATTCTATTGGACTCTGATTACAACCCTAAGATTTCTGACTTTGGCTTAGCAAAGATATTTGATGGAGACAAATCAGAAGATGTCACTAGACGTATCGCCGGGACATAGTAAGCACACTCAGCATCTCGTAGTTAAAGGCATCAAAGAATAACATATAGCAGTAAGTTAGTAACAGTTACGTTATTCTTGCAGCGGATACATGTCGCCTGAATATGCTATGCATGGTCAGTACTCAACAAAGTCGGATGCGTTCAGCTTCGGTGTTTTGATTTTAGAGATCGTCACAGGAAGAAGAAATAATGGCTCCTGCAACTCCAAGCAATACATTTATCTCGTAAATGTTGTAAGTACTTAATAACCAATGTCCATCTACTCTGTATGCGCAGCTGCATCCCCATAATAATCGCACAGTTTACTAATTTTGTGAAGGTATGGCAGCACTGGACCAGGGGAAATGTCATCGAGCTGATCGATCAATCCCTTAGCGACCATCCTTGTCCTATTGACCAGGTCCTGAAGTGCATCCAAATCGGGTTACTGTGCGTGCAGAACAGACCTGAAGATAGGCCGACAATGTCGTCAGTAAATGTTATGCTTAGCAGCCAAAGTATTCCTCTCCCTTGTGTTTCCGTGCCAGCCTTCTGTGACGGATTGAATGAATGCAGTGATAATTCAAAAGTGGCGTCCTCAAATGGAATAACCATCACAAAGCTCGAGCCAAGATGAGCCTTGAAGCAATGTTAGTTTTGCTGTGAAGTGGGGTTATGGATTCGCTGCTGGAAATCTTAGCTGCGATATGTGACTCGTACAAATACAATTATAAGTGGAAATTTGTAAGGAAGAGCTAAAATCATAAGTAGGATATGGATGATCTGCTGTTCGATATTATAATTCGATTATTTGAATGTGGTTCTGTTTTCCAGCTGAACCTTCACTACTACTGAAATTGTTATTCATTACGTTCCTGCACTATTTGAATGCTCCCGGTCAGGTAGGTGGAAATAGCAGACACCAGATTCCATGGATAGTGTGGAGGGAGGGGCACTAGTAGAAAACACCCCTATAGTCCCGGTTTGATTGGGCCATCAGTCCCGGTTCCCGAACCGGGACTAGACAATAGGGACTAATGCTAGTCCCGGTTCGGTCACGAACCGGGACCAATGGGGCTCCACGTACGAACCGGGACTGATGTTTTGATTTTGTATTTTTTCATTTATTTATTTGGGCACTTTTTATTTTGTGTTTTTTTTCCACGCTGGAGCACCTTTATTCTATCCGGCCACGCCTCCACCTCCACAGCGCCGCCGGCAGAAACCCTAACCCTACTATGTACACACCGCGAGCAGAGGACCGGAGTTCCCCTACCCTCCCGCCGCCGGAGCGGCAGACGGAGGGGAGGGGAACTACCGGCCTCGCCGGCGGCGGACCGAGGGGAGAAGACTTTCGCCCTTTTTTCGCCTTCTGAGTCGGAGGAGAGAAAGGGGAAAGGACAACGTTTAGGGTGCGTTTTTTTTATTTTGTGTTTTGCACTCAATTCGATGGTACTACATACAGCAATGAAGGAACCACTACATGTACACACGAGTTTCATGCATATATACATCTCTTTTACACTCACCCTTGCATTTCAACCTTCCGATAGTATTCTCCATTCGTCGTGCTTGGTCGAACATATTACAAACGGTACATGTACACACGAGTTTCATGCATATTCTCCATTCGGATCTAGGACCTCTGCATCTAAGAATCCCGCAATTTACTCTTGAATTGCTCGTATGCGATCTTGTGGTAGAAGACCGTCCCGCAACCGTTCGATCTAATTTAAAGAATGGGTCAATATATATGAATGAAACTAAACACAATTGATGGCAATAAACTAAAATTGTGAATATTGTTTACGTACTTCAAGTTGTTCTAAGTACCGGCCGCCCGTCTGATGGGTCGTCTGGCGAATGAACTCGCAAACGTAGTATCCACATAAATTATTTCCATGTTCCTGCCTCAAGCACTTTACTGGTTCAAATGTAAGCTCCGGCGGCCAAATACCCCTAGCCTTAGCGGTGAACCGTTTCCATGTCCTGTCCGGTAAAGAAAATGAATAAAGGAGTTATATATTAATTACTTGCTACCAGGAAATGAACGGAAAGTTGCCGATATAGTGCCATAATGATTGAAATTATCCCTGGAGGCATTCCTGCATGTCCGCCCACTCCTCAAGGGGTTTACGTTTCGAGTCCATGACTTGTACTACTGCTTTGTCAAGTTTAATGATTAGCAGAATAAAGTGGAAGCTGCGCACGCATAAGTCATCAATTATACACTTAACATCGAGTAAGCGAAATAGAATGTGTATACAAGATAGTAACACTCACCCGTAGTTGTAAGGAAATAGTATTTCCCTTTTGGTTTCGGAAAACCTTAACGCCTTTACCAAGTTATTCTCTGTGTCGATGTAATGATCTTTGAGAGTTTTTTGATGAACGAAATATGGGTCAATGAACCCAATGTCATAGATTTGTCCTCTTTTGCATTGGAGAATCTTCATTCTGCATAATTAATATAGTGATGAGTAAGATTATACATGCAATGAACGAGCTGAGCTAGCTAGAGACTTAATTACAGAAATAATACTTACATACAATAGGCACTGAGGATAGCTTTGTCGATGGCGTCTTGTTGGTATAACTAAAATAATTCACAAAATTCAATCATTACCACGCCATCTCCATGCCCGTAATGCTCGTTTTTATAAGGCACGTAGATCCAGTTTTCCCGTTCCTTTGAGGCTCGCATGTACCACTTATGCAATCTTCGCATTTTTGTTGGTAGACCGTTGACTAACTCAGGTTTGACGAGAGGATAAACGTGCCGGTATTTGTATGCTACTTCCTGGAACTCTTGTAACTGGTCTAAGTACTGAGGAATAGACATGCCCTGAGCAGAGGCCGCTTCTCCGTACATTGCAACAAACTCAGGATCGACGTCGACTGCACCTCTGCTCGACCCCACCTCGGTATTGGAAAACACTTTGAGTGGGGGCACGATTGGTTTTTCTGTTCTCCGAGCTGGGGAACTGATTTCCCGCTTGCACTACTACTCTTCGACCGCTGCTTATTCGCCTCAGCCGACTTGCGAATAGAGCGGTCATAGTCTGGTGTCAGCCTTGGCGGGGGTTGTTCAAGGGTCTTCAGCATTTTGAAGACGGCGGCTTTTTCTTCTAGGGTGGAGGGGAACTCTGGCGCTTTCGGCTTCTTCCGGTTAGCACACCACTCTTTATATTGGGCATTTGCGATCACGTCATTTTCCTCTTTCGTATAGTCGTAAGGTCTCATGGGAAGATTCTTATGAGATACTTTTGGGAGGGGCGACCTTTTACGTTTCGGTGATCGGTTACCACTCCTGCTACCACTCATAGTACCAGCGGTGGTACGCTGAGCCTCAGTGGGCGGAGACGACTGACGCGGCGGCGACGGCGAAGAGGACTGTTGCGCTGGAGACTGGTGAGTCGGCGGCGAAGATGGATGGCTACTCTGAGGAGTCGATGGCCTTGGCGGCCAGTTTGGAAGCACGATGGATTCCTTTGGCCATAGAATGGTCCCTTTTTTGGCTTCTCCAAGATCAACCACCTCCCCATCTTCACCTGCAGGGTGTTCCAGCTTCAGATCCTCAAATTCTTTCATCACTTCATCCACCCCGACAATAGCGTAGCCATGTGGAACCGGAGAGCAATGGAAAGTTGGTTTAGGTCCAATTGGTACGGCATAGCCGACCGCCACCTTCATGGTTAAGTTAAAAACTTTCACATGTAGCTCACAAGGTGTGCTCTCCGTGATATCATCCACTGGGTAGCGACGAAGAGGAGCAATCGTCAGTGCATCATCATTACCATCCTGGAGCTCCGTGGAAGCCACGCTGCTTTTCCGATTGCCGGTAGCATCGCATGCAGCTTCTACCATGTGCCGCTGAGATTGGCCGCTAGTACCTTGCTGGCTAAGTGCGTCAATTTGATCCTGCTGCCTCTTTATTGTTACTTCTATATTATGCAGCCGGTCTGCAGCAGCGCGTGCTTCAATTTCCTCCCTTTCCTTTCTCCTCTGATGGCTTCTATCAGGAAATCTCTTCCTGTCCTCGGGAATCGCATGTTTCCACGGCTTGGAGCCTGGTGTGCCTCGTGTTCGTCATTTGTGTTCCTTATTCCCAAGGGCGCGTGTGAGCTCGTCATTCTCTCTATCGGGACGGAACCGTCCCTCTTCAACATCCTTTACTGCATTTCTAATGTCTTCGATGGGTAGTAGGGAATTATCTTTGTGTCTTCTGTTTTATATGCACTTCCCTTCTGCGTCCAACGTGCCCCCATGCCCGTAAAACTAATTTCTTGCCCGTTCGATCCATGCGTATGGCTCTGGAGTGATCCCTTTAGCCAGCAGGTCGGCCTCAAGTTTCTCCCACTTAGGCGTGCTAAAGGCGTAGCCACCAGGCCCCATAGTATGGTGGTACTTCTTTTTAGCATCATTTGCCTTATTTGTTTCAAACTTTTTCTGAGCTTCTCCGATTTCTTGTACGCCACAAATTCTTCCCATTCGTCTCTTATCTTCTCATACCCTTTATCGAAGTCCGGAGTCTTATCTTTCTCGATAAACTCGGTGTGCAATCTTTTTTTCCAGTTCTTGAATAGCTCGGCCATCTTCTTAAAAGTCCACTCCTTGACTTTTTGCTCTATGGTATCTTTTTGCTGGGCAATCTTTTCTGCCTCATTTGGATCCTCCTCATCTGGATCTACCTCTGGCGCCGGCAGGGTGAAATTAACCATGAGCTTTTTCCAAAGATTTTCTTTGCCTTTGTCGCTGACATATCTAACTCCTCCCGCCCTTGGTTTATGCCATTCTCGAACGGTGATCGGGATGTAGTCCCTAACAATAACTCCGCATTGCTTTACAATTTTTTTTGCAACAATAGGGGAGCTTTCGGTTGGCCGTCTTGAGCGACTTCTTCGATCCTGTACCTTTCATGGTCATCCAACTTTTTGGCTGGGCCTCGTTTCGTCTTTACAGAAGATTTGCTCGATCCGGAGGGCTAAAAGAAGAAAGAGCGTTAATATATGTATATATAGACATCAGAGGCTTATTTAATTAATATATATATGCACCTCGCCGGAGTTTGCAATATTTAATGTTCCACCGGAGCCGTCGGCTTCTCCCTCATCGAAGCCGCCGGCTTCTCCCTCGCCCCAGCCGTCGGCTTCTACCTCACCGGAGCCGTCTCTTCGGTTCAGAGTCTCATCTCGCTCACCGGAGTTGTTCAGAAACTGCGAGGTGACATCGCCAACATCTTCCCCGCGGATCATATCCTCGAGAATGTTTTCCTGATTTTCGTCTCTGCCGTGTTCCATAGTTTCTGCAAATTAAGAACAATGCACAAAACTTTAGTTGGGTAACTTGTTCCATATGTCAAGATACATCTACACAATTTTTGCCTTACCCAAAAACCTAAAATAAAATACTCTTAATTTGCAGGGGCCATTAGTCCCGGTTCCAGCCACGATGATTAAAGGAGTCCAACAAAATTTGCATCTTTGCATATCTAACATCTTATTTGCATACTCACAAAATTTGAATATAAAATTTGCATACAAATGTGAATCGGATATGTGAATGCAAATGTGAATACAAAGTTAAATTTGCTAATTTTGCTAACACCTTAATTTGCTAATTTTGCTAACACATAAATTTTGCTATTTCTTGAACAAGCTAATTTTGCTAACACATAAACTTTCCTAACACTAACCTAAAATGCTATTTCCTAACACTAAAATTTCCTATACTAACACTAACACTAAAATTTCCTAATTACAATGTACTAATCTCCACTACTTATAAAAGAGCCAACTTTAGTTTCGCTACAGCCACCCGTCAAAGTGTACACAGGTCATTCTGGACCATCAGATCCAGCCCACTAAAACGGATCAAACGATACAGATCAGTTTTATCAACAACTGCCCGAAGCAACGTCCCAGATCAATCTTGTCGACCGGCAGAGCAATTTCCTGCCAGGTTCCCCGCCCGCGTACCCCTTCGCAAACCGCGCTTCGCAAAATGTCACCGTCACGCCGTGGCCGGAAGAGGAGGAGAAGGCTCCCTGGCCGTGGAGGTCTTCGATGTCAGGGCCAGGCTCAACGGCCGGCCCCGCGCGCGCAAGACCCCGGGAGAGAAGGCACGTGACGGGGCGGCGGCGCGGTGGTCGGGGACGAGCAGAGCCGGAAGATCTCGAGGCGGCGGCGCCGGGACAAGCTGGACGGCGGGGGCGCGGTGGTTGGAGGCGCGGAGGCGCTCGTGAGCGAGGGAGCAGGGAGGCGGCGGCGCGTGCGCGAGGAGGCGCTCAGTTGCGAGGTGAGGAGAGCGTCTCCCGTGCCGCACGGGCCGTGCTCTTGGGCGACCTGCCGGGCCGCTTCTCGCCGGCGGCAACGGTGCGGCTTCTCCCTGCTCTCGAGCGGAGCGAGCTGACGAGCCACTTCTCGCCGGCGATACGGCACAGCGTGACGGTGCTATCAGGCGAGCTGCCGAGCCACTTCTCACCGGCGGATACGGCGGGGCGTCGCAATGCTCTTGGGCGAGCTGTTGTGCCGCTTCTCGCTGGCCGCGATGGCGTGCTGTCGTCGTGCTCTTGGGCGAGCTGTTGGGCTGCACGCCGCACCACCGTGGCCCACCTCCGCGCTGCCGAGCCACGCCCCGCACCACTGCGTCCCGCTGTCTGCAAGGCTGCAAGCCAGCTCTCAAGCTGCTGTCACACCACGGCACCATTCGTGGTCCATTTTGCAGAAAAAAGGAGGCAAACAGTAGCCTACTGCTGTGGGGAACAAGACTCTTCGAGCAGGTTCAAAAGGAGGTCTTTGAAGCTGCACATGGGTGGAGGCCGTTGCAGAGAAGGATCGGTATGGGTTGAAGGAGTAGTGTGACTGGTGGTTTAGTTTTAGATATTCCTGAAGCTTGTCCCAGGCTTGGAGCTGGCTTCCCTGCTGTTCGTTCTAAAAGGATTTTTTTTGCTGTTATGTGTGCTAGATGCTAGCTCGGTAGCAGCGCTACTGGTGTTTGCTCTTTCCTGTCCCTCTTTGCAATGTTTCTGTTGTGAGGAGATAGGTGGAGCTCCTGTAGCTCTTTTCTTTTTGTTTTGGTTGGACTGAGACAGAGTGCGCTCTGTTCTGGATTCTGTAGCTTGGTTTCTTTAATGGAAATCGGTGGGCTCGACCCCATTATTTTTTTTTTTAAAAACACCACGGCACCAGCTCCACATGCGTGCACGAGCAGCACATCACGGATATCGTACTCACAGCTGGCTGACGCGACCAATTTTGCTTAACAGCCGGAGATTGATGAAGCGGGGAGTATTTAGGAGCTAGCTAAGCGGGACTATGTGGGCTAATTGAGTCCCGTGGGACTGCCCACGTTGCCCACGAGAATTGGCACCGATAAGAAGAAATATAGATTGTGTACATCTATATACTACTATTAAAAGAGCAAACATGTGTTGAGCTGTGTTGATACATTAAGGGTGTGTTTGGTAGCCTGTGCCACCCTGCCCAGCCTATCTCTCCTCATACAAGCCAACTCCATACAAGCTGAGAAGAGATTTTTCAATGTGTTTGGTAGCCTGTATCAGTTGAGACATGCTGAACTGAGATGTTGTTTGTTAGCCTGTATCAGTTGACACAGGTTGAGCTCAGATGTTGTTTGATAGCCTGTTTCTGAGCTGAGATATAAATAGCACACAAAATAAACCGTTTCAGCAATACTAGACATTCCATCAACAAGACAACAGCAAAACAGGACACTGTATCAACAAAATATCATTTCAGCAATATATAATAAATTCTTGGACCAAAATATGACATTCGAGCAATATATAATAAATTTCAGCACGAAAATAGACAATCCAACACCAAAATATTACATTCCAGCAATATATGATCATCCATAATAAGTCCATATTAGAAAGTTTGCATACATCGAAAAGTAATCTAGAACACTGTGGGTCACCCGCCGATCCGCGAGCTGTGGGTCACTTGAATTATTGAATAGTTTCCATACTTGGTTTTGTTGAAGCCAATTAGTTACCAAGATTCGCATGACCCAAGACATGTCCTGACATAAATTAAACAAACTTGCTTAATTTTGACAGTCCAGCACCTAAGTTTTATTACCCACCAAAGGAAAAGGCTTTATATTAGTGTGCAGCACAAGGCACAACCCACATCTACTCGTACATAAACACCGTTCTTGCTAGCTGGCAGAGAAAACACTCACAACAGAGACACAAAACTAGAGTATATATGATAGACATATCATCGAAACTAGAGAAACTCTTTCAATATCAAAGTAAGCCACTGTCCAACTCCACGACAATTCGAAGGTATGTAATTTCGAAAGAAGAAAGATATGTCTCAACTCCACGACAGAAGCAACATCAACATTTGCGTGCATATGAAATTTATTTCTAACAGGTGGGATGACGATTACATAGTGATCATAGTGACCATCAAATATGCACCAACATGGAAAGGAGAGCTCAAAACCAATGTCCTTACAAACGATAACCAATGAGCTGAAAGAGGTACAAATCTGCTACATACAAACATTCATATGCCTATTCCACTACTACTGTAAACTGTAAGTACAGAATACAGAAGAAACATGACTATAGCATGCTAACATCAACATAATTAAAATGAGACGCTCTCTATAAGCTAAACCTGACCAAGGATGGAAGCAAAAACCCCACACTATCTTCGTGGCTGCTGTACTACAATTTAGACAGGTTGAAGCAAGATGCAATTTGCATCAGGTTATGATGGATTACGCCAACCAAATTCTCTGATTTTTAGTTGCTTGCAAAATTATAGATGCAGCTCACCAATAGAAGCTATGAACGTTTGATTGCGTCTTGTAATTCAGGTAAGAACTAACTAACCGATACCACAGAACAACACTTGAAGCAGACCTAGAACCGAAGGATTTATACCTCTCCCTATGGCAGAACTAACTCGGTGGAGTGCTGCTTGTCCGAGGTGGGAGACGAGGTGCTCCGATGGATGCAGGGGTCGTCGATCTGCTGCAGGGGAGGCGGAGGCGGAGGGATTCGTGGAGGGGTCGTCGATCTGCTGCAGATCAAGAGGTCTTGAGCTCCATGGCGGCCGCCCTCGAGCTCACCGGCGTGTGCAGCAGTGGTGGCGGCGGAGGGATTCGTGGAGTGCAGGGAGGCTTTTGTGGGGGAGGCGGCGGCGGGGACAGCTTCGTGGGGGAGGCGGCGGCGGCGGGGGACAGCTTTGTGGGGGGGGGGGGGCAGCGGGGGGAGCTGCCTGCGGGGAGGCGGTTGCGGGGAGAGCTCTGGCGGCGGGGTGAGGTAACGAGCGTGGGGAGAATGAGGCAGGGTTTGGTGAGGGGGTGCGGGGGTGAGAGAGATTTCGGGCCGGTTGGTGGGATGCGCGGAGATTTTTCGTGGGCCTTTCTCGGATGAGCTCGCCCAGGTCTGAGAGCTCCTTTTCGCATCTGGTGGGCATGGCTGAGAGAGCTGATCCAGCCTACCAAACACCCAAAAGTTGGGTGAGGTGGGATTTTCTCAGCTGACCCGACCTACCAAACACACCCTAAAATCTAAGCCGTTGATCCTTATCGAGAGAACTAACAGATTAGATTAAGACATAACGCTTCGGTAAAATTAGACCAGTAATCGATCAGGCATGCCCGATTCTTTCTCCGAAAAAACACCGCCTGCCCGTCGACCCTGCCCGACGTGCCGGACGCCGCCGGCCAGCCTCCTCTCTACCCAACGCCCCACCAGCCGCCACGCGTCGTTGGCCGTTCCCGCGGAAGAAGTGATGGAGATGGACACCGGGTGGTCGCAGGCGCTCGGGTCCGTCGCCTGTTGGCGCAAGCCCCAGTTCGTCGAGTACTCCTGGCGTTTAGGCGAGGTAAGTTGGCTCAGTTCAAGCTATCAAAGTTGGCCCGATTGATTCGATGTCCCACCTACATAGCTAGATCGTTTCTTCTCTGGCCACGTAGGAGGCTTAGCTTGAGGACTTGATCGATCTACTGCTAGCGCGTGCGAAACACAGCACTAAGCTGTTGATTGTAGCAGGCACGCTCTTCATATTCCAACAATGAATAGACTGCAATTCCAAACTACAAAATGTGAAATAAAGAAGAAGTTGCAAATGTTAATGGCAGAGCTAGGTCGCTGTCATTAGTTTTTTACTGCATATTTGCTATTCCCTCTAGCAGTATATTTAATTGACCAAATTCGCGATGGTTTTCTGAAAGACTAGAAAATGCAGTATACTTGTGACAGACGTGCAGTAAATTCACAGCTATTTGGACATACAGATTTACGTTTCAGACTTCCAGTTTCAGTGTCTTTCTTCTTTTCAGGGTTCTGCTACTTTTCATGTTTCTGAATATTCAGTACAAGACAGAGTATGCAATAGAGAGTCGAGAGCAGAGTGTATGTCCGTTAAGTACAAGACAGAGTCGAGAGCCTAGATAGTATTGGAACCATTTGTCTTACTGCTCAATAAACACATCCGAAATTTAGACAGAGTCGAGAGCCTAGATGTTTAATTTATTTTGCTAAAGACACTACTAATTTGTTTAGACTCTTTCGTTACTGATGTTTACTGATCCCTCAGTTTCTATATGTATGGCGTATATTTGATGTATGGCGTTTATTTTGATAGGAAATTACATCGTTTTGGATGGAATTATCTCTAACTATTTGATGTTCGAAAAAAGAGTTTGCATTACATAAGGGTAAATAATTAAAATCACTTAAAAAAGTAACATTGTGAAAACGTGCGTTGCACGTACATGCCAACTAGTTTTTTAAACAAGCTAATTTTGCTAACACATAAACTTTCCTAACACTAACCTAAAATGCTATTTCCTAACACTAAAATTTCCTATACTAACACTAACACTAAAATTTCCTAATTACAAAGTACTAATTTTTTTCTATACTAACACTAACACTAAACTTTCCTATACTAACACTAACACTAAACTTTCCTAATTACTAACACTAACACTAAACTTTCCTAACACTAACCTAAAATGCTAACACTAAAATTTCCTATACTAACACTAACCTAAAATGCTAACACTAAAATTTCCTAATTACAAAGTACTAATTTTTTTCTTTACCTCCGGCGGCGGACGGCGGTTGGAGCAGAGGAGGAGGCGCGCGGGTGGCGAGCTCCACGGGCACGGCCACGACGGTGGTGGCGACGGACGGCGGCGGCGGCGAGCTCCACGGGCACGGGCACGGCCACGTCGACGGCGGCGGCGAGCTCCACGGGCACGGCCACGGCGGCCACGGGCACGACCACGGCGACGGCGGCGAGCTCCACGGGCACGGGCACGGCGGTGGTGGCGACGGACGGCGGCGGCGGACGGTGTGCGTGCAGACGGCGGTGGACGGCGGTTGGAGCAGAGAGGAGGAGGCGCGCGGGTTGATTTGGGGTCGATTTGCGCGCGCGGTTAAGTACCAGGACTCATTGGTCCCGGTTCGTTTTATAAACCGGGACTAATGAGTCCTTTTTCAAATTTATTTCAAACTTTTCAGTTCTGAATGTTGTTCCCGCCTTTTCTTTTCTTTTCTTATTTAGGTGTTTGAATATGAATCTCAAATGGTTTTAAATGATAATTCATTTTGAATAACTAATCCGAAACCATTTTCAGTTTTCTAAAATATTATTCTAACTATACAAACTATTAACCATTTTATTTTCAATTAAATATGCATTAACAAATATTATTGCATAATTTTGAATCTGAAAAGACTTTCAACATGAAAAGTGTTTAAATTTGAATAAATAATCCAAAACCATTTTCTGTTTCTAAAATATTTATTCTAACTATACAAACTATTAACCATTTTGCTATTTTCAATTAAAAATGCATTAACTTTATTGCATATTTTGAATTGACAAAACTTTCAACATGAAAAGTGTTTGAATTTGAATAACTGGTGAAACTAATATTTTTTGCATACTTTTCAGGGACTAGTCGAAGAAATTTGGAGAGGTTGCTCGTGTAGTTGAACTAACTAGTGAAACTGCAGCGGATTTGAAGCTTCTTGACAAAGAGGAGATCACTATTAGTACTCCTGAAAAGTGGGATGCACTTTCTCGCCGTTGGAAGCAGCGAAAGCATATCCGGATTGTGGCGTATTTCAAGTCATATTGGAAGTAACATCCAGATTGTGGCGCTTTCTGCATCACTTGAAAATGCTAAAGATCTTGGAGAATGCAGAGATTGTCTTGGAATGCAGAGATTTGAAGCTTCTTGACAAAGGGAGATCATTATTAGTACTCCTGAAAAGTGGGATGCACTTTCTCGCCGTTGGCGCTTTCTGCATCACTTGGAAATGCTAAAGATCATCAGTTATATGCAGAGATTGTATTGGGAACTATTCTGAATGCTCGGGAACCATGCATTACATATGATCACTTGTTTTCTAAAAGGCAAAAAATTTCAGAACACTAATACATCACCAACAGTTTTCAGAACACTGATACATCACCATCTTATTATTACACATCACTAACAGTTTTCAGAACACTGATACATTATTACATAAACGGACTAGGGGTAATGGCGCCGGCAATTTTAACAAAATTGCCCGCGCGTATTAGGGGGAACGGTGGAGGAGCCAGCCCCGTTCGCGGCCGCCCGGTTCTCGCGCGCACGTTTGCGGCGGAGGGCAAGATCCATGGAGGATGAGTCTTTCAGCGCCCAATCCAGCTCGGAAGCCTCCTTCGCCTTGAGCTGGTAGGCAGTCTTGGCTCGCTAGACACGGTCGTCGTGGACAGAATGGAAGGAGGCTTCCATGGCCTCCTGTATCTGCAACCCACAGCCCTCATCCCCGTCGTCGCTCCAGTCAAAGTCGTCATCGTCCTCCTCCTCGGCGGGAGGAGCGGTGGCGCCTGGTGGAGGTGCAGCGGCACCTGGCAGATCCGGCACCGGAGCAGGAGGCCGGTAGCTGGGTATTCCTCTCCACGCCGGGCTCGTGGGCATACGGCGAGATAGCCTCCCGCGGTAGCGCCCAACCGCGCTCTGCCGAGCACGCTCGACCTCATCCAGAAGGCGCTGCGGTGGGCGTGGCGGATTAGGTGGCAACAATATATCAAGACCTCCAAGGCAGCGCTGGGGGAGGACACGTGCCCAGGGCAGCGCTAGGGAGGACACGTGACCGCCTTTAGTCCCGGTTGGTGTTGCCAACCGGGACTAAAGAAGCACACGGATCGTGTGTTTCTTTCAAGCGCTTGTGAGCCGTTGGATCAGGGGTGTGTTTCTTTTGAGGGCTTGTGAGCTGTTGGATCAGCACTATCATGACCACTTCGTGAGCCCCACGACCCTATATATAGCCCACCTCTCGGACATGTTCGGCGCTCAGTGTGTACTCATTGTAGTTCATTTGGTATACAGAGCATTCGGATTCCCTGCATACGTCCAACGGTGCATTTGATATGCGGGCACTCACGAACCACCGTCGGGCTGTATGCAGGGGAAACCGTGTGTTTTGTTCTATCTACAAATTCTTCAGTTCATCGACCGAATACAAATCATTCGGATTCCCTGCATACGTCCAACCATGCATTACATATGGTCACTTGTTTTCTAAAAGGTTTAATACATTACTACACATCACATAAAGGTTTAATACATTACATTGATTTACATAAAAGCCATGAACCCTTCTTCGCGTATGTCCCTGGCCTATGATCGCTTCGGCCGTAACCATGGAGCATCTTCATTATTTAACGGGATGCTTGGGTCAGTTTTCACTGTGAAGGGCGGAATTTCATCAAACTTATCATAATCTGCTGACATGTCTGTCTTGTCCTCGACTCCCACGATGTTTCTTTTCCCTGAAAGAACTATGTGACGCTTTGGCTCATCGTCTGATGTATTCGTTTGCTTATTTTTTTTTTTTTCGGTCTGGAGGACATGTCCTTCACATAGAAAACCTGAGCCACATCATTGGCTAGGACGAATGGTTCGTTCTGTAACAACCAAGATTCTTGAGATCCACTGTTGTCATTCCGTACAGCTGGTCTACCTTTATCCCTTCTCCATTCATGTTGACCCAACTGCACCGAAACAAAGGGACCTTAAAAGTAGGTCCATAGTCAAGTTCCCATATCTCCTCTATGTAACCATAGTATGTGTCCTTTTGCCCATTCTCGTTGTTGCATCAAAGCGGACACCACTGTTTGGTTGGTGCTCTTTTTATCTTGGGCGATCGTGTAAAATGTATTCCCATTTATCTCGTACCCTTGGAAATTCAATACAGTCGAAGATGGTGACGCGGCCAACAAGTAGAGCTGATCTCCGACAGTGGTGTCATTCATGAGCTGTAATCGCAACCAACTGCCGAAAGTCTCCATGTGTTTTTCTTTAATCCAGGAGTCATCCTTCCCCGGGTTCTTGGAGCGTACATAATTCTTGTGTTCCTCGATATACGGAGCCACGAAGGTGGAACTTTGTAGAACTGTGTAGTGTGCTTGAGTTAAAGAATGCCCGTCCCTACATATCAGTGCTTTCTTTCCTAGCGTGCCTTTTCCACTCAGTCTCCCCTCATGCCGCGATTCAGGAACACCAATCGGCTTAAGGTCAGGAATAAAGTCAACACAGAACTCAATGACCTCCTCTGTTCCATAGCCCTTGAGATGCTTCCTTCTGGCCTAGCACGGTTATGAACATATTTCTTCAAGACTCCCATGAACCTCTCGAAGGGGAACATATTGTGTAGAAATACAGGACCGAGAATGGCAATCTCGTCGACTAGGTGAACCAGGAGATGCGTCATAATATTGAAGAATGATGGGGGGAACACCAACTCGAAGCTGACAAGACATTGGACCACAGCCTTCTGTAAACTTGGTAGAGTTACTGGATCGATGACCTTCTGAGATATTGCATTGAGGAATGCACATAGCTTCACAATGGGTACTCGAACATTTTCCGGTAGAAGCCCCCTCAATGCAACCGGAAGCAACTGCGTCATAATCACGTGGCAATCATGAGACTTCAGGTTCTGGAATTTTTTCTCTGCCATATTTATTATTCCCTTTATATTTGACGAGAAGCCAGCCGGGACCTTGATACTGCTCAGGCATTCAAAAAAGATTTCCTTCTCTGCTTTGGTAAGAGCGTAGCTGCTTAAGTATTGACGCCCTTTATCCGTCTGCTTGTTGTATGGGTCTTTCATACGTTGCTGGTCCTCCCGTGCTTCTGGTGTATCTTTTGTCTTCCCATACACGCCCAGGAAGCCTAGCAGGTTCACGCAAAGATTCTTCGTCACGTGCATCACGTCGATTGAAGACCGGACCTCTAGGACTTTCCAATAGGGTAGCTCCCAAATATAGATTTCTTCTTCCATATGGGTACGTGGTTGTCAGCGTCATTCGGAACAGATAGACTGCCAGGACCCTTTCCAAAGATTACTTCTAAATCCTTGACCATGTCATATATAACATCACCATCAGGGAGGTTAGGCTTCTTCCGGCGATCTGCCTCACCGTTGAAATGCTTGCCTTTCTTTCTTACGGCATGACTTGTTCGGAAGAAATCGACGACCCCAGGTACACATTCTTGTTTCCCAAATGTATACTTTCAGTCTTATCTAAACAGTGCGTGCATGCATTGTATCCCTTGTTTGACTGTCCTGAAATGTTACTAAGAGCAGGCCAATCATTGATGGTTACGAACAGCAACGCTCGTAGGTCAAATTCCTGTTGTTTGTGCTCATCCCACACACGTACACCTGGTTCGGACCACAACTGCAAAAGTTCATCAACTAATGGCCTTAGGTACACATCAATGTCGTTGCCGGGTTGCTTCGGGCCTTGGATGAGCACTGGCATCATAATGAACTTCCGCTTCATGCACAACCAAGGAGGAAGGTTGTAGATACATAGAGTCACGGGCCAAGTGCTATGACTGGAGCTCTGCTCCCCAAAAGGATTAAAGCCATCTGTACTTAGACCAAATCTTAAGTTCCTTGCGTCATCTGAAAATGTCGGGAACTCTCTGTCGATTTTTCTCCACTGGGACCCATCGGCGGGGTGTCTCAACTTCCCGTCTTTCTTACGCTCTTCTTTGTGCCATCGCAACAACCTGGCATGCTCTTTGTTTCTGAACAGACGTTTCAACCGTGGTATTATAGGAGCATACCACATCACCTTAGCAGGAACCCTCTTCCGGGGGGCTCGTCATCGCCCTCAACATCACCAGGGTCATCTTGTCTGATCTTGTACCGCAGTGCATTGCATACCGGGCATTTATCCATATTCTCGTACTCCTCACCGCGGTACAGGATGCAGTCATTAATGCATGCATGTATCTTCTGCACATCTAATCCTAGAGGGCAGATAGCCTTCTTTGCTTCGTATGTAGTCTCGGGCAATTCGTTATCCTTTGGAAGCTTCGGCTTCATTATTTTCAGTAACTTCTCAAATCCCTTGTCAGAAAACCAGTCTCTGCCTTCCATTTCAGCAGTTCCAGTGTGGTACCGAGCTTTGTGCTGCCATCTTCGCAATTTGGGTACAGCAACTTTTTGTGATCCTCTAGCATGGCCTCCAACTTTAGCTTCTCCTTTTCTGTATCGCATTCTCGCTTTGCATCAGAAATGACCCCACCAAGACCATCAGCGGGCTCATCTGATGCCCGATGTTCACCTCCTTCTTCTTCATTGTCTTCCATTACAGTATCACCGCATTCTTCAGGGAACATAGGATAGTTGTCATCATCCTCTTCTTCTTCATTGTCTTCCATCCTAACCCCTCTTTCTCCGTGCTTGGTCCAACAATTATAGCTGGGCATGAAACCTCTCCGAAGCACGTGGCCTTGAATGGTTTTAGAGTTAGAGTACTCCCTGACGTTCCGACAGTCAACACATGGACAAGGCATAAAATTATCCACTTTGTTTGCCTCAGCCACATCGATAAATTTATGCAGGCCTGCAATAAAACCGGAACTGCGTCGTTCGCCGTACATCCATCGCATCCGTGCATCCATCTGCATCATATAATTAAGTTTATCAAATACCATTACAATAACATCTTGAATAGTGAAATGGGCACCGTACATCGACACATGCAATATTTGTATCAATTACAGATGAAAAGGATAAGGTTGCTAACCTCGATCGAGGAGGAAAGAGAGAGGAGAAAGCTTAAGTATGGCTCGGGCACCTCATATCATTTTGTGTGAACTTAAGTGTGGCTCGGGTATTTCATCGAACACCTCTAGTGCATAGCAAAGGAAAACAAACTAGCACCCACCTCTCACACCTCTAGCAGGAAAAAAAGTGAGGAGAAAAGCTGGCTGGGAGGGGTATATATTGGCAGGGGAGGGGTATTAGTCCCAGTTCGTGGTATGAACCGGGACTAATGCTCTGCGGCGAGCCACGTGTCCGGCGCGGGAGCTTTAGTCCCGGTTCATGCCACGAACCGGGACTAATGCCCCCATCCGAACCGGGACCAATGCCTCACGGGCCCTGGCAGCTCGAACCGGGACCAATGCCTGGCATTGGTCTCGGTTTATTCCAAAACCGGGACTAATGGCTTTGGGGGCTCCGGACGAAAGACCGTTTTTCTACCAGTGGGGGTATCATTATCTAAGAATGCACTGATTAATTGTCGAAATGTTCTATTATCTCAAAACAACTAAAGGATAGTTCCATTTGGCATTAGTGATCCATGCATTCTCATGCAACTAGAACCGGTCAATGAGTCTCACGGGACGAACTAGCATATTTCTAGAACTGTTCAGTGGTTCCATGGAGAGAAGCATTTTGTATTTCCATTCGGATTATATATACCTGTAAGAAAATGAAAGAGCCATGCTACCATTAGGTATTCATAAAATCTTCATAGTCAAGTTGATTCGCTTTGTGTCGGGGTAAACCCTAGGACCAGTGCATTGGTCCGGCAGCAGCGTTGCTTTCCTTCTTGAAGGTGCTGCTTGGTACTCGTCGATTCAGTGCTAGGAGCGTGGTGGTACTTTTTCGGAGAGGGCGTAGCGGTTGCGGTCATCCTCACTTAGTCAATCCGCCTATGTTGTCATTTCTTTTTTCTTTTCCTTCCTTTTTTGGGTGTGTGTTGGCTGTCGCCCTAGCCGTGTCTCTTGTTGGTTGTATCGGTGTTTGCTATATTAATATAGCGGGGCTCCGGCCTATTTCGTCAAGTTGCTGAACTGTTACTTTTGTTATCGAAAGTAAAAAGTGTACTACCTCCAGTCCGATTTAAATGTCGTGAACAGACTACTGAGCTAGTACAAAATATTACTACACCTCGCGACAGTTATTACGGATCAGACGAGTAACTTTTTGTAATAACAAGTTTTTTCGTTTGGTATGCTTGAATTTCCGATTATGCCCTTGCCTACTCAACTGTCAGCTCGGCCCATGACGAGAATCAGAAGCTTCACTCAGTCGGCCCCTTCTCCCATCAAACTTGTACTCCTAAATCTGTACGCGCAACACAACCAGGCTGATATGGGCATCTCATTCAAATACTGTGCCTAGTACCCAGCAAATAAAGATGGTATACAAAATTATCTTGTCACTATACATGAGGAGACTGAAGTACTCCGGGACGGCCTCCCTCGTGTGGGTACGGGTCATTGTCACCTTCTTCACCAGATGCGTCGGCGTCGCCATGGTTAAGATCGGCTCCTATTTCCCTGTAAGAACACAAACACTTCCCTTCTCAGCATCCCACCGTTCTTTGATCGGCCAAATTGGCGCTCATCTTGATTCACAGCGTGTGATCAAATTTGGCTATTCTTGTGCTCTGCTTATAAGCTTTCACTTTATATTTGGACAGTAAAAAAGGATACGAGAGTGGCATGGCTGAATCTTGAAAGCATCTTTTATTTGCTCTACTTGGTATTCTGTGAAGAAAGCTCCATGTTTGTGATCACAGCTGACATCGTCTCCTTCCAACTTAAGTGCTCTCAGCTTATCATGGAGGTTTGATCTGGACCAAGTACTGTTGAAAAACAAAAATCTATCTAAATGTCAAGATCCCAAACATCAATATTATATAATGTGCTGAAATATGATAAATGACCAGATGTAGCGTTTACATAATGTGTTGTAACTTATAAAAGATGCATGGAAAATGAAAAAAAGTCAAGATCAGTTAGGAACATAAAGTTGCGACATACTTTCAGTTGCCAAACTGGTTGGAGACTATGCTGCAAAATCTGACAACCAGGAGGTGCCCTTTCCATTTTCCCCAAGGTTTCTAGACATTTTTCGGTCCAAATGTGAACTGGAGTCATAAATTTATTAATTTTATTCTGAATACCTTATTGTTATGTCCTTGACGTGGATTGCTCCGACGGATTTGGGACGGTGGCGGTGACTTGGTGAGGAAGAAGCTGGGGTAGAGAGAGAGAGAAGGAGACGGGGAAGATAGATTCTATTCCATTAAATTCATCGATGATCGTACATCCAGGTCCCTCCTGAGCTTATAACTGCGCTCGACCCAACACTCACACGCCCAAGGCAACGACACGGCCCATACAGCAACTAGCCCAACACGCACGCCTCACACTTCAGTAGTCATCTGACGTGGCAGCAATTCTCCTCATTTCTCTGTCACGACAGCCCCTTTCTTCAGCTTGCGCTTTCCTGGCACGGTAGCGCTTCCCTCTGCTTTCTCTGTCGCGGCAGAACACTCCACTGAGTTAGCTGGCGTGACAGTACCCTCCCCTTCAGACCCAGCTTGTCCCCAAGCTGGTGCATCAGGAAACCTCTGCTTCATCCACTAGTAGGAAATAGGCCATCTGTGGCGCACCCATTTTGCCTTTTCTGTGGCGCATGGTGGGTGCGCCACAGATATCCCGCCACTAAATTGTAATTCTATGGCGCATGCTGGGGTGCGCCATAGAAAGACCAAGTTTCTGTGGCGCACCCACCCCAATGCGCCACAGAATTATTTCAGTGGCGCATCAGTGGTCCATGCGCCACAGAATTACATGCGCCACAGAAACAAATAAACATGCGCCACAGAATACATTACAGGTATTTTTGATTTGTTGCTGCCTGCTGTATAAATACAGGTATATTACAGGAAATACAGGTATATATACATGATTTATACCGATATAATAGAAACAATAATATATTTATACCGATATAATAGAAACAATAATATGAAAACAGACACATTATTATGTCATCACATTACTTAGAGCCCGAGATACATACATATAGTGAAAAGTGCCGAATTTTTACACAAGTCTTGATACAAAAGTTCATCATTTCACACATTAGAAATGAAGTTCACCGCCTAAACTAAGATCAAATAGAGTACATCGGCGATGATGGTGAGCAAGAGCGGGAGCACGATCATGGAGTCTTCTTCTTGAGCGGCGTCGGGAACGGTTTATACATCTCCTTCGTCGTACACGTCCTGGTGTCATTCTGCATTGCTAGGCGTTCTTCGATGTCCCTCTGGCACAACCCTGGAGATGGATTGGGATATATATTAGTTAATAATATAAATAGAGTATGATTTATTCATCTAAGTGGATAAGTCTATAATAAAGAAAATAAAGAAGCACTTGTTGCGAGTGAGGCAAGGCTTTCTTTTATAATACATCTTACCTGTGCTGTTGTGGAAGGACCCCCCTTTTGTGTTGACATCTTCCATGATGATTTGCGATAAATGCATCTAGATGCGATGGAAGTCTTCTCTAAGCTCAGAATCGGTGATTTCCCCCGCACATTTGGCCCATTCTCGGAGACTAGATGGCATCCTTGTTTTCTCTGCATCCCGGACAAACCCTTTAAAGTGATGGAGGACGTAGAAGGCCTCCTTCACGCTGCCAGGCTTCTGCTTGATGCAATGGAACTCGGTCCCATGCCTGAACCGGTGTTTGTTGTCATTTGTGAGACATTCCCCCTTCTTATCTTTTTCGAAGTGGCCTCCCTTTTGGGCGTAGCCCTCGAGAGCCTCATCGAGAACACCATTTATTCTGGTGTAGTCTTTCTTCCCGCTCAAACTCCCGGACCACCTCGGGCTTAGGACGATGAGTGTGCAGTACTTGTCCCTAGTCAACACAATTGAAACGGAATGTTGGAAAGGATCAACAACGGAAGAAATCTATAAGAAAGCATAAGATACGATGGCGGTGAACGGATGTGTACTCACTCGGGAAAGAAAGGCACAAGAAGGCTGTTCTTCCTCTTGTTGGTCAGCATGAACCTCTGGAGGTACTCCGTGGCCATGGTCCGCGTCCTTGATCCTTCCACCAGCTGGCTGTCACGCATGTAGTAGGGATCCGCTACCGCGACGTACGTGGTATTATCTCTCCTGATCTTCATCGCCTGGTTGAGCGCGTATAGACGGACCAAGTTATAGTCCAGCCGTTTAGAGTGAAACAGATTGAAGACGTCCTCGTACGCTATGAAGAACAGATCCGCGGGGGCTTCATGGACGAAGTCCGAGTCCTTTGGCACCTGGGCCGTGAACACCGGCTAATTTGGATTCTCGTCTTTAAGAAGGATGCCCTCTAGCGTCAAGATAGATTGATGCAAAGAGTGCATGGTCCTTCTGTGAGGCGGAGCAGCTCCGGAGGCAGTATCGGTTTACCAGCTTCATGAACTCGGCTCAAGCCATCCGCACGGGGTGATACCATGTCTTCATGACCCCGGATAATCTTAGGAGCTGGCTGACTCGCAGAGGCGCCTGGCCTACTTCTCTTCCTGTGCTTCTTCTTCTTCATCCTGGGGATGCTGGGTGCTAACCCCTTGCAAACCGTCCTCTTCAGTGTGCCAGGGCTGAAAACGTTAGCTGGTTTGTCTTGATCGCCGGCCTTCCGGAGGCGTGTCTTGAGATAAACCCTGGAAGGTCAGGCGCTGCGTGCATGTAGTGGGACGACCAGGTTGATCGCCGTGACCGCGGAAGGGTTCCTCATCCACAGGAGGCATGTACAAATCTTTGCATGCGCCAGTGTTGAGGAAGCAATCGACGTTGACATTATCTTCATCATCGTCGTTGCCAGCAAGTTGAGGTGCAACATCTTTGGCTTTGGACGGCCGTTGCGGTACAGATGTTCCCAACAGTTTTTGGTGGCGGCTGGTGGTGCGACGACCGCCGGTTCCTTCCTGGTGGTGGCGACGGCTGCTTGTGGCGCCGGTTCCTTCCCAACAGTTTGTTGTGGCGGCTTCGAGGGCCGAACGATCGGGGGCCTCGAGGTGGCGCCGGTGGTGCGCCTCAACCCCTGAAGACCCTCACCAAGACGAATCTGTCTTCAGCCATTCCATGAGCCACTTGACGCAATCTCCAAGGACCATGTGGTCCTCCTCGGCTCCCGGAGGTTGCATGGGGGGGGGGGGTCGATGTCATGAAACTCGGGCACTACCGTAGTCAACCTGACCTTCATCACGGCCTCGCTCATTTTAGTGTGGTGCATATCGCGGCTCAATGGTTGTACGACAGTGCCCTGAGCAACTTCCTTCAACTCGCCGCCGGCCCCCACCCTATGCAGCAGTATGCAAGGCATGTCCTGAGTCAACACATGTTGGGCATCATGAGATGGCAGTCATCAAAGGCATAGTTATAGAAGATGCCGCGGACTAACTATTTAGTTTACCTTGGTGATGGCGTTGAGCTCGGCTAATATCGAGACAAGGGCGCCGGTGCTGGCGGCCGGCCTATCATTCACCGCCGCCACCGGCAGCGCCTCGGTATCTCCGGCGGCCGGCCTATCATTCACCGTCGCCACCGGCAGCGCCTCGGTATCTTTCACGGTAGGGGGCGTCGGTGGGACCAAAAGGAGCGGCGGCTGCGCCGCGGTGTTGGGCAGCGGGGTCACCAGGTTCGGCGACACGTTATTGCTGGAGTTGCTGCCGGCGTAGCTGGGCACGTGTATCGGCCCCTGTCGACCTGCCGCATTCCAAGCAGCTAACCCCTCCATCAACCCAGGGGGTAAGATTGCCCGGAGCTTCTCCTCCACTAACTTGTCCACCGTGCTGGAGTCCACTTTTTCCTGCTGTAGTGACTCCACCTGCTTCATTAGCTCCACAACCTCGGCTTTATCCCTAGTCGGCTTCCTCCTCTCCTTTCTCGTCTCGACGTCCGTGTTGTAGTACTGGAGGAACTTCATGCTCGTGCCAAAGCTGGACACATGGCCAGCTGACGTCGGCGGCGCCGACTTGTCCCTTTTCTTGTAAACGTTCGTCGCCCTGTTGAAAGTCTTGTCCCACGGCTTTGTCGACCCCTGGGACGACGGGCCGGCCTCAGCGTCAACCTTCAACTCGTCCTCCTGCAACAAAGGAAATTAAGGAGAACCCATGTAGAAATATGGCTTCGTTATCTAATTAGATCAACGCAATGAACTTTGAGATATGCGCGGTAATTAAATTCCTTACCAGCACTTTCTCGAATGCCCTCACATCGTCATCGTCGGTAACGAATTCACCCGTCGCCTTGTTCAGATAGTAGCGGGACCGGACAAAGTTCCTAACCTGCTCGTCCGTGATTTTATGCCACGGGTTTTCTTTTCCCAGACGTGCAATCTCGGCATCCTCCTTGTCCCAAATGGGTTGTTTTCCTCAGTAACCGCCGCTTCCCAAACGGTGGTTACCTATATTCAGGTCCCGCATTTCCTTCCCCCACTTGGTCCATTTTTTAGCCTCCTCAGACTTTAAGGACAACTTGAATGCCTCGAACTCTTCTTCGTTGAGCGTCGGCTCTTTGGCACTTATCATCTCCCAGCTGTCACCCTTATCAATCTTCTTCTTCACCCGGGATTTCCAGCTGCTCAAGGCGGTGCTCATCTTCGTGATGGCTAAACTGTCCACCTTTTTGTTGAACGGCTGCGGGAACGTGTATCGTTGGTGACCAAAGGCTCACTGGCCTTGCTTCTGAGGTCCTTCGTGTTGATCGACACGCTTTCCTGGAGGATGCACCCTAGTTGCATGCCGTACCCTTTGGCAAGCTCCGGCGGCGCCACTGGTAGACCACTTGGCGTGACCTCAGTGAACACGTCTGTGACGTTGGCGAGCGCTTGCGGTGTCCGAAGTCTCCTTTGCTTCTTCTGCTTCTGAGCGGTCGGGTTGCTGCCACCACCACCATCCGTGTGGTCGCCACCATCGGTGGTGGTTGTGTCATCTTCATGGCCGCCACTAGCAGCTCCATCGGTGGTTTCGGCGTCGTCCTCCCGACCCTCTTGCTCATCGTCGGCACGTTTGCCACCACTAGCAGCTTCGGCGGCCTCCACCTCCTCCAACTCCTGGGACATCTCCCAGAATGACTTGTTAGCATCTCTAGCTTCTTGTTCGACGCTCATGTGCTTAGAAGAGCCGGGCTCCGCGTTGGCCGACATGTTTGCACTGCATTAAAAATAGGCAAAAAGTTAGTACAACAAATATAAGAAACAAATCACTTAATTAAGTACTAAGATACCCCGGCCCATGCATTAATCGCAATACCCCATATGTCCTATTTTTAGTAAAGTCATGCTAAAATTCACGAAAAATTTCGGCATGACCTTTGCTAAAAAAAGGACATATGGAGTACCCGAATTTGCCGGAACGGAAGTTAATCGACGTTCCGGCAATCTCAAGGGCCTCATGGGTACCTGCAGACATTTCACAAATCAGGTTGGCCGGCATCGCCGGCCGGCCAACAACATCACAACAATACATATATCCACATCTCCAGCCAGCATCTCCAGCCGGCAACAAACACACATACAACATCCACATCTCTCAAACATACACGGCAAAATCCACATCACCACATCCACATCCACATCCACATCCACATCCATATCACCACATCCACATCTCACCTGAAATCACGCGGAGGTTCTTCTAAATTTCCTGCATATGGCAAAATAATGCATTAGTTAATTAAACTTCACCTTAAAAATAGGAGCATTACATGAATTTTTCTTAACTCTACTTCCACAACTAACAATATACAAGTTTTTAAATCTCAACCATCACACAAAAAATAATTACAATGTAGTTAAATTTTAAAGCTAGAAGCTTGAAACTATGTATATATGCAACAAATAAAAATATAAGCAACCTAAATGAATTTTCATACCTAAATGAAACAATGAAACTATGTAGTTAAATGTATACATGCTTGAAACTATGAAACTATGTATAAAAATATAAGCAACTATGAAACTATGTAACTATGTAAATGCTTGACGCTATGAAACTATGTATAAATGTAGCTATGAAACTATGAAACTATGTAACTATAAAAATATAAGCAACTATGAACCTAAATGTAGCTATGAAACTATGTAACGTTTCAAGCAACTATGAAACTATGTAACTATAAAAATATAAGCAACTATGAACCTAAATGAATTTTCATACCTAAATGCTTGAAACTATGAAACTATGTATAAATGTAGTTAAATTTTAAAGTTAAATTGTTTAGATATAACCCAAACAAGTAACAATTTTCATACCTAAATGAATTTTTTTAGTTAAGCATTGTGGTGAATTTTCACTGAATTTTCTTGAATGAATTTTTGAACACAAACAAGTAACAATACCTAAATGAATTTCACTGAATTTTCGAGTTAGGGTTGGGAGGCAGGCGAGGCCGGGCGTGGTGGTTACCTCGTCCTGAACCGACAGAGCGGGGAGGCAGGGTCGGAGGTGGAGCGGTTGACGGCGAGCTCGACCGCGAGGGCGGCCGCGACGAGGAGCGCGAGCGGGGCCGCGAGGCCGGCCGGGGCGGACAGCGCGATGCGCGCGGCCGGTGCGGGCCGAGCACGGCGCGTGGTGGGCGGCGGCCGGTGCGGGTGGCGGTGGAGGTCCTGGGCGCGCCGAGGCCGTCGACGGCGGGGCGGGTCGAGCGCGGCGAGGGTCCGGCGGCCGCGGCGGCAAGTTGGGGGCGAGGGGGAGTTGGGCGCGTGGACTTGTCGATTTTGGAAGAGTGAGGCCGGCGCGGGGGCGGGCCCGCATGTAAGTGGTAGCCAGGGAATTATGTGGCGCATCCCCCAGCAGATGCGCCACAGAATTCTGTGATTCTGTGTCGCATGTGCTGGGGGATGCGCCAGAGAATTCCGTGGCTAGAAGTGCTAAATGGCGCTGCTTGCTGTATGTGACAAGCACACATGCATATCCCAATGGTTAGCCACTCAAACTGGAACTTGGGGCAGCCAGATTCGAATCCTGGCTGTCTCACTTTTTTTTCTTTAAAAAAATATTTTTAGTTATATTTATAGAAAGAAAACTACATACATTTGTTATTCTTTAAAAAAAATATATGCTTGTCTCACACACACACACAAAATAATATATATGCTTGTCTCACACACACACACAAAATAATATATATGCTTGTCTCACACACCCATTATTTTGTTCATGATATACATATATATGCTTGTCTCACACACACACACAAATTAATACACAAAAAAAGTCTTCTTCGTCTTGGCCGGTTCCGAGATAGCTTCTCTTCTTTCACTTCTTCGCGGTTGAATACTTTAGGCCGGGCACCTTGAGATTTCTTCGCGTGAACGGACAACCTATAGTAGGTAGGGAGGTCTTCCTTCTTTCTTTACTAGTAGTAGGCATGTCGAAGTACTTGTCGAAATTCTCCTCGATCTTCGGATCGCCGTTCTTGTCCAAGTCTTCCTCGTTGGCATCTCCTTCCATTCCGATGATGCTCCTCTTGCCCCTCCTCACGACAACACGGCTAGGCTTTGACGGGTCGGTAATGAAGAAGCATTGCTCAACTTGGCTAGCGAGTACCCATGGCTCATTTTTTGCGGAGGCGTTCTTCGATTTGGCATCAGGTATAACCATGGTGGTGAAATACCGGCCTTCTATGATAACGTCCTTGGCCCATCTCACACGGAACATTGGCACCGACTCTCCACAGTAGTTGAGCTCCCATATCTCCTCGATCCTTCCGAAGAATCTTTCCTTGACAGTAGCCTCGTCATCACCGTAGGATAGCGTAGTTACTCCTGAGTTTTGATATTCGCTATTCCTGTCCTTTTCCTCGGTGCAGAATCTGAAACCGCTGATATCGTACGACTGATAGGTCCTTACGTTGTGCCCGGGGCCCTGTGATAAGGAGAATATGAGTTTTTCATCTTCCGTAGATGGCGTTATGCTCTCTGCTTGAACCAGTTGCCTTTTCTTGAACCAACGCGTGAAGCTGGAGTTGTGCTCTCTGGTTACGTCTCCCTTCTTCCTCGGCCGGCCCAGGTCGATGTAATTCTACTCGATTAAGCTTTTGTGCTCTTCCACCCAAGGATCGACCAATTGTAAGTGTTGTAGCGTGACCCGGTGAGCCATGTCGAAGTCGTCTTTTCGACCATGAATGTCGACAAAGAGTGAGCGGTAGCCCTCGCGGTGAGCAAATCCATCGAGCCTGCCGAGGTGCTTCCTGGTGGGCAGACCAACATCCTGGTTCTCGGTGCTTAGATAATTCTGGCAGAAGGAGAAGCACTCGTAGGTTAGAAAGCCCTTGGCCATGCTTGCGTCTGGACGGGCCCTGTTGTGAACGTATCCTTTCATGACACCGTTCTGCCTTTCGAACGACATCATGTAGTGCAGGAACATCGGCCCGAGCTGCCTTATGTCATCAACGACATGGAGAAGGAGATGCACGCAGATATCAAAGAATGCGGGCGGGAAGTAAATCTCGAGCTTGCATAGTATCAGCACGATCTCTTCCTGTAGCTTGTCGAGCTGCTTCACGCCGATCGACTTCCTGTTGATGACGTCGACAAAGTTGAAAAGGGCAAGCAGCGTATCACGGACGTGCTCGTCCATTATCCCTCGAATCGCAACGGGAAGTACCTGCGTCAACAGCACGTGACAGTCGTGAGACTTCATCCCGCTAAACCTCTTCTTCGTACCGTCCAGATATCTGCTTATCTGCCCCGCGTAACCATTCGGAAATTTGACTCCTAGAAGACACCTGTAGAATTGCTCGAGCTCCTCCGGACTCATAGTGAAGCACGTAGCGGGAAGCACCACACTGTTCTTCTTTACCCTTTTGCGGCGACCTTGAGTCCCTTCCATCTGATCATCATCATCATCGTCATCGCTATCGGGGGCCTGAAGTTCTTTCCTGACACCAAGCCATTTCAGATCGTATCTTGCTTTCATCCCATCCTTGGTCTTTTCCGGCATGTTGGAAAGAGTGCCAAGAAGACTCTCGGTGACATTCTTCGTAATGTGCATCATATCGAGGCTATGTGGCGTCTTGAGGACCTTCCAGTAGGGCAAGTTGTGGAAAACAGACCTCGCTTTCCATACACCCAGCAGCGGATCTACCTTCGGTCGTTTCTTTCCCGGCGCGGGGCACTCCTTCCAATTATTCAATAGCTCATCGATTTCTGTGCCGCTCCTCGGGATCGGGGGTCCTTCGGGCTCGTCCTTAACATTAAACAGGTCACCGCGTTTCCTCCACGGGTGATCCATGCGAAGCCACCTTCGAGCCCCAGGGTACACGGTTTTCGAAGACCCTGGATTTCTTGGTAGCTGGAGATGCGGGGTTGAGTCCATGCACCTGACACATGCGCAGAATCCGTGGCTTACCTGGGCAAGCAGCGTATCACGGACGTGCTTGTTCATTATCCCTCGGATCGCAACGGGAAGTATCTGCGTCATCAGCACGTGACAATCGTGAGACTTCATCCCGCTGAACCTCTTCTTCGTTGCGTCCAGTTATCTGCTTATCTTCCCCGCATAACCGTGAGGAAATTTGATTCCTAGGAGGCACCTGTAAAACTACTCGAGCTCCTCCGGACTCATAGTGAAGCAGGCAGCGAGAAGCACCACCGCGCTCTTCTTTACCCTTTTGCGGCGACCTTGAGTCCCTTCTGTCTGATCATCATCATATCATCGTCGTCATCATTATCGGGGGCCTGAAGATCTTCCCTGATGCCAAGCCATTTCAGATCGTATCTTCCTCTCGTCCCATCCTTGGTCTTTTCCAACATGTTGGAAAGAGTGCCAAGCAGACTCTCGGTAACATTCTTCGTAATGTGCATTACATCGAGGCTATGGGGCGTGTCGAGGACCTTCCAGTACTCCAAGTCATGGAAAACACACCTCGCTTTCCATACACCCAGCAGCGGATCTACCCTCGGTCGCTTCTTTCCCAGCGCAGGGCACTCCTTCCAATTTTTCAAAAGCTCGTCGATTTCTGTGCCGCTCCTCGGGCGCGGGGCTCTTTCGAGCTCGTCTTTACCATTGAACAGGTCACCGCGTTTCCTCCACGGGTGATCCATGCGAAGCCACCTTCGAGCCCGTGGGAACACGGTTTTCGAAGACCCGAGATCCCTTGGTAGCTGGAGATGCGGGGTTTCATCCATGCAACTGACACATGCGCAGAATCCGTGGCCTACCTGGGCCGATACATATGAGCAACCAGGATAGTCCTGCACCGTCGTGAGCAACGCGGCTCTCATGTCGAAATAATCTCCAGTGTAGGCATCCCACGTACGGGCTGGCGTCTCCCACAACGTGGCTAACTCCTCTTTCAACAGACCGAGATACAGATGTATGTCGATACCTGGTTGTTTCGGCCCCTGAATGAGAATACTCATGTGTATGTACCTTTGCTTCGTGCACATCCACGGGGGAAGGTTGTAAGGCCATACAAACACGGGCCAGGTGCTATGCGTGCTACTCTGGTTGCCGAACGGATTGAGTCCATCGGTGCTCATACCCAGCCTGACGTTCCTTGCGTCGCCTCCGAAATTTTCGAAGGCGATGTCCAATGCTTCCCACTGGCTAGCGTCTGAAGGGTGTGTCAGGATCCTGCCCTTCTCCGGATCTTCTTCGGGCTTCTCCCTTTCCGCATGCCATTGCATGAGCTTTGCTTCCTTAGGGTCCACGAAGTACCGCTGCAGACGGGGAGTGACAGGAAAGTACCATATTTCGTTGGTATTCACAGGTCTGTGGTTTGGTGTATTCGGCGTTGTTCTACGGCTGCCTTCAGAAAAGTACAAGATTGTGTTATGGAAGAAGAAAGGGCTTGAAGATCTCATAGATTTGAAGATCTCATAGATTTGCTCGTCTCTTTTAGTATTGTTTTGTAATCGATATAATCGTGTACTCTTTGCTGGTTTAATATATATGGTAAAATTAAAAAAAACCCCTAAATATACTAGGCTCAACTATGTGCACCAACAACTTATAGAAATAACCGATCCACGCGGAGACGAGGATGTATTTCCGAGTTTTTTTCTTTTTACGGGAGTACGTCTCGTTGGAGGGGTGTGAGTTTCAAACTCAAGACGCCACAAATGGCCTCACCCTATTCTCCGATGAACCTTGCCCAAAAGCTCGGTTCACCTTCCACTATTGATTTCCTTTTGGGCGGAAATCGAATCCCTTACAACAATCTTGAGGCACAACCCACAAAAGGATTGGTAGCTCCCAAGTGACCACAAAAGGTCTCACATACCACAAAGGCATCTAGGGTTCAAATACCCAAGAGTAACACCGTGGACGTCGCACCCCGTGCCCCCCCACTCTCTCCTTGCTTCACTTAACTCCCTCGCAGAGACACCGCACCCAGGCACGCCTCGAGCCGCCGTTTGCTCGATGCCCGTGCGCCGCCGAGCACGCCCATGGCCGTCCCGCGCCGCGAGCTCGCTCTGCTCGCGACACGCGCTGGCTTCTGTGCCCAGGACCCCCCAGCAACATCACCGCGCACCACTGCCCCCTATGGCTAGCCCGGCCGTGCGATCATGGCGCAGTGCGCCAGCTGCCGCCTCCTGCTGCTCCTCCACGCTCTGGCCCTCCCTCTTCTTCGATTTCGAGCGCGGCGAGGTCAGTGAGGTGAGAGGGAGTGAGTGCTGGCGCCAAATCGACGAATTAACCTCGAATTCGAGCAATTCAACTTCGGATTTGAGGAATCGGTGAAGAACACGACTCCTGCCCACCACGTGTTCGATGAAATGCTCCAATGAACATTTAATTCTATTTTCTGAATTTTATTTCCACAATTTGCTTCACACATGTAAACATGGATTTGTGATGCTGTGATACAATTTTTTTGATAAGAGTAGCACCACACAATTTGTGATTCAAAGAAAATAAAGAAAGAATTTTAAATTTTAATTTTTGGTTTTTGAAAATATTCTTTGAAAGGAAGAAGTGTAGGAATTGAAATGGGAGTGATGATAGTGCCACTCCACTGAATTTTTACTTTGAAGAAAACTCAATTTCTTACTTGGAGAAATTGATGTGCTCTTGATATAATTTTATTTGCTGATCTTTTCTTTTTGTTCCAATTTTCTTTTCTCGAAGTTTTTATTCATCACAAACATACACAAGCAAGAACAAGAGATGAACTACATGCAATCACACATAAAATAATAAAAGTTTTTGTTGGCCCTTATTTTTGGATATAACAATACTTATAATATTTTTGGGATGTTACAATCCTTCCCCCCTTAAAATAAATCTCGTCCCGAGATTTGCTAGGCTGGGTCTAAGGAGGTCTGGGAATTCGCTTCTAAGATAGTCTTCGCGTTCCCAAGTTGCTTCTTCTTCAGAGTGGTTAGTCCACTGGACTTTGTAAAACTTGATCGCACGTCTTCGGGTAACACGAACATCTTCTTCGAGAATTTGAGGGGTCTCTCACGATAAGTCAGGTCTTGGTTCAGGTCGATGGAGAGGTGGTCGATGTTTTTGAAAACATCAGGCTGGTCAGGAACTTCAAGACACTTCCGGAGCAAGGAAATGTGGAAGACATCATGATAATCTCCTAACTCGGGCAATTCCAGCTGATAGGATACTTCTCCTCGACGAGCAATGACCTTGAAGGGTCCAATATACCTTGGCGCTAATTTTCCTTTGACATGGAAACGCTGCATTCCTTTAAGGGTGTCACTCGGAGATAAACATAATCTCCGACTGAAAGTGAGGTCACGGCGCTTGGTGTCAGCGTAACTCTTCTGACGGGATTGGGCAGTTTTGAGGCGTTCACGAATAAGCTGAACTTGCTCTTCAGCTTCACGGAGGGTATCTGGTCCAAACAATTTGCTTTCTCCGGTATCGGACCAATTCAGGGGTGTACGACACTTCTTGCCGTAAAGGGCTTCAAAAGGGGCCATTTGCAGACTGGACTGATAACTGTTGTTGTACGAGAACTCTGCAAACGGAAGACAATCTTCCCACTTGGAACCATAGGATAGAACACATGCGCGAAGCATGTCCTCCAATATCTGGTTCACTCGCTCAGTTTGGCCATCGGTCTGGGGATGATAAGCTGTGCTAAATGCTAACTTGGTTCCGAGGGCTTCATGAAGGGATTTCCAGAATCTTGAGGTGAATTGCGTGCCTCTATCAGATACAATCTTCTTAGGCACACCATGCAGGCTCACTATTCTGGAAATATACAAGTCTGCCAACTGATGTCCCCGATAGTGGTGTTGACAGGGATAAATGGGCAACCTTGGTCAGTCGATCAACGATGACCCAGATTGAATCATGGCCTCGGTTGGATCTTGGAAGTCCGGTAATAAAATCCATTCCAATCTCATCCCACTTCCACTCGGGAATTTTCAAAGGTTGAAGCAATCCAGCGGGTCGCTGATGTTCAGCCTTGACTCGCTGACAGATGTCACACTTGGCTACGAAGAACCAATCTCTCGCTTCATTCCATGCCACCAAAATCTTTCTCGAAGGTCTTGGTACATTTTGGTTCCGCCGGGGTGGATTGAATAAGGGGTCTCATGGGCCTCCTTCAGGATTAACTCCTTAAGTTCCGTGACATTGGGCACACAGATACGGTCATTGAATTTCAGCACTCCTTCAGCATCTTCGGTAAAACCGGGTGCTTTGCCGAGGGAAATCTTCTTCCTAATTCCTTCAATGCTTTCATGACCTTTTTGGGCTTCTTTGATTTGATCCATCAGGGTTGGGGTTAACTCTAAATTGGCGAGATAACCATGGCTAACAAGTTCTAGTCCAAAATCTTGAACTCTTTGAACAAGGCTGGCTGTTCGGCTTGGATCAGGGCATTCAGGGTGCAAGGTTTGCGACTAAGGGCATCGGCAACTACATTAGCCTTTCCAGGGTGATAATGGATTCCAATATCATAATCCTTGATTAATTCCATCCATCTCCTCTGTCGCAGGTTCAATCTTTCTGGGTGAAAATATACTTCAAGCTTTTGTGATCGTATAGACCTCACAGCGATGTCCCGCAAGATAGGGACGCCACTTCTTAAGAGCAAAGACTACAGCAGCTAACTCCAAGTCATGGGTTGGGTAATTCTCTTCATGCGGTCGCAACTGCCGGGACAGATACGACACAACTTTGCCTTCTTGCATCAGAACGCAACCAAGTCCGAGGCGTGATGCATCGCAATACACGTCGAAACTCTGGGTGACGTCTGGCATAATCAAAATTGGGGCTGAGGTTAGTCTCTTCTTCAGTTCTTGGAAACTATCCTCACATTCTGAGTCCATTCAAATTTCTTGTCCTTCTTCAACAGTTGGGTCAGGGTTTGGCTATACTGGAAAATCCTTCAACGAACTTGCGGTAATAACCGGCAAGTCCGAGAAAGCTTCGGATTTCAAAAACATTGGTTGGGGATAACCAGTCAATGGCTTGTATCTTCTCAGGGTCAACAGAAATTCCTCCAGCGATACAATATGTCCAGAAATGCCACTTCACTGAGCCAAAACTCACACTTGCTAAGCTTGGCATACAGCTGGTGCTCTTGGAGGGTCTCCAAAACTAGACGCAGGTGTTCAGCATGCTCTTCTTCGGTCTTGGAATAAATAAGGATGTCATCAAGGAAAACTACCACGAACTTGTCGAGGTACTCCATGAAAATCTTGTTCATGAGATTCATGAAATAGGCTGGGGCATTGGTCAGACCAAAGGACATCACGGTGTATTCAAACAAACCGTAACGGGTGGTGAAGGCGGTCTTGGGAATGTCTGTCTCTCGGATCTTCAACTGATGGTAACCTGTCCGAAGATCGATCTTTGAAAAGACTCGGGCTCCGTTCATTTGATCGAACAGATCCTCGATCTTGGGAAGAGGGTACTTGTTTTTAATGGTCACGTCATTCAGCTTGCGATAATCCACACACAGGCGTGTGGTACCGTCTCTCTTGTCCACAAAAATAATGGGTGATCCCCATGGTGAAGCGCTTGGGCGGACAAGACCTTTGCTTAGCATATCAGCCAACTGCTTCTTCAACTCAACCAGTTCTTCCGGATTCATCCGATAAGGCTTTTGGGATATGGGGGTTCCTGGGATAAGCTCAATTATGAACTCAATATCCCGGTCTGGCGGCATACCAGGCAATTCTTCTGGGAAAACATCCTTGAACAGGTGAACAACACGGATCTCATCTAGGGCGGGTCGAGCTATGCTCTCATGGCATCCGGGTCTGGTCTGGCTGGTCTCAGATGCATACTCCACTTCAACTCCATCATCAGAAGTGAGAGAAACAGCTCTTCGGGCACAGTCAATACGACCGTGATACTTGGCTAACCAATCCATTCCAAGAATAACATCTATGCCTTGGTTTCCTAAGATAATTAGGTCGGCTGCAAACCTTCCTCCTCCAATTTCTATGGGGGTTTCGGAACACATCTGGTTGGTTTTGGCTAACAGTCCTGGGGTTTGTACCAACATTGGTTTGGGTAAAAGACTCCCGACTAAACCTCCCTTAGAAACAAACTCTTTGGTAATAAACGAATGGGTGGCACCAGAATCAAACAGAACAGTTGCAGGTACTGAGTTGACAAGGAACGTACCCAGCACAACATCTGGCGCTTCTTCAGCCTCTTCAGCATTGATGTGGTGCAGACGGCCTCTGACAACAGCAGCATTCCCGCGGGGTGCGGCATTCTTGCCATTACCATTTCCATTGCGGCCTTGACCATTGTTCGGTGCATTGGGGCGCTGGACAGGCTTCTTGGGATTGGGGCATTCTCTGGAGTAGTGACCTTTGTTGCCACATTCAAAGCAGACAACATTGGCATTGGGGTTGAAGTTGTTGAAGTTTCCTCTGGGACGGTTATTGTCATTGGGGCGGTTGAAGTTGTTTGGGCGGTTAGGGAAATTGGGGCGTGGAGCTTGGGGTGGACGATAGGCAGGCCTGGGGTTCTGCTGAAAGATACGAGGTTTCTGGCTGCTCGAACCTTCCTGAGCATTCATCCTCCTCTTGCGACCTTCATACATAGACTTGCGCTTGGTCTCCAGCTGGATGGCTTTGTCCACAAGTGACTCCAGATCACGGAAGTCATGGATAACCAGAGCACACTGCAGTTCATCATGAAGTCCACTCATGAAACGCTCCATCTTCTTCTCTTCTTTGTCGGTGTCATCAGGAGCATACCGAGATAAGTCGGTAAACTCTCAGATAACCGACCACATCTTACTTCCCTGCCTCAGCTTGCGGAATTCATCCTTCTTCCTCTCAATGAGTCCGTAGGGAATGTGCTTCTTGCGGAACTTCTCCTGGAACTCAGCCCAGTTGATAACATGACCAGCTTGCTGGAGAGCCTTGGTAGTTTCCCACCAAGCTCTTGCAGGTCCAGCGAGATAGTGGGTTGCATACAACACTTTCTCATTTTCTCCCACAGCAGCAACTTCCAGATTGTTGTCGATGGTGCGAAGCCAATCATCGGCTTCCAGTGGGTGAAGTCCCTTGGAGTAGGTGGGTGGGTTGGTCTTCTGAAATCACCTAAGGTAGATCGCTGGTTTCCATCGCCATTGCCATTACCACCATTGTTGTTGTTGTTGTTGTTGTTGTTATAAGCGGCTGCGAGTTGTTGCAGGGCAGCGAGATGAGCTGGCGCTCTGCCGGGCATTTTCACGTTCCTCCATGATAAGCGCGAGAAGTTGGGCGGGGGTTGGGTCCGGTGGTGGTGGTGCTGATCCTGATCCTTCCGCATTGCTGCGACGGGGCGGCATCCTGAAGCACACCGGGTATAAGAGCAAGGCAAGAAAAGTTCGACTAAGGGAAAAGACGATTCTCAAGTGGTTGATTAATTTAAGATTTATATGAAAATATTTCACACAGATTTAAACAAGACAAACATACTTATATTTCACAAACACACATCAAGGAGTTCACACAACATCAAGCTTACAACATCAAGCTTACAACATCACCTTACATCTAGATACATAACATCTGGTTTCCAAAAGAACCACTACTTCGACTCGACTAGCGATAGGGGTCAACCTAATCCTGCGGTAGTGATCAAGTCACTCGCCTACTGAGGTGGAACCTCCAGCTCTAACACGTCAGCATCTGACTGGTAGGCTGGCTCCTCGGGATCCTCCTCCTCGTCCTCGAGAACTGCTCGAGTGGCTCCTCCTCCTCGTCAACTAACTCCTCCTCATCATCCTCCTCCTCACAGTCCATCTCCTCCACGAAGTCATCATCGTCACTGAGGAAAGCGTTGTTCTCCTTGCGGAGATCCTCGCCCTCCTCCTCCATCTCGTCAGTATGGTGCTCTAGATCCTCAATCAGCCGTCCTGCTCTGCCACCTTCTTGCGGAGCTTCACGATAGTCTTCCTCAGCTGGGCCCTCTTCCTGAGAAGAGCGACCTTCTCCTCCATCAGCTTCTCTCGTTCTCGCGAAGCTCAACGAGCGACTCGCGGTCAAAGTGAAGCTGAATCCTAGTGCGCAACAGATCATCCTGAGTGCACTGAAGTAAGATCTCCATGTCCATGATGTAGCTCCCAAACATCGGGTGGTAAGGTGAAGGAGTAGGGTGTCCATCGCAGTTGCGCCTCCCGTAGAACCGGAAACGGGAGTCTACTAACTCCGCCTTGTGCTCCTCACAAAGTCGGGCTAGCATCCTCTGTGTAGCAGTACAGAGACCGTCAACCCAGGTGGCCTCCTTGGTGGTGAAGACGAGCGTCCTGGAACTGGGAGACTTGATGTTCCTGCGAACTGACGACTGATGAGCCAGCTCAGCCTTCCGACACCGTGAACATCAATCTGAGCTCCCTCAAACTCTGGAGCGGGGCGACCTAACAGCTTGGTCAACTCGAACAAGTCCCTCTCAAACGTCAGCTTGCTGTCCTTCTCAGCTGAACGAACTCGGTCCAATGGAGTGCCATCTACAATTTTTAAGCAAAATTTTAAGTTAGTTAGGTGACAAGTATATCAAAATTTTAATATGTAGGGCAACAAGTGAGTCAAATTTTAAGCTTAATGAGAGTTGCAAAATTTTAGGGATACAAGGAAAATGTAATATTTAATGAGATAAATTTTGCATAAGTAAGAGGATTGGAGATAAGCAGTTTTCGAAAATACTTCATTCCTTTCTTTTAGAAATTCATCTTTTGTAACATTTGACAAACGACCATGCTAACTAAGGTTTCCTAAAGTCAGGATGGCTCTGATACCAAGTCTGTGGGGACCCCGGACTAGCTGTCCGAAATACCCGATTATGCTTAACACAACGATCCCGTGATCAGTCTGTCGTTGCACATAATCCGAATTGGATACCAAAGTTTACATCCATTACAACCGAATAAAAGTCTTACATAAATGGTCATTTAGACCAAGTTCTTACATAGGTGCCTTCATGGGCCAAACCAAAATATCAGCGGAAGCTACGGCGTAGTAGACATCATATTCTAACGATGACAACCCGACAGGCAGCTGACTTGTGGAGATCCTTAGTTCGTAGAAGTCGCCATATCCTGCTCGGCGTAGTGCTCCTCCTCGTAGTCTGGCTAGGACAATAGCCAGGGACGAAACCAATATGAGTACATTTGAATGTACTCGCAAACTACCCCAACATGAGTATGCACTAGTTTTATTTATTCAACTTTTATTTATTTAAAACATCTCTATATCTTTATTGAAAAAGGTAAGAAGAGTTTTATAACTCTTTAAAGAAGTCACCATCTTATTTGTTTCTCAAAAACTCCTCCTTTTCTGACCATGGCTCACCATGTCCATTTATTCCAACAACTCATACCACTCCATTTGGTATAGCTGTGTAACACCATCACCATTTCAGTTTCTTTTAAACTTAAAAGCTTTTCCAAAAACTTGCACATGGTCAAAGTAGGGCCTCCCAACTGTCCATATCCGAGGACTCGGCTATTCGAATAGTTTTAACCTCTGCAGAGGTAGCACGCTTTTCCCACATCCATCCGGCAGCTCATCGTGTCCGCCACGTCTCGCCATACAGGTGTATGCGAAGTAAGCCGCCGACCATAGCCTGTCCTTTGCTCATGCTAGTATAGGATCCTACCGCTACGAAATTATCATCCTTTCCATCAACACCCAGTCCAGATTCCCCGTCGGGAAACCTAAGTGTGAGGACTCGTAGTTCTGCCCGGCGAGCGAACCCTTCAATCCCCCATCCTCAGATGCCAGGACCCAGGTCAGGGGTAGGTCGCCATGACCATCCCCTCATGGAACGAGGTCATCCTCGTTGTTGAGGCATCCCATACTAATATGAGCAAATTATATGACTACGCCCTTTTCCCATATGTGGGTAATGTGGTCGCACAGGGTATCGGTGGTTGACGTAAGTACAAGGACACACTGTGCATTTTTCATAAACACTCCATTCTCCACTCCATTCCAACACCGACATCTCGGTATTCCATAATCACACAAGTATTTCAAAGGAGTTTTGAATAAACACATTTATTTTCCCATCCTATAATTTTATATCAACTATCTTATACTTCTACATAGGTGGCAAAATAGTTTTCATGTACTTGTAAAAAGGTTTTCAAAATCATTGATACTTTTGAATAACTCATGTGACAAAATAGAGTATGTAAATGCAAGCTCAGAAGTAGCTTGCCTTGCTCGGCAAAGTTCTCGGGTTCTTGTGCTTGCTGATCAAGGTATTCCCCCTCCTCGTAGACTCCGGCAACGTTCTCGTCTAAACGTCAAACAAGCAATGCAAACAATTACTAAACTACTCAAGCAAGCATCACAACATATCAATCATAAACATCACAAATAGCTACTGCACACATCAAACCATACAATTTGGTTTCAAATAATTGAATTAAACATTATTTAATTATTCTAAATTATGGCAGAAACTTGTTGAATGTGTTAATTCAATAACTTGAGTTCTGTTGGTCACAAAAATACAAACTAAAATTCTATGGAAAGCTACTGATGTGTAGAAGACAACACAATTTGATTTGGATCAATTGGAGTTACCAAACTCCCTACACATTTGTTTGAATCCAGTAACTTAATAATCAAGTTTTAGCTACCAATTAAGTTCTGTTGATCCTAAAATTATATCCTTTTAGGGGTAACTAAACATGACCAAATGTGACCTAACAAAATTGGTCCTAATCATTTGGGTTAACCATAAACATATTTAAATGTTTGAGTGTAGAAGGGTGTTTAAACTTCAACTTAATACTAAACAATTGTTACTGCACAATTAATTCTACTAAAATTAGGGAAGCTAATACATGGCAGTACTAAGCTAACAAAATTGGTTTGGAATTATTTGGACTAACAGAGTATCAGAAACAAACAAGTTTAGAATTTAAACCTTCTGTAGTATTTTTAATAATACTTTTTAACCATTTATTTAAATGAATTGAAACCACTTGGGTTGGTTAAAAAATTTCATAAGCTTTCCAGAACAATTGAGTTTGATTTATTTGGATGTCTACATCTCAAGTTATTGAATTTATAAAACGAGTCCAGTACTGAATTTCCAGAGAAACTTAAATTAGAAATCCTAACTGTTCTAGATAATGCTGAAATCCCTGACAGGTGGGGTCCACCAGTCAGTGACTCAGGCGAAACGGTGCGCGCGCGGGAAATGTTTAAAAATCTGACTAGCGGGGTCCACGGGTCAGTGACTACGCGCACGAAGCGGTATGCGACCGTGGATCAAGGATCCAACGGCTCACAGAGCCCGCGTCGGCGGCGACCTAATTTCTGCGGCGCCGCCGCGCCGGCGGCATGGTGGTGGATGCTCTGCTCACCTAGGGGGCTCGGGAAGATGCGGCGGTGACGCAGATCGACGGCGGAGGCTCGGGGAAGCTCGTGGTGCGAGTGGAGCTTGCTGGAACGGCGTGAGGCGGCGACGGCGACGCGTCGGACTTCCACGGCCACGGCCACGGACTCCGGCGAGCTACTGCGGTCGCGTCAGTGCACGATCCTGAGGGAAACAAGGGGCGGGTGAGTGTGGTGAGTACAGAGAGCACGGTGGGGTGGTCGGAGGAGAGGAAGGGCAGCAGCACGACGCAGCCGTGTCGTCGCCTACCTCGGGCTCCGGCGAGCAATTGCTCCTGCTGCCAGGGCCAAGCTTGGCTACTACTGCGTGCACGCTCTCCTAGCGGTGCACAGAGGGGGTGGAGTGAGTTGGAGAGGCCATGGTGCGGTGTGGAGAGAAGTGAGCTCGGGGCGAGCTTAAATAGGATCGGCGGCGGCGTACGGTGGACTGGGTGCAAGGGGGCGATCAGGGCACGGCCGGGCTAGCCATAGGGGGCAGTGGTGCGCGGTGATGTTGCTGGGGGTCCTGGGCACAGAAGCCAGCCCGTGTCACGAGCAGAGCGAGCTCGCGGCGCGGGACGGCCATGGGCGTGCTCGGTGGCGCACGAGCATCGAGCAAACGGCGGCTCGAGGCGTGCCTGGGTGCAGTGTCTCTGCGAGGGAGTTAAGTGAAGCAAGGAGAGAGTGGGGGGGCACGTGGTGCGACGTCCACGGCGACGACAGCGCGTCGGCCTCCGTGGCGATCATGGCGCAGTGCGCCAGCTGCCGCCTCCTGCTGCTCCTCCACGCTCTGGCCCTCCCTCTTCTTCGATTTCGAGCGCGGCGAGGTCAGTGAGGTGAGAGGAGTGAGTGCTGGCGCCAAATCGACGAATTAACCTCGAATTCGAGCAATTCAACTTCGGATTTGAGGAATCGGTGAAGAACACGACTCCTGCCCACCACGTGTTCGATGAAATGCTCCAATGAACATTTAATTCTATTTTCTGAATTTTATTTCCACAATTTGCTTCACACATGTAAACATGGATTTGTGATGCTGTGATACAATTATTTAGATAAGAGTAGCACCACACAATTTGTGATTCAAAGAAAATAAAGAAAGAATTTTAAATTTTAATTTTTGGTTTTTTAAAATATTCTTTGAAAGGGAGAAGTGTAGGAATTGAAATGGGAGTGATGATAGTGCCACTCCACTGAATTTTTACTTTGAAGAAAACTCAATTTCTTACTTCGAGAAATTGATGTGCTCTTGATATAATTTTATTTGCTGATCTTTTCTTTTTGTTCCAATTTTCTTTTCTCCAAGTTTTTATTCATCACAAACATACACAAGCAAGAACAAGAGATGAACTACATGCAATCACACATAAAATAATAAAAGTTTTTGTTGGCCCTTATTTTGGATATAACAATACTTATAATATTTTTGGGATGTTACAGTTCTGTCCTTGTACTCGCCCCGATAAATTGCGCAATCATTGATGCAGGCGTGGTATTTAATGTGCGGTAGGTCTAGAGGGCACACGACTTTCTTGGCCTCCTCGATACTAGTTGGCAATGTATTCCCCTCGGGAAGACGATCGTGCATGAATTGCATGTTCTTGCTGAAGCTCACGTCGGTCCATTTGTTTTCTGACTTCATCTCCAGAGCATCAAGCGTTACTTGCAAGCGCGTATCCTGTGGCTGGCACCCAGGATACAACGGAGTCTTCTCGTCTATCTCCATTTGCGCCAGCTTGGCTTTCTCTCTGGCTGCAGCTGGCGTTGCTCGTCTCCTTGAGGAGCAGTTCTTGAACATGAGAGTCCCGCAAGGCCGACATTAGCGGGTTCTGCGTGTTCGCGTCTTCTACACCACCATCTACTCCTTCATCATGACCGTGTCCGCCGGCATCTCCTTCGTCATGATGATCTTTGTCCGCCGACATCTCCTTCGTCATGATCATCTTGTCCGCCAACATCTCCTTCGTCATGATAACCATGTCCAGGAGACTCTTCGTCTTCTCGCCCGCCCTCGTCTTCATGCGCACCATTTGCTGTCGGCGCCTGGTTGAAGCCAAGCATGAAGCCGCGCCTGAGCAGGTGATCCTCCAATTGTCCGGAATCAGGTTCGATCCAGCTCGCGAGTTTGCGTTTTCGACACGGCATCTTATCTGGCGCCTGTTGCACCGAATCATGTCCGCCTTCGCTTCTTCCTTGTATCTACTGATTCGACCGGAGCTCATCATGACGACCATGGTTGCCTACATACGTGGTATACATAGAGCAGAAACAAGAGTATGTTAATTAGAACCGCAACATGCACACACAGACACACACACACATGCATGGTCGCCGGAAAAATTCGGCATGACCTCTCCTAAAAGTAGGACATATGGGTAGTGCAAAAAATTGCTGAAACATAAATGAATTAACATTTCGGCAAACATCCATGCACCACGCCGGCACAAGCAACAACCAAAAGCAACAACATGCAAATATTCATGCACAGCACACAAGTTTCATGTGTAAACATCGTCTCGTCATCGTGCAAACCGCCCGCGCGCGACAAGCGCTTCACCTACAACAATCATCCATACACATGCATATGCATGTCCATCCAACAATACTCACCTAGTAGATTCGTTACCGAGATGTGACCATGATCGATGAGAGAATGTGTGGTGTTGGAGAGAAAATAGTGGAGAAAAAGAGATGTATTGGTAGAGGAGGAGAGTATATATGGAGGCTCCCCAAGTCCTCACCAATTATCTATCAAACAAAGTAGGTTTAACTACAAAAATGGAGAAAAGTATGGGCAAAATGGGATGGGAGGGAGGAGGAACACGAGCTGGGTGGAGAAGGAAGAAGAAGAAAATGGGTGGTAGGTAGGGGCTGCCACCTTTTTGTATATCTGGAAAAATTATTCTGTGGCGCATGGGGTCACCTGCGCCACAGAAATATGCCTTTCTGTGGCGCATGGGACTAGATGCGCCAGAGCAATCGACATTTCTGTGGAGCATCCGGCCCCATGCGCCACAAAAATATGGTGGGTCCCGCCCCCAATGATTGGGTGGGTGCACTTTCTGTGGCGCATGGTTATAGATGTGCCACAGAAAGCCACATTTCTGTGGCGCATCTAGTACCATGCGCCACAGAAAAGGCGTCGCGTGTCAGATCCGAACGTGGTGCTGGGCCCACCAAACTTCTGTGGCGCATGTGCGGGCGTGCGCCACAGAAAGGACATATTCAGTGGCGCATACTTAAAGGATGCGCCACAGAAAGTTCTACAATTCTGTGGCGCACTGCTGCCCATGCGCCACTGAATAACTTCTGTGGCGCACGGCAAGAAAGGTGCACTACAGAAAGGCTATCCACCTATAGCCTATTTCCTAGTAGTGATCGCTGCATAGTCTTCCCAAGTTGCAGATGCGGCTGACAGCTCTGACCAACGGATCAAAATTTGCAGGATGGTAGAGTTACCTTTCTTAACCAGTCGGCGGTCCAGGATTTCTGTTGGCACCAAATCCTCTACATCCAGTTGTATGGGTGTCGGCAGTGAAGAATAAACTGGCGTGTGGTCAAGCATATGTGTCTTTAGCTGCGAGACATGAAACACTGAATGTATTAGGCTATGATCTGGGAGCTCGAGCTTGTACGCTGCTTGACCAATCTTTTCCAGAATCTGAAAGGGACCAAAGAATTTCATTGCCAATTTGGGGCAGGCTCTGTTGGCCACACTGGATTGTGCATACGGATGTAGTTTCAGGAATACAGATTCCCCAACACTGAATTCCCTTGCCGATCTCTTCCTGTCAGCATCAATTTTCATTTTTGTCTGTGCCGGCTGGAGGTGTTCGTTGAGAAAATTAGAGTACTGCTCCCTTTCCTTTAACCAACTTTGCAAATCAGAATGAGTTGCTGTTGCTGTTCCTACAAAGTGCCCCAGATGAGGATCCTTCCCATAAACTGCCTTGAATGGTGTGCAGCCCAAGGAAGTATGATACGAGGTGTTGTACCAAAATTCTGCCAATGGTAGCCAATTTGCCCATTGTTTCGGTGTATCCTGTACTTCACACCTGAGATACATTTCCAAACATTGATTGACCCTTTCTGTTTGTCCATCAGTCTATGGATGATATGCTGTTGACATTTGGAGATGTGTACCCCATAACTTGAATAGTTCCTTCCAGAAATTGCTGGTAAACACCTTATCTCTATCCGAGGTAATGGTGAGTGGCATGCTATGAAGTTTCACCGCATTGTTCAAGAACACCTCTGCCACAGTTGCTGTAGTGAATGGGTGTTTTAGGGGAATGAAGTGGCTATACTTTGTGTATCTGTCCACTACCACCATGATTACTGAGTAACCATGTGATTTGGGCAAGCCCTCAATGAAATTCATTGACACATCTTCCCAAGCTCCCTCTGGTGTTGGCAAAGGACACAACTTCCCAGGGTATTTGCAGTGCTCATGCTTGGCCTGCTGACACACTTGACACTGCTGAACAAAATTCTCCACTGCTTTCTTGATGCCCGACCAATGGAACAGCTTGTGAAGTCTCTGGTAACTGGCCTGAAACCCAGAGTGACCTCCAATTGGGGATGCATGAAAAGCTTCAATTAACTTGGTTTGTAGTCCACTGTTTGCTCCTATCCATATTTTGTCCTTGAACTTGATTACACAATTCACTAGGGTGAAATTGGCACAGAATCAGGTGCCACTGCTAGTTTCTGTAGCATTTCCTGAGCTTCTGAATCCACAGCATAGGAATTCAGTACTTCTTGTAGCCACACAGGTTGTGCAGTAGAAACGGCATGCAATGCAAACACATGCCCTACCCTGGACAGTGCATCAGCTGCTTACTTTGTTTTCCGCACCTCTTTTGAACTGAAATTTGAACTATAGGCCAACTAGTTTAGTCATGGCTTTCCTCTGCAAATCAGAACTGAGGACTTGATCCTCTAGGTGGCAGAGGCTTTTGTGATCAGTTTCTATCACAAAGGGTCCTCTAGAAATGTAGGGTCTCCACCTGTCGACTGCCATCATGATTGCCAAGAACTCTTTTTCATAAATTGACAACTTCTTGTTGGTTTGCCCTAAGGCTTTGCTGTAATATGCAACAGGTTGGCATTTTTGGCTCAGTACAGCTCCAATACATGAATGGCAGACATCTGTTTCAATGCAGAATGGTTGAGAAAAATCTGGCAAAGCTAGAACTGGTGTGGACAACATTGCTTGATTTAGAGCCTCAAATGCCACTTGTGCCTCTGTGGTCCATTGGAAGGTTTTCTTCTTTAACAAATCAGTGAGAGGTTTAGCAATTATTCCATAGCCCTCCACAAACTTCCTATAATACCCTGTGAAGCCCAATATTCCTCTTAATTCAGTCAGATTAGTAGGGACTGGCCACTGTGCCATGGCATCTGTTTTTTGTGGGTCTGTAGCTACCCCTTTGTCAGAGATAATGTGTCCCAGGTACTCCAATTGGGCAAATGAGCATTTACTCCTCTTGGCAAATAGTTGATTTGTCCTTAGTATTTGGAGCACCTCTTGCAAATGTTGTGCATGGCTGTCAATATCTTTGCTGTACACCAGGATGTCATCCATGAATACCAGCACAAATTTTCGGATGCATTTGGCAAAAACTGAATTCATGAGACATTGGAATGTGGTAGGTGCATTAGTGAGGCCAAATGGCATAACCCTAAACTGGAACTGGCTATGATGTGTTTTGAATGCAGTCTTTTCTTCATCTCCCTCTACCATTCTTATCTGGTGGTATCCTACCCTGAGATCCAGTTTACTGAACCATTTAGAGCCAGCCAGCTCATCAAGTAGTTCATCCACAATTGGTAGTGGAAACTTATTTTTTACAGTTATACTATTGAGCCTTCTATAGTCCACACAAAATCTCCAAGTTCCATCCTTCTTTTTCACCAATAACACAGGAGAAGCAAAAGGAGACATGCTAGGTGTAACTAGCCCAACTTGTATCATGTCATTAACTTGCCTTTCGATCTCATCCTTCTGTTGTGGAGAATATCTGTAGGGTCTGGAGTTCACTGGTGCACTGTCAGGCAGTAGAGAGATGGCATGGTCGAATGCTCTGTGTGGTGGTAAATGTTTAGGATCTTGGAACACATCTTCAAATTGATCCAAAGTGGTCTGTATGGTGTGGGGTAAAACACTGCCATTCACAGTACAGCTAAAGGATACCACTGCAGTAGCCCATATACCATTTCCTTTAAAAGATTTCTCCACTTGGTCTACTGACATTTCCTATAGCTGACACTCTGGTTTGTCTGTCAGGCCCTGCAACTGCACTATCTGCCCTTGCTTGCTAAATTTTATCCATTTCTCTTGCCAATGGCATGTCATTTCTCCCCATTCTGCCAGCCAGTCCATGCCCAAGATGGCATCATACCCTCCTAGTGGTACTACCTTCATGTCTGTGGTGAAAGTGTGCCCTTGTAGCCACCACTCCATGCCTTTTATTTCTTGATCACACAACATCTGTTGGCCATTGGCAACCTTCACTTTCAGTGTTTTGTCCAAAGGAGTTGGCTTGCACTGCAACTTATTCACTAACTGCTCATCAATGAAAGTGTGAGAGCTTCCAGAATCCACCAACAATAGCATTACTTGGTTCCCCACCAGAGCTCTCAGCTTGATAGACTTTGTGTGTGCTGTTCCTGCAATTGCATGAGCTGTGAGGTAAGCAGCCACTTCTTCCACTGCCTCTTCCACTGATATAGCATCCATGATAGAATTACTGAGCACTTCTCCATCTTCTTCTGTTTCTATTGCTTTGACCTGTGCCCCTTTTGTTGCACACACGTGCCCATGTGTATACTTCTCTCCACAGCTGTAACACAGCCCATTTGCTCGTCTATATTCCTTCAGCTGTTTTGCCTTCCATACATCACCTGGAGCAAATTGTGGTATGTTGGCCTGATACTCCCCACGGTTTGTTGTACCCCGGTTTACTACATACTTGCTGGTGTGTGTCACCTGAGATTTCCCCCTTTGCAGCAAGGACTCCTGTACTATAGCATACTCTGTTGCAGCTTGCACAGTTTTGGGTAACTGAATTTCCACATCTGCCTTGATTTCGTCCTTCAGACCCAGAATGAACTGCATGACCAACATGGTTTCGCTTACCCCTCCTTCATACAACCTTACTTGATACACCAGCTAGTTGAACCGAACTCTGTATTCTTGCACTGTGTCGGTTTGCTTGATCACTAGGAGATCTCTCATGCATGATCTGTGTATGTTCAAGTCGAATTCATTCAATATTGCTGTGCTGAAAGCTGTCCAATTCATACACACGTCAGTGTACTTCACCGATTGATACCAGTGTGCTGCATTTCCTTGCAGGTGGAGCGAGGCTGACACGAGCTTGAAATTCTCTGGAATTTGATAGAGCTGGAAATAAGCCTCACAGTTGTCCAACCACGTCCTAACTCCCTCTCCATCAAACCTGGGAAAGTCCATCTTCGGCATCCACGGCCGCTTGTTGGTGTAGCCGTCTCCTCGGCCTGACTCAAATTGCTCTCCTCCCTGCGGTTTTCTGGTGGCTTTGCTTGATGTTTCCCGTGTGGTGGTGGCTAGGGTGGTGGAGCGGGTAGAATGATCTGGGCGTGGTGTCAGGAGCCCTTGTTCCACGGACAGACCTGCCCCAACAACTGGCGTGGCCCCCGATTCCTTCATCGCTCTGGCGGCTTGCACTTGCTCTTGGTGGATCTGGCCAATTGAGCTCGCCGACAGGTTGACTTTGGCCTGCACCGCGTCCAGCCGGGTGACCTGCTCCCCGAACTTCGCGTCCAATTCATCCAACCTGGTCTGGATCGTGGCGATCCCCTCGATCTGAGATTTCATCTCCTGTAGTGACTCGAATCCCGTCAACACCTTTTCCTCGAACGTCGCCATCAGATCAACCAAGTGCTGCGTCTGTGCACTGGGCTTGAACGGCACTATCGCGGCTCACCTCTGAATCACACCCAACGCCGATCTTGGATTTACAGCGAGCCGCCCGAAAGCAGTTCACCACTAATCGGTCGATGTTACGGGTTGATCTCGAGTTGCGGAGCGCGAATCGGACCGTACAAAGCTTATATACAAAGTTGTTATGTCCTTGCGGTGGATTGCTCCGACAGATTTGGGACGGTGGCGATGACTTGGGGAGGAAGAAGCTGGGGTAGAGAGAGAGAAGGAGACGGGAAGATAGATTCTATTCCATTCAATTCATCGATGATCGTACATCCAGGTCCCTCCTGAGCTTATAACTGCGCTCGATCCAACACTCACACGCCTAAGGCAATGACATGGCCCATACAGCAACTAGCCCAACACGCACGCCTCACACTTCAGTAGTCATCTGACGTGTCAGCAATTCTCCTCGTTTCTCTGTCACGGCAGCCCCTTTCTTCAGCTTGTGCTTTCCTGGCACGGTAGCGCTTCCCTCTGCTTTCTCTGTCGCGGCAGAACACTCCACTGAGTTAGCTGACGTGACACTTATGAGCTATTAAGTCCTGGCAAACTAGCTGCAAACGTTGCAGGCTATAAAATCTAGCGGCGGCCTTCTGGTGGTTTGTGCTAGTTTCTCTTTTTTCCATTGTTCTTCTTCTGTTTCTGAGTCCTTCTACTCTGTTCTCCTTCTACTATATCAATGAAGGGAAAAGCTACTCTAAGGCGCCGCACGCCAGCTCTCCCTAGCGGCGCGTCACGATTCGGTAAAAACATATCGAATACCCGCGTGGCTCCAACAACCACTCCTCCATCTTATTCGTATCCTGGCCAGACAATCTCATTTTCTCTCTCGCTGAGACAGCCACAAGAGCAGCGCGGCCGACGACCATGCAGTAGGCAGGGTGCCGCCGAGCACACCACGGGTAGCGGGTAGGCCGCCGCCGGCGAGCGCGACGAGAAGGTCCATCGGGTAGGGCCGGGATTCCGCCGCCGTCGAGCCTGAGGAGGAGGCTTCCGCCGACGAGCGCGAGAGGAGGCGTCCATGGACTAGCGCGGGGAGATCGCCGCCGAACAGAATGCGGCTGGGAGAGCACCGCCGAGCACGCAGGCGGGTGCCCGGGAGTCCGCCGTCTTCGAGCCTGAGGAGGAGGCTGCCACCGTCGAGCGTGCGGAGGTTGAAGACAACAAGCACGCCATGTGCGCGATGAGGAGTCCGGTGACATGCGCGTTACGTGCCAGAGTTTTCCTCTTCCCCTAAATCTCGATCTGCCATGCTTTTGAATTTTTCACGGAGAAACTCGTTGATTTTGCATGTGAGCTTAATGTGGAGCGATCCCTAGTTTCATGTGCCTCTGTCGGAGAATGACTCCCACGGAACAGGGTGGTCAAACTCACGAAGAGAGTTCGTGTAAGGGGTCGAACACGTTGGTCAAACAACCCTCAACCTGCACGGCGACGGTGCTCATCGAGCATGAGGAGGGACATCACGACAGAGATGGACACCAGCCCGTACCCAAGTTCACGGCCCTCGTGTGGAGGTAAAACCGCTACTCCTCCTTGTTTGTATTGCACTGCTATGGAGGTTACAGTACAATGAGCTTGCCGAGGACTCTCTTTTGGCAATGGTGTGCGCAAGGAGAGGGAAACAGTAGTCTTCTTCTTCCTCGCGTGTAGGTAGCTAAGCTAGACTCAAAGTGTGATCCCTTGCTACGGTGGAGCACCTCCTCCTTTTATAGGCACCCCGGGCCTCTTCCCTGCGCTTGGCAGCGGAAGGGCTACCACATGGCGACAGAAGGAGGAGCGCGGTGCACCGCAGCCCAGCTGTCCATGGACGCGGTCCATGGGCGTAAAGCTGATGCTTGTGGCAGAGAAGCCACCGTCCATCCAGGACGGCCAGCTGGGGCTGCAGAGGAACGTGGGGGTGCCCACGGTGACGTCGGCCTTGGAGCGTAGCGCCGGCCGGTCCCCTTATCACCAAAGAGGAAATCCTTGTAGTCCGGTGCGCGTGGCGCAGCTTTGTTGACTCCTTTAATCACCAAAATGGCAACTGCGGTGTCGTCGTCACCGCGCGCAGAGGCGCGCGTCACTCTGCAGCCACTGCAGAGCCCATGTGCGCTCTGCAGAGGTTGCTTTGCAGCGAAGGAATCCCCGTGAGGGCTGGGCCGCCCTGTGGAGGATTCGGCGTTGACTTCCCTTCAGGGAAGATCTCCTTGAGGAGGGAGCAGCAGTAAGGGGTGCCTCTGCAGGCCTCCGCTGCCTCCTGAGCCTTCACGAGGCAATTTGCCTCGCGAGTCTCTCCAGGCCGTAAGCCTGCTCCTTAGCGAAATTTGGCCTCCGAGTGTCGAGGGCCATGGAGGATAGGCCCAGCACACCCTAGTTCTCACTGGGCCGACAGTAGCCCCCGGCCCATGATGGGCACGATGTAGTCCAGTGGACGCAGGCGAATCGTCATGGGCCCAAAGTGTCCGGCCAGCCTGAGACACGTGTAGGGCAGTTGAGCCATGGCGACACGTTCTCTTCGGAGATAGTGGGCGTAGTGGCGGGACCCACCATGTCTTGGTAACTGCCTTGAGGTGATATAAAGCCTGCAGCGCCGGTTCAGGCAGCAGTTACTGCCCCATTCGCGCTCTCGCCTCTTCGCTCTTGACTCCTGCGCTCCTTCGACCCCGAGCTTCTCCGCCGCCCTCTCTTCCTCGACCATGGGTGCCAAGAAAGACAAGGCGGCGATGGTGAATGACCCTGCTGGGGCACAGCAGGAAGACGAGTTTTCGCCGGCGCTCGTGATACCCGCATCCACATGGCGGAGGCGCTGGACAAGATCAGGCTGATGGCCGCGGGCAAGAACAACGAGCACGGCGCCAGCGTTCTCAAGGCGGCGCGCTTCGGCAAGCTCGCGGCGGGGCTGCACCCCATTTTCTTCCAGACCATATTCGCTGGCCTGGTGCTGCCATTTTCCCCTTTCTTGGAGGAGGTTCTGGCTTTCTACCAGATCTAGCTTCTTCATCTGCACCCCAACTCCATCCTGATCCTCGCCATTTTCGCATATCTTTGCGAGCGTATTTGGGGGTGATGCCTTCCGTGGCCTTCTTCCGGAGCTTCTACGCGCTCCGCTCCACGGCGCCCGGCGAGCGATCTGGATGCGTGTCCTTCCGCATTGCGGACGGGATGGGAGGCATCTACATCCCCATGTCCTGGGACGGCGATAAGCCCGTCACGCGGGTGACGAAGAAAGTGGACGACTTCCGTCAGCGATGGTTCATCGTGGACGCCAAGACGCAGAACCCCTTCTTCGACGTCCCTGAGGCGCCGTCGCTGAAGAACTCGAACTGGTCAAGCGCGGCCTTCCAAAGACCGAAGATTGCTGACTTGGTCGCGCGCATGAGGCTCCTCCGCGAAGCTGGCCTCACGGGCAGATGGTAGCTGAAGACTTCGTGAGGCGCCGCATCGCTCCTCTCTAGAAGCACACGAAGCCGGCGTGGATGTATTCTGGCCCGGCGGACCCGATGCGGCTGCACTGTGGCTCCCACACCCCTGACGTCATTGCCACCATCATGGGCATCCTCTTCACCGCCCCGGATGTTCCTGTGCCGAAGAGTGAGCTCGCAAGGCCCATCCACCAGCTCACTCCGAAGAAGCGCCTCGCGATCCTGGAGCAGATGCCGGAGTTCACCCCCAAGGTCTGGCGGGGGAGGAAAAGAAGGAGGCTGTGGCACCCGTGGTGGAAGAGGACTGGTCCGCAGAATCTCCCGCCGCATCTGACGCCGATCCGCGCGTTGTCTCTGGAGGGACGAATCCTTCGGCAGGGGAGGCGAGCTCCTCGAAACCTGCGTCTCCCGAGGAAGAAGTTCTGGAGATCTCGTCCAGCGGGACGATGATTACCTTGTGGTCCCCTCGCGCCAGGCCGCGGAGGAGGAAGAAGATAGCGACCGGGAGGCCGCAACGGGGCGCTGCGAGCCCCGCTCCAAGGCCGGCCATGACAGGGCCGCCAAGAGTCCGGCGGGCAGCCCTCTCAAGAGGAAAGCCGAGGCAGCCCTTGAGGGGTCCGGAGCCGCGGCGTCGAGGCCGTGGCGGTCGTCAAACATGGTGTGCGTTGACTCCCGCGCCAAGGCATCTGGGTAAGGGTTGGCTCCCTTGTCTGTTTTCGCTTCTTATAAAAAACCTTTGTTCCCCTCGTGAAGACCTTTCTTGCTTGCTTGTCAGGGATTTGGTGACGGCGAAGCGCCGTAGGCTGCGCAAGGCTGCGGAGGTGAGGGGCGCCACCACGACAGCCGTTGAGGGGCCTGTGGAGCCCTCAGCTGAAGAGGTTGCCAGGCCCGTGGTGATGGACGCCACGGAGCCGGCTGCGGATGAGGCCACGAGGCATGTTGTAGAGGGGGCCACAGGGCCTGCGGTGGAGGAGGCCACAGGGCCTGTGGTGGTTGTGCCTCTCATCGAGGCAACTGCTTCGTCTCCTCTCGCGGAGGAGCGCCGCGAGGAGGGGATGGTGGAGAGGGCGCCATCGCCGCCACGCCACGTCACTCCAGCAGAGCGCCAGGAGGAGACCGCCGCGGAGACGGCGGTGAGCAACACGCAGGCGAGGGAAGGCGCCGACGTCGAGATGGAGGAGAACGTTCCTCCGCCGCCCCCGCCAAGCGCAGAACCTGAGGGGGCAGCAGCTTCTTCTAAGGCCGCAGTGAGCGCAGCTGCGGCGGACATAACGATGGCTGGACAGCTTGGCCCAGCCCCCCGAAGCTCGAGAGGAGGCGCCGCTAGAAGGTGACTGCGTTGGTGACCACGCCGCAGGTGGTGGAGAGGGTTTGCTCTAGAGCCCCCAGGCCAGAGTTGACCCTGGCCCAAGCACGGAGCTCCCTCCACCTGAGGCTAGTGCAGATGTGGGAGCTTCCGCGCCTCGTGGGAGCTCGTGGGCTCTGGTCCTGAGCGGCAGGAACTGGAGCGGCGCTCGCCGCGGCTCTGCTTTCCGCCTGGCGAGGGAAGCGCTGGACGGGCTAGAGGCCCAACTCGCCCTCGAGGAGGCTGAGCTCGCCAGGAAGTATGACGAGCTCGAGAAGGCTCGCTTCTTTGAGACTGTGGAGCGTTGCCGCCACGACAATGAGGCCATGCAGGCGCAGCACGAGGAGGCGCTGCGTTTCGCCAAGGAGGTCCGCGAGAGCGCGGTGTGCGAGGCTCAAGAGACACTGGAGCCAATCCAGGCAGAGCGCGAGGCCGCGGTCGAAGATCGTGAGGCGGCCATTGCGGAACGCCAAGCTGCAGCCTCGGAGCGCGCGGCCCTCGAGACCACGCTGGCCGCTCAGCGCCAAGAGCTCGCTGACCGTGAGAAGAAGATCATTGAGGATTCTGAGGTCGTGCGGAAGTCCTTGGACCAATACCGTGTGTTCTTGGACGCCCGTGAGCAAGCACAGGCGGCGCGCGAGGTGGAGGCGCTCTAGCGCGAGGAGCAGCAACTGCAGGTCGACAGGGAGCTGACCACGCAGCGTGTGGATCTCGAGGCGCGTGAGGGCAATCTGGCCGAGGCTATAGGCAAGCACGGCGAGGAGGTGGCCAGGCACAAAGAGCTCGTGCTGAAGTCCAACCAGAAGCTCGCCAAGAGGAAGGAAGAGGCTGAGAAGGAGGCCATCGCCAAGCAGAAGGAGTACCGCGCTGCCGTCGCCGAAGATTACGCCGGGAAGTTTAAGAAGCAGGAGGATCGCTTCAAGAAAAAACGCGCGGAGGACCACGCCCGCATTGTTCAGCTGGAGCAAATGAACACCAGCCTGAACTCCCAGGCGAGGCGCGCCAGGGATGGTCGTCGCCGCACGGAAGAGGCTCGCGAACGTGCGGAGCATGACCTTGTCTCCCTGATGGCTTATATGGAGGAGATGAATGCGCAGGTGGGCCCTGCCGTGGAGCGTGCTGAGGAGGCTGAGCACATCGTGCAGGCGGCACGGGTCTTGACGCAGCAGCGGGAGCACATGTTCAAGTCCTTGGTGACTCGGGGAACACTCTCGCAGGGAAACTGGGAGTGGACGCCCCTGCGGTTCCCGTCCACGGGAACGCCGACACCTCCACGTATCTCGCCTACTTTGATCAGTTCTTCTCCACGCTTGAGGGCCCTGTGGCGGAGATGGGCGACGTTGTCGATGAGGAGTCCCGCAAGCTCTTGATGGTGGCGATCGATCGCCTCTTCGCCAACCTCCAGCGTCTTCATCCCGGCTTCGACTTCGAGTCCGTGACCGAGCCTGTCGAAGCGGACCAAGCCCTGGACCTCTCCAACTTGGTTCGGGAAGAAGTCAACAACTACGTCGACCGCTTCAAGAGGGTCGAGGTGGAGCAGGCCGCTGAGGAGGAGGAAGGCGCCGAAGAAGAAGAAGCTGAAGAGGAGGCTGAGGAGGACGGCGATGGTGAGGCCTCTGCCTAGGCCGCTCCAACAACAAGACGCGCCTGAGGCGCAGTTATCTTTGCTTTAAGACTTGTCTCATTTTATTCTGGTTTGTAAGACACTTTAATCTGTGCTACTATGTGTATGTCCCTTGATGGGCCCTTCATCCCTGTTCCATGTCTTTTTCGCTCTACGTCGTCAGGACCCATCTCTTTTGCGCTATGACTCCGCCACTGCGGTATGCCGGAGCTTTGACTCGGCAAGGCCAGGGGGTGTTTAAGGCTTAGAGAGGTGAGGGCTCTCGAGTTGCGGTGCTCGAGGGCCCCCTTTGACGCACAAGCAGTCTGTAACAGCCCAAAGTTTGAGAACCTAAAAAAACCTGAGTAAAATTTTCACTTTTGTGTTTCATTGCATCATGGCATCCATTTTAAGTTGCTAAACAACACACTAATTGGTTTGGCATCATTTAGAAACAAAATGCCAAACTTGCTATAACAAATCCCAAAGTAATGAAAGCACTCAAACTTGCAAAACAAAGATACTTGACATCTTATATTTGTCAAGGAAGTTCCAAGAGTTCAAAAATAATATTATGCACTTGCTCTAAAATTACTAAAGGAGCAACATTTTTTGAATTTAGCAAATGCCCTATTTTTAACCCTATGAACAAAGGTTGTCCAAACTATTTTATTTTGCAACCCCAATTTTTGTGGTGCTTCTACATGTTGTTTGGAGGCTACTTGATTTTCTCAGATTTTTGTAAAATGTTTAAGTGCCTCCAGAAAATCACTGAAATGCTGCTGGATTTTAAAAGAAATAGAAAAGGACCAATCTGTGATGGAAGAAAATCTGCCAGGGGCTTTTGTAAAATCTTCTTCTTCCTCCCTGTAGCGACCGAGAAGCTCCGCTCGTGCCACACCAGCTCGACGCCGGGCCCCCTCCTCTCTGCCTCCACCTGCAGGAAGAGGAGCACCACGAGGTCGCCCTGCTCCTCCTACCCTACCCACTCGCTCACCTGCCCCTCGCTCCCCATTTTCTTCTCCCCACGAGCTCGCAACCGAGCCGCCATGTCCGATCTCGCCGCCGGAGATTGAGCTTGGCCCGAGCAAATCGAAGACCGTAGGAAGCTTCGTCGCGTCGCCTTCTACTTCTCCGCCAGAGGAATTGAGCCGGGGAGCCCCGAATCGACCGCGCCGTCCGCATCTTCTCCGACCACGGCCGCCGCTGCGCCGAGCAATTCCGGCCGTCTCCGTCCATCCCTGGTCCTCCCGAGCAGCACCACGCGTTCAGGGTGAGCCTGCCGTCCTTCTGGACCCCTCCACCCTCCCTCTCTCGCCGTAATCTCGCCGTGGTTTCGCCGTAGTCCCGTCGTCGTAGCTCGCCGTCCGGTCGTGGAACCAGCCTGGACCGGGCTGAAGGCCGTTTCTCTCGGCCGCATAACCGGCCCGTCCGCCGGCCCAAACCAGCCTGGAGGCCGGACGTCTCTGGTACAAGGCCGGCCTGGAAACCGGCCCAAGCCGGGCTGGAGGCCGGTTTAACTTTTTTTTTCTTTTTTCGCTGCTCCTTCTCCATTTCTTCCCTATAGCGCATGCCTCCCGCTCCTCCCTCACACCATTAGGGACCTCGTACTCCAATGATTCTCCTGTTTCATCTCTTTCTTTCGAGTTGGGTAATTATTGTTATTGTTGTTGAAATTAATTTAATTAAAAGCATAAGTTTAAAAGAGGGAGTTGATAAATGTACTACCCTGTTTTTAGTTCATCAGAAAATTGTGTGTAATATACCAAAATACCTAGAAAAGTGTAAACTATCTAAAATCATCAATATCATGCATCTTTGATCACAAGTACAGTACTGCGCTGTTAGAAACTAGTAGAATCATTAAGTGAAAGATGGGGAATTTCCTTCTCTAGTTGAAGTAATCCTTTTCACACCCCATTTAAAATTGCTAGATAGCTTATGTTAAGTGCAGTACACTAAAATGTCATGTCATCATGAGTGTGCATTGCACCTGTTGTATTTCGTGGTATTTATTTGCTCCTTTCCGGTGTTGTTTGTGCATCGGTAGATCAAGGAGTGGAAGTGCCACCACCGAATCGTGACGATCCCTATTACCAGCCATATCAACAAGGCAAGCGTAATCCCCCCTCTGAGCATGTCTTATCCTAATTTCCGCAAATATTTTCTCTACTATAATATTGCATGTGGTTCTAAATGTCAATTTTTATTGGATTAGAGTATCCTATAGTTGTGTTAAGTTTCCGTTGCCATTACCTGTTTCCCTCCTATTATCCATAGGATTGTATTGTTGGCCTGAGATACTTAACTATGCTATGTTGATGCTTAGCCATGCTTAGTTAAATGTTTATTCATCCGATGGATATTTCATGTTGGAAACAGATGTTGAGATGCTCGGATGATGGTGGAGAAATTGTGGTGACAGGTAATAAAATGCTTAAAGGTGGGGATGAGAGGCCACTGTGGTTGTGGTGCCTTGTCTCGTTCTCGCCGCCTAGGTGCGAGTTCTTTACCTCCCGAACCAAGACTGAGCGTGCAACCATGCGTGAGGACTATGCAATTGCAGGAACCCTTATTCGACTAAATAACTTGTGAGGGGCTAGCCAGGGTCCTCTAGTTCGAGCTTCCATTTGCGCGTGTGTGAAGATGGTGGTTGAGATTGGGATGAGGATTGTGGTGTTAGGAAAATAAGTGGCCGTGGGGCAGGGTGTTGGAGGCACTGAACCTGTCCTACCACCACTGATGATCCTGGAAAGTCTCAAGCGAGGGAGAAGTCGTCACCGCTCCCACCCAGCCGGCTTTCCATGGAAGAGAGCTAATTGTACAGGCAATGGGCTGGACGGTACGCGTGGCAAACATTGTACACCCCTGCAGGGTTAAATCTTTTCGAAAAGCCGTGTCCACGGTTACAGACGACTTGGGAAAGGACGATAAGACCATAGAATAACTTGAACGGAATGATTAAAACCTGAGTACTAAAGGTACTGCTCAAGAATGCAAGGTTGACTTCCTCGAGGGTGATTCGGGGAGGTGCCTTTGTAGAACAGTACAATGATGATGGTGGTAGATGATGAGAAAGGATCAAAAGACAAGAGTACTTCTTACCCCTTTTGAAAATATTCTGATTAGTCGATGCCATGGAGTTATGTTTCTATAAATAAAATCAGCTTTATGCAAAACAGCCATAAAACTTTGAAAGCCTCATCGAGCTAAAGCTCTATATTTAATCTTGCGAGTTCGTCGAACTCAACGTCGTTTGTTTTGTTTCAGAGGAGGACTTCACCGACCTCGAAGGTGGGTTCTTTGTGGACGTCGACGAGTAGTTTGGGGTTCCCAGGTGGCAGCTTGGGACATCCCGGAACAGCTGGCGTTGGATGTTTATTTGTAGGCCTCTTAGGCCATAATTTGGTTCTTGTTGTTTAGAACAACCTAATTCGCTTCCGCATGATGTACTGTTGGGTCTGTGACCTCTGGTTGTAATTTGCTATCTTTCTCTATTATAAGAGTTGAACTATAATGCTTTGAGTCGTAGAGTCTGTGATGTGCCAGTTGTTCCACAAGTCTTGATCTCTCTATTATGCATTGATAGTTGTGCCTGTGTTAGGGCATCAATCGGGGTGTTGCGTTGCCGATGATCAATTCCGAGCAACGCCTGCCAAAGGTTTTGGCCGGGGAGTGGTAAACCCGTAACCTCCGGTTGTATCACCTAACCAGTGACACACAGCATCTCTGTATAGCCGTCGGGTCGGGGCGCCACACAGTCCATGAAGCGCGAGGGAAAAAACCCGTTCGAGGGACGACATATACTCGTGAGAGAGAGGAAAAACTCCTGAGGCGTGAGCGCTGGACTTAGCTTTGCGAGACTTTGGCCTTGTAGAGGACATCGGTTTCCCTGATAGTGCGCTTTCCTCTTGAGGTTGCAGCGTGCCTTCACGAGCTTGGGGGGACTCTTGTTCCCTGTATTGGTTAGAGAGGCAAACCCAAAGCAAAAACATGGTAGTAAAACTCATGCGTGCTTATAGGTTTCCTCACGAGTATCCCGCGAGGAGAGTCAGTACCAAGGTCCTTTGGTGAGGTGGCGTGTTTGGGAGCAAGCCCTTGGGCCAGAGCTCTTTGGTGAGGTAACAAGCGTGAGAGCGTGCTCACGTGTTAGAGCTCGGATCCTTTGGATTTTGCGGTGCTACTGGGGTGCTCTCGAGGCACAGTCACCGTACTCAGCCCCCGCTCGCGAGGTGCGCATGGGGAAAAAATATGAGCGCGAATGAACCAAAAAGATGAAAAGTAAAAACTCACCACCAAAATATTACACAGCGGCGCCTCAGCGCAATGTTTCATTGAGAAACGAATTGGTTCATTACACTTGGTATTGCCAAGATAAAGTTTTCCATGTCGAGGCATGGGGACCACATTTAGTGGCTGAGACTCTTCACGGCCTGCGGCGGCACGTTATGGGGAGAGCTTGGAGGGGCTGGCCCTCGGGAGGAGAAGCTTTTGTGAAGCTTGGAGGTGAAGTTGTGCGCTTCCCTCTAGAGACAAAAAATGCCTGGTGTGACTTTGATCACGGTAGAACTTGCGTAGGTGTGCAATGTTCCATGGGTTCTTGACCGGGATGCCGTCCTCCATTTCGAGGCGTACCGCGCCGGGCCTGGCGATGTGTGCGACCCTGTAGGGGCCTTCCCACATGGGCGAGAGCTTGTGGAGACCTTCCCTGGAGAGGATTCTCCTGAGGACGAGGTCGCCTGTCTCGAGAGTGCGTGGACGTATGTGGCGGCTGTGGTAGCGTCGCAGGTCTTGCTGGTACTTTGCTGCCCTGAGGGCGGCACGGCGGCGCAGCCCGTCGAGGAGCAGCAGGTCGTCGTTGTGGAGGTCCTCTTGATCGTCCTCGTTGAAGGCAAGGACCCGTGCGGATCCATGCTTGATCTCTGTGCACTAGTACAGAACAACACATCAGATACCCCTCTATGTCAACGGCAAGAGTTAGGCGACGGAAAAATGAGCTCCGCGCGCTTCCGCGAGTGCGCGCGCGCGCTAGTCGGTCGATGGGCCCGACACAATGGTAAAGGAGGCTGAAAAGATCTCCGTTGCTCATATATAGGCAACGGAGGAAAGAATATCTCCGTTGCTGATATTGCCACATCAGAAACGGAGATTGGTCTATCTCCGTTTCCCATGTGAAGGCACATTAAGCGGTGCCGGTATTAATATCTCCCACTCCAGTACTGTATCGCACTCTCACTCTCAGTCTCACTCTCCCCAGTTCCTAACCCTAGCCGCACACGCTCTCCTACTTCACCCATCGATAGCGAACCCCTCCGGCGCCGACGGAAGTCAGGATGGAGCATCTTCCTCCTCCCACCCTCCGAGGCACAGCCCGGATCTCCCCTACAACTGGGGCGAGATCCCCGGCGACTGCGGTCGCGAGTTCATTCTGAGCCGTCAAATCCCATCCGGATCCACGGCGGCGGCGGCCACCGACGCCCGGATCTCGTCCTCATCGTCCTCCTCGGACGATGAGGACGAGGATCTGGAGGTCGGTCTCCTCCTCTCTCGCGCCTCCTTTGAGCGCGAGCGCGCTGAGGGTGTCATTCGGGCGTCTGCGATGCAGAGTGCTATCCGCATCTCCGCCGCCGAGCACGCGATAGAAGCCGCCGAGGAGGCGTTGTTCCAGACGCGGCTCCGGGCCTCCCTGGCCAGGGCCCTGGGCCAGATGCGGCGGCAGCGGTGGCGGCGGCGGAGGAGGAGGATGAGGAGGAGGAGGAGGACGCTCCGGTGTTCGAGCAGGATGAGGTCTCCTCTGACGTCTCCTCTGGCAGTGGCTCCGGCACCGACGCCTGGGACGCAATCCGCGACGGAAAGCGACCCCGCCTCGCCTAAGGTAAATGACCGCTCTGTTAGCTACTTATTTAGCTCGGTTTGTTCTGTTAGTTAGCTCTGTTCAGCTATGTATTTGCTATGTTAGCTAATTATTTAGCTCGGTTTGCTTTGTTTAGCTATGTATTTGCTATGTTAGCTACTTATTTAGCTCAGTTAGCTCTGTTAGTTAGCTCTGTTCAGCTATGTATTTCTATGTTAGCTACTTATTTAGCTCGGTTTGCTTTGTTTAGCTATGTATTTGCTATGTTAGCTACTTATTTAGCTCAGTTTGCTCTGTTAGTTAGCTCTGTTCAGCTATGTATTTGCTATGTTAGCTACTTATTTAGCTCGGTTTGCTTTGTTTAGCTATGTATTTGCTATGTTAGCTACTTATTTAGCTCAGTTTGCTCTGTTAGTTAGCTCTGTTCAGCTATGAATTTGCTATGTTAGCTACTTATTTAGCTCGGTTTGCTTTGTTTAGCTATGTATTTGCTATGTTAGCTACTTATTTAGCTCGGTTTGCTCTGTTAGTTAGCTCTGTTCAGCTATGTATTTGCTATGTTAGCTACTTATTTAGCTCGGTTTGCTCTGTTCAGCTATGTATTTGCTATGTTAGCTACTTATTTAGCTCGGGTTGCTCTGTTAGTTAGCTCTGTTCAGGTATGTATTTGCTATGTTAGCTATTTATTTAGCTTGGTTTGCTCTGTTAGTTAGCTCTTCAGCAATGTATTTAGCTCGTTTGCTTTGTTTACTGCTTATTGGCTTTGTTTATTAGCTTTGTTTGCTGTTTTTAACAAACAATATTCGTTGTTTCAAGGGCTTGGTGGATGCTTGGTGACGATGTTGCTGCCGTGAAGGCCTAGGAGCGGGGCTCCATACACGGTGCCGTCACTAGGAGCAGTACATTTTACGCAGCAGGAAAGGCAGTAGATGTTCATCTGGCGGCCGTGAAGACATAGGAGCAGAGCTCCAGCCACGCGCACTGATGAACTTTTGTAAAGCAGGGCGTACAGGAATACGGTGACGACCGGGCGGCCGTCTAGTCGCATGGAGCGGGGCTCCACCGACGGCACAGCCCGTCACCGTGTTTTTTTTGTTTTCCTGTAACCCTTATTAGAAACGGTTATTAGCAAAACTCCGTGTCTAATGTTAAATATATCAGAAACGGTTTATCTCCGTTGCCATTGTGAGGCTTCACATCAGTGACAGAGGCGGGGACACGGACCCTTTCTCCGTTGCCGATGGGGTTTTTTGGCCCGTTTCCGATGTGTCGTTCTGTACTAGTGGTTGGGAGGACTGCTTCAGCTCCATACACGAGGGCGAATGGCGTCTCACCAGTGGGCTTCGTGGGGTTCGTGCGGATGGACCAGAGCACGGACGGGAGTTCGTCTATCCAGCCCTTGGCGTAGCCTTTGAGGGGATTGAAGCTTCTTGTCTTGAGGCCCTTGAGGACCTCAGCATTTGCTCGCTCGGCTTGACCGTTGCTCTGTGGGTGAGCCACCGAGGCAAGCAGAGCTTGGTGCCGAGGCTCTCGCAGTAGGCCCTGAAGATGCCGCTGGTGAACTGTGAGCCATTGTCGGTGATGATGCGATTTGGCACACCAAAGCGGCAGACCAGGCCTCTGATGAACTTTACTGCTGCTCTGGCCGGTATGCTGCGCACTGCTTCAACCTCTGACCATTTGTGAACTTGTCGACGGACACGAAGAGGAAGCGGTAGCCCCCTTGTGATCTCGGGAAGGGTCCCAGATGTCTAGCCCCAGACCGCGAAAGGCCAGGAGAGCGGGATGGTTTGGAGTCCCAGTGCAGGCTGATGGACTTGCTTGGCGTGGAACTGGCACGCATCACAAGACTGGACGATGGTGGTAGCATCTTGAAGCACTTGGGGCCAGTAGAATCCGCTCCTGAAGACCTTGCCTGCAAGGGTGCGTGCAGAGGAATGGTGGCCACACTCTCCACTGTGAATGTCTCTGATCAGCATGCGGCCTTCCTCGGGGGACGCACTTGAGTGCAATTCCATTTGGGCGCTTGCGGTACAGGTCTCCCTCGAGGATGTAGTATGACTTGGCTTGTCGAGCACTCGTTCCGCCTCCGCGTCTTCCTCGGGGAGGACTCCCTTCAGCAATAGTCCTTGAGTTCGTCGACCCAGCCTGTCTCTTGATGCACCATAGCCAGCAGCAGACGCTCCCCTGAGGATGGACCGCAGTTGGGTGCCCACCTACAGGAGGTGGTGGGAGTACTTCGTCTGTGCTTGTGGCTGCTGCTTCTTGTGGCTGCTTTATGGACGCCTTGGAGAGTCTCTCTCAAAACGCCGGCCGGCTGGGCCTGCCTTCGTGATGCTCGCTTGGCGATGTCATCTGCCTCCTGGTTCTCCTTCCGCGGGATGTGCATGAGTCCATGCCTCTGAAGTGCTTCTCGAGCTTGCGGACCTCTTCAAGGTAGGCGGCCATGTGGTCGTCTTTAGGCGTGTAGCTCTTGTTGGAGAAGTTAACCAGGAGCTGGGAATCACCCTTTATGAGTAAGTGCTTGACGCCAAGGGCGATTGCGGCTCTGAGCCCGGCGAGGAGGCCTTCATACTCGGCGATGTTGTTGGAGATCTTGTCTATTGTGAAGCACAGCTGGATGGCGTAGTAGAGCTTGTCACCTTTTGGTGAGGTCAGGACAACGCCAGCCCCACCATTGCGGCAGGCGAAAGCTCCGTCGAAGTGCATGGTCCAGTGGCTTGGCATTGTATCTCCAGATGACGCGGTTTCTTCTTCACGAGGCTCTTCAGGAGTTGGGTCTGTCCACTCGGCGACGAAATCCGCCAGCGCTCTCCTTTTATGACTCTTGTGGTGTCGAAGCGCAAGTTGAATGGTTGCAGCTCGATGTTCCATCCTGCGACGCGGTCAGTGGCGTTGGGGTTGCGCAGGATTTGCTCCAGGGGGAAGGACGTGACCACCGTGATGGGGTGGCCCTGGAAGTAGTGGCGTAGCTTCCTGGAGGCGATGAGGAGCGCGAGGAGGAGCTTCTGCTGCACTGGGTAACGCTCGCGAGCATCTCGCAGTACAGTACTGACGAAGTAGACAGGATGCTCGACGAGGGTCGTCGATGGTGCTGCAGCGTCGGCTCCCTCGAGAGGCTCCTCAGGACCTTTGGCGAGGTTTGCCTGTGGAGGAGCCTCGGCAGGGGCTTGTGGAGGCTCGACTTGAGGCTGTGGGTCTGGCACTGGGTCTGGAGAGACTTTTCCGTCGGGAGGTTCTGGACTTGGTGTGGCAGTGCTTTTCTTGGGGAGAACTGGCTCTTCTCTTTCCACCACCAGGACGGCGCTTGCGTTTGTGGAGTGGCTGCTAGGTACAGCTTCAGATGCTCGCCTGCCCTGGGGGCTACCATGACTGGTGAGCTAGCCAAGTATTTCTTCAAGTCCTCAAATGCTTGTCGCCTCTGGAGTCCACTTGAAGGTGCCGGATTTCTTCATGATCTTGAAAAATGGCAAGCTCTCTCGCCGAACTTGGAGATGAAGCGGCCTAAGCTGGCCATGCATCCTGCTAGGCGCTGCATGTCCTTGAGGCGGCGAGGTGGCTGCATGTCTTCTATAGCCTTGATCTTGTCAGGGTTTGCTTCTATGCCGCGGTGGGACACGAGGAACCCGAGGAGCTTGCCTGAAGGCACCCCGAAGACGCACTTGGCGGGGTTTAACTTGATGTTCACCTTGCGCAGGCTGGCGAAGGTTTCCTCGAGATCCTTCAAGAGAGTGTCTCCCTCGCGAGACTTGACCACGATGTCGTCGACATAAGCTTCTGCATTTCTTCCCATCTGAGCCCCCAAGGCGATCCTCATGAGCCTCTGGAAGGTGGCGCCGGCATTCTTCAGGCCAAAGGGCATGCAAGTGTAGCAATACACACCACAAGGGGTGAGAAATGCTGTTTTCTCCTCGTCTTCCTTGGCCATTTGATCTGGTGGTAGCCTGAGAAGGCATCCAGGAAACAGAGGAGATCACAGCCGGCGGTGGAGTCCACAATCTGGTCTATCCTTGGCATGGGGTATGGATCCTTGGGGCAGGCCTTGTTCACGTCTGTGTAGTCGATGCAGAGCCGGCCTCCTCCATTGGGTTTTGGGACAACCACACCGTTGGAGAGCCAAGTGGGGTGGGCAACTTCTCGAATGATGTCTGCTGCTTTCAGCTTCTCTACTTCTTTGATGATGAACGCTTGCTTCTCGGGGGCTTGTTTCCGCGCTTTCTGCTTTACAGGGCGTGCGTTGGACACACGGCTAAGTGGTGCTCGATCACCTCCCTTGGTACACCGGACATTTCTGACGGAGTCCATGCGAACATGTCAGAATTTGCCCGAAGGAAGGCGACGAGCGCGCTTTCCTATTTGGGAGGCAAGCCAGCGCCTATGGTGACGCTAGCCCCCGAGCCCTCAGCCCCCGAGCCACTGGTGCTCAGCGACACCTTCTTTGTAGATGCTTGCTCTTGAGTGAACAGCTGCTTCTTCTTCTTGGGCCTCTCGAGAGGCTCCATGTCCTCGTCAGCGGGGAATGCCATGGCAGCGGCCTTGTAGGCGATCTCGACAGCGCGCGTGGCGTCCTGTACGTGACCATGGATGGTGATGGTGCCACCGCTGCCAGGGATCTTGACCATGTTGTAGGCGTGGTGCGTGACGGCCATGAACTTCGCGAGGGCGGGGTAGCCGAGGATGGCGTTGTAGGGCAGGCCAATGTGCGCGACGTCGAAGTCAATTAGCTCGGTGCGGTAGTTCTCCTGCGTGCCAAAGGTGACCGCGAGCCTCACTTGCCCCAGAGGCGAGATTGAGCCTGGTGACCCCGGTGAAGGGCCTGGAGGGCATAAGCCACTCGTAGGGCACTTGAAGCGTCTCGAAGGTCTCGACAGAGATGACGTTCAGGCCTGCACCCCCATCAATGAGCGTCTTGCCGACGGCGATGTTGTTGATGGTGGGGGTGCACACCAACGGGAGGGTGCCCACAGTCTTGGTCGACTTGGGGTGATCTTTGGCGTCGAAGGCGATGGTGTACTGGGACCACTTGAGGGGCGGGACGTCTCGACCCCGGGAAGCGCTGCATTGAGCTCGCGAGCGAACTGCTTGAACTGGTTGTTGGACTTGGGCGCTTGGGATCCGCCGAGGATGCATGCCATGGCACCCTTAGGGGCCTGGTAACCCCCAGGCTCTTCGTCGGGGAGGTTGTTGTTTTTCTCGGCGGCATTCGCCTGAGTCCCCTGGGCCTCTGGTAGTTGCCTTTGCGTCCACCTTGCGGTAACCACGGCCTCTGCCGCGGCTACCGCTGCCTTCTTCTTGCTCGCGCTTCTTGCTCAGCTGCTTGAGGTCATAGCAGTTCTCTGTCGCATGGCCGCGCCTGTTGTGGTAGATGCAGAACGGGCGGTTGTCCACCTTTTTCTCGCCAGCCTCGGGAGAGTCCTCGCGAACATGCTTGGCGTCGGGCTCTGCCGCTAGAACAGCGGTAGGCTTGCGCTTTGTCTCGTCACGCCTCTTCTGGGTCTTGGATCCCTCGACAGGGTCGTCTGCTGAGCCCACCTTGACGAAGAGGAGCCCTTCTTCTGCCTTGGCGCACTTGTCTGCGATGTCGAAGAGCTTCACCACGGAGGAGAGGGTATCGTGGATGCCGAGCTTCTCGAGCATCCTGTGGTTGGTGACGCCCTCTCTGAAGGCCGCAATGACGTGCGAGTCCGGGATGTTCGGGATCTTGTTGCGGACTTGGCTGAAGCGCTGGATGTACCTGCGGAGGGTCTCGCCAGGCTTCTGGCGCACAGCGCGCAGGTCGTTGTAGGTGAGGGCGCGCTCGTACGTGCCCTTGAAGTTTGCAACGAACTGCTGGCAGAGCTCCTCCCACGAGTCAATGGAGTCCTCGGGAAGGTTCAGGAGCCACGACAAGGCAGAATCCTTGAGAGCGTGGGAGAACCAGTTGGCCATGACCTTGTCGTCTCCCCCCGCAGCTGGATGGAGGTGGTGTAGAGCTGCAGGAACTCGATGGGGTTGTTCGTGCCGTCGTAGCCCTTGGGTAGGTCAGGCCTGAACTTCTGTGGCCAGACGACGCGACGCAGGCTGCGGGTGAAGGCCGCGCATCCTGTGGCGTACGAGGCAACGCCCCCTGAAGAGCTCGGTTCTGTCGCCCCGCTGGCCGATTTCCTCGACGATGCGCTTCTGGAGGTCCTTCTGGCGCTCCATTCCACCCGCGCGTCTGGAGGAGTCCGCTGCACGATTTGGCAATCGCGCGGCGAAGACGCGTGGGAGGCGGCCTTGTGGCCGCAGCCGGAGGCGGTCCTGGCGGAGGCGGCGGCGGCGGTGGTGCGCCATGCGCGGCAGTCCCTGCGCGCCCGGAGTTGTGGTGCACCAGAGAGCGCGACGTCGCCGGAGCTGCGCGCGGTGCAGCCGCGATGTCGACGAGGTGCTGGAGGCGGCCGAGCCAGTTGTCGTGCGCTTCGGCGGTGGGGCGGTAGCGGAAGAGCTCCGCGGCCATGAGCAGCGCGGTGTTCGGACTGGGTGCTGGACGCCCAAGAGTGGAGGCGCTGTGGCGCTGGGACGGATGCGAGGACTCAGCGTCCTCGCCGTGCCCGTGGTCGACGTCTTCGTCGAGCGGTCGTCGTGGTGGCCGTCGTCGTCCTCGGGGTGCTCCACACGCGGCTCAGCGGTGTTGCGCCCCAAGCGCGGCTGGCACGGGACGGCCGCGGGGTTGGTGGTGTTGGCAGCGGGCTCGGTGGTGCCCTGCCTGACGCCCGCCGGGTGGCGCGAGCTGCGCGAGTGTCCGCCATGGTGCAGAGGTCGGTGAAGGTTGAAGACGCGCCTCAGCCCCCTACCTGGCGCGCCAATTGTCGGAGAATGACTCCCACGAAACAGGGATGGTCAAGCTCACGAAGAGAGTTCGTGTAAGGGGCTGAACACGTTGGTCAAACAACCCTCAACCTGCACGGCGACGGTGCTCGTCGAGCATGAGGAGGGACATCACGACAGAGATGAACACCAGCCCGTACCCAGGTTCACGGCCCTCGTGTGGAGGTAAACCGCTACTCCTGCTTGTCTGTATTGCACTGCTATGGAGGTTACAGTACAATGAGCTTGCCGAGGGCTCTCTTTTGGCAGTGGTGTGCCAAGGAAGGGAAACAGTGGTCTTCTTCTTCCTTGCGCGTAGGTAGCTAAGCTAGAATGAAAGTGCGATCCTTGCTACGGTGGAGCACCTCCTCCTTTTATAGGCGCCCCGGGCCTCTTCCCTGCGCTGGCAGCGGAAGGGCTACCACATGGCGACAGAAGGAGGAGCGCGGTGCACCGCAGCCCAGCTGTCCATGGACGCGGTCCATGGGCGTAAAGCTGATGCTGTGGCAGAGAACCACCGTCCATGCAGGACGGCCAGCTGGGGCTGCAGAGGAACGTGGGGGTGCCCACGGTGACGTCGGCCTTGGAGCGTAGCGCCGGCCGGTCCCCTTATCACCAAAGAGGAAATCCTTGTAGTCCGGTGCGCGTGGCGCAGCTTTGTTGACTCCTTTAATCACCAAAATGGCAACTGCGGCGTCGTCGTCACCGCGCGCAGAGGCGCGCGTCACTCTGCGGCCGCTGCAGAGCCCATGTGCGCTCTGCAGAGGTTGCTTTGCAGCGAAGGAATCCCCGCGAGGGCTGGGGCGCCCTGTGGAGGATTCGGCGTTGACTTCCCTTCAGGGAAGATCTCCTTGAGGAGGGAGCAGCAGTAAGGGGGGCCTCTGCAGGCCTCCGCTGCCTCCTAAGCCTTCGCAAGGCGATTTGCCTCGCGAGTCTCTCCAGGACGTAAGCCTGGTCCTTAGCGAAATTTGGCCTCCGAGTGTCGAGGGCCATGGAGGACAGGCCCAGCACACCCTAGTTCTCACTGGGCCGACAGCCTCGATTTCTTTGGAGGACGATGCATCGAACTACAACTAAGAGATTTGTAGTCAATTGAACCTAATCAATCTGGTAATTACTACTGATTGAACCTATCAATTAGGCTTAATTAATCTGCGTACTAGAACCTAATTAAAACAATTGACGTGTAAGTTTTACAAATACTTGTCTAAATTGATTTGACACACATATCAACCTTTTTCAAAGGCAACTACAAGATTTTTAGATATATGTATTATGTTGGTTTGACACTAGATTTACAAGAGCAATTACTACATATTCAAATGCACCTATCAATTTGATTTGACATATCTATCAAGTTTAGAGAAACTATCAAATTATTAGATATAGCTACACATTGTTGGTTTGATACACTTATTACCACATGTACGAGAGCAACTACCGGATTTTTAGATGCAGCTATCAGGTTGATTTGACATACCTATCGGGTTTTTGATAGCAACTATCAGATTATTGGAGATAACTACCATTGTTGGTTTAGTACACTTAACACATTTACGAGACTAACTACCGGATTCTTAGAACCAGCTATCATGTTGATTTGACATACCTATCAGGTGTTTTGAGAGCAACTACCAGATTATTAGATGTAGATACCATTGTTGATTTTATACAGTTAATACATTGCAAGAGCAGCTACCGGATTCTTAGATGCAGGTGCCTGGTAGATTTTTAGATGCAAATACCAAATTGATATGATATATCTTCCATTTTCCTCGGGATCAATTATCATTTTTTTTAAATACAGAGTCCGAGTTAATTTGGTATACCTATCATTTTTTTTGAAAGTAATTACCGGATATTTTATCTCGGCTGGCAAGTCGTTTTATACGGTTCAACATGTTCAAATCGGCCTAATTAATCCGGCAAATAGGCATAAGTACCCGGGCACCTAGTAACAATTAATCTCATAACTACAACTAAGATAACAGGTGGAATGCTCTTTTCTGCATTTGTGTTGGAAATGATGGCGAAGAATTAATTTGGTTACTGAGACTAACTAATTTGATGACTGCAACCAATTAATCTGGTAACTGCAACTAAGATAACTACGCAGTGCTTTTTTTGCATTTGTGAAAATGACGTCGAGTATTAAGGTGACTGGGACTAATTAATTTGGTGAATGTAGTAACCAATTATTCAGTTAACTGCGAATAAGAAAACCAGTGGAGTGCTCTTTTTTACATCTGTGTAGAAAATAATGCGACTAATTAATCTTGATGATTGTTACCGTAGCTACTGCTAGAATAACCTGATAATGGTGATGATTTAATTGATATCTCTTGTAGGATAACCTGATAATTGTGAATAATTAATCTACTAGGATAATATGATAATTGGGGAATTTGATAGCCAGTGGTAAACAATCTGGTAGCTTTCCTGATGAACCTGGTAGCTGTTTCAAATAAACTTTTTAATTCTTTTGGGGAATATGGTAGCTAGTTGCCTATTTCTAACCTGCATCGTAGTTGTTCCTAATAAATCTTATAATTATTTTGGGGAATCTGGTAACTTTGTTTTTCTAGTAAACCTGTTTATTGTTATTAGGGAATCTGCTAACTTGCTTTATAGAACTTGGTACCTGTTCCTAATAAACCTGATAATCGTGTTGGAAATTTGGAGCTAGCTCTAAACTTGTTAGTTGTTTTGGTAATTGGTGTTAATGATTTTTATTTTTGTGTTGTCTATGCATATTTGTGGATGTGAGTAAAAAACATCATGTTAAGTTCAGCAAATGGAAGCTAGTAATTACGAGCACTCTACATGGAACACAAGTTGAAGAAAATAACCACAGCTTTGAGCTCCATCGATTTTTTTTGTACAAAGTGTATCAAAGTCCAAGTTCAAAGGAGTAGGGAACCACCTGCTGCACTTCTGATGTGTAGTGATGTTGCATGCATGATGTAGCTTGTAATTAGTAACTTGGTTCTGCTTTAATATAATTCCTCTATGATGATGCGGAGATCTCATTGTGTATGTAGTGTAGTCGTGAGCTTGAACGAAAAATCCTCGTTAATTGTGGAATTAATAGCCAGCTAGAAAAATTAAAAAAGGAGGGGCACGGCAGGAGGCCCAAAGTGAACGGCCCAAACTAACCAGCTGATAATCGCGAGCGAGCGGAAACGCGAGGCCAGCAGCAACGCGATTTTTCCACAACTAATAGGATCTCCGCATACTATCATGACCATTGATTATGCATCCAACGAACCATATTATTCCTACTATTTTATGTGTTAAAAAAACTAAAAAATATGTTAACGTGTGGTTTTAATTTTTTTTTCAATGCATGCACAGAAAATTCATGTTAGTACATGAATCTAAAATTCATGTTACATAAATCCATCAATTATTGATAATGCGTTGACATTTGAAAATTCGTTGATGAATTTGTTGCACGAATCTTGATGAAATGAAGGTGTGGATAGTATGTGGATATCATGTTAGTTGTGGTGTTGCATTTTCCGGCCAGCAGGGCGCCGCTCAGGTCGACCTGGGAGCGGCGCCGCTCTGTAGCACGGTCCAAAAAAGAGACCAAGCGAGATCCTCGGTTCCGAATACAAACCTTCCAAATTCAGTTAGTCGCCAGGAAGAAAACTAAAGCCAACTCCGAGTTCGGGACGAGGAGGCGAATCCGACAGCAGGCACACCGCACAAGCGCGTGGCTGCCTGCCTGCCCATATAAACACAAGCCAACTCCGACTTCGGGGTCGATCGGAGGCGAATCCGATATGATATGAGACAGAAGCGCGTGACGCAGCTCGCAGCCCATATAATCACCTCCCGACCCGATCGATCCCTCCTCTGACACAGCTAGCAAGCTCTCTGCCTCCACTCGCTTCACCCATGGCCATCAAGAACGGAAGAAAACTTGAAACCAAGAAACGAAGCAACGCAACCACCAGCAGCTCCGTGGCCATGGCGGAGATGCCTCCCCAGGCCCAGGGCGCGAACCATGTCCAGCCACCGCCGCCGCCGCTCCCTCCCGGCGTCTACTTCAGCCCGACGAGGATGGAGTGCCTGGGACTCCTCAACAGGTCGATCGCCGGCGACAATGAGATGCGCGAGCGCGACACCTGGGGCTGCGTCCGTGGCGGCAACATCTACGGCGAGAGCCCCGACGCGCTGCGCCGGCAGCACCCGCCGGCCAGCATCCGCGACCGCGAGCACACGTGGTTGTTCCTGAGCCAGACGAAATTCCAGAGCCAGGCCGCGGGCGGGGGCGCCTCCAAGCGCGCCGACCGCCGCGTCGAGACCGGTGGTACTGGCGGCTGGACCAGAGCAAGCAGAAGCTGGACGACGACGGCTTCAAGAACACCTTCGGATACTACGTCGACGGGCACTCCAAGTCCAAGAGGAAGGACAAGACGCCGTGGCTCATGCAGGAGTTCACCAGCAACAACGACGACGGCGCCGGCAAGGGGGGCGTGCCCGCGCTCTACAGGCTCTACGTCACGCCGCGCGCCACCGACGACCAGCTGAAAGACGTCTTCGGGGAGGACGGCATGAAGATATATCCTGATGGGAGGAAGAAGCCTGCACGAGCCATGGTCCCGGAGGAGTATTTCGACCGCATCGCCGACCTGCTGCCGCAGGGGAGTGTCCGTCCTGGTGTCGGTCAAGAGCACGTCCAGGAGGAGCACTATCTTGGTCAGTACGAGCTGCAGCAGGGGCAGCCACCGCCTATGCCTCCGGTGGCGCCGGAGGGTTTTGTTGATTTCTACAGCCAGCAGGAGCAGTATCCCGGTGCGTACCAGTACCAGCAAGATCAGTATCTTGGTCAGTACGAGCAGCAGCAGCAGCAGCAGGGCAGTATTCCGGGTACCAGCAGGATCAGTATCTTGGTCAGTACGAGCAGCAGCAGGGGACGCGCCGTCGGACAATCTCAGCATGCCCATGGCCGACTTCATGAGGGTGATTGACGATAACGAGCAGCCGGCCGAGACGGTCAAGGGGGGAGAACCGAACTGGGATTCGTTGGACGATATAGTTGATGACGATGAGCTCGCCAACTTCAACAAGGAGGACTGATCACAGGACGGCGACGGCTGACAAATACTAGTAGATTAGCATGCTTGAGGCCATTATCTGGTCAATTTGGGGACAATTTTTTTGTAGTGTTCTTGCTGTTGGCTGAATGGTGTATGCTGAATTGCTGATAGCTCTTTCAGGACTGTTTTGTATCTGACGATTGCATGAAGCAAGTGTTGATTTAGTACTCTGTTTTTCACTTACTGCGCTTTTACTTTTACTAGTTGAATGCCCGTGCGTTGCTACGGTCTCATCAATTATTTTTCTCGTTGTGAACATAATACACATGCATAGAAACTAAAAGTAGCCACGTAGTATTTAAAATCAATAAAATTCTATTTAGCTTTAAATTCAGTTCGATAAAAAAGCTATAACTCGACAACATATGAATGGAAATAAACAACCCAATAATTATCATTTGTCAAGTAAGATTTCACTTTTATCTAGACGGCTTCAAGCAAGTCTTGAGCTGAATCACCATTTATGTATAAGCTCAAGTGACGTTGTTATCTCTTGGGAGTATGCTTTTTCTAGTTCATGTCACTCAATAGTATCGTTATCCGTTTAATTAGCCAATTGATTTATTTAGCTAATTGTACCGGAGACACCTCCCAGATGATTATATTCAACTTGTTTCAGAAAAAACATGCTCATAGCAATTCTCACTTGAACAAAATATATTAAAAGTGATTAATACACATATACAAATAACAGTGCACAATGCCATTTTATTAAGGGCATTTCAAAATTCACATCACTATAAATTCAACTATGTTGTCCTAGATTCAGATATTTAGTTTGATTTACAACCAAATGAACTCGCGCTGGAGTCGCTGTGAGACAGATCGTTTGATATATTTAGGTGAGCTGCACATAGCCAAATAAAGATGATAAGTAAACAAGACCAAATAGTAAATATAGACATTATTAGGCATAATTTTTTTTAACCTGGAACACTCGCGCTCCATTAATACACGGCTAAATAGCCGGTCATCAAACGGGTTATAAAACGGGTAGCTCCAAGTCCACCGAGAATATTCATCCTGAGCTACCCCTAAACCCAAAGCTGCTAATTCATGCGCAGGCTTATTACAACCCCTTGGGGCAAACACAACCCGTGCATCAATAAAATTGAATTTAAGATGATTTTTCATATCCTTAATGAGAATGCCGAGAGGACGAAGATCATGATCGGAGGAGTTCATCGCAGCATCGCGGCCTTCAGATTTATGCAGTCTGTTTCAAAAATCACTCGTCCCACTCCAAGCTGGTCAGCTACCTGAATCGTATGTGAGAGAGCCATTGTCTCTGCATGAAAAGCATCCGTTACCTGGGATATTTTCCCCGCTACAGCTACAGCAAAACGAATATCTCCTTGAGAATCCCTGCATAGAGCACCCCAACCTCCAGCTTTGTCCACCTTCCCGAACGACGCATCAGAATTAATCTTTGGCTACTCTTGCATGCTGCTCTTGCATGCTGCTTCACCAAGTTGTCTTCAGCACCGCTAGTCAAAATAGCAGTGCAAAGCTTCTCACTCAAACTCTTCACAGATTGTCATCACTATCAAATAAGTAGCATGATCGAAGCAACACCACACGGCTTGAACTTAAACCGCAAAATCCAAAGAGCATAACAAAGCATGTACATGCCCACACTTCCCACAGCTACATAACCTGTCAAATGGGTGCACCAGTTCAGGATTACAGGAATCATACACAAACCAATCAAATCTGTTGTAGGCTTTCAGGAATAAGAGCCTTAATTGGTTCAGAAATACGTGTGCGATTGTTCAATTAGTCACCCAGACTTTATGTAAGAAATCCATTCAAGTGTCCTTGTGGCGTGTATATCCTGAAACTATAGCATCATATTGTTAATAATTATTAACTGCAGGTACCAATCTGTAGAACTAAGGTTCCCCTGGTGTACAGTTCAAACCTGTACTCTTTACTGAACTTCTCTCTATTCCGAGTTGAAAAAACGGAACAGAATGACACTAACCTAATTTGTTCTATTCTGGTGATGACAATAAAATGAAGACTGTGACCGTCTGTGCATGCATATTTGTATACGAGCCTAAAACTGAGAAGAGCATGAACAAGATTCTTGGATATCCTATAAAAATAGATCTTGGACAGATAGTTCCCTTCCCCATTAAAAATCTGCTATCTTTATATCACCCATACATCCAACGACAAACATACACCAGGTTATCAGTTGTATTCAGAAAACTATCTTGATGAAGATAACACGCACCTGAACTGAACCAAGTAACCCCCATCTTCGAAGAAGATGAAGAGCACCATCAACTTCCAAGCAACCGACCTCGAGCCCCTCATGCGTCTCCTTTCCGAAGGTATACTGCCTAGCGCGTCTTGTCATAATCATCTCCATCATCAGAGTTGTCAACAACCTTAAACATAACTTAAGTTAGAGATGATGCAGCCATTATGATTTGCATGGCCATTAGCGGCACGGTTCATCCTGAGATTTTAATTCCAAAGTCTCCATGGTCATCTTCCATATCGGTACCCTAATAGTGTCTAGGACAATCTACAAAAGAAGAAAAATAAAATCATCACACACATCCACAAATTTACAACGAAAATGGAAATATGAAGAGGTCCGTCTCGACCAACCTGGTTGCTGGAGACGTGCTGGCGCCTAGCGGCCGACGAGGTCGAGGATCCACGACTCCTTGTCGTGCGTGTCGCTGCAGCTGCCGAAGATGATGAGGCCGTCCAGAGCCACTGCCTCGGCGTCCGACGGGAGCTCCCCGCGCACAGTGGCGTACACTCACCACCACTCGTCGTATTCCGGCATCGGCGAACACTCACCACCACTCGTCGTATTCCGGCATCGGCGAAGTACCCAACGCATCTCGTACCGGCGAGTCCTCCCATCCCGGCACAGCACCGGCCTCCATGACCACAGGGACCGGGGAATAGCTGAGCCGAGCAGAGATCGGAGGACAGCTGAACACATGCGGCGCGGTGGCGGCGGACCATATTAGCGATGGTTAGGGAAACCTACTGATGGCCGTGTCCTCCTTCATCAACGCCAGCTTCTTGGACAGCGAAGGATGTGATAGGACGTAGGAGGCTAGGAGCGCGACGCAGGGCGGCGCGTGCGTTGATGCCACCGGTACATGGTGGTCCGAGGAGGAGCGTCGGACGACGCACTGGAGCATCTGATGGAGGATACGGCGAGGCAAGAAAGCCGAGAAAGGTGGAGGCAGGGAGGGCGCCCCGACCAGTACGCCAGCCCTTGGCCCGGGGTAGCGCTTCCTCTCATCCAGCGCTGCAAGCCTGTCCTCCAGCCGCCGCCGCGTGATTCCCTCGCTTCCGGCCGCCGCAACCTAGGGTTCTTGCACGCACGGGACAGGGTGTTCTCCTCGGGTAAGGAGAGCGAGAGGCACCCACGAGCCATCTCTGGGTTTAGTTGGGCTCAGCTCATGCGCGTGGTCGCGAGGAGCGTGCCGCGGGCGAGAGGGTCGGTGAAGGGGTAGATGGTTCGCTCGGTTACACGAACGACCAACTCTCATGTAATAGTAAAGACTCTTACTACTTGATACTTGACACGATCATACCGACATACGAACATGACATGGGTGAGAACAGGAATTCTTTTAACTGTCTTTGTTATTTTTTGCCTGAAAATATTTGTCGCAGAGGAATGTGATAGAAAATAAGACGCCACTGTATGTTTTGCTCATCTTCAGCAAGCAGCAATATTAATTCAGACTATGGAGTATGGAGGAAACAAGTAGTAAGTGATTTGCTTCCTCGCATTACTGGTGTTGCTGTGATACAGTTCTGGAGTGTGGTTCATCTCATACAGATGCACAAATGCTGGCCAAAATCATGCACAGTGGTTGTTGCGATTGTGGTAATGGTTGATAAAATATTTGTGTCAGTTGTATCAGTGCAATTTTTAATCCATTCTCTGGAGAAATTTGAGATGTCATGGATCGAAACTGCAGCCTCTGGTTTTGGGGCTTCTGTTTCTTCAGTTTCTCTCGCTCAACGGTTTTGTGGGCAAATAAATCCGATTTCAGAGAGACAGGTTATCCTTGTCTTTCAGCCATGTTACATATAGACTTCGAAGGGGGCGACGACAATAATGACAACGAATGCATGATGTTCGTAGAGGCCCCACCCATTTCAGTGTTAAACAGTCATGTTCCGTGTGTGCCGATGAATCGCCTGGGTTGGCATCAGGAGTCAAGTTGTGTGTTATATATCAGAATCAACAGAGGAGCTATGTTTGCAATTATGCATCTTTTTTTTTTTAATTTTGCTTATGCAGGCTTCGCAACAATAAGAGTGTTGTCTGAGTTTCATGCACCGACCAATCCACCCAATGCAATCTTCCCTGTGTCAGTTTCTTATATACCCGGCCTCCATTATTTCAAGTCTAGGGTAAAAATACTAAATTCTAGTTCCCGATAAATAGACGACCTTGTTAGACCTCCATTACTGTAGCCACAAATTAGCTTTGGGAGCGTACATGAGTCAGTAATCTGCACAGTTGCACTTCTGAATTCGTACACTCGACACAAACCGGGCAGATGTACAAATAAGCCAACAGCAGCAAATGACATCTCATTCAAATACTGTGTAAGTACCCTTAAATAAAGATGATGCATAATTACATCAAAGAAAATGATACTTTTTCGATAAAGGGCATTAGATTAAACTCAAAAGTTAGCATCACGCTGATTATACAATTCAAGAGAGCTTACACCCGGTCTCTGTATAGATAGGATGCACACAGCCACAAAGATCAAAAGTAAATAAAAAGAGAACGGCGTATAACAAGATAACATGAAGATCTCGCCGAACGCCTATGATGAAGGAGGGCCGATCCGAAGACTACATTGCCACCCATGTGGAATAAAAATATCCCGCACCACTCGTTCCAATCGTGTACACACCTCCATAAATAGGTTTATGTTTTCCATACGTTTTAAAGGCCACCATGAACGGAGCAAAAGTGTATTTTGGTAAATGACCTGCAAAGGAGAAGAAAATTTACTATTAAAAACCATATCATTTATACATAGCCAAAGCGACCATATTACGGCAAGCTCTTTCAGCCTAATGAGAATTCTATATTTGTGGTCAACTCCACGTAATCAGTTACCAAAGCTATTTGCAACACTACGTGGTGGGTACAAGTTAGAAACCAATTGGATGACTGACCATATAGAACGGCCAACCTGACATTGGAAGAATAAGTGGTTAATTGTCTCATTATGCTGACATAATACGTACTTTGTACTCCCATGCCAGTTGTGTTTAACAAGGTTATCCTTGGTAAGGATCACACGTTTGCGAAGGTACCACACAATTTTGTAGTTTTTAGAGGTATCTTCATTTTTCAGATTTTTTATTATTATCGACCGACACTTCTGCATGAACGAGTTCTCTATACATGGAATCAACCGAAAATTTGCCGTTCTCGTGTAAATTCCTGTGAAACCCATCAAACCCTTGCGACAGTTGAACCATTGCCAACCGCCCACACAAAACGTTCCATGCCGCAAGTGCAGGACCAATTAAATCTCTCCTGAACGTCATGTTTGGTGAAGATGACTTCATAACCGTAGCGATTGTATCGCTCTTTGTGACGAACAATATTGTACAGAGCTGGATATTGTTCCAGGATGGTGGCGTCACCTAGCCACTTATCCTCTCAGAATCTAATTTCCGATCATTTCTTAATATTAAATGATCCAAGGCGGAAAAAATGTTTCTTCGTCGCCATTAGCCCGGCCCAGAAATGTGAATCTCCTGATTTCCAATACACTTGGGACATTTCTTTTGAGGCTATATACTTTCTTCTCAAGAGGGTTTGCCAGACCCCCTTGATCCTTTGGACAACAAACTATGTCCCACCTCGCCAGTCGATATTTCTTCTTTTTCATTGTCGCCTTGCCAGAAGAATCTTGATCTGAAATAATCTAATCTATGCAAAACTTCTTTTGGCAATTGGAACAAAGAAATCATATATATAGTATCATGTTACTTAGTATAGAGTTAATGAGAATCAATCTGATACTAGACCCCCAAAAGAAAAATGCTACTAGGATGGACCTCTGTTCCGCGAGTGCAGAACCTACAATACTATGATTTCAATGTGAATGCAGTAAGGAACAACTACAACTGAAACAAGCTGAAGAACAAACTCCAAACAACCATGTACAGTACAGTGCACATAACCCAGAGTTAATAAGAAAAGCGAAAAATTAGATGGGCGTGAGCCACCAACTCAAAGCCGAACATGAAAATAGGAGATGCCACGCTTAATGAAAAGCGACCTAGGCTACCGAAAAGAACGGAAACACGCCGCCTTGTAGACCACCGAGCCTCGATGCACTGACCACAACAAGCTATTGCCAAAGAGGGCCGCCTACCCTATCAATCCGGGCCGTGGCCCCAAGCCGAAACTTCCGATCCCCGAGTCTTTTTTTTTTTTTGAAAAACATAGTCGGACCGATCCCCGAGTCTATCCTGCAGCGCATGGCTCCGGCCGCCGCCATCGTCGCCGACCTCGGCGAGGACCTGCTGCGGGAGATCTTCCTCCTCCTCCCCACTCCTGCCGACCTCCACCGTGCAGCGCTCACTTGCAAACCCTTCCTCCGCGCCGTCCGCAGCGCCGCCTTCCTCCGCCTCTTCCGCCGCCGCCACCCCTTCACCTGTCCGCGCCTCCTCGGCTGCTTCATCTACCGCCCCATCGAAGACCGCCTCTGCGGGAAACCCGTCCTCTCCTTCTCGCCGCGTTCCCCGCTGCCGCCGCCACGCGCGGCATCGTCGAGGGCGGCGACTTCAAGCTCTCCTTCCTATACGCCCGCGGTTCGTCGTCATACGGCAACCCGTGGAATGTCTTGGACTGCCGCAACGGCCGCCTTCTGCTGCGTAAAAGGGTGACTGGAGAGATGGCCGTCGCCGACCCATTGACCCGGCGTTGTGTCTCTCTCCCCGCGCCCCCGGCCGAGCGCCCCGTAGGGTACGGCCTCGTCACCGACGACGGCGACTCTTCGGCGTTCCAGGTGTTCTGCATTTCGAAAGACGGCGGCGAATCCTCCGGGCTGCGCGCCCTCGTCCTCTCCTCCGGCGAGCTGCGCTGGGCCGACGTCGCTGGCCTCGCGCTTGCGCACCACCCCGATCTCGCCGACCGCCGGGCGATGCAGGCGAACCGATCGCTGTACTGGGCCTCAAGGGCTGGGAGCGCATGGTGGAGCTCAACACGGGGACGATGAAGTTCTCCGTGCTGGAGCTCCCGCCTTTTACGGGGCAGTTCCGATTCGACGTCATTGAGAAGGGAGAGGACGGCGCCGATGGGCTCTACCTGCTCACCATGCGCGACTTCTGCGTCGAAGTTTGGGGCAGTTGGGAGGATAGCAGTGGTGGAGTGACATGGACGCTTGTGGAGAAGTCGGTAAGGTTCCAGAGGGCGATGGAGGCGATGTTTGGTTCAGAACATTTTCATGGGCGTGGGCTGCATGTCATCAGGGTGGTTGCCGGTGTCCTGTTCTTGCGCAATGGGTATCGTCTGCTCTCCATTGATCTGGAAACTATGAGGCTGAGGATGTTGTCTCGTAAAAAGAAATGCCCATGGGGGCTGATTTATCCTTACACGATAGCGTGGCCGCCTTCGTTCTTGAATCCTACTGAACAAAGTGATTGATAATATAGCTGGTGAGTCTACTATGCAAGTTTTGTCTAGACTCTGTACTTTGTAAGTTTTGACAAACGATATGATTATACATAAATATTAGGACCAAACAATTCAGTTTAACTTCCTAATTTTTTTGTTCTGAGTTTAGCTTTTGCGCACACAAAAAGAACATGATGTTTTATACTCCAAAACTTTTTAATTCACTTCTTGGGTGAAATCTTTTGATATTGCTGAATACTCTTAATTGGTGCAGGAATTTGAGGCGACATGATAAGATTTTGTGGCAGAGGTAACGAAAGGGAAGACAATTCGATTATCCATATGAATTCCTGGAGGATGATCACAGTGCAACTACTCCAGTCATGCTTACCGGTTTTGGTTGTTGTTAATCTCAGTCTCGCTATTATTTTACTGTATAATTTGGGGAATGTAGAATTTAACATGCTTCATGATTTCTTTAGCTGGTCATTTGCGTCCTCGCATTACTGGAGTTGATGTGATAGTATGGTTCCTTTGATACAGATGCACAAATACCGGGTACAGGGATCCCCAGGATAATCTTTCTGGGTTTCCAAAATCATGCACAGTGGTTGCTCCGATTGTGGCAATGGTTGTTAAAATAGTTGTATCAGTTGGCATCAGTGCATTTTTTGTATCTACTAATCTGTGGAGAAAATTTGAGATGCCACGGATGGAAAACTGCAGCCTCTGGTTTTGGGGCTTTTATTTCTTACAGTTTATCTGGGACTCTGGGTCAACGGTTTTGTGGGCAAATAAACTCCGATTTTAGAGAGACAGGTTATCCTTGTCTTCCAGTCATCTTGCATATGAACTTAAAGGGGGCGACTACAATACTGAGTGAATGCCTGATGTTCATATATGCCCACCCATTTTAGTGTTAAACAGTCATGTTGTGTGTTTGCCCATGAGTCGGCTGGCTGGCATCACGAGTCAATTTCTGCATTATCTGAAACAACAGAGAAGCTTTGTTTGCAATTATGCATCTTTTTTTACTTTGCTTATGCAGGTTTCGCAACAATAAGAGTGAGTTTCATGCACCAACCAATCCACCCAATGCAATCTTCACTGTGTCGGTTGTACGGAACACTCTCCCGCGTGTCCTGGCCCGAAGTTCTGACTGACATGTGGAATTGGGAAGTCGTACTCAACACAACCCCTTGCGTCTAAATGTGACGATCCACACGTTCAGAGATGACAACACCCATTATTCCAGTCTAGGTAAAAAGACTAAATTCTAGCGCCTGGTGGCCTGACACTTGTAGGATAGTGCATATACGACCTTGTTAGACCTCCATTGCTGTAACCACAAATAAGCTTTGGGAACATACATCAGTCAGTAATGTGCACAGCTTTACTTCTGAATTTGTACACTCAACACAACAAGGCAGATCAAGCCAACAGCAGCAAAGGACATCTCATTCAAATATTGTGCTAAGTACCCTGTGAATAAAGATGATGCATAATTTACATAATAGAAAATGATAGAATAGACCTCTATTTGGTGAGTGCAGAGCCTAGAATACTTTGATTTCAATGTGAATGCAGCAAGGAACAACTACAACTGAAACAAGCCCAAAAACAAACGCCGGACAACAATGTACACTGCAGTGCACATAAGCCAGAGTAGAAGATAAACAAGACCAGAGACCATATGTGTCTTGTGCAAAAAAGAGAAAGATCTAAGTGAATAGTATCATGTGTTATGCACAGTTCATTTATCTTTTTTACACAGGTTACATATGGCCATATTTTTTTATAAAAAATTGTGGGTGCACAACCGACAACATAATCTATGTCCATGATTTATTTTACATCTTTTGAAGACTCTGAAGTGGGGCATCCAACAATGGGGTGCGGGCGCAACTAGTTGCAAATGGTAGTTTCCCAAGACCAAAGACCTACTCATGAAGAACTCTTTTTTGGAAAATGAGCGGAATACCGCTGTCTGTTCTACCCAACAACACGGCCATCAACTCTGATCGAGTACATATGAACGAATGATAAGCTGTGATTGCTAATCATAATATTTCCTCGTAAATTCAAATAAATTCATGGCAATGACGGTGGCGGCGACACCGTTGATGATTTCGTTGGCTTATTGCCTTGCTGGTGACTTTGTCCAGCAGGCTTCTCATCCAAGACATCCTTCATCCCTTCCTGATAGGTCTCCACATAGCTCTTCATCGCACTTGTGTAGGTCGAGGCACGGGTCATGTATATGCGCTGCAGCACGGGCTTCAGGGTCTCTGCCCCGCCCCTCACCGCCACCGCAAGATCCTCGAGCACGGTAGGCTCACTTGCAGTCTTCCCCTCCTTGGTGTTGCTGGGGTCGGATTCCTCTTTGACCTTCTTATAATTTTTTTTTGAAAGGTCACCGGGGGGGAAGGCTCCCCACCTGAATATATTTCAAAGTTGCCTTGAGACTTTGCAGCCTCTACAAGATGGGTTCAAGTGAACCAGAGAGTACGGGGTTACAAAGGGGGAGAGATAAACGGAAAAAACACACACGCACAAACACAACACATGAAAGGGGGAAGTAGCCACACAATGACCATTACCATAAGAACAATCACCAGCGCGACGTAGAGGAGTGTCAATGGCACCATCAAAGGGTATCACAATACCGAGATTTTGCAATTTGCCACAACAACACCCGCACACTCGAGGTTGTCTTCACGGCGTGATACTGGAGCAGGGAAGTCAACGAGTGTAGCCGGCAAACCGCGAACTCCGCCACAAGGGGCATGATACTGGAGCATATGCAAGTCATGAGACAACCGACAAACACGAACCTTGACTTCAACTCCGCCATAGAGACAACCGAGCAACCTGCAAGGTGAGGTGGGCATGCTGCTCCATCAAAGAGCAAAGATCAACCGAGACCGCTCCATTGACACGTGCTCATAGCAACACAGCGACCACCACATGGAAGGACTTGAGCTTGCACAGAAACACAATGAAGACTTCAGAGGCACCAGACGAAGGACTGATGAGAAGATGGCGCGGGAGCTTTCACAGCAGAACAAGAACGGGAGTGAGTGCATGGCAACACTGCGAGACGAAGCGCCTCGCCGCCGGATATAGACCAGCAGCCTCTATTTTTTTTTTAGATAAAGAGTGTTTATTAATATCGAGAAGATACAACATGCACCCAGCCTCTGCAACAACGCAATAACCGAAGCCATTACGGATGCACACAGCCAAAAGACAATAAGAAGAAGAAATAAAAAGAAAAGTCCCGCTAAAGAGTTACAGTCCTTGCAGCAGCCGCACAACCACCACCAAAATAACACCTGATGTCCAATTCTTCAAAAGCAACGCCTTCAAGAAGAACAGTGCCAGGCACAACCAATTAAGGCCAGACCTTGGGTTTTCACCCTGAAGATAATCCTCGCTCTCAAAACAATGTCTTCAGCAAGACCACTGTCAGGCACAACCAATTAAGGCCAGACCTTGGATTTTCACCCTAAAAGGTAGGACTTTGGACTTCACCTATGTTGTCGCCCCCACTTACATGCCGCTGCTCCAAGTCATGAAACACCAAGCCAATTCCTCCACCGCACAAGGAATCAAACCACCATTGTCAGTCCTCAGATCTCGCCTTCCATGTCATTCTCCGCCAGCACTATGGAACGAGAGCGTGCTCCATAGTATTAACAGCCAGCAGAGCTTCAAAGCGCTCACTCTGAAACCAAACGGTCATATAAAAACATGGGTGCACCCGACCGAATACCACCCGATCCAGCAATCTCCAGGCATGAATCGCCCAATGGAGTTCATCGGCGGAGCCTTCCGGAACATGACCGTCCAGCAAGTTCGATGGGACCGACATCCGGTAGATCTTCATCTTGGCGCGGAGAAGAACCAAGGACCACCACCTTTATTCAAAGCCGCGCCAGCGGCCCCCACGCTACCGGCCGGCAACGGAGAAGAAGACGAACTCAAGATGCAAAAAACAGGGGCAGGTAGCCGCATGGCCGGTAAACACCACGCAGCACCGAGGCAAGCCCATACCGGGTCAGATCGGCCCGCCCCACCTCTAGCGCCGCGCCGCCGCCAGCACACGCTGCGCCGCCGCCGGCCACCGCTGCCGGCGCCCGCCCGCACCCCTCCTTCATCCGCTCCTCCGCGAAGCCCAAGACCCGCTGAAGCCGTACCCCACCGCTCATGGAGACCAGCCGTGCGAGCCCTCTCCTGCCCTCTGCCTTCGGCGATTAGGGCGCCGCCACCGCCGCCGGCATCGGCGGCGGCAGCGGCCTAGCGGGGCTGGAGGCGAAGGCGCTTGGCGACGGCGGCTGGGGGCCTCCGGGATCGCCCGAGCGGGGGCGACCCGGGAGGAAGGGGGAGAAGGGAGGGGAGTGGAGGGGGAGGAGGGCGGCGGCGACGGGAGGGCCTGGCGGCGGCGGCTTGGGGAGGGAACCCTAGGGGGCGGCCATCGCCTATCGCAGCCAGAGCAGGAGATGAAGAGCAGCTTGGGGTTCCAACGCGACTCCTTCAAGAAATCATTTGGCCTGAGCTCGGGACCAATGTCCCTAACCCAGGAAACCCCATAGAGCCTGGATGCTTCCTTGAGGATGCACCATTTCTCTTTCAGTGTGAGCTTAGGACGCCTCTTGGTACCCAGAGGGTCTGGCAGAGAAGAGGGGAACGCGATCTCTCTAAGATCATACCTCACGTAATCATACAGCTTCCTGTAAACAACACTGAACTTCATCCTGATTGGTACTACGGCAGCTTCTTTATGTTGTTTCAGCTATGGACTAACCTGCGTCATGGTAAAAGTAAAGTCAGTCATGCCCTTTGTATCTGCTCCCACATTTTTATTTAAGTTCCTAACACAAGACGGGTTCAAAAAATGCAGGACGAAGTCATGAGGTGTAAGCCCGGATTCAGCATGTATTTGTGAGCAATCTAAAAAACATGTACTCCCTCCGTTCTAAATTAGATGACTTCCATTTGTTTAAAAGTCGATGTATCTAGACATGTTACAAGTATAGATACATCCGCATGTAGACAAATGTAAGTCACTAATTTGGAACGGAGGGAGTATTTGTGAGCGTGACAAGGGTGAAGGTAGACAGAACAAATTGCAAACACTGGAATCACCCAGGGTGCATATGTTCATCTAAGAAGCCTTTAACCAAGCACCTTGCCTGCAGAAGGAAACTAGGATGCAGAAAGAAGACTACAATCGAATCGATGCGACTGCACTGCACACGAGTATAGATACGGCCGCCGACCAAGTATAGATAGAATGGCAAAACAATGTAACGATCAGTAGTAGATCGATATAAAGTAGAGGATCGGCTAAACATTACCAGTTCTGGGGTTTCACCAAGATAAACCATGACCGTAAGAACTTTGGCATGCAGCTAGTTCTAGCTCATTCTCGAGCAGATGAATCATCGGGAGCGTTTGCAAAATCTAACAGGTACTCAACGTATTGACAGGAGATTCTCCAATATATCCTCTTCTCGGCGCTTTTATCTTCCCCAAAGACTGACGGGATTTTAGGACCGAATAGCGTCGTAGCGGCAAGGGGCGAGAGGTTTGTGGGCCTGTGGCTTCGGCCGCGATGGGCGCAAAAGGGCGGGCTGGACTGACGAGCTGTCATATTGGCCTTGTATATGGCCGGGAACAGTCCACACATATAGCTTCTCCACAAACACTAAAAACTTAAAAAATAAATATGAAATTCACTTTGGCAGCGGGTGCATATGCACCCGGTATTTAGAAAACATATCTTAAAATGTCAAAAAGTTCTATCAAATCGGAAGGCAGAATGACTGCCATGTTCCTAAAAAAATGTCGAAAAATTCTGAAATAAAATTCCACGGATACACCTGCAAATTCTATGTGTCCACAAAGTCGTTTCACGAAAAATCGATTTTTTTGTGTGTCCTGTGTAAAAAGACAAAAAAAACTCATGAAAAGACTTACTTTTACACTAAAACTTGTTTTTTTAACACGAGTTGCAGAATATGTCGATTTTTCGTAAAAAAGACTTGCTGAACACATAGGATATGCGCGAACCTTTTTTTCAAAAAAATTAACATTTCAAAAATGCGTTGAAAATACATTTTAAAGGATGCATATGCACTGGGAGCAAAACACCATCTTCAGAACCTTCCATGTGAGGCCATCTCCTTAAAGCGTTCAGATTGTAACAGAATTAAATTCATGGCATGGCGAATGTTTTTGGTCATCAGCTAGTTGATTAGTAATTATGTTATGTTAGATCAACCTCTCAGGATAAAATACATATTTTCTATCGATGGTATTATGTGTAGAATTTAGAAATTGACAAGTTGTGGTCTAAATAACAATGAGGCCCACACCATGGCTAGATGATGTTGGGTGTAGTTATAAAATCTAACAACTCGGGTAAATTTTATCAAAACTTGATTGAATCCATGATTTGTGGGTGTTATGTATAGTCTATTAGTTCTGCCCACTCAATAAGGTTCAAAAAGTAATGTAGTATAGAAGAATTATCCATCACGGGGGTTGCAACTAAATATTTTATTTTATCATGGTTTTCAAGGTCGATTCTATTATTTCTAGTTGAGGATGTGAGCTTTTAATATATATTTTGTCAAGAAATCTAAGGAGGATAGATTTTCCCATGCATAAGTTCACATACGGCATAAATATTATTCTGGGTGCTTAAAGCGCTGGTAATGTGTCAAAAATAATTTCATGGTGACAAGCGACACGGATTTTGTTGACATGGGTGTATGTGAACCCTATACAAACAGCTGAATCAGAAAAATACTAAAAAAAAGTTACAAATACGGTATGTCATATCTATAGAGAATGTATGCAGTTATGTGCATGTCAAGTTTGAAAATAAAATAGGTAAAAAAATATGCAATTTGTGTTAAAAATACAAAGTGTCCAACATATGTACAGTTAACATGATTTTGACTCTACAGAAAATTACAAAATTGCATTTTCTCTTTTTATAAGGCCACATACGATCGTATTGTTTCTTGAAATTTCGCATGAGTAAGTATCAAGGGAATATGTACGTGCGTGAGTTATTTAAAAAGATTTGAAACTTTGAAATATTTAATAACGATTTGAAGTTCTTTTCCAGGTGCACCCATGTCCACCATTATATTTCCGTGCTGACAAGTACTTATTTTGGTTGTCAACTAGCTGATAGTTATTAACTTATTATGTTATGTCAAATGAGCACCCAATGTTAAAATACAGATTTTTCATCGTTAACATTCGATGTATAGTTGTGAAATCAACATGTTCTTGTCCAAATAATAATGAAAGCCACAACAATAATGGCTAGATGATGTTTGGTAAAGTAATGAAAAATTATCGACTGTGGCTATATTGCATATTTGGTTAATCGTGACAATGATATTTTCAACTTAATACGGTTAAAAAGCTATGAAATTTTGAGGATTTATCTGTCACGGGTATTACCATCTAAATATATTACTTTTCAGGGATTTGAGGTTTTTTTTTCTAGTTGAGCGTATGAGATTTTAGTATATATGTTGTGAACGAATTTGATGAGGATAGATTTTTCTGATGAGTAATTCACATAGAAGACAAATATTATTTTTGGGTGCTTATGCCATGTTAGAGTATATTACGAATGTAATAGAGAAACAATTTAATTAATTAGGTGATTAAAAAATATGTAAGTAAATATTGTTTACATTTGGACCAACTAAACAGTGAAATAATATTTTCACCTTGTGCATAAGTTTCTTTCTTTCATTTACTCCCTTCATTTTGAAATACTAGCATTTACACCTCTTTAATGAAATGTGTGACATTTTTAAGATTACACATGGTGTGCAAGAAGTAGATTTGACCATTATTTATTTTTGGATATGTTGCTAACACATTATGAAGTATTTTAGAACATAAACTCAATGGTCTTATCTTGGTCACTTTCATTTAGTTGTCAATAATCGATGTTTTTCTGCAACGTTCTAGATCATCATATATTTGAAATGTATTAGACACCCCTCTTTGTCAAAATATGTTCCATATAAGTGTTAATCGAAGTTAACACTTATTAATTTTATCTAAGTATATCCAAATATTATCGACATCTAAAATATCAAATGCATAAAGTATGAAAATATATTTTAGGAGCATTTTAATAATATTGGTTTGATATTGTGTGTATATGTTGTATTATTTTGTTATATGCTTGATGAAATTTTATAAAGTCCTACTTCGACCAAAACTTATACACAATATTTTCTAGGAAGGAGGGAGTAGTAAATAACATACACGACAACATAAGATATATAGGAACAATCAAGTGTAAGATCTTAACGTAGAGATCTCGAACGATTTAGAGACCGACTTAGACGGCGAAAAAATGTCTTGTGACATTGACCTCACAAAAGCTTAAATCGCTATCGTGCATTGGTGCGTCTTACTGTGACTGTGACTGTGAAATGAGGCCGACGAGTTTAATTTCTGGAATTAATTACGGCACCTGGAAATAAATATCTCCAGACTCTTCGACACAAGCAAGAGGCAGCAGGCGGAGTAACCTCAGGATCATGCGGGTCAGGCTCACCGAGTGAACTGGCCGGCCATTGTAGGCTTCTCGCGATGCTCAAATGACGCCTTTCGCGTTCCTCGCACAGCCATTGTAGGCTTCTCGCGAGGGAAAACAACGAGCCGAGACCCTGGCTAGCTGCCCATCGTTTTCCTCAAAGTCCTACGGTCTCCATAGTCGTTTCCCAAGTTTTGGCAGCTTTCTATAGACCCACATGCACGTATATATGTGTGTTTGTCACCGTTGATCAATTGGTAAGTTGCTACTCACTCCGTCCAAATTAATTGACTTGGTTTTGTCCAAATATGGATGTATCTATACTTGTTTGATGTCTAGATACATCCGTGTGTAACAAAATGTGTGTCAATTAAATCCGAACGGAGGGAGTAGTTTTTAATGACAACTTGTTAGCTCTGTGCATCACACTCTTTAGATATTAACAGTAGTGTGGTGTCTTTGCACTGCCGGGTAAAAGCTGAAAGTGAAATCAAGTGCCAATATCTGGGTTGACAGAGAAATGTTTTTTTTTTGTGTGACGGGATCTGCTCGGACAAATTAAGATTTTCTTTATCTAGTATATGAAAAATAGGTGGTTACAAATTTGTGTGATAAGCGGCTTGTGCAACTGGGTCGTCGTTCGTTGTTGAAAATTTCTACACCTAAAATTTCACACACTTTTGAGTGAATCTCAAGTAGTCAACATGTGCAATCTAGTCAACCTAGAAATAGCAATTTCTCGGTTGCCTTGCATATAGCACATCCGAAGAGAAAAATGTTCCATGGACATGAAGAGCCATGTGAGAATAAAACCATATAACAAAAAAAAAGTGAAAACAATTTCCTTACAACAGGCTCTCGCAACACATACGACGGGAGTGTTCCCAGAATGCGACGAAAGGACCCCAACATTTGTTATGCTCCCACTGGCCATCCTCTGCTCCGGCCACGGTTCTTCGACTCTCCTACACCACATATGTTTTGGGACATTGAGAATGTGTTTCTTAGTTTGTTCGACACCACATATGTTCTTCGATACCTTGATGGGCACAATTTCAAATCCAAATTCTACACCATATATGTGCTCAATTTCGGAGACATTGCCATGTTTTTTATTTATTTTGTGATACCTTGATGAGCAGAATCTCAAATTCACATTTTAGAGTGTAGCAAACAGAGGCGGTGGATCATTTTGTGACCCATACCTTTACGCGGCATGATAAAATTTCAGGAAAAAGGACACGTCACCTCGCGTGCATGCATGCCGGGTGCGATGGATTCGGTCGAGGCACACGTTGCAAAGAGATTCATCGATCGATCGCAGCTACTGTAGCCAGCGAGTAGATTTCATTCTTCTCCATATCTTCAATTAATTACGGTAGGCAGCTAGCAGGTCAAGCCGACAAAACATTTATCCATCTTATATCCTGGACATGTCAGGAAAAGTCCGACATAGATGGGGATATCTCCACGCAAGCCTGCACGCTACGAATTGAAGGTGACATATTTCAGATGCGTCCATGGTGATCTGCAAGCAACGGCGAGTCCAGGAATGAAATGAAGGGTGGGATCAAAGTTTAGAATGAGTAAATTAAACATAGTTTCTGCAGAAAAATAGTCATTATCTCAAGTCATCAATCAGGTCCAAAGCATACGTTGCACACACCAACACTTCCAATGCTAGAAAAAAAAGACAAAATAAATGGTACCAGCCATTGCATCTTCCTACTGATGCTATTGTAGAAAGCCTCCAAAGTTCACATATGTCCATATTAGTACAATTAGACAATTAGTAATGATACAATATTAAGGCATTCACAAGTTTGAACAGACAGGCGCTCCTCTCTCCGGCAGTCCTCCAGCCCCCGCCCAAACTTCTCCGGGCGGGCGCTCCTCTCTCTGGCAGTCCGGCGCATAGCTACCTCCGGCAGGACGGCGCGCTCCTCCAGCCCCCGCCCAAACTTCTCGCCGGCTGCCGCTAGGGTTTGGCGGCTGGGCGGCGACGCGTCAGCCGTCCGCGCGTCGCCTTCTGGTGGTGCGGGCGTCTGGCGCTCGGCCAGATGCCCAACCTTCTTCGCGACGTTGGTGGCTCCTCGGCGTCGGTCGGCCGGTCCCTCCATGGCCGCCTCCGCCTGGCTCGCTGCTGCTCTGTTTGCTTGTCACGAGGACTGGGGTTTGCTTTGTGTGGAACGGTGGAAGAGCGGCGCTGCCCGTCCGTGCGATGCGAATGCGATTCTGGTATGCGATGCGAGTTGGGCTGGAAATATTCATTTAATGGGCTAGCACAAGATTAGTAGTAGAATAGTAGTAAAAACAAAATTTTCTTTTTTGTAGGGCAGGCTGAAGCCTGTTAAATCCTGTATAGTGGACTCGCCTTTGTCTGCAAGGTCTTCCCATGCATAGGGCCACTTCTTTTAAGCTTCTGCTTATGCAAAAGTCTGCTTATGGATTTTGATGGGAAGAAACTATGGTGGGTAGAAGCTACTATAAACTGCCTGGAGCCTTCTTTTCGGCTTCTGAAGGTTTGGCTTATTTGTTGTGTTTAGTTGTGATTTGTCTAGAATGTCCCTAGATTTGATATGTGTACTTAAAAAGCTATATTTTGGTTTATTTGTTATGTTGAGTCTAGAAATGAGCAAGAATTACTCTATATATAAAAGTAGCTCAGAATAGCGAGCTGAGAGCGCTCTGGGCACTGTAGCGTCGCGGGAAGCTACCGTACCCGGTCGCTACAGTGCCTGGTTGGCTACAGTACATTTTTTGTCAAAAGGCAGATTTTTTGTCAAACCCGCACGCTACAGTGCCCGATACGCTACAGTACTTTTTCCCAAACCGTCAGAATTTTTTTTTGTCAAAACCATAAGAAAATATGTACACGAAAAATTTGCGCGTCGACGAGTATGTTTCATTCCCGTAATCGGTTTTGAGTTTGGTCGACTATAACTCCTTAATTTCGGATCCAGATTCGCACAAACATTTGACGAGTTTTATCAAATTCGTCGCGCACGGTCATCCGTAGGAATTTCCTTTTCACGAGTACATGCATATCACCCTTCCAAACAACTTTCATGTTGGGCAAAGGAGGCTTTGTCGTTCTGTACGGTGAAGGGACTTATTTGCAATTTTCGGACAATTCAGGGACCCACGGTCCAAAGGTCAAAGGAGCCTACGTCGTCCTATACGCCGGAGGGACTTATCTGCAATTTTCAGACAATCCAGTGACCTTTTCACAACGACGCGGCCATCGCATCAGCAACAGTTCCACTGATGACGTCACCAAATAACGTTATCATGTGCCCCAGACTTTAGAATTTTATTCGTTTTGATAAATAATATCAGTAATTACTAAAACCCTGCCATGTGGGTCCCATCGTCAGAATTTTAAAAATTTCCAGAAATTTAAGAAAAATATCCAAAATTATAATTGTCAGAATTTTAACCATTTCCAAAAATTTCAGAAAAATATTCAAAATTATATAATCTATAACTTCTGATCTGTAATTCAGAACAATGTGTTTAATATATCAAAATGTTCAAAAAAATAATAATCTGTCTACTGGTTCTTTTTTCCACAAAAGACCTCGCACTTTTCAAAAAAAAAGTGACTCGGCCCTACGGACACCGCTTTCTTGCAGTAAAGTCCTCACACTTTTCAAAAAAAATGTAACTCGGTCCTCCAAAATAAAACATTTTTATATAAAAGTTTTTTGTTTAATCAAAATGCTCAGAACAATAAATACTAACTATTTATGGCAAAATACAAAAAATATTTGAACGTTCCAATTTGATAAATACTTGGAGATAATCTAAATGCATTTTCTATAATTATGAAGATAAATTAAATAAATGCTCATGCTTAATTATATTTTATAAGTTACATCGTTTGCAATTAAAATTTGAATCATTCTCCATTGGTTTCTAATTGTCTTAAAAAAAATTAGGCTCAAACTACGCAGAACCGGGAAGGACGTGCTGCCTCTATCTTTACGGCATGCTGACGCTGCACTGGCCCATCCGTCGATCTTTATTAATTTGCAAAAAAATGTAGTCCTGCTATCAAAGCTTTAACCTTTTCCAAAAAATCCATGAATTGAGTAAATATTGTAATATCAATATCTTTAAGTTTATAATTCAGAAAAATAATGAATAATGTACAATGTAAACTTCCTGTTTGTACCAAATTCATGCATGTTTAAGATGTATAAATTCCATGAATTAGATTGTACTTCGACACAATATCCAATAAATGTTAAGCATGACAAAATGCCCAGAAAAGAAATTATATCTAATTATGTCGGATTCATACACGATTGAACAAATTCCGACCATATTCATTTAGAGTAACAATGTAAAATTCCGGTATATAGATATATTTAAATTCAAAATTTGAGAATTTATGCCCTTTAAACGGAAAGATTCATCTCAGTGTTCTTGCTCCAAACAAAATGTTTGGCCTTTCCAACATTCTCCCACACAGACGCAAACAAACACGTTTATTCAGAAATTAAACATACATAAATCAGCCAAAATTTCATAAAGTCTACGTCTTAATCAACAAAAGCAGCGATATAGTACAGCGATACAGTGCATACTTACATGCCTCGGTTAATTCTAAATTTCCTCTTAAAGCGCGCGACGTCTAGTAAAAATAAAAATGTGTACTTAGGTGAATGGATGGACACCACACATACACGTACATGAGCTGAGAGAGGTAAGCAAACACACATAGCTCCAATCGATTATCGATCGTTTCAGCTGAACCGCAAGCAGGCAGGCTGCACAAATCCATGACGTACATGCTTAAGGAGTGGTGGACCAGCCGTGGCGTGGTGGACCAGCTGCTGCTTTTTTTTTTTTTTTGAGAATTCTTGGTCTTAATGCAGCTTGTAGTATCTGAACTCACGCACAACGCACTCCACACGCACACAACACCACACGCACACCACCTGTACGCAAGCTAGACCTAACTAAACCATACTAAGACTTGAGCCTCCGCAAGCCTAGAGCTTCCGGGAAACCCTGCGGTGGTGGGCACACCACAAAACCAGTGTCGAACCGCGGTGGAATTGGCTCCTGTAGCTGGAACTGGGGCAGACTGATTAAAGGCTCAATCCCCCAAAAGCCCTCCACAAATTTGCACAGCACAGACACTGTTCACGTGGACAGTATCGCCCTAAACACTGTTCACGTGAACAGTGCCGAGCTTGGTGAGACACCCGAAATTCGATACCAAGGATCGAATCCGGGCGGGCTAGCGTAGCCACTGCTACCGCTACCAACGAGCCACAGCTCGTTCTCTGCTGTCGGACCAGAGCTTCGGTGGAGTGGCATTCCCTTGTAATAAACAAGCAAACGCAGGGGCAGAGCAGTATACCGGTTCGCTTCTAGGCGCAGAAGTTCGGAAACTGGGTCGCACTCGCTTCTTTTTTTTTTTTTTTTTTGAGATTTGGTCGCACTCGCTTCTCAGATTGCACACGATGGCAGCTTCGGGTCCACAGAGAAGCAATCCACCAGCCAGACACTTCTTTTCTGCTTCTGCTCTCTGCCACCTAGAAGCCTAAAAAGACGTGGCCCATAAACGGAGATGAAAGTTTCTGGGGTGAGGCAGAAGAGAAAGGTGGCGGTTTGTAGCCACGCATCCATCCACGCCTCACGTAGCCTGTGATGAGAGCGAGGAAATGCTATATCCACCTGGGCTGGCTACCTGGCTTCATTGCTTATGGTGTTTTATATTTGTTATTATTTTGAATATTAGAAACACTGAAACAATTTTCGTATGCAACACCTTTTTCCTCCTTTTTGCCCTTCCCCGTCGTCATCCGAACATCAATTATGGTTGTTCTCCAAAGTTATCAATGTTGAAACTTAGCATGAAATTTGCGGACGGCGAAAGGATAGCAAAACAAAACACACGAACTAGGACGTGAAGCAATAGCCGTTCCCTTATCTACAAAAGCAATCTTTCCTTGAGCTTAGCAAAGCATATCATGACCATGTCCTCGTTCGAGGAGTTGGCTCGGTAATGGAGAAAGAAGAGGGTGATGTATGTCCTCGTTCCAGTTTCAAAAAAAATCCTCGATGTAACCAATGGTGCATCCCACAAATATGTAAAATATCAATTTCAAATACTTCGTATTCTGAGCTGCATAAAAATGACAAAATCTGATAAATTTGGAAATTTTAAAATATGCGAACTCAGATCTACAATTCTATAATTTTTGTGTAGCTAAGAATAAAAAGTATTTGAAGTTGATTTTTTGCAAGTTTGTCGAATACACACCATTGGCTACATCTGGGAGTGTTTTCAAATATTTTTCAAACTCGTAAATATGTTTTTTAATTTAAAAAATACCATGATCACTGGAGCTCGGGGCATGGAATCTCTACTCGGGTTCGAAAAGTGTTTTGGGGGCTATGTTTTGGTCCTTTTTATGTATAAGGCCATCTCTGGTTCCGCCCCTGCTCATACAATGATAAGGACCACTGCTGCAATTGTACGTCCAAGATATGAGTTCAGCTTAATACGAACAAATATGTAACTAATTAAGAATAGTTGAATGCGGCTGAGTTCTTATATGTCCAAGCGAGAATTAATTTTAAGCGAAAACCCTGCAAGATACGACAATATGTTTCTCGATAAAAAAAATGTGTCATCTCGAGATGATGTGGACTGAATGGATAAGATTGTAGATTGTCTTCGCTACCACTACAAATGAGAAGCCCCAACACAATTACAAGAAACGAGCCCAAACACAAGGCAATGCACTATCCTCTACCCAATGTATCATGTGGGAGAAAAAGGTGTGCGGTTCAACTTAACCGAGGCCCGCGGGCATATATACGAGAAGGTTGTTTTTCTATCATACACTACATGTGTCATGTCATGGCCTTGTAAGGCAATTACATTTCGACTAGCAAAGAAAGGCACCTATTTCTCTTCAATACTACTCACCTTGTCTAGTTGTCTTAGGTTTGAGCAATGGGCGGAGCTATGTTGAGGTCGGGGGGCCGTCGCCCCGCGATTCTTCTCACACAGAATAGGTCCCCATCTGCTACCCTCTGATCTACCCGAATGAATGCAGCAACCCAGTCTCCAGTTTACGACCCATCAGCCCATGCACTTGCCGATTCTATTCCATCGATAGTGAGAAAGAGTGGTCGGAGCTCGCACTTGAACATGCGGATAACGCGAGCTGAGATTGGCTTTGAGATTGCACATGATTTTAAGACACTTTCAAAGTTGATCGGTATGATCATGTAGTAGTATATTTTGGTACATTTACAGCATCTGATCCCTATAATTATTAGAGAAGTCTGCTCTAATATGCACCTAACCGATCCCCTAGCCGGTGGAGTAAAAAATATTTTATTCTTCGGCACACCGCGCTCTCTTATATATACCTATCACGAGCTCGCGCCGCAGGAGGAACGCAAATTTCTCCTCCCACCCCATGGCCGGATCCTCCTACTGCCCGCGAGCGACTCGAGGCAAAGTGCGCTGATGAGGAGTACATGGCGGATCTCCGCTGCTAGTATCCCGAACGCATCGAGGAGATAGCAGCGTCGGCAGTACGAGGCACACAAGTCGAGTAAGACCCGACGATGGGCCGAGCCGTCCGGTGCATCTGTTCGCTCCGATAGCGAGAAACACTTAAAAAGTTTATAGCCAATCTCACCAGTACAATTAGTTGTTTGGTTTTATGTAATTTTAATTTAGATTTCATTTAAAGTTATGAAATTTTGTATTCAAAATTGTCTCAAGTCCTTAGGGCGAGGAGACTTCCGTGGTGCAATGGTCGGCAGGCATAAGCGCCAAGCGCCAGCACCCGGGTTCAAATCCTCACCTTTACCTTAATGACAAAGCCGGGGTGGAGTCCCCCCTCCGGTCTTGTTATTTTTCTCAAGTCCTTAGGGCAGATCAGATACGCTGCAACACGCTTGTACACCTACCAAAAACAAACTTTGGTTCCCAGGAGACCCCAGGCAGTCACTCCCTGACAGGTGGGGCCGGAGCCACCTCCCGCCGCACGCGCTCCAGCCAGGCTGACTCAGCCGGGGGCCCACCTGCAAGCATCCCAGCGATAACAACGCCTCCGCCGCCTCGCACCAGCCGTACAAAAAAGAACACGCCTCCTACTACTCCACAGTTCCAACCGAACCCAACCGCGCACGAGACACAGAGGAGAGGCCGAGAAGGAGCTGGGATCTCGACGGCCGGGGATGCCGGTGGCGGGGAGATCTTCTTCGGCGGGCGGGGGACGCGAAAGCGGAGGGAGGATGGTGCTTGGTGGAGGCGGCGCGGGGTTCGGGGTGGAGGACGCGGTGGTGATGGAGCTGGCGGCCGGGGAAGGGGAGGACAGCGTCATCACCGTCAACTGCCCCGACCAGGCGGCCTCGGCTGCGACCTCTGCCGCACCATCCTCGAGTTCGGCCTCCGCATCACCCGCGGCGGTGAGCCCTCCCCTCCCATCCTTTCCCGACACCTTCCACCTCTGTTCCCAATTCTTGTTTCCGGTTCGATTGCTGCTGCGCCCCCTTCTGTGGCCTGCCTCGTCTCTGCCGCGCTCACGCGAAATTGCTATTCGTTAGTTTAGTAGCGAGCTCGAATCGCTTGCTTCGGCTGGATTATTTTTTCCGGGATTATTAGGCGCGGTGTCGTGCTTAATTTATGTTTCTTTCAAAAAATCATTTTGCCCTTTTCTCTCCTTTTGTGTACTTCAGTGTGGTTGGTGAGGATGGCTTTCCCTTATTCCGACAAGTTTTACGCCACCTTTCCGCGTGTATCCGCAGCAAAAGTTTTCGACTGTTTTTGCCCGTTTCGTGTTCGTCGATATCCCTGAATATCCAGGTATACAGGCACAACTCACGTGTGATTTGAACTGATTCCACCATTATATCTTCTTTTGTTTTCTGGAAAATATAGGCTTTCTTTTCTTATGCCTTGCCATCTCATCTGACTTTCCTGTCCATGTTAATGTATGATCACTGTCAGTCGATAACACTTGCATCTACATTTTACTGTGGTTCGCTGTTAATCATCGGCAACGGCACCTGGCTTATCCTGTTCAATCATGCGCATAAAAAACATTGCAACCTGTTCACTTGTACAGGACCCTGTTTCGTCTGCAAGTTTCATGATTCTGCAATCCATGACTTCTACTGTCGATCATCACTGTCGTCTAAATTTCTAGTCTTTGTAAAATTTAGCAGACGTGTCCACGGACGGGCAGTGGTGCTACGTGATTTTCTGGGTGGTGCCACGCTCGCCGTCCATCAACATCCGTGGGGGAGCCTCAAGAACCGGCTCATGTCGATGTGCCCTTCATCTTACGCCATCCCTTTCTACCCCGACATCACGCAACCAGGGCCCCCGCAGTTCTATCTCCTCAAGCTCTTCTCGACCGACCGTAAGGGGCTGCTGCACGGTGAGGACATCTGGCCCTGCTTCGTCTTCTAAATGTCTGCATCCAGATATTTGCTATAATTACACCATGCGATTTTCAGACGTGACACATATTCTGTCGGCCCTAGAGCTCATAATCGAGAGAGTCAAAGTGTCGACCACGCCTGACGGGAGAGTTGTGAACCTCTTCTTTATCACGGACGGCATGTAAGTCACTGTCTTGAAGTTCAGTTGTTTTGTGCATGTTGCTGAATCATTAACTTCACCTTTGACACTCTCTTGCTGCTGCTATGATGTCAATTGCTGCTTATTACAAATGATGTTGGTTGGTTGCATGGCATAATAACTGTACTATATATATGACAGTTAATGTTTCTATCTGAAGGGAACTTTTGCACACAAAGGAAAGGCAAGAAGAGACTTGCTCGATGCTTATTGCTACCTTAGGTTCTTCCGTAAGTTGTGAAATTCTATCAGCGGAAGGGTTCCAGCAAGGATTCTCTTCTCTTCCACCAACAATATCTGAAGAACTGTTCAGGTTGGAACTAGATGATTGCGAGAGCAGTTCAGGCTCTCTTAGTGCGGAGATGAAAAAGGTGCAGACGGCCACCATCAACTTTGACAATTCCCTGAGTCCTGCGCACACACTGCTCCAAATAATTTGTGCTGATCAGAAGGGGCTCCTTTATGACATGCTGAGAACACTGAAGGACTGCAGCATTAAGGTACCTGAAGATATATATGTACCTAATGATCTATTACGGCTTCTTAATCCTCACCCAATGCAAAATTCAGCTTGTGTGAAAAAATAGTACCAGGACTGTAGATATTCTGAATATCTGAAGATACTGACAATCAGAAGTTAAATAAGAGTTTTTTTACAGGAAAACGTTTCAAAAAAAGATATATTACTTAATCATCCTTTTCTTTTATGGTGATAAATATTAGTATCCTCTCTTTTACTCCCACTGTAGTTACCCATTGTATATTCTTCAAATGCTACAAAATTGACTGTTATAAAAAAAGTAGCTATAGACTTGTATCAATGTGCCTAATGTTGAGTGTGTATCAAATTATATCATGATGATTCACTATTTTTTTAGGTCACTTATGGGCGGTTCTGGTCCGACAAGAAAGGTTTTCGAGAAGTGGATCTTTTTATCAAGCAAGCAGATGGCAAGAAGATTATTGATCCTGAGAAACAGGATGCTCTTCGGTCTCGCATGAAGTCTGAGATGCTCCATCCTCTCAGGGTAATGATCGTCAACCGTGGCCCCGACACAGAGCTCCTTGTTGCCAACCCTGTTGAACTATCTGGGAAGGGCCGGCCACGGGTATTCTATGATGCTACTTTGGCCCTGAAAGCGCTTGGAATCTGCATTTTCTCTGTAAGAGTTACAACCTATCTAAGAAGGTGCAAATTAAGTTTGAAATGGTGTTAGTGTTTACTGTTTCCTTTTCTCATTTCAGGCTGAAATCGGGAGACAGACAGCAGCGGAGCGTCAATGGGAGGTCTACCGTTTCCTGCTGGATGACAGCAAAGAATTCCCCTTATCAAACAGCCTAACTAATAGGAACCGTGTTGTTGATAGGGTAAGGAAAACACTGATGGGCTGCTTCAACTGAAGACTCGATTTCTATGTCCATGAAGCAAAAGCACTAGAAAGCATCCAATGTATCCGATTAATTGCCTACTGAAGCTAAAGCTTGAATATGATTGCTACAGTAGGTTGATGTATCCAGTTAATTACCCACTGAAAGCTCAAATTAGGCTACTCCAGGGTGTCCAATCTCATCGGTAAATTGTCTGGCTAAACTGGTCTCCATAGTGCCCAGATCTGACAGTTACCAGCCTCTGTTCATGTCATTGGACAATGATGTGGGTGTTTCTGTGACCAATTTCTCAAGACCAATGGTGATGGAAAACAGCAGAAGGCTTCATTATGTTGCAGCCATGCATGATTTCAGAGCTAGCAAATATTTGCCGAACAGACGAAGGCAGGACACTTGACAAAAGGCTTCCTGTTGATGTTCCCAAAACAATGAGGCTCCTTGGAGCTGCATCTTCTGAGCAGTGTTGTAAATGATCAGTGGGAAACAAGAAATGAACGGCAGCGCATTATGTTACTCCTGCATTATCCTATTGCCAGAAAGGAAAGCAAGAAAGAAGAGGAGATAACATGTTTGGTAGGAGGTGCAATCATTGTGCTTTGTTTGGGTCAAGGGATTACTGGATGCTGACACAGATACTACTTCAGTTTGCTGTAGATTAGTGCAGAATGTGTTGTATCTGCCTCACCTGCCTGCCTCCTCCCCGCCTTCTTGTATGATTGCTGCTTTGTTAATAGATTATAGGCATGTCTCCTGTTGTAGGGTTTAGGCTTCCTTGTCACCGAACATGTTACTATATATATATGAGAAGATGGCATTTTGTTCGTGCAAGATATATGTACAAAGTTGTGGATTATCAAAGGAATGGTGTACTTATTGCCACCTTTTTATGATTGTTGCCTTGTCAATGGATTAGGCCTGTCTACTGATGTGGGGTTCAGTGCTTCCTTGTCACCAAGCATTTTATTAATCTATATGAAATGAACTTTGTAAGCAAAGCATATGTACAAAAGAATGTTGTACTTATTGCTACCTTGTATGTACACTGCACTGTACTTGTATTTGGAACCAAGTACCTGCATGATTGGCTTGGTCAGTGCCTGATAGTCTATGGTACAAAACTCTGATAACCACTGAAATTTTCCTATCATGAATGATCAAGACGGCAGCAAAATGTATGGAAGATTGGATACGAACTCACTGGGGGATATCTATCTAGTTCCAGTGTGGTGGGGATTGGAGGGTGACTTGTGCGGCTGATGGTTTTGAGATGGTGACGTCTGAACCTGAAGCTGTGCATTATTGCGATTTGTTTGTCTGTAAAGTGCAACTTGCCCAACTTGGAGAGGATTATATTATTAGAGTTTGACGATTTTGAATAAGCCGTCCTCTTTCAGGGGAGGCCGGCCGGCTCGATGATAAATATAAATACACTGTGATTGTCATTAGGGAACCTGTCATTATGTAAGTGTCTGATAAAACGTCTTAGTTTATGTGACTACCATCAGCTGTTCGTACAAGCAAGTTTAGTAAATTGACCAAGTGGTGATTTGCCTCCAAAGTGGAATGTACGGAATTAATTTTTTACTGATGCTGGCGATATTTCTGCTGATGATTAGGTTTGCTATTAATTACTCCATCGGTTTCACAGTACTGTCATGACACAGACCTAGGAGACAAAAAGGTTGGGTCATGAGTTCTGCATTCCTGGAATAGGATTATTCTTGCTTGCATTAGATGGACTTCGTCGGTCCGAACCAAGGAATCGGTTAGTGCTACTGACACATTAAGAGCAAGAATGGTATTACTCGAAGAAACTTTAACTTCTATCTTGTGCCTCCCAGGTACCCACCCTAGATAAATGCACGAAAAGCAATGATGCTACTAGAAATACATTTCTACCATGAAAGAAAAAGACCTGGTTGTCTATCTCAGGGTCTTAACGTAAGCCCAACTACAACGGGATCTTGCTTAGGCTAGCTTGTCAACTCTCTGGATGATATATAGAGTATGCCAACTTGTAATGTTGGAGACAGATTTATCTAGGATTTCATTCAAAGAACGGAATAAATACGTAAATGGAGGATAACTGAAAGTGGATTTCTTTTCCATGGTGTTTGATTTAGATGATTGACTGAAAAGTATTTATAGGAGCTTTTCCTGTCTTTCTAAATTTGAATGGCAATAAACATGAGGTTACAGCTTATGTCCGATGCATGCCAGAGCTCTACAGGTAGTCCTGGTGCAGTCTCCCTATATGTTCCAGAGTCCAAATTCAAGAACATATATTCAACTTCATTTGGTGTATTATCGAAATTACAGAATCAGCCCAGATACTTCAAACCATAAATTCAAAATCAGACAAGGACCGAATTTGCATACTAGGCAATGGACAAGGAGGTTCTGTAACGACAGGATTCAAGAAGGAAATATTGGTCATGGACAGTATAACAAAATTACGAAAACAAAGTATTGAAAAATAAAGTACCGACAGGCTAACTCATGTGGTGTTACTGTTATACCCCAGCCTAAACTACAAATATATTATTCAAAGAATTATGTTGCTCTCTACCGCTTAAGAAAACAGAGTTATCTTCTGCTTAAAGAAAAACAGAAACAACATACAAAGAAAGAAAGAAATTATGTTCCGTCCCCTTCTGTATATGCAGCAATACAAAGGTCCAACCAAAATATGTAACCATTGCAAATAAAATACATGAGGGAGTAACGCTTCCGAATGCAGAAAATAATGCATCATAAATATTTGACACCAATGGATAACAAGTTGCACGCTGAATACACTTGCATGAAGTAATGGAAATAAAAAGAATTCCATGTATCCTCTCAAATTTAGACCACATGATAAATTTATCGAAGTGTTAGTAACTAGATTAACTAACTGGGTTCATTCGTATAAATGAATATTAACCATTAGAGGTATCCTTTCAAATTCTCTATGGCTAATGTTCAAAGCCACAAATAGACATGCACCCGAACACCAACAGATACTGAAGTAGAAATAGGAGTTAGTAGATATCCAAGCTAGTGCCACAAAAACAAGAAGATTAGGGCATATCCAACAACTGATTTTTATGAGGGCGTTGTCTCTTCATAGGAGTAGAGAATAGAGAAGAAATAGATTTTTTTTTTGAGTTTAAAAAAGAGATAGATATTAGACTAAAGAAGAACTTATACGGTAGACAAATACTGAAGTGGTGTAGCATTAACCCAGTCTAAACTACAGACATGTCATTCAGTGAATTATGATGTTGTCTATGTATGTAGCATATAAAATGACACCAGTGTAAAAGAATAACAATTTCAAATAAAATCAAACAAACAAGAGTAATACTTCCAAATGCAGAAAAATAGATTTAATTAACATGAATTGCATACTAAAGACAGTTGCTTGAAATAACTAGAAATAGAAATAGTTCCAAATATTGATAACATATGAGATTATCTCAAATTTACCCCACATGAAGAGCTAACAGTGACCTCAATAATTACCCATAGAGGGTTCATTACAAATTCACTATGGCTAACCAGCATTGATCAAAGCCACAGAACAGCACATATCCGAACGCAAACAGACAGGAAGGCCAAACTGAAGTAAACATAGGAGCTAGCTACGAAGTATTCATGCCAGTTCCACAAAACAAGAAGATTAGGCCCATACCCAACAACTGGTTTTGATGAGTATGGCCACACTAAGTGCATGAAGCTACAGCTTTTAGTGACCCTCTGACGACCATTCCTCAAAGCAGGGAACATATAGTGCACCATCCATGAATTCTGATCTAGAACTGCTGATAACATTGACCTTCTGATTATCCATATCATACGACACTATCATGTCCTTGCCATCGTTAATGAAAACCGAATTACAATCAGGATGGATCGCAAACATCATATAGGTGTGATCATCTTCATCAAGTCGCCTCCCGAATATTTCTGAAACATTACCAGTATGCTTTAGGGTCCACTTCCCACTAGCATAGTCCTCAAGAACCCATACACAGAGTTTGCAATCATTATCATTGTCTATCTGCCACGCATACAAGCATCCCTGAGACTGCCCAATCGAAGTATAATTGTAGATATCAGGCCTGCTGTCCGGCATTTCAATTTCCCCCCAAACCTTTCCCTCCATGTCCACTGTGGCTATTGTACCACTATGGGTAGCAAAATGCATGGTGCCATTCAGTAAAACACATTCTGGTTTACCAATCAGAACAGTTTTGTAACCCAGCTCATACTCCACGGAAGTCCACCGCCGAGTTTCAGATGAGAAGATGGCCACTTGTGCAAACTCGCCAAAAGAATTGCTCAGGGGCGCAAACACCACAAAGCGGGATGGATTGGCCGCGTGGAAAGCCAGGAAGAACTCGTCTATATCGTCGTAAATCACAGGAACGCCGTCCACTGGGTCCGGTAGCACGATGAGAGTCAACACAATCCACTGCCCAGTCGCAGGATTGCACACGGCGTACCCGTATTTCTTCTTGTTTCGCCCTTTGTAGGATTCCCAGTACTTGCAAAGGAGAAGGCCGCCGCAGCATTGTTCGACCTCGACGCGTTCGTACCTGCCGCGCAGGAAAGGGAGCGAAGGGTCTACCATTGGGGTGCCCTTCCCGGACAGATTGCGGAAGCTGAGGCCGGTCTTGCTCTTGTTGAAGAAGAAGCCGGACAGGTCTGCGGACACCTCTTGCGGATCTTGGGGTCGGAGCAGAGGGCCAGCCACGGCTTGGACACGCACTTGAAGCGGCAGAGCGACTTGTAGGGCACGCGCGACAGGATCTCCACCAGGGCGGCGTCGGGGAGGCCCGCCGTCGCCGTGGGCTGCTGCTCCTGCTTATGCTTCTTCATCTACAGACGCAAGATGCGACTAATTTCGGCTCCCTTTTTTGTTGGATTCGAGATCAGAGAAAGAAAGAAAGAGGAGGGGAACGAACCTGAAGCGAATCATCGGTGGCGGGGGCGGCGGCGGGGGGCGGAGCGTCCTCGTCTCGGCCAAGGCGGCCGCTCGCCGGCGGACGGCCCTGCGCCGTGCAGCCATGCTCGCCTCCTCCTCCTGGCCGCATCGCTTCCTCGGCTCGGGACCCTTGGTTGGACCTTCGCCGCCGCTGTTCGCCGGAACTCTAGGGTTTTTAGAAGGAGAATGGAGCAGCGGCGGCGGTTTTATTTCGGAATGTGATCCCGATGGAAGTGGAATGGGCGCCTCCTCGATACTGTAGAAAAAATAAATATAGTTAATTGCACAAAATAATTTCTTTGGATATTCGTGAGTTTTATATTCACGAAAAATGAAAAATCACTTTTTTTTTCCAAAATGGTCTATCCCGGTTTCTGCGTCAGGACGACATAGCCCAACTTTTATTATGAAGCCTAGAATCAAATGTTTATACAATTCAAAGATCACACAATGTGGCTACAGGAATGCACAACATAAAGGGAGAATAAGTTCAATTTCTAGAGTAAACTGTTTCGTTTCTAGGGTTTCACGCCGCTCTCGCGACGCGCGACTCCTAGGGCCAGAACTCCATCAGGGATAGTGATCTCGATCGTTGTTCCTATTCTACTTGCCAATTCTCTCCAGATCCCTGCTCTCCGCAATCCGTTCGTGCTAGTTCGTCCCTCTTGCATCTCGGTTCGGGGCGATCAAGGGGTTCTCTTGCAGAACTACCCGCCCTTGGTCGAGATCGTGGGAGATCGGATTGGGACGGTGATGGGGGTCAGGGGAAGGAAGTGGTGAAGAAAGCTGCGTCGAAGTTGGCCTCGAATCAGGGTGCGGGTGGTGCCTCGACGGAACCGCCGCGATCTGAACACGGAAAGGGGCGGCGACGAAGGAGGTACCGTAGGAGGTACCTCAGGTTCAGGTGACGAAGTGGAAGACCTGATGGCGAATTTGCGCCTAACTACTGTCGAATCGACGGCGGTGGTCATTGATGACCAGGATGAGCTCGATCTGGTGGATCCTGATCGCGCTTTTGTGGGCAAGGTACTGGCTCCCAATGTCCTCCACATTCAGACTATCTCCGCGGCCATGAGGCCGACATGGGGTAATCCAAAGGGACTGATCCTTAACCCGGCGGGTGATAATTTGTTCATTGCTGAGTTTGGATCAAAATCTGACAAAGATCGCTCCATGGAAAGTTGGCAAGCATGCCGTGCTGTTGAAAATGTATGATGCGGATATTCAGCCGCCACAGGTCTTGTTCGACCGTCTGGCCATCTGGGCAAGGATAGTCCCTCCAACGTCAGATGAGAGAGGCGAGGGGTTTTGAAATTGCTAAACTATTGGCAACGTCAAGAAGGTTGAAGTTGATGCTCTTGGTCGCTACTGGGGAGCTTACATGCGCTTGAGGGTGGAGATTTCAGTCAATGATCCTCTGGTGCGTGTTGTGTCAGTTTTCTCTAGTCGGCTTCAGACGACAGAGACTTATGAGGTGCAGTATGAGCGCCTCCCGTTCTATTGCTTCTCTGTGGGCTGCTTGGCCAGTCCTACTTGGTCTGCCCCAATCCGCAGAGAGAGATAACAATGGAGATCTGCCCTACCCTGCATTGAAACTATCTGTGGACGAGATCATGAAGAAAGCAGGAGGGTCGAAATTTGCCAACACCTCTAGCTCTACAGGTGGTCACACCGTACTTGAAGCCAGGAGCTCGGTGGGTGGTTCATCAGCTCGGGGAGGTCTGGGGCGTGGCAAGGCTACAACTTCCATGCATTCCCAGCCGGGGGAAGAAGGAGAGGTCTCTTCCCCTCTCAACGCTCAAGGGTGGCCGTGGACGTGGCAGGGGTCGCGCGTCTCGCGGGTGAGGCAAGGCACATGCTGAAACCTCTGGGAAGGACCTTTCCGCGGCCAAGCCTTCCAAGCAAACTATTGCGGGACAGAAACGCAAGACTACGAAAGCACAAAATCTCTGCAGCTGTCAATTGAAGCATCACCATCGGTGGAGGAACCCCTTGCTTTAGTGGTGGCTGATCAGCGCGTAGTGCCTGATGCCAATGAGGATGATGTGCTCAGTTCTGATTCCAACAAGAAGCCACGTACAACACCTACTCGATCGGTGGATCCGGCGGCGACTGCAGAGCAGTCCCGCCCAACGCAATGAGTCTTCTATGTTGGAACTGTCGCGGCCTAGGGTCTGACGCGACGGTTGGTGAGCTTCGCTGGCTGGTGAAGCATTTCAGACCCGCGATCCTGTTCTTGTCTGAGAGAAAGATGTGGGAGAGCAAAGCGAGAGGATTCATGTGGTCCCTGGGATACATAGGTTCTTTTGCAGTCAGTTGCGAGGGTCGCAGTGGCGGCCTTGCGCTCTTTTGGAAGCAGCCATATTCTGTATCAGTCCAAGGTGTTAACCCCCATTGTATTGATGTGACGGTGAAACAGGAAGACAGTGCAGCGTGGCATGCTACCTTCGTATATGGTGAGCCGAAGCAGGAGCTGAGGCACATCTTCTGGGATCTCCTACGTCGACTCCGACGGGGTGGAGATGATGCATGATTTGCTGTGGGGATTTTAACGAAGTGCTATGCCATGATGAGCACTTTGGATCTCGTGAGAGGTCTAACTCCCAGATGGAATTGTTCCGAAATTGTCTACAGGACTGCAACCTGTGTGACATGGGGTTCTCTGGACCCAAGTTCACGTGGTCTAACAAGCAGGACGCCCAGAGCAACGTCCGCGTGCGACTGGATCGCGCGGTTTCAAACGGGGCCTTTAGTGCTCGTTTTGAGAATTGCCATGTTGAGAACGTGATTACCACATCGTCAGACCACTATGCGATTGTAATCGCCTTCGACAGCAGCAGTGGGATGCAGCATCGTCCGCCGGTGCAGCATAGCTTCAAATATGAAGCCATGTGGAGACGGGCCGAGGAGTACACTGCCACTGTGGAAAAGGCCTGGAAGGAATCTGCTAATGGGCCGGATGCGATACAGTCCACTTGGGCCTCTCTGAAAGGACAAGGATGTCGCCTAGAGGGGGGGGGGGGGGGTGAATACGCGATTAAAACTTTTCCGGTTTAGGCTTGATAATTGCGGAATAAACTAGGTGTTTAAATTAACAAGCCAACAACCTAAATATACTAGGCTCACCTATGTGCACCAACAACTTATGCTAAGCAAGACAAGCAACAAAGTGTTAGCAATATAGAATACTTCAAGCACGAAGGCTATCACAATGTAAAGTGCATAAGTAAAGAGCTCGGGTATAGAAATAACCGAGGCATGTGGAGACGAGGATGTATTCCCGAGTTCCTCCTTTTTAGGGAGTACGTCTCGTTGGAGAGGTGTGAGATACCACAAATGTCAACTCAACAGCCACAAAGGCTTCACCGTCTTCTCCGATGAACCACATCACAAAGGTTTGGTTCACCTTCCACTATCGGAATCCTTCAAGGTAGAATCCGGAGCCTTTACAACAACGATCTGAGTCACACACCCACAAATGAATTGGGGGCTCCCGAACAGCTACAAATGACCACAAGAGGTCTCAACCACCACAAAGGCGTCTAGGGTCCAAAGACCCAAGAGTAACAAGCTCACAAACTTTCAACTTCCACGAATCCTCGTGGAGAGCACAAACCGATGCACAAAGCAATGGCAAGAGCACAAGTGCTCAAATCCTTCACTCTCAAATTCCAACAAAGCAACACATGCTTATGGGGGAATAAGAGAGGAAGAATAATGGAGGAGAAACACCAAGAACTCCAAGATCAAGATCAACTAGGCTCCCCTCACTTAGAGGAGGAATGGATTGGTGAAAATGTAGATCTAGATCTCCTCTCACTTTTCCCTCAAAGATATGAAAGAATCATGGGAGGGATTGAGAGGGGCAAGCTTTTCCAAAGGTCAATAATGGAGGAGAGAGAGGGGAAAAACAAGCTCTAGTGGATAGGGAACCATTGGGAAGAAATCCCTTAAATAGGTCCCCTAAAAAATCTGCCCGTTTGAAGAGGTGCAGGGAGGCCGGGCTAGGAGCCGGCTTGGCCGGCCTGGAGGCCGGCCTTGCGTGCACTGCGCTGGGTCTCCTGAGGAGCCGGCCTGGGGCCCGACCACCCACCCGAGACACCCGGCCTGGAAAGCCGGCCTAGGCAGGCCTGTAGGCCGGCTGGGTGCCCGACGCGCCTGGCCTGGAAGCCGGCCTAGGGCCCGGCTAGGCCGGCCAACCAGAAACAGAAAGAGATCTTCAATGACCTCTAACTTTTGCAAGAAAATTCCAAATGGGATGAAACCAATTTTGTTGGAAATATTAAGAACCATAAATAAATTTAAGTTGCCACACATGGAAGGTGTGGAACTTTCCTCAAGGATAGACCGATAATATTTCCAACACGAAAACACAATAAGCTTTTCATCCGGACTCCGTTTTCTATGATCTTGGGCTTGTTTCGAAGATAATCACAAGCTCTACAAGATCATGCATATACACATCATAGTCCATCATGTGAGGAGGAGAACACAAGATGATAGTTTGACCTCTCTACAAAAGACGAACCGGTAAAACCTCCAACATAAAAAACATCACAAGATATTCAAATGAAATCCGTTTTTGATGAAATAGAGCTTGGTATGGAGATGAACACAAGCTCTAAACTCTCAAATGGATAAAAGCCAAATAAGAACTAAGAAAGATGATATGCCAAGTATGCAAAGGTTTGAGCTCTCCACAAAGATGCGATCAAGTTACTCACTTGAGAGCCCCTCTTGATAGTACGCCGTCTATCCTATAACCTGGTCTCCCACTAACACCATGAGACCGGTAAAATAGAAACCCTATCAAGATCGTACCTTTGCCTTGCGCATTCCACTTGAGCTAGATGACGTTCTTGACTCCCTCAAGTTGGAACACCTTTCTTGATTGTACTTGCTAGCACGTGCTTGATGAAGACTTCTCCAAATACTCCCCCATACTCCGTTATGGAAAGCCTAGCTAAGCTCCGTCTTCATGTATCCATTGCAAGCTTCAATCCAATGATATCTTCCAAGATGAATCATATTGAACTTCCACTTCTTAATCTTCTCTCTTTTCACAAAGATGATGTCTTGAATCGTTCAACACATACTTGCAATATGCTCAACTCTAGATGACCATTCTTTATATAAACCATTGAATAGAACCTTGGTCATCACTTTATCTTCCAGAGTCCAACATATGAACTCCAATATTTTCCCATGGACAAGATCTATAAGGATAACTCAATGCAAACATTAGTCCATAGGGATTATCATTAATTACCAAAACCACGCATGGGGCAACACATGCACTTTCAATCTCCCCCATTTTGGTAATTGATGACAATCCCTTTTACGAGGGTTTATATAATGAATTAAGCAACCATGCAACACAATAAGCAAGGATGCAAGAGAACAAAGAATAAAACCATATTCCCTTAAACCCTCTAAATCTCTCCCCCATAGGCATCGATTGCCGAAATGGGTGAAAAATTATGAAGGCCAATATAATAAGAGCTCCCCCATAAAGTGTGCATTTCTCATGATATGAGTGAAATCAAATGCACATATCCAATGACGAATAGATGAAGGGAGATCAAACTATATCAAGGATCCAATCAAAAGAGAAAGATACTTCAAAGAAAGAAGCAAGCAATCAAAAGGATCCAAAAACAATGTTCTAAACAACAAGAGGGAGCTCCCCAAGGTACGTGCACAAAGTAGGATTTGCAAAGCAACATGGAGTGCACAACATGGAATCCTCACTCCCTCTTAGAAGATGTTGAACACAAACAAGTGCAAGAAGGCATAAAGATAGAAAAGAAGCAAAACAACTTGCAACAAAGAATGTTGAGCAATAAGAACAAGAAGTGACAAATAATAACTTGCTCAACCGAAAAGAGATGGGTGTGACATGGAGAGACATTTTGGGAGACTAATGTAAGGATAAGCAATAGCATTATCATAGTCTTTCAGCATAAGAGGCACATAGTGCATATCATGTCTTTCCAATAAACACAACCCAAAGAAGATGTAGCAACTAGACCCACAAGCTTATTAAGATGCAAACGAAATACCAAGTGAAAAACAAAGCTTGTGCCTTTTAGAAACCACCAAAGAATCAAACGTAAAAAAAGGGTGGTCACTAAAGTATTGGAATACCAATTAAAGATGTAACTACTCTCATGTGTATAAGTTTCTAAGTAGACATCAATCATGAAGATATAAGTTCACAAAGAAACATGCACACACAAAATAGATACTACAGTGAAGAACATGATATCCTAGTGGAAGTCATATATATACCAATAAGATCTTTGCTTAAAAGCATAGCACAAAGCTCAATTTTATCTTAAAAGGATATAGATGAACTTCCAAGACAATCTCATCATAGCATCAAGAAAGTCCACAAGGGAAAAAATGATAGAAGGGATGCTACGAGAAAGATAACAAGTATCACAAAGGGCAAATGATTTTGCAAATTCATCAATATTGCACATTAGAGACTTTGATAAACTTGCTAGATTACCATATTTGGGATTGGTGAATCAATAAAATGATTATATATTCCCCTTGATATGAAATCAGCCCGGCTTGCTCACATTTGCAATAAAGATGTTTAAATAAGAACTTTGCAAAAACCACATCAATTGCAACAAAAGAAATTCATGTCAAGATACAACCTACACAAGGTTGAAAGCTAGAAAGTATGCATGAGGTAGATACTTGTTACCGAGATAGCATTGGTGATGTAGAAGATAAGAGTTCACAATCATCCGAGCTTGGCTCCAATAAGCACATGGTGATAACACCTTCCTTGTAAATGAGACAAGCTCCCAATGCATCTCCAAAGTACCTAAAACCAATTCAAGTACAAAATGGTTCCCAAACTTATTGGGCCGAAGTAGTTAGAGCAACTACAATACATAGGACAAACTCCACATAAATATGTGCATATTGATATGAAATTGAATTTCATGCACATCTTAGCCATTTAGGATTTGATAGAGTTTTGTCCTATATATTGGATCAACGAAAGTAAGCATGCCAAAAGATATACATATAGTAAATATGCATGCACAAGACTTCCAAGAACCACACGAGATACAATTTGGACAAAACACCATTTGAACTAAGAAAGCACACATAAGTGTGACACGAAAGAGGATTGTCCAAATTATATCAAAAGCCCAAATCAACACATGATGGAAGATACCACTTTGAAAAGCCCAAATGAAGGTAAGATACCAAATGAAGAAAATACCATCAAGGAATAAACCAAACCTTCTACACTTTTCATGTGTAACATCCCAGGTTTTCAAAAAGTTGAAAAATCAGAAAAATTTAAAACTTTTGAAAACTATTATGTATTTTGCTTTGAAAAGAAAATCATGCATGCATTCATCATCATATAGCTTTGTTTGCATTTTGATATTTCAAAAGTGGGAATAATAATTCCACTTGAAAACATATTTAAGAAAATATATTAAAAGGACTATCTATGTCCAATATATTATTTTGAAGTATTGTGGTAAACTCCTTTGAGTTAAATGTTTGGTTGTAAATTGTTTGTATGTTTTGGAAGTTATTCTATTACCTACCTATTCTCTGTTTTCAAAGTTCTATAGTTTTACTTTTGAAAGAAAATATTTATTTGGCTTTTAAATTGAATTTTGATTTCATTTTAAATTATCAAACTCTTTATAGACAAAATGATTTGGTGCAAAATTATCTTATTGAGTGTTATGGGATCTTATTAGCCATATTTTGATATGGATTTTAAATCTAAGTTCAAAAGAATTTTTATAAAATCCTATTTATAAAATTTATCATAAAGATCTAATAAACCTTTATACAATATTTGAATTTCAAAATTTGAAAAGTTTGGAAAATTGTTTTGAAAGTTTTAATGGAAAGGTTTTGATTTTACAAAACTATAGAAATTGGTTTGACTCGATTCCGACTCCGAAATCAAAAGTTATAAAGAAAACTAGAAAAGAATTAAAAAAAAAACGAAACGGGCCAACCGGCTGGCCCAACAAGGCAGCGAGCAGGCCGAGCCAGTCCAGCCGGACCACCAACACGACAACTTGAGTTCGAACCCGACATTGACTGCAGGAAAAATTCGGTTTCTCGATCCTCTCCATTCAAACACGTTTATCTCAACAAATATAACTCCAAATCCGGATCCGTTTGATCCTACGCGTTCATTGCTTCGAGCCCAAGCTATTCCACCGACCCTTGGCCTATATAAACCCCTGTAGCCACCGGCATCTCTTTTCCCCTTTTCGTTCCATCGAAATCCTAACCAGCGAAATCGTATTTCGTTTATTTACCTACCAAAACGATCTCGAATCGCACCGGAGGCTGAAGCAATATTGTAGGTCTGTTCAATATCTTTCCATCCCGGGAAGCCTCAACTCTTTTCATCAACCGTGGAGGTAGAATTTCGAATCGCCATCCTTCAGATCTGAAATCGTAATTCTTAGATCTCTTCGCGCTCGGTCCTTCAAATCGAAATTCCTTTGGTGAGAAGTCAGATCTAACCCTTACCTACAACTTTGCTATTGCACTCTTTTGATTTTGACGTACGGAATTCTCTATACAATACAGATTGCTTTTGACGATTTTCGGAGGAGAAAATAATCTCAAATCTTCGGGCCGTAGTTACGAAAGTTGTTCCCCTTATCAAGATCGTTCTTTTGCCCCAAGCCTCACATGTTTTGGTCGAGTGAGTTAGGAGATTTTCGCGTTCAAAGTTTCGGACCAGAAAGGTAAATTGCGATTTGTGACCAATCTATTCATCTACTTATGTTATAATTGTGATAGTTAGAAAGAGCACGTAATTCTCTACAACTTTCGTTAAGATTGTTTTTCCATCCGAGCAACTTTATTTTTAGTCAAAATTCGTAGTCAAAGCCCAGTCAGCCTACCACGTCAGCGAGTCCACCTCCACGTCAACGGTCAGAGTCAACGGTCAACCGAAGACCGGCAGTTTTGCAGAAAAACCCTATAATTTAGATCTATCACTACTTTTTATTGGTTTGGTCAAATTTTACAAATAAAATATTTTTGGAAAGCTTATGACACGTAGAAACTTTTGGCATAGTTAATTTTATGTTTTGCCAAATTAATTTTGTTTATTTTCAAAAGTGGCATTATTAGTATTTTGAACATAACTTGTTTTAAAAAAATTGATTTTGGAATAATTCCAATTGGTATATTTTTGTTTAGTTAATCATTGGCCGTAGGATTACTCTATTATTTTTGTAAAAGTATTTTTTTATGTTTTTCGTAATTAATATGAATTAAATGCTTTTAGGTGGTATTTTAATAATTAAAAGTGATTAAAATTAATTTTCTTCATATTTTCGACTAATAAAATGACTTAGTCATATTTTGATCAACTTAGTTACAAAAGTACTTAGAAATATTCTGCCTCTCCAAATAAAGTATTTCTTCCTTCCTTAGAAATTTTTGATAAATAAATTTGGCAACACTTTTCCTTAGAAATTTTCAACATCTTATTAATACTAGATCTTGTCCTTAGAAAATTTTAGCATCTCTTATGCGTTAACTTTCCTTAGAATAATTTTAGTGACTTGTTGTTGACCCTTGGTCCTTAGGTATATTTTGACCATCTTTCTTGCTTGCGATTCCTTAGAGCATTTTCATAAGCATGGCATGCATATTAAGTCCTTAGTATTATTTTGCACTTCATTACATGACATTCCTCCTTAGCAAAATTGAGGATGCATGTTATTTCTTATGACTCTCCTAGTAAAAAAAAACCACTAAGTTAGAATTAGTGGAAATCAAGGAAGGACTTAGCCAAGAAAACAAGACTATAGAAGCATCTCCAAGAAGAAAATTACTTAGAAGAAATCAAGAGGAAGTTCATGAAGACCAACCATCCTACTTTTTCTAAGTCCTCTTCTCTTTCTCCTTTTCTTCCTCCTTCTCCTAGACTTCATAGTGACTAAGTTATATTCAAGACCAACCTTTATGCTACCAACAATCAAGTTTTCAGAACCATCAAGTCTACAAATTGCAATGAAGTTATCACATCAAGGAAAGCTACAAGGAAGCAAGGAGAAGATTCCTGGAAGACCAACTACTATCTTCTTTCTTTCTGTTTTTGTCTCACTTTGGACATAGACCAAGTCCTTGGTGATTAAGACTAAGTTCTTAGAGTGCTAATTGAAGACCATGGAAGATACATGAAGCTGCAAAGGAGTTGAAGATTATTTAAAGACCAAACTTGTGAAGACTTAGAGTAGCCTTACAACCTTCAAGTGGTGGTTTTATCAAATTTATTTTACTCTACCTTACCTTGCCTTAGCTGAATGGGATAATGTTATTTTGTTGTCTTTCCCTTATTTTGTTTTGCTTGTCTTTCATACCACATTTCTTTGTATCATCCTGCATCTCATGCATATCATATTTTTCCAAGTGTTGCATTTATGATTGTATGTTTATTTGTGATTTGTTTGACTTGTTAGAAATTCTGGAGAGAGACGAAAGTGGTTGCAACTGCTACTACTACACTACTGTTTGCCAAGGCAAGTGGCACACCCCCATAAATTTCCTAAGTATTTTTATATGCATTACCTAGTGTATTTCTTTAAATGCATGTGTTGGATAGTATTATTGCTATATGCTCAACCTACCATACCTTTACACTAGTTGTGTCTAGAACCCCTGTGATAACTTAGTAGATTATTTGATGCTATGCAAATGTGTTTTCTTTAAAGTTTAATTCTACTAAGTAATTTATCACCTGGGTGGACTTGGTTTTGAAAAGATGATGGAAAGGTTGAGCGTCATGTCTTAGGGTGACCTCTAAGGGATGGTCACTTGTGGTTGCCACCCAGGGTATTAAAGGGACCAATGTTTCTCTAAGTGAAGTTGCTTACCGTGCAGCCATTAGTCATATGGGCTCTGGCTAGATGGATTAAGTTGCGTGGACTCGTCCCGACTTGACAGGTGGTGGTAGAATGGTTAGAATGGGAGCGCGTCAAGTCGGTATGGGATGGGAAAATGCTTCTGAAAAGTCTCGTCTCAACTCTCTCCTTTTCCTTAGCACAATTTGAGTGCTTGAGGATAGTTTGGGTTTGTTGGGTCTAATGGTGAAAGTGCACAACCTCTGGAGAGTTAAAACTAAGTACTTAGCCGTGTCCCCGGTTACGGACAATTCAAGCAGCAGATCAAGGATGGCAACGGAGGCTCCCAACATCTTATTTCTCTAAGTAAAATTTTGATGGGTGAACAAGGGTAGACGAGACTATGGATTTCATGCCATACTTGTCTCAAATTTTGAAGAAAAGTTTTACAAAGTGTTAGGCAAAAATTGGCTTTTATGCAAAACAGCCTTGAACTCCACCAGCCAAATATGCATATAGGCTATAGAGTTATTCCATTAAGTGTCCACATAGTGTCACTTGCCAGATCCATTTTTAATGGTATGTGACCCACTCTGTTGCAAATTTTTATTTGTTGCAGATTGTTCTGACGATGAGTGAGTTTCGTTAAGGTTTCGAGTCTGCAACCAACATGTTTTCGCCTGTGGCACATGCAAAGGATGAGGACTCCATGAAGATTATTATTTCCGCTGCTTTACTCTTTCGAAGCTAGCTTCGTGCTATGCAATTTGTAAAGGATATTTTCCTAAGTACTGGATCCACGTGTAATAATTGATACAATGTTGTGATATTTCATCTTAGACTGTGTGTGCAAATGAATCGATCCAGTGGTTTGCACTATACACAGGTACCTTGCCAATTTCTAAGTGCAGGTACGCTACATCATGATGGCACAAAGTACCAATATGAAAAATGTTTGTCTTCCAAGTAGACACGTCATTGGGATCAAATACCAATTGAACACAACTAATGTTCAAAAGCATATAGAATTGCTCCCCCAAGATTTGTGCATTATTTATGATCTTGCATTTGAATACAAAATGCACAAATGGGATCATCACTCTCCATACATATTATTCAAACACTAGTCATGTTCAAGGAAAGCAATAAGATGCAAAACCAATTTAAAGAATGATGTTCTACTCAATGTAGGATAGCTTCCCAAGAATAGTGCATTGTCAAGAAGTATGACTTTTGAATGTAAATGCACAAGATTGAGATCATTACTTTTCCTAATGAAGAAGGCATAAAACAAATTTTGAGTAGAGCAACAAAGATCCAAAAGATACAAGGAAGACGAGAGGAGTTAGATCAAACCAAGTCCTTGCCAATAAAATAAGGCAATTCAAAGCAAGAGCCAAAGTGATGATGGTCTCCAAATTCCACCACAATTATGAGTATCGCTTGTCATGGACAAGGAGTATATAGAGATATTTCTCGGTGGTATATAGGAATGACACACAAGACCAACTTCACAATAAATAAGCATATGGCAAAAGATAAGATTTAAAGGAACATTTAAGCAAATATGGAACTTGTTTGAGAAACATGCCACAAGGAAAAAGATAACGAAGAATATCAATTCTAGGTGGCAATACTTCACATGTTCACATTTTCTAGGTTTGTAATATGCACAAAGCTTATTACTCCCCCATAATGTGATAATTCATTTTTCTTAACAAGAGGCAAACAAAACAACTAGAGACAATTAATGGACATTATAGAATTTGAATTTCTCATGAAAATGACATACCACATAGAGAGTAGATAATATTGATATATCATCACTAAGTGGTATTCCTCATGTATACACATTTTTAGGATTGTGAAGTGCACGAAGCATATCACTCCCCCAAAAAGGATAGTCCATTAATCTCTCAAAAATAGAGCCAACAAGATAAGTTAACAAATAAAAGCAATAAGGCTCAACACAAGTAAATGGTGTGCAAACCAACATACACATTCTTGATTACTCAAGATAAGTAAGTAGAGAGCACAACACATACAAACACTAGCAAGGTACAAAACCTAACACATGCAAGGGTGCAAGCAACTTTCAATGTATATATGATTTAAATAAAAGTTACCGCAAGGAGGAACATTGGATATGAGATAGAACAATATAATCCAAATGACTTGGCTTGAGATAATATAATTGATGAAGATCCCTTAATTCTTCATGAACTAGCCAAGTCTCCAATGCCCTCCAACAACACCTATTGATCAAGTTTTAGCTTGTTGGTCCCCAACCAAGTTGGGTCCTAAGAGGTTAGTCACAATAGGCTTGGCAACCCAAATGGTGCTTTTCTTGACACCACTTTGAGTACCAACATATTTGGCAAACACATTGCCAACCTTATCCTTCCGAAGAGAATAAACATCATCAATAATAATGGGGTTGGATAAGGTACCATTAGTGCATGAAGAAGCAAAGTGGCCCTTCTCACGGCATATGTAGCAACATTGGCTTCCTCCTTTCTTCTTAGTTGGAGTCTTGACTTGAGGAGGGGTAGCTTGATTCTTCTTGGGAAGAGGCCTTCTTTAACTTGAGGAACTTGAGTTTGAACTTGAGGCCTCTTTCCTTGTTGCTTCTCACTAAGAGACTTCTTCTTCAAAGGGCAAGATCTAACATGGTGCCCTTCAACTTTGCACTTAAAGCAAACAATCTTGGCCGAATCTTGACTTGTTCTTGGCCCTTGTTCTTCTTGATATACTTGGACTTGTTCTTGTTATTGGAGTTGAATCCAAGTCCACTCTTGTCATTGGGGCGTCTTTGAACACTCAACATATTGTCAAGTGTGGACTCCCAACATGACGCTTTTCCAAGTCTTTCTTCAAAGAAGTGACTTGGGCCTTGAGCTCATTTAATTCCTCTACATGGTTAGTATCAACACAAACACTAGAGGAAGTAGATGCTTCATTGTTAGAGCAACAAGGCAAGGAAGGTAATTCATCACAAGATTTAGCAATAGTAGTGATATAGAATTACTAGGACTAGCACATGGCAATAAAGCATTGTGAGAGGAAGTTGTGCCATTGTCCACATGAGGCTCACAAGATGTTACCTTTGATATAATAGCCTCATGAGCTAACTTTAGCTTAGCATAGGATGCTAGAAGATCATCATTAGAGCTAGATAGCTTTTCATGACTTTCTTCCAATTTCCTATACTTGCTAGTTAGCAACTCAAGTTGAGACCTTAGCTCAACATTCTCCTTCAAAATAGATGCTTCACAAGAAGTGGAGTTAGTAGCACAAGCATCATCAATATTAGAAATGGAAGAAGACAACTTGGAAAGCTCATCATTCTTAGATAGTTGAGTTTGAAGTTGATCATGAGACTTGATAAGGAGAGAGTGTTCACTTTCTAAAGCCTTGTGAGCTTTGTCAAGTCTCTCTATGTCCTCAATTAGTCTTGCATTGCCAACACCAAATTCAACTTTTCCTTTTTAAGCACTTTATATTTTGCAAGGGCATGATCTCTTTCCTTAATGATTTTAGCAATAATAAGATCATTAGACTCATCAAGGGACACAAGTCTCTCTTCAAGAGAAGCCCTAAGCTCTTGCTCTTCCTCAAGAGCATTCTCTAAGGATGCTTTTTCCATAGCATCCTCTCTCTCAATTTTACATTTCTCATCAAATTGAGTATCCAAACCCTCAATGATTTCCCTACTCTTAATAGCATAAGTAATGATTTCACATAGAGGAGGGATAGCTTTGCTACCTTTGGGGAGAGCACCAAATACCATCTCACCCTTCTTTGTTAAGGATTCAACATCCATATGTTCTCCATAAGAATCCTCATCCACATCATCACAAGATGTAGAGGGTTCCAAAGGTGGAGATACCTTTGAATCTCTAGCCATAAGGCAAAATGGGTAATGGACGTTGATGATGAAGAATTACTTGAAGCACCATTGAGGCCCATGTCTTGTTCCAACAAATGTTGGGATTCCTCTACATTGTTAGCCACACAAATACTAGAGGATATGGAAGAATTATTTTCATGGCAACAAGACATAGGAAGCATATCATCATGAGATTTAGTTGAGCAACTATTACATGATATGCAAGGACTAGCAACACTAGCATGTAAAACATTTGGAGTGCTAGAAGTGTTTAAGTCCAAAGATAGATCATTGCAATGAGATAGAGATGAAGTATAGTCAATAGAATATTCACCATCAACAAAACAATTTCTATCACCACTCACCATATCATTACCTTGTGACAAATCACATGTTGGTGAAGTGGAAAAAGTTGTGAACTCGTCACGGCCGGAGGTGGAGGGAGAACAATCATCCTCAATAATATTGGACACTTCATATTTATCTTGAAGCTTGGTCCATAGCTCATGAGCGTTCCGAAAAGGCATGATTGATGCAAGAACTACATCGCTCAAAACACATATAAGACCATTAGATACTAGAGTATCGAGATAAGAGTTTTCCTCATCCTCTAAAGATATTCTTGGGAATCCTTTGGAGGAGAAAAACCCATATCTACAATTCTCTTATATAATTTGGACCCATGGCCCTAAAAAGATTAAGCATGCGAATTTTCCAAACATCATAATTTGTGCCATCGAATATAAGAGTGGGATCGTGCACTAATTCTCTAAACGACATCTTTACTCTCTAGGCGGTAAAGCCCAAAAAGAGAGCCCAGGCTCTGATACCAATTGAAAGGACAAGGATGTCGCCTAGAGGGGGGGGGTGAATAGGCGATTAAACTTTTCCGGTTTAGGCTTGATAATTGCGGAATAAAACTAGGTGTTTAAATTAACAAGCCAACAACCTAAATATACTAGGCTCACCTATGTGCACCAACAACTTATGCTAAGCAAGACAAGCAACAAGTGATAGCAATATAGAATACTTCAAGCACGAAGGCTATCACAATGTAAAGTGCATAAGTAAAGAGCTCGGGTATAGAAATAACCGAGGCACGCGGAGACGAGGATGTATTCCCGAGTTCCTCCTTTTTAGGGGAGTACGTCTCGTTGGAGAGGTGTGAGATACCACAAAGGTCAACTCAACAGCCACAAAGGCATCACCTTCTTCTCCGATGAACCGCACCACAAAGGTTTGGTTCACCTTCCACTATCGGAATCCTTCAAGGCGGAATCCAGAGCCTTTACAACAATGATCCGGGCACACACCCACAAATGAATTGGGGGCTCCGAACAGCTACAAATGACCACAAGAGGTCTCAACAACCACAAAGGCGTCTAGGGTCCAAAGACCCAAGAGTAACAAGCTCACAAACTTTCAACTTCCACGAATCCTCGTGGAGAGCACAAACCGATGCACAAAGCAATGGCAAGAGCACAAGTGCTCAAATCCTTCACTCTCAAATTCCAACAAAGCAACAAATGCTTATGGGGGAATAAGAGAGGAAGTACAATGGAGGAGAAACACCAAGAACTCCAAGATTAAGATCAACTAGGTTCCCCTCACTTAGAGGAGGAATGGATTGGTGGAAATGTAGATCTAGATGTCCTCTCACTTTCCCTCAAAGATATGCAAGAATCATGGGAGGGATTGAGAGGTAGGCAAGCTTTTCCAAAGGTCAACAATGGAGGAAAGAGAGAGGAAAAACGAGCTCAAGAGGTTGGGGAACCATTGGGGAAGAAAGCCCCTTAAATAGGTCCCCTAAAAAATCTGCCCGTTGGGCAGTGCAGGGAGGCCGGCCTAGGAGCCGGCCTTGCGTGCACTGCGCTGGGTCTCCTGAGGTGCCGGCCTGGGGCCCGGCCACCCACTCGAGAAACCCGGCCTAGAAAGCCGGCCTGGAGGCCGGCTGGGTGCCCGACGCGCCTGGCCTGGAAGCCGGCCTAGGGCCCGGCTAGGCCGGCCAACCAGAAACAGAAAGAAATCTTCAATGACCTTTAACTTTTGCAAGAAAACTCCAAATGGGATGAAACCAATTTTGTTGGAAATATTAAGAACCATAAATAGAGTTAAGTTGCCACACATGGGAAGGTGTGGAACTTTCCTCAAGGATAGACCGATAATATTTCCAACACGAAAACACAATAAGCTTTTCATCCGGACTCCGTTTTCTATGATCTTGGGCTTGTTTCGAAGATAATCACAAGCTCTACAAGATCATGCATATACACATCATAGTCCATCATGTGAGGAGGAGAACACAAGATGAGAGTTTGACCTCTCTACAAAAGATGAACCGGTAAAACCTCCAACATAAAAAACATCACAAGATATTCAAATGAAATCCGTTTTTGATGAACTAGAGCTTGGTATGGAGATGAACACAAGCTCTAAATTCTCACATGGATAAAAGCCAAATAAGAACCAAGAAAGATGATATGCTAAGTATGCAAAGGTTTGAGCTCTCCACAAAGATGCGATCAAGTTACTCACTTGAGAGCCCCTCTTGATAGTACGCCGTCTATCCTATAACCCGGTCTCCCACTAACACCATGAGACCGGTAAAATAGAAACCCTATCAAGATCATACATTTGCCTTGCGCATTCCACTTGAGCTAGATGACGATCTTGACTCCCTCAAGTTGGAACACCTTTCTTGATTGTGCTTGCTAGCACATGCTTGATGAAGACTTCTCCAAATACTCCCCCATACTCCGTTATGGGAAAGCCTTGCTAAGCTCCGTCTTCATGTATCCATTGCAAGCTTTAATCCAATGATATCTTTCAAGATGAATCATATTGAACTTGCACTTCTTAATCTTCTCTCTTTTCACAAAGATGATGTCTTGAATCCTTCAAGACATACTTACAATATGCTCAACTCTAGATGACCATTCTTTATATAAACCATTGAATAGAACCTTGGTCATCACTTTATCTTCTAGAGTCCAACATATGAACTTCAATCTTTTCCCATGGACAAGATCTATAAGGATAACTCAATGCAAACATTAGTCCATAGGGATTGTCATTAATTACCAAAACCACGCATGGGGCAACACATGCACTTTCACTCTCTCGTTCAAACCGCAAGTTCCCTCCAAAAATGGAGCAGGGACACCTTTGGCAATGTTAGACGCCAAATTCTGCGACTTGAGCGCCGCATCCGTGCGCTCAGGGATGCGCCGTTTTGTGCAGACACTCTTGCCCAAGAGAAGAGAGCCGAGCAGCAGCTATGTGAGCTTTTTGAATAAGAGGAAATTATGGCCAAGCAAAGGGCCCGAATAGACTGGCTTCGCGAAGGTGATCGCAATACTGCGTTCTTCCACGCCCGAGCATCGGCAAGGAGAAAGACTAACCGCATTGATGTGTTGGTGTGGGAGGATGGATCCAAGTGCGAGGATCAGCAGGGAATCAAGGACATGGTCCACTCCTTCTATGATAAGCTCTTCTCGTCGGAAGCTTCTCTGTCGATGGATGCCACCATTGACTCCATTCCTGTTAAAGTGGATGCCCAAATAAATGACAGTCTGTGTGCCCCATATACCAATGAGGAGATCCGTGCTGCTCTCTTTCAGATGGGACCCACCAAGGCACCTGGTCCCGATGGGTTTCCAGCGTTATTCTACCAAACACATTGGGAACTAATCCAGACAGAGGTGTGTGATGCTATAAGGAGCTTCTTGGCAGGGAATACGATACCGGAAGGCTTTTGTGACTCAGTTATTGTGCTAATCCCCAAGGTATCTAAGGCCAAACATCTGTCCAAATTTCGTCCTATCAGTCTTTGCAACGTTCTTTACAAAATTGCTTCCAAAGTTCTTGCTAATAGACTGAAGGTACTGATTCCCGGTGTCATCTCGGAATTTCAGAGTGCTTTTATTCCGGGTAGACTAATTACTGATAGCGCTCTCATTGCTTTTGAATGCCTACACTCTGTTCGCAAACAAAGGAGTAAGAGTCCTTTCTTTGCTCTCAAAATTGACATGATGAAAGCTTATGACCGTATTGAGTGGGCTTACCTTCATGGATGTCTCTCCAAATTGGGGTTTGCTCCTAGCTAGATCTCCTCTGTCATGAGGTGTGTGACTACGGCTAGATACGCAGTTAAGGTCAACGGGGAACTAACCCAAACAGTGGTACCCTCTCATGGCATTCGTCAGGGTGATCCGATCAGTCCATACTTATTCCTTCTATGCACAGAAGGGCTGTCATGTTTATTGCAGAAGAGAGAGGGTCTTGGTGAGCTACAAGGTTTACGTAATGGCAGACAAGGCCCCCCTATATCTCATCTGCTCTTCGCAGACGACAGCATTTTCTTTGCTCGAAGTGATAATCGGAGTGTGTGTGCTCTTAAGGATGCACTGAATACTTACTGTGAAGCATCAGGTCAAAAGATCAACCTACAGAAATCCTCGGTTTTCTTTGGGTGTAAATGTCCGGATGCAGTTAAGCAGCAGGTCAAAGCAATACTGGAAATCAGTAATGAGGTGTTGCAAGATACATATCTAGGTATGCCTACTGAGATTTCTCGGGCAGTGGCATCTTCGTTCAATTTCCTGTCGGACCGTACCTGGAGGAGCTTCGCGAACTGGACTGACAGGCCTATGTCCAGAGCTGGTAAAGAGGCGTTATTGAAGTCAGTAACCCAATCTATACCTAACTATATTATGAGTTGTTTCCAGGTGCCTATCGGTATCTGCAAGCAAATGAAAAGAAGTATAGCCAACTACTGGTGGGGGTCTGAAGATGGACGACAAAAAATGCATTGGCGTTCATGGTCGTGGCTGTCTACCCCAAAAGCTCTCGGTGGCATGGGCTTCAAGGATTTCGTCCTATTTAACCAAGCAATGCTTGGGAAACAATGTTGGTGCTTGCTAACCGAGCCAACATCGCTCTGTGTTCGGGTCCTCAAGGAAAGGTATTATCCTGATACTGACTTCTTATCTGCGGAAAAACCCCGAGCTGCGTCTTTTACCTGGCGGTCAATCCTATTTGGAAGAGACCTCCTCGTGAAAGGGCTACAGTGGGGAGTGGGCAATGGTGCCCATATTGACATCATGAAAGATCCCTGGATCCCCAAGGTGCAGCCTGGTACTTTCTCTACTGTTGAGCCTCTGCCAGAGAACGCCAAGGTTCAGGTTCTGATGAATGAGAATAATGATGCATGGGATATGGAAACTGTCAGGTTTTTCTTCTCTGAAGATTTGGCCAACATAATCCAACAGATTCCTATCAGCAAACATGGCAGTGAGGATTTTGCAGAGTGCCCACATGACAGATTTGGCATCTACTCTGTTAAATCAGCTTACTACCTTGATAGATCAAACTCTTTCTTTTCTGAGAGGGGTGCTAAGAGTGAGGGGGCATCTCTGATCTGGGAACCCAGGAGAAGTGTTGGAAAGAGCTGTGGGCGATTAAGGCTCCAGAAAAGATGAAAATTGTCTTATGGCGAATGGCACACGACTGCTTGCCGACAGGAGTGCAATTGAAGCATCATCACATCCCAGCTGATGATGGTTGTACTTTCTGTAACCGCCCTGAAAGTGTTGAACAATGTTTCTCTTCTGCCCCTTTGCGGATGCAGTTTGGGAAGTGGTGAAGGAGGAGTTCTAGGTAAAACTGAAAAAGGGCTCCTTTTCGACCATGAAACGATGGATTTTCGACTTCATTGCCTGAGCGTCACCGATACAAACTACTGCTCTAGTGGTTACGTGTTGGCAGACCTGGGAAGCAAGGAATGATGCCCGGAATGGGTTGGGTTTCCTACATCCGATGAGAGTGGCCGGTAAGGTCTTGGCCTATGTTCAGAATATCAAGTAGCACTGCTTCAAACCTACAACTTCTACCAGGTGTGAGTCTACATCAGCCTCTCGGTGGACTCCGCCGCCTGAAGGTAAGGTTTGTGTAAATGTGGATGCGGCTATCTTCCAACATGAACATCAGATGGGATGGGGTGCAGTTATTCGAGACCATAATGGTGCCTTCAAGATGGCTTGCCATGAAGGAATCGGTGGTGTCCTATCCCCTGAGTTAGCCAAAGGTTTGGCTATCAGACGAGCTCTGCAGATCATGAAGGAGAATGGTTTTTCTGACATCATCCTTGTGTCGGACTGCCTCTCTATGATCCAAAGAATTCTTTCTCCTGTGAGAGATCGATCTGGGGTGGTGAGAGATATCAAGACTCTCACTTCAGCTTTCACCTCCTGCACTTCAAGCATTCGGGTCGGAGGACCAATGTCGCAGCACATATCTTAGCACGTACTAGTGTTCTTTCATTCTGTAACTTTTTCTTTGATTTCACTCCGGAGTGCATCCGGGCTGAACTTTGTATTGATGTGCCTTAATCAATAAAGCTGCGACGTTGTATCAAAAAAAAAAGTGGCTACAGGAATCGACAAACGAGACACAGGAAACATAAACGCCCTATGCATTATGAGTATATAAGAATGTTGTTAACCACCCCGGTCCATATGACTCTATTGATCCACCGTCACAAGGAAGAAACACATTTGTATCTAGTGCGTAGTCATGTGAATAATCTGCAAAAAAGGACACCTCTTGCTTTTTAAAAAAACAATATCATTTTGATAATACCAAATTGTCCAAAGAATAACACATACACTCGTTTTATTACGTGCTTTCGTGTTCTTATTAATCTCATTCAACCATATCTACCAAATATATTATCAATATTAGTTGGCGGTGGATGTTAAAAGTAAAATGAAGAACTCTCCAAATTGATTCAGCACAAGAACAACAAATAAACAAGTGCTCAACCAATTCCTCCAACCCAAATACACATTTGGTGCAACCAGCCCATATTGCCTTTTAGCCAAGTTATTATTTGTAAGTGGTTATATTTGTGGTTTTCGGCTACGCTCCTTCGCTCATCGCCCGCAACCGGCACCAGGGGGGCATTCTCCTCCTATGGAACGATGATCATGTGGACATGACCAACATCAACATCGACACCCATTTCATCTCGGCGGACATCACGATAAGGGCTTGCGGAACTTCTTTCAAGATCACGACTGTATACGGCCCAACCATTGATGCGGATAAGCAGGCTTTCCTAGATGAGGTTATTGCTGCTGCGCGCACTGACGACTCAAAATGGCTTATCCTGGGGGATTTTAATCTCATCTATCAAGCGGCAGACAAGAACAATGGCAACCTTAACCTTCGCCTAATGGGTCAGTTCAGGCGTGCGCTTAACACTAGCCAGCTCAAAGAATTGAAACGGCAAAATAGGAAGTACACTTGGAGCAATGAAAGGGATGACCCTACCTTGGTCAGACTGGATCGGGCTTTCTGCAATGCAAGCTGGGACCTTGCCTTTGGAAATCACACGTTAACTGCTCTGTCATCAAATCAACATCCTTCCGGTTTGAGAACTTTTGGACTAAGATTCCGGGATTCGCTAAAACTGTTGCTGCTGCTTGGGCGGAGCCCATGACTCACACACAACCTGTGCACATCCTAAACCACAAGCTCAAGCTAACTGCTAAAAGATTGCGCTCATGGTGCAAGGGCTTGTTCTCCAACTATAAGCAGCAGCTAATCATGGCCTTGGACGTGATTCTTCAACTGGATATTGCCCAAGAAGCTAGATCTCTCTCTGATGATGAGAAAACTTTACGTGCAGCCCTAAAGTAGAGAGTCTTGGTGCTCCCTGTGCTTGATCACTCACGGAAGCGGCATACCTCTAGGATCACCCTTCTCCGGGAAGGCGACGCAAACACAAAATTCTTCCATTTGAGAGTCCACTCTCGTCGCAAGAACACTGTTCAGAGACTTAAGAACAATGGTGGCTGGGCAGTCAGTCACGGCGAAAAGGAAAGCCTCATTCATGAGCACTTCACAAACGTTCTGGGGACCCCGCCGGTGCGCTCCCTGGATTTCAATTGGAACGCCATTGACCCTGTTATTGAGGACCTCGACGATCTGGGGCTTCCTTTCTCGGTGACCGAGATCAAGAATGCCATTGATGATATGACTGCTGACTGTCAACTTCCTACGCTCTTGCTGGACAATCATCATGGATGACCTCATGAATGTCATCAACGCCTTCACCGAGATCACGATCAATAACTTCCACGTGATTAACACGGCTTGCATAGCTTTTCTGCCCAAAAAGGAGGGGGCGGACAGCATATCGGATTTCAGGCCTATTAGCCTCATCCACATCGTCCCCAAAATCATCGCTAAGGCCATGGCCCTTCGCTTGTGCCCCAAGATGAATGACATCGTCTCAAGCAGTCAAAGCGCCTTCATTAAATCCAGAAGCATCCACGACAACTTTATGTACTTTCGAAATGTTGCGCGCATGCTACGGTGAAACCATGCTCCCGCTCTCTCATCAAGCTGGATATCGCCAAAGCCTTCGATTCAGTCGGATGGGACTATATTCTTGATCTCATGCAGCGTCGAGGCTTCCCACCGTGGTGGCGTGCCTGGGCCTCGCTCATTTTCTCGACGTCCTCTTCGCGTGTGCTGCTCAACGGGACCCCAGGAAAGGAGATTGTGCATCGTCGCGGTCTGAGGCAGGGCGATCCACTTTCCCCTCTTCTCTTCGATCTAGCCATTGATCCCCTATCGCGTATCATTCACCTCGCTGCAAACTCAGGGGTACTCCAAGCGCAATCGGGCAACTTCATCAAGTCAAGGGTCTCTCTGTACGCAGACGGCGCATCCATTTTTATCACCCCCGACATCCAAGACATCACATCCTTGGCTGCTTTGCTCCAGTATTTTGGGGAGGTTATCGGACTTGTTTCCAATGTGGACAAGAGTTCTGTCGCTCCAATCAGATGCTTTGAAATTGACTTAGGCGCCATCCTGCAAAATTTTCTGGCAACTCAAGCTCAGTTCCCCCTCATATATTTGGGGCTTCCGCTCTCTTTGGGGAGGCTACGCCGGATTGACCTGCAACCGTATATTGACAAAGTGCATCGAAGCTCAGTCCATGGAAGGCCAAGTTCCTCAATCGCGCTGATTGCACTGAGCTGGTGAAGTCGGTGCTTTCCTCCATGCCAATTTTCCTATTGACCGCCATCAAGGTGGACAATGCTACGCTCAGAGCCTTCGACAAAATCAGCCACGACATGCTTTGGGAGTGCAGCGCCTCGATCCGTGGGGGCAAATGCAAGGTTGCGTGGATGAAGGTCTGTCGGCCGAAGAACTACGGACGTTTGGGGATCCTCGACTTGGAAAAATTCGCCAGAGCGCCGCGCCTCAAATGGTTATGGTACAAATGGGTGGCCCCGGACAAGTCTTGGGTTGGCACAGAAACGCCAAATGATCAGCAGGAGAGAGACCTCTTTAACGCTGCAACCAAGGTCACCATTGGGAACAGGAAGATGGATTCTTTCTGGTACTCCTCCTGGCTTAACGGACTCTCCTAAATATTTGGCGCCTCTGATCTTCGAGGTGTCCAAAAGGAAGAATAAAAGCGTCGCCGCAGCTCTGCAGAACCTCTCCTAGATCCGGGACATCCCTGTTCAAAACTTCACGGTCGATCACTTCGTGCAATTCGTCAACCTTTGGGAACTGCTTCAGGACATTATGCTAGACCTAGACATAAGCGACTCGATCACTTGGTCAATGTCTGTAAATGGATGTTATTCTGCAAACTCCGCTTACAAGGCCCAGTTATTGGGCTCGACCCCCTGCGCCTTTGTCAAGATCGTCTAGAAAACCTGGGCCCCTCGAAAGTGCCGCTTCTTTGCTTGGCTCGCCGTTCAGAACAAGCTTTGAACATCTGATCGCCTCGCCATTAGGGGTTGGCCTTACAGCCCACAGTGCCAACACTGCCAATGCCAGCCGGAGACTGTCAGGCACATTCTTTTTGAGTGTCGCTACTCTCATCGCATCTAGCAGGCGGCTGCCTCTAGGCTGTCCTGCCCCGACCTGCTGCAAAGCTTGGGTTCTGGAAGACCCATGGTTCTCCAATACCGGCAGGCAATTCTCAACACGCCTTCGTCGAACCACAAGGACTTAAAACTGCTGTCGATCTCCTGACTTGGGAAATCTAGAAGGAGCGCAATGCAAGGGTCTTCAACAACAAATATACTGCTTCTCCGGCACTTTTCCAGAAAATCAAATACGAAAACAAAGACTGGATCCTAGCAGGCGCTAGGCATTTCGCGGAGATTATCTCTTAGTTTTGCTCTGTATGGCCCTTTTTATTTTGGCCTAGGCCATGCATGTTTGCTTCTCCTATATCAATCAAAAAGGCAATGCTTTTGCCGCTTCAAGATAAAAATAATTTGTAAGTAAAATTTCTTATGATGGAAGCACATATTTAAAAATAAAATTAAGTGGGACTTTCTATTTCCACAAATATTTTTGCAAGTACTTAGTATGCTTATTCATTAGGTCCTCAAACACAGGTTTAATTGTGTACTCTCCCGTGGTAGTTAACCTCCATTTGAAGACATTTAGTCTCTCAACAAAATGCAGCCAAGAAACCCATTTACCCCGGTTAATATCTGTTTTTTGCGACTTAAAACACTTTACTCATTAATTAGCGGGCTTACAATCATCTAGCAGGCATTGCGATGAGAAACTACGGGCAAAATTTATCCACATACATATTTGTCGTGTCTCGGATCACGGACACCGGGAGTAGAGGATACCCCCTTTTTAGGTTCGGCACGGGGCGCGAAGGAGGCTGGAAGACGCCTCACCTGGGAGGGAGGTCGCCAAGTTCTTCGTTGGGTCAGGCAGGCAAGCAACACAGAGACACAGAGAGTTTTACCCAGGTTCAGGCCGCTCGGAGGCTAAAAGCCCTACTCCTGCATGTCTGGATTGAGGTGTTCATCATGGTGTGGTTTACAAGAGTGTTCTCAGGGGTGAACCCGATAGAGTTCTGGCCGGAGGTAGACGAAGAGCAGATCCTGCCCTGCGGGGATCACCTCTCTCTCTACCCTCCGAACCCTAGTCTAGTCTTCAGCTTGGATCCAACTTGTTCCTATTATAGGCTAAGGGGATCCGACAAGGGCACACGAGGAGCGTGAGGGGTTTTAGGCGGGAAAACCCCTCGGTGGTCTTTGGAGGTCATCCGTCCTTGGGGTAAAGTGGGGCGGACAAAGCCTGTCCGCCCCACCGACCACACTCGTGGTGACGTCACTGGGGGGCGTGTCCTTTGTCTTGGCGCCCAAGTCTTCTACCAGCTTCCAGCACGAGCTGGCGTGTTTATCCTCTCAGCTGTACGGATGGAGAACCCGGGGGTACTCCTGGCCTCATGCCGGCCGCCTGGTCCCGCGGGTACTCCGCCTTGTTCACCGAGTGGTGGGTGACCCCGGAAGGTCACCTGGTCCTTAGCCGTAGCTTGTTGATGTCAAACTTGACGGGTTTCCTTGGGGCAGATGGGTGGGCCCATCTACCAGTTTTGACTCCTTGCCTTGTCCATCTTCTTGGTGGGCCCAGGTTGTGGACCCGCTTTGACAGCATCAGGGGAATCCCATGTTCCACTGCTGTGACAGTAGCCCCCGGGCATAGTCCCGGCGGCTCTTGCTTCAGCTGCTGTCGGGGCTATGGCCAACAAGTTGGTCAAAGTGGGTCCCCGGCGTCTTGTCTTGTTTTCTCCGCCGGAGGCTCGCCAGGGTGAAGTAGAGATGAGCCCCCGAGTCTTCTTAGACTTGGTCGCATCGACGTTGCGACCCGTGCGGGCGGCCAACGTCTATCTTGAATCCAACGGGAGGAAGCGCCCGAAGCGGAACGTCTCCACGATCCCCACGTCAGTCGGAGTAATGGAGCCGCGACGTGATGCGTGAGATGCCTTATAAGCCACGCCTCGGCGGCACTTTAGCCGTTACTCTCCCAAATCACCAAAATCCCCAAATCACCGCCTCCGAAATCCGTCTCTTCTTCTTCTTCGCCGAGCGCTGCCCCCTTCTCCGGCCGTAGTGACTTTCTCCGATAGAGGCTTCCCTTGCCGATGCTCCCCCTCCCATGAGGGTGACGCAAGCTCTGTTTACTCCAAGTGAGTATGCGACAGAGGAAGTGACGTGGGCATACCCTCCGGGCACCCCACTATTGGCATACCCGATGCGGCCCAGACTACGGCGCACCTGGCGGCGCAACGAAGCCCAAGAAGCCTTTCAACAATATCTTAGAGTACAAGGCAAGCAATCCAAGACGTAGTCTATTAGGACTCTTGTAAACCCTACCTGGCTCCCTTTATAAAGACAGGAAGAGGCAGAAAGAAAGACAACTAGAACCATACGAGGCGCTCATATTCACTACCGAAACCCTAGTGAGATCGACATCTCGCCGGGATCGCCATTGTAACACCTCCAAACTATCAATAACAGACAAGCTGGAAGTAGGGTATTATCCTCCGGGAGCCTAAACTAGGGTAAATCGCCTTGCTTGTCAGTCGTCGTAACTACCAGCACTCCAATCTTTCTTCTACTCAATCAACCTGGGCTACTCGACCCTGGGATTTGCCATGGCCACCCCACGTCAACTGGCGCCGTCTGTGGGAAAGAAGAGTGCTGCAATCATGGTTGCACCGGCTCCATCTGCAATGACCATCGACACACCGACGATCGCGGCGCCGATCAGCTTCGGCTCCTTCGAATTCATCCCCCACCCGCCGGCCCACCGATCGGTGTACGCCGATCTCTACGGAGGTATGTGCATTACTTTCGGTAGCATAAAATTCCATGTGAACAAGTGGGGGACGATTCGACTCTCTGACCACACACCTGCAACTTCGTCGACTACGGAGATCGCGCCTGCTTCGATTACGTCACCTGCATCTTTGTCGACTATGGAGATCGCGCCTGCTTCGATTACGTCACCTGCATCTTCGTCGACTACGGAGATCGCGTCCGCTTCGACTGCATCACCAACATCTTTGCCGACTACGGAGATCGCGCCTGCTTCGACTACGTCACCTGCATCTTCATCAACTTCGGAGATCGTACCTGCTCCGACCGCGGGATCCGAGCCTTCATCGACCGTGGAGATCGCATCTGCCTCAGCTACACCCATGGGAGCTACGCTGCAACATCACGCCAGAAAAGTCAAGCAGCGGCAGCTGACCAGTTGTGATCTGATCCGATGAGCTAAGCCGGACAGGAACACGAGTCCAATGCGATGACCAAGAAGAAAAGAAGGAAAAAGAAAAGAGATCATAACGCTAATCACATGCATGCATGGATTTTGCGGCCAGCCTGCTAATTACATGCATGAATTTATCGGCAATCAAGATGTGTGTGGAGCACGTATCCACCTGAGAAAAAGAAAAGAAGAAGGAAAAAGAAGACCCGGTCAGCTCAAATTCATCAGCTCGACAATTCGAGTATCACGACCCGCGCCACGGTCGACTCCAATCCTGCCGCGGTACGTCTGCTTCGGCCCGATTCGATCTGTCGCGACTCCGTTCCCGGGAATCCTCGACTCCGCGAGACTGGGCATCGGTTTCGGCTGCGTGTACTCGACAAATTGGCGACTCGGGAAGATGGCGGCACCGTGCATCTTCATCGGCTCTTGACAACCTTTACACCGACATAGAAACATGCGCACCCGACACTCGGAGGCTGCGCCATACAAGGTGCGCAATTAATCTTGGCCGCACCCGACACTCGGGGGCTGCTGGCCTCGCCTTCATCGACCCCACCTCCGACACTCGGGGGCTGGCGGCTTCGCCTTCATCGACTCTGCCTCCGACACTCAGGGGCTAGCGGCCTCGCCTTCATCGACTCTTCCTCAGACACTCGGGGGCTGGCGCCTCGCCTTCATCGAGTCCATTGATGTCAACTCCGCCACGTCGACTCCGTCCTCCGAGGTCGACTCCGGTCCGCCGCGTCGACTCCCATTGGCTCAGCGCCGCACGATCACGCCGCGCCTGCTCCATCTGACAGATAAGTTTCAATTTAAAATATTACGATTTATCACCATGAACAAAGTTCCTCTGCTTCGAGTCGATCATTTTGCAACTCATGCTTTTAAACTGTCCGCCGGCCACACCCGACGCACTCCCGGGGGCTGCGCCTTAATAATCTGTTGGGTGCACAGCCACCAGGCGTGCCCCCGACTTCGCTCATTGATGCTTTCCGCGAAACAATCCGAGTAGTTGGTACAGCCTGATGCCAAACCCTTGAACTCTAGCCCGGTTGACGCACTTCCGACTGACAGGCTGGCAAGGCGCAGCGGCTATACGGCACTAGGCTAACGAAAGGATCTATTGCAGGGCAGAGAAGGGTGTCGAGTCAAAATCCACCTAATCAACTATCGCCTCACAAATTAAAATCTCTCAAGTTCCAAGCACATGAACTTATGTTTTATGCATATTGCAAGATATAATAATTCTTTGTTTATTGATCTCCCAGGATATTTTACTACTTATCATCGTCACCGATGCGATGACTCCGCCGTGTTGACTCCCATCAGGAGCGCACTCGCCAAGTGCTCGACTACGACAAAAGCAATACAACCTAAGCCTATGCCCGACTCTGCGAGTCGAACATAGCCTCGGGGGCTACTCTCACCGGGAGCGCTGGTCGCGCACCCGACGGGATAGGTGCCGATCATGACTCGACACACTTCCGAGTCAGTGACACCCGACATACCAGAGGACAACTCGACACACCTGACGCATCGACTACGCCTACTCGACATGCTGCTCTTAGTCTCTTCCCGATTCTTCAAATCGACCAGACACTCGGGGGCTACTGACGTGGGCATAACCTCCGGGCACCCCACTATTGGCATACCCGATGCGGCCCAGACTACGGCCCACCTGGCGGCCCAGCAAATCCCAGGAAGCCTTCCAACAATATCTTAGAGTACAAGGCAAGCAATCCAAGACGTAGTCTATTAGGACTCTTGTAAACCCTACCTGGCTCCCTTTATAAAGCCAGGTAGAGGCAGAAATAAAGACAACTAGAACCATACGAGGCGCTCATATTCACCACCAAAACCCTAGCGAGATCGACATCTCGCCGGGATCGCCATTGTAACACCTCCAAACTATCAATAACAAACAAGCTGGAAGTATGGTATTATCCGCTGGGAGCCTGAACCAGGGTAAATCGCCTTGCTTGTCAGCCGTCGTAACTACCAGCACTCCAATCTTTCTTCTACTCAATCAACCTGGGGTACTCGACCCTGTGATTTGCCGTGGCCACCCCACGTCAGGAAGCCACAAGCCAAATCCACCGAGCCCTCGCCTTGGAGTTTCGCGAGGTCAACGATGTGGTGGTGCGCCCCGGGAGTGGGCTCCAACAGGATGGCGAGCTGGTAACCTTCCATGGCTTTTCTGTGATTGGTCTTCTTACTCCATTCTCTGAATTCTTCATTGCGGTCTTGGAGGCCTACGGGTTGCACATGCTCCACCTGCACCCCAACGCCGTGTTGATGCTAGCCACATTTGTCTATGCCTGAGAGGCATTCGCGGGCGTCATGCCCTCGGTGGCCTTGTTTCGCCACTTCTTCGTTCCCCGCCTGGGAAGATCTAAGTGGCTTTTTGCGGACATCTGCTTCCGCCTCAGGAAGGACGCAATGCATCAGTACCCGGAAACATATGCCAACGCCGCCTGGGGAGAATGGAGGTACAACTGGTATTTCATCAATGCAGACGGTGCGAATCCCATTTAGTCGTGCCAACTTATCCAGCAGAGCGCCTAGCGCATTCCAAAGAGGGGAGTTCCCAAGGGGAAAACATATCTCCGGCTATCAACAGATTGACTGCCCTCCGGAACCTAGGAGTGACGGGTGCCATGATCTTGGGTGACTCTATCCGCAGGGGGATCGCTCCTTTGCAATTCCGGCGCGATCCAATCTGGGAGCTCAACCGGGTGGGTGGCAGCTCCCGGAAGGTGAGGTTCCACATGACAGAGACCAGCTGGGCCAGGAGTATGGGCTTTTTGTTGCTGGGAGTATCTTACTATCTTCTGTACGGTATTCTGCCACTGTTCGAAGATCTAGCCGCTGAGGGTGTCCGAGCTCCTATGCCTATGTGCAATGAGTATGGGGTTGCTGGAACTGTCAGGATAGAGCCCCCACCCACGCCTAAGGAGCTCAACATGAGGACATTTCTCCTGAAGAACCTGGGACTTCCGATGATGAAGATGACAAAATAACCCCTTCGGTAGCACCATCTGGGCGCGGAGGCCCCGATCCTTCCTTGGCAGCCATGATCGTCCCGACAGGTACGGGGCAGGCGAGGTAGCCGTCCCGGCCGGATTCTCCAGTGAAGCAGGGATCTGACCAGGCGTCGCAGGTAGTTCCGCCTCCTCTCGCGGACGATGAAGACGGTGAAAAGAGTGTGTCTCTGCCCGCTCTCTTTAATGACTTGGTGGAGAGGAAGTGGACCTTCTCTGGATCAAAGAGAGCCCGACGGTAAGCCTGGCTATCCCACTTCTATAGCTTCTCATATGATTTTGCCTTGATGTCCTTTATTCAAACTTTCTGCAGGAACCCGATGCCTGAGTGGCCTAGCAAAAGGGCCTGGGAAGACGAAGGTGCCAGGGCCGATGAATCCGCCGAGGCTTCGGCATCTGACGTCATGGAGCCCCTGGGTCCTGATACTGCCCCGGAAGAGGCGGAGGTGGCTCCAGGTACCTCGGACAGGCCAGAGGCGCAAGAGATGTCCCTTCGGGCTTGTGAGACCAGCGCGCCCAGAGGGAGTCCAGCGAGAACTCTGGCGAACGCAGGTAATACTTGGGTTCTCCGAAATGATGAAGTCCCGAGGTGTCTGTCATCACGTCGTTGCCGACTGTTTTCATCATCGCAGGAAACAAGGGACTTGACCACGCGGAGGGCCCGAGGAAAAGCACGACATGGATCCCCGGGCGACACCCGCGCCGTACAGACTTGAAGCAGGTGGGTCCCCCCCTGGGGGCATGGTTCCCAGGAGCGCTGAGCTTTTTCCAAAATCCGGGAGCGAGAGACAAGGCCCCGGGTTCTCCAAGACATTTTCCAGTGTTGGAGAGTTCCTGTCGTTTGCCCACGCCGGAATGGCGCAGCTGGGATCTCCGCCATCCACAGACAGAGAGAACTTGCAAGCTTGAGAGTTGGAGCTGGCGGCGAGCGAGGAGAGCCTCGACGCCCGGGAAATGAGGCAGATGGCAGATGAGGAGATGCTCGATGCCTGGGAGCTGAGAGTCTCCAACCAAGAAAAAGGGCTGAAGCGGCGACTGGCCGAGCTAGACGACGGCGAGTGTCTCCACCTTGACGCCATCGAAAAACTCCAGATAAGAGCGGTGCAAGATGAGGACCGCTTGGAGCAGAGCATGGAAAACGTGGCCAATTGGACCCGAAGTGAGATTGAACAGGATCTTTGAACCAAAGACCAGGCTATCTCATCAAGGGACAGGCAGATCGCCGGACTGCTGGGTGATCTCAAGGACGAGCGGGAATGCCGAGGGCAAGCCAAGCAAGACTTCCAAAGGGCCAGAGACGAGGAGGACAAGCTGGTGTCCCAGGTTGCCTCGATGACGGCTGTTATCGATGCGCAAAAGACGGCCCTTGCTGCCGCTGAGAAGTTCAAGAAGGAGGCGAACGCCCGCCGCATCACCCTGGAAGAGAGAATCCAGAAGCTGGAGGATGCCGTGAAGTTCAGGGATGAAGCTGACAAACGCAGGGCCGCCGCCCATGAAAAGGAGGTCCAGAAGCTAGCCGAAGGTCGGGCGGCCATGGAAACATCCAAGTCACAGGCCCAGATTGCCTGGGATCAGCACGAGAAAGTGTCCAACCAGCTTAAAGCGGTGCAGGCCGAGCTGGCGGAGGCCAAGGCTGCTCTTGAGAAGGAGCAGCATCAGTTCAAACTTCACCGGCATGAGGATAACAATATCTTGCTCAAGATGCACTCGTGGTCTTCGAGAATTATGAAGGAGTTCAATGAGTTGGGGGTGCCTTCCCCGCCCACTCTCAGGGCTGACCACTCCCGCACCTTTGATCATTATCCCACGTTCCTAGAGTACGTGGCGACGCTTGTAGGCGGCATCAAAGAGCATGCGAGCAGAACTACCCGCCGGGCAGGAGAGCAGGCGGTCCGTCAGGCGACCACCCAAATCGTCACAGCCCTCCATCAGCGACACCCGCAGCTTTCATTGTTGTCCGAGCTAGAGAGACTGGTACCCGAGATGCCATCTCCTCCAGACGTCACCCATCAGGTGGACGAGATCCTGGAGCGTCTTTCCCGCGAAGATGACCCGTGAGGCTGTGAGGTCCTGAAAAGGACAGGGCAATACCAAAGACCGTAAACCATGCTTTTGCAACTGTATCGCCGAAAGAGGCTTATGAACTTGTACTTTGAATGTAAATAACCTTTTCCCAAATTACAAGAGTTTTATTGCACTCGTGGGGGCTTAACGCTCTCGGGAAGGATCCTAGGACGCGAGCGCTAACCAGCCGTGAGCAAACAGACGGGTCTAAAATACTGTCACAGGGCGCAACCCCCCCAAGGACCCACCTCTCCTGACCACACGGACCTCAGCCCACGACTCCACTGCTAGAGGGAAACTAGCAGCGTTATCGCGAAGGCGCTGCCCAAAGATAACGCCCGCTTTCGTCATAGCCAAAGTGCATAAAACTGACGTAACCAGGAAAAGGCCCGCGCGAGCGCGTTTGTACTTAGCTCGCAATTGGCTTCCTTTGGCATATTTCGGCAACTACTTCGTCGCACTGCCGCCATAGCGGGTCTTCTATGCCATGTTTCAGACATAATTCTGCCATGTCCAGCAATTCTTGGCGGGAACAGGGCTCCATGCCGAAATACCCAATTTGTCCAGTAAACACTTGCGGGGACTGGCCTTCGCATGTCGTCTGAAGGCACAACTGGCTGGCTGGCGCCGGTCCGGAGACCCTTGTGATGCGGGACCCGGAGGCCACCCATCTGGTGATCCGGCATCTTGCTGGCGTAGTGATGACGCCGGTCCGGAGACCATTGTGCTGCGAAACCCGGAGGCCACCCGTCTGGTGATCCAGCATCTTGCTATCGTAGTGACGACGCCGGTCCGGAGACCCTGATGTCGCTCATCCCTGAGGCCTGGAGGCCAACCATCTAGCGATCCAGTACTTTTGAGGAGGTCTGCTTGGTCCCGGGTGTATCGTCACGATATGACCCGGGAGATCCCATTCTCCTCCAGCGGGATTGTTGCAGACGAAAGTTTGATCCCAGCTGGCCGCAGTTAACCTTTGACTGTTGATACGTCTCAAACATATCTATAATTTTTGATGTTCCATGCTGTTATTATATCAATTGCTACATGTTTTGGCTACACTTATCTTTTTTATGCATTTTCTGGGACTAATCTATTAACAAGATGCCACAGTGCCAGTTCCCTGTTTTCTGCTGTTTTTGGTTTCAAAAAATCTATTAAGGAAATATTCTCGGAATTGGACGAAACAAAAGACATCGTCAATAATATCACGAGGAGATCACGGAGTCCAAAGGGGAGTCGGAGCAGACCCACCAGGGGGCCACACCACACTAGGGCGTGGCCCAGGGTGGGCCCGCGCCCCCTATGGCGTGGTGGCGGTCGATCATATTCCACGAAAAGTTCCGCCGCGGCCGTCATCGTCAATCTCAGATCGGAGGAGTTCTGAAGCTCTTCCCGGCACCCTGCCGGAGGGGAGATCATCACCGGAGGGCTCTACATCACCATGCCTGCCTCCGGAGTGATGCGTGAGTAGTCCACCCCTGGACTACGGGTCCATATCAGTAGCTAGATGGTTGTCTCTCTACCTTGTGTCTCCATGTTTAGATCTTGTGAGCTGCCTAACATGATCAAGATCATCTTATTGTAATGCTAGATGTTGTGTTTGCTGGGATCCGACGCAACTACTTCGTCGCACTGCCGCCATAGCGGGTCTTCTATGCCATGTTTCAGACATAATTCTGCCATGTCCAGCAATTCTTGGCGGGAACAGGGCTCCATGCCGAAATACCCAATTTGTCCAGTAAACACTTGCGGGGACTGGCCTTCGCATGTCGTCTGAAGGCACAACTGGCTGGCTGGCGCCGGTCCGGAGACCCTTGTGATGCGGGACCCGGAGGCCACCCATCTGGTGATCCGGCATCTTGCTGGCGTAGTGATGACGCCGGTCCGGAGACCATTGTGCTGCGAAACCCGGAGGCCACCCGTCTGGTGATCCAGCATCTTGCTATCGTAGTGACGACGCCGGTCCGGAGACCCTGATGTCGCTCATCCCTGAGGCCTGGAGGCCAACCATCTAGCGATCCAGTACTTTTGAGGAGGTCTGCTTGGTCCCGGGTGTATCGTCACGATATGACCCGGGAGATCCCATTCTCCTCCAGCGGGATTGTTGCAGACGAAAGTTTGATCCCAGCTGGCCGCAGTTAACCTTTGACTGTTGATACGTCTCAAACATATCTATAATTTTTGATGTTCCATGCTGTTATTATATCAATTGCTACATGTTTTGGCTACACTTATCTTTTTTATGCATTTTCTGGGACTAATCTATTAACAAGATGCCACAGTGCCAGTTCCCTGTTTTCTGCTGTTTTTGGTTTCAAAAAATCTATTAAGGAAATATTCTCGGAATTGGACGAAACAAAAGACATCGTCAATAATATCACGAGGAGATCACGGAGTCCAAAGGGGAGTCGGAGCAGACCCACCAGGGGGCCACACCACACTAGGGCGTGGCCCAGGGTGGGCCCGCGCCCCCTATGGCGTGGTGGCGGTCGATCATATTCCACGAAAAGTTCCGCCGCGGCCGTCATCGTCAATCTCAGATCGGAGGAGTTCTGAAGCTCTTCCCGGCACCCTGCCGGAGGGGAGATCATCACCGGAGGGCTCTACATCACCATGCCTGCCTCCGGAGTGATGCGTGAGTAGTCCACCCCTGGACTACGGGTCCATATCAGTAGCTAGATGGTTGTCTCTCTACCTTGTGTCTCCATGTTTAGATCTTGTGAGCTGCCTAACATGATCAAGATCATCTTATTGTAATGCTAGATGTTGTGTTTGCTGGGATCCGATGAATATTGATACCATGTTTATTCAAGTTGTTTATCTATGTGCTCTTGATCTTGCATGCTATCCGTTGCTAGTAGATGCTTTGGCCAAGTAGATGCTTGTGACTCCAAGAGGGGGTATTTATGCTCGATAGTGGGTTCAGTCTCTAGATATCTGGATCAGTGACAGAAAGGTCTAAGATGGTAGATGTGATGTTGCTACTAGGGATAAAACATTGGTGCAGTGTCCAAGGGCACTTGTATTGATTACATTACACACTTTACTTCATGCAATAATCTGTTGTTAGCAACTTAATACTGAATGGGATGCGGATGCTGCCTTGAAGGTGGATTATTTAGGCATAGATGCGGTTGGAATAATGGCCTATGTACTTTGTTGTAATGCCCAACTAGATTTCATAGTAGCCATCTTGGCATGTATTGCATTGTTATGCCCTCTCTATTTGTCAATTGCCCAGCTGTAATTTGTTTACCCAACATGCTAGTTATCTGTTCTGAGAGAGACACCACTAGTGAACTGTGGACCCTGGTCCAATTTCCTCATACTGTTTACACAACTTGCTGCAATCATCTGTTTCCTGTTACTTGCTGTTTTTCCTGCTGTTTTCCACACCATACGTTTAACTCTTTGTTTCTGCAAGACCGGAGAGATTGACAACCTCTCTGTTTCGTGTTGGGCAAAGTTTTGGTTTGTGTCTGTGCAGATTCCACGTTGGTGCAAGCTCCCTAGCGCCAGGGGGAGTCAACATCAACAACCTTCCGATAGATCATCAAATCCTACTGGATTGATAACCTTGGGTAGATTATTCAAGGGAAAACTTCTGCTGTCTACATCATAACCTTCCTCTTGGGGTTCACCAACACGTAGCCATCAACTGTCTTGAGTCCGCTTTGACGAACAGGTTTCTTCAAGCCCCTCAGTTTGAGTAGAGGCATTAGTGAAAGTTCTAAAAGACTTCCCTTTCTGTGGTGCTCCAGCATTGGCTTTAGCTCTTTTTGGTTTCTTGGTGAGAGGGCAATCTCTGCAGATATGTCCTGGTTCACCGCAGGTATAGCATTCCCCATTTTTCTGGCGCTTCTGGACGTCATTGAATTGGCGACAATTCTCAAGGCTGTGCTTGTCAGATCTATGATGCATGCACCATACCCCGGGCTGGCCATCTTTGCCCAAAGGGATTTTGATCTCTTGTGGCACATAGATGAGGGGATCTTCATGGGGAGGTTCGTCTTTTGTGTTTTGGCTTGGGTCTTCGTCCTTCGGAGACTGCACTGCAGGTGGTACGTCAGAGCAGAGTTCCTCCTTAACCTCGTGCGTCCACAGGGAGAGAGGTATGTCAATGCTCGTAGTATTTCCCTGAGGCCTTTCCTCGCTGATCAAGGGACTGATGTATGCCGCCGGGCGCACGAACTGTATTCCAAAAGCCCGGTCTTGGGTGGCAGGTGTCGACGAAGATTCTTCCAGAACGAACCCGAGCCCTAGGTACCGTACACACTCCATGGTGGCCTTGGCCTTTCTCTTCCGCGCCATCCCGGTAGCAGCGTCCAGAATCGCCCTTGTTCAATGTCGACGCAGACCTTGCTGAGATGAAGTTCTTGAAGGAGACCTTGTTGAAGGCGTAGAGCTCAAAGTAGATCTTGTCTCGGACGAAGAGCTTGACGCAGAACTTGTTGTAGATGACCAAGAACTTGTCGCCGATCTTGAGGTTGGAGAAGGCGAATCCAGCGCTTGCGCCCCCTACCTGGCACGCCAGATGTCGTGTCTCAGATCACGGACACCAAGAGTAGATGATACCCCCTACTCCTCACCCGGGAGGGAGGTCGCCAAGTTTTTCGTCGGGTCGGGCAGGCAAGCAACACAGAGACACAGAGAGTTTTACCCAGGTTCAGGCCGCCCGGAGGCTAAAAGCCCTACTCCTGCATGTCTGGATTGAGGTGTTCATCATGGTGTGGTTTACAAGGGTGTTCTCAGGGGTGAACCCGGCAGAGTTCCGGCCGGAGGTAGACGAAGAGCAGATCCTGCCCTAGGGAGATCACCTCTCTCTCTACCCTTCAAACCCTAGTCTAGTCTTCAGCTTGGATCCAACTTGTTCCTATTCCTCCGGTGCCTCGGTCCTCCTTTTATAGGCTAAGGGGATCCGACAGGGCACGCGAGGAGCGTGAGGGGTTTTAGGCGGGAAAACCCCTCGGTGTTCTTTGGAGGAGACGTGGCCTCTTCTCCTCCAAATATCTTCTGTGGTGCGGTGTGGTCATCCGTCCTTGGGGAAAAGCGGGGCGGACAAAGCCTGTCCGCCCCACCGACCACGCCCGTGGCGACGTCACTGGGGGCGCGTCCTTTGTCTTGGCGTCCAAGTCTTCTACCAGCTTCCAGCACGAGCTGGCGTGCTTATCCTCTTAGCTGTACGGATGGAGAACCCGGGGGTACGCCTGGCCTCCCGCCGGGCGCCTGGTTCCGCGGGTACTCTGCCTTGTTCACCGGGTGGCGGGTGACCCCGGAAGGTCACCTGGTCCTTAGCCGTAGCTTGTTGATGTCGAACTTGACAGGTTTCCTTGGGGCAGATGGGCGGGCCCATCTGCCAGTCTTGACTCCTTGCCTTGTCCATTTTCTTGGTGGGCCCAGGTTGTGAACCCGCTTTGACAGCATCAGGGGAACCCCATGTTCCACTGCTGCGACAATCTTCTTCTACTCGCCGAAGCCTGCTTGGCACACAGATGTGCACCTTCATTGGCCTCTCTACCCATGAACTTGATCAGAAAGGAATCGATATTGCCGCTTAGCTCTTCAATCTCCTGTAGAATTGCTGTGATTTTAGATCGACTATGAAGGCGATCATTCCACAGTTTCACCACTTCCTGTGCATCGGTCTCCATAACTACCCTTGCAAGTCCCATGGAAGATGCAATCTTCACTCCATCTCTAATCGCAACTGCCTCCATAGTCATTGCATTTGCAGCATGCTCGTACCAGATTGATTGTCCCCTCACCATTCTTCCCAAATGATCACGCATGAGCAGACCAGATGCTCCCACTCCTGACGATGCTAGGAACTTTGCATCAACATTTAACTTGTACATACCCTCCTTAGGAGGTTTCCATTTCGGTCGAGCTTTCAGAGCACTAGTAGCTAGAGAGCGACCCGAAGTAGCCAGGTCCATTGCAATATCAGCAGTCCATTTAACAGAGGCTGACACAGTTCTAGTATGTCCTTCATGATCTCGAGCATTTCTCTCTGACCAAACAGCCCAACAACCACATAGAATGACTGAAGCTTCTCCTTTTTCTACCCGATCACTATCAATAAGGTCGATGGCCCAAGAGTCTGGATGGAGATCAGGAACCTTGACTGATGTTACCTCCTTAATTTCTTGCCAAAATAGCTTTGCCCAAGTACACTCAAGCATGGCATGTTTAATAGTTTCCCTCTGTCCACATGAACGACAGAAAGGCAATTTCTCAACATGACACGCATTTAGCACAGATCGGCATGGGATGAACTTCTTAATCACTCTCCCTAGAAGTTCCTCACCTTTGGAGGTACTAGCATTTTCCGCAATTTTTGCCAAAAGGAGGTACCGGAACCTGTAGAACCCAGATCAGGATGTGGATGCCCCACCGACTGGATGAGAGGTTTGTAAGCCGATTGTATTGAGAAGTTACCATGCGCTTTTCCAGTTGCCAAGCCCACATATCCTCAGTATCGCCCTAGCATCCACCAATGCAAAATTCTCTTCTATCTTATCTTGTCTCCATACACCCATGATTGGGTCCATTAGTTCTTCTACCAAAGTAACCTCTGAATTTGGCATCCGAACAATAGGCTTGAACGATGGATTAGAAGGAATCCAAGGATCCTCCCATGCTCTTGTGCCACTTCCATCTCCAATTCGTTTGATCATTCCGAGTTTTAGAGCCTGTCGAGCAAATAAAATAGCCCTCCATGTATGAGAGGCATTCCTCTTATTACCAGCAGTCATGAAATCACCACCATGATAATATTTTCCTTTCAACACTCTAGCACATATTGAATCTGGTTTACAAAGTAATCGCCACCCTTGTTTCGTCAACATGGCTTTGTTGAAGAGGGCAAAATCCTTGAAACCCATTCCTCCCCATCTCTTGGGAAAGGTTAAGTCATTCCATTTTATCCAATGCATCTTTCGCTTGGTTTCATCTCCACCCCACCAAAAACGTGCTACCACGGCGGTGATCTTCTTACACATTTTCTTGGACAGTTTAAAACAGCTCATAGAGTATGTCGGAATTTCCTAGTAAATTGCTTTGATTAAAACTGCCTGACCTGCACTGTTCAGAAATTTAGGTGCCCATCCACCCACCAGTGTTTTAATGGTTGCAACAATATGCTCAAATTGATCATCAGATGATCTTCCTATTGCCGTAGGAAGGCCCAGATATTTCTCCACTAACGCCTCAGTTGGTATGTCCATACCTTGGTGAATAATAACCTTCATATCATCATCCGTATTACCACTGAAGAAAATTGCAGACTTATTCTTGTTCACCATTTGCCTTGAACCGCGTCTATAATTCTCAAGAATAGCATGTAATCTATTCACCCCTGCTTCAGCTGTTTGTGTAACTACTATGCAATCATCCGCAAACAAGAGGTGATGATGCATGTAAAATGCATACATGAACTTTGCACTTTAATTGCTTATATTCCAATTATATTTGCATCATATAAGGGTTATATCAATGTTTTATCATGATTTTGGGAATACTTCATAGTTTTCCCATTTATTTGGAATTAACCCTGCACAGGCAGAAAACCCTAGTTTTGTATTTTAATGTTTCAGGGACCCAAACGTCAACGAAATCACCTGGAAATTTACGGGCGTCAATATTTGGAAGGAAGAAGGACTACGGAAAAAGGAAGCAAGCAAACGGAGACCCGAGGGCCAAACGGGCCTGGCCCACGCGGCCAGGTACTATGGCCGCGTGGGACCCACCCGTTTGGGCCTCGTGGCTCCGTTGCCGTCGATCTTCGCTCCACCGCTTTTGTCTTGACCTAAAAACGCCTATAAAAAAGGTCCCCCGTCGTTCTTTGGAAGGAGCGCCGCAGAAACACCGAAACGGAGATCAGGAGCTGCAGATTGGAGGGGAAAACTCCGGCGGGGCGCTGCCGGCGTGGTCTCCACCTTCTCCATCGACTTCTCCACCGTCTCCATGATGAAGAGGGAGTAGTCCACCTCTGGACTATGGGTTTGTGGAAGTAACTTATGTATCTCTCCTCTCTTGAGCTTCACTAATTAGTACCGTATAAGCTGCTGAACATGATTACGGTCACCGTTGTAATACCTTTGTGGTGGATCTTTATGAGTTAATATATGTTTGAGATTGCAATGTTTGTTTCAGTTATGAGTATAGATGCATATTATGTACCCCGTTCTTGTCTACTTGTTTTGATCAAGCATGTTTATGAGAGCGTGTGAGGGGGGACGTGTGCATTAGTTGGAGTAACGGGGGGTGGCTAGTGCAGTGAACGTGAGAGAAAGTTCTGCGATCCACTTTGGTATCTTTACCTTACTTTGTTACCTCACTAGGGATAAACTAAAATACCATGCTACCGGGGATGTGGGCGTGACCATTGCCACTACTCCATGACTAGATCTAGCATGTTCTTATTTTCACTTCATGTCATGATACTTATTGCTATACTCTGAGTTATCTTAATTACTAAGGTGTTATGATTTAGTTCGCATCTTGGTGGAGTATAAGAGAGGTTAATAACCAAAAGATCTCTATGTTAGGACGTGATGCCCATATATCTAAGTAACTTGTTATCAAACCCTGTGTTGCAATCTCATATGTTAACTTTGTGTGTTCCATTGTCTACCACTTTATAAAGAGAGAGTGCATTTGTGAAACCATGAACCCCAGTCCATTTTTAATCATAAGAAACACCTTTCCAACACCATATACCACTTTTATATTTTCAGCCATCATTAAATCCGAAAATACAAAATACTTTTCATCTTGCATACATCATTCAAAAACCCAAAAATATCATTTACCATTGCATCCACCATCATTGCATATTTATTTCCTGTTTGCATTGCATAACTATCCTGATATCATTCTTACACCTTGTGCTTGACAACCACAGGTGAGGTTGAGGACCAAAACATCTAACCTTGTTTTGTAGGTAACCAAAAGAAGGATAAGAAGATAAATCTACCACTTCAGATTCCCCGAGAGTTCGATATTAAACCCTCGAGTCACCCCTCGTGGGGAAAACTGTCTTCCACTATACTATACACTCTGCATTTGGAGTCTCAACCTAAATCCCGTTATTTGTGTAGGCATCAAGACTTGCTCTTCGGGATCATCAGGTGAGAGATCCAAGGACAATGAATACCAACATGCACACCTTTAGCAAGGTGGCCAACACAATAATTCTTCAGCATACAAGAGAACCCCTCACCACATAAAAGAAAGAGATAAGGTGAAATCGGGTCACCTTGTCTTATGCCCCTAGTCGGTTTGAAAGTTTCTGAAAAGTTACCATTAACTCTTATCGAGAAGGATACTGATTCCACACATCACATAACACGGTCAATCCACAGTTGTGCAAAACCCAACTTTGTCATTATAGCTCTCAAATAAACCCACTCCACTCTGTCATAGGCCTTCGCCATTTCCAGTTTGATAGCACAAGCACCTGACTTTCCTTTCTTCCTTTTTAAATAATGAATGCTCTCATAAGCTACTAAGACATTATCCGTTATTAACCTCTCAGGAACAAAAGCGCTTTGTTCTTCGGATATGATGTCTTCTAGTAGCGGTCTTAGACTCAACGCCAGCACTTTCGAAGCTATTTTGTAAAGAACATTACATAATGAAATAGGACGGTATTGAGACAAATCTTGAGGGTTTTTAACCTTCGGTATGAGGACCAACACTGTCGAGTTTACAATCTCAGGCATTTCCCCTCCATTCAAAAAATCCTTCACTGCCAAACATACACCAGGTTTCAAGATATTCCAATGACGAATATAAAAACCAGCAGTAAAACCATCCGGCCTCGGTGATTTATCTGGATGCATCATAAATAAAGCTTGCTGTACCTCCTCATCTGAAAATGGAGCACACAGCCTATCATTCATCTCATCATCAACTTTTGGAGCTACCCATTGGGTAACAAGTTCGGGGTCTGTCTCATCTTGCGCTGAGAATAAGTTCTCATAAAAGTGGATAGCTTCAGTCTCCAAATCTCCACGAGAAGTTGCCACCGAACCATCTACCCTCTTTAGGGATTTTATTTTATTTATTCTGGATCTTTCTCTAGCCTTAGCATGAAAGAAGGATGTATTCCGATCACCTTCTCTGAGCCATTGTGCTCTTGATCTCTGCTTAGCAAGCGATTCCTCCCTAGCTAGCAGCTCGGAAATCCTATTCATCAGCATATTCTCCTCCCTTGAAGGACCTGAACCAACTGAATTTCCTCTCAAGTAACCCAGCCGATCACGCATAGCTTTCAACTGCTTTTTCACTGATCCGAATTCCACCATGCTCCCACCTTTCAAGCTCTCTCGAACCCCACCTAGGGCATTGTAGACCCCCTGCAAGTTTTGCACTTCAGAAGACCATGCATCTTCAACAACCTAGTTGTACCTCTCGTGTCTGGTCCAAGCATTCTCAAACCTGAAGGGTTTCCCATTCGGTTCTTCATCATTCTAGTCCAACCTCCTCACTGAGATCTCAAACACACAGTGAATAGACTCCATGCACTGGACATGATTTATAGTAGTGTTATCAAAGCACTCTGCAAATTTATCATCTCCCAAAGCTCTATCCAACCGTACTTTAATATTTCGATCACCTTGTTGCCTGTATACGGCAGCCCATAATAACCCAGATCTTCAAATCTGCAATACTCCACCGTATCATGAAACCCTTCCATCTTCCACTCTCCCCTCTCATTACCCCCAAATTGTTCCGTGGCATATAAAACTTCATTAAAATCACGCGCACAAATCCACGGTTTATTAAATTCTCTCCTCATACACTTCAGCAATTCCCAACTTCTCTTCCTTCTAGTTCTCACCGGATCACCATAGAAACCAGTGAAACGCCATTCTATCTCTCCAACACTATCATTATTGACAGAAACATCAATGTGTGAATTACTGAATGATTTCAGCATCACCTTTGAATCATTGTTCCAGTACAGACACAAACCTCCACTCAATCCAACCGACTTCACACCATAAGCATTTGCAAAGGCAAACCTCCATTTCAAGTCCTGTGCTCTCTTGTCCAACATCTTGGTCTCCGAGAGAAAGACCAGACCAGGGCGTTGCAACCTAATGAGGTTACTAATCTCATGAACTGTCTTGGGCCGCCCGCCACCCCGACAGTTCAGGCTTAGGATATTCATTGTTCCCGGCGGTCACCCACTTCGAGTGCCGCCGATCCATCCAAAACAACGCTAGCGCCAGAATTATCCACCGCTTCATCATCTGCTCCCTTGAGCTTCTTTTTATTAGCACTTCTTTGTGGCGAGTTCAGCTGTCCCACAACTGTCTTCCCTTCAATTCGATCCACCATATCTGTCATGGGTTTGTCACGTCAGGTGTCATAGATGACTTCGTAGGTGTGGGATTATGCGAGTCAAGCATCTCCGAGCTTGGGATCGCAGGAACAAAGATCAACACAGATTTACCCAGGTTCGGCCCCCTCAATGTGAGGTAAAAGACCTACTTCCTGCCTACCCTAGATTGGTATTGATATGATAATCGAGGTGTTACAATGGAGGCGATCCGATCTGGTACTCGCCGTATGAGCTAGGGTTTGGGCTTGATAGCTTGACCCGCTCTAAGTCCTGCGAGTCCTCTTTATATACACAGAGGCTCGCTAGGTTACAAAAGGAAACTTCCCCATAAGGAATACATCCACAGAGGCCTACTCGGAGACTACTTGGTCTTCACGTCCTCCGGGATATGTCTTCTAGATCTTTCCCCTTATGGCGGTTCAATATTGGGCTTGCTCCCAAGTGGGCCTTTGTCCGTGCGAGTAAGTTAAGTCGCACTGGGCCGCGGGTTAATCCAGAAAGTATTCCCCCGACATTAGCCCCCAAGCGTGGCCTGAACTTCATAGTATTTCTTGATCTTGAATGCTTAGGCCGCGCTTTTCCTTGTTTCGCGGCTTATAATTGTGCAAGTTTGGCCTTGACTCGCACCTGGAAGATCATCTGACTTCGTGAGCTTCTTTGTTAGAGTATCCTGATAGCTTCAGAACTTGATGACGACTATCTTCAAATTTTTGATGATAATATGATGTAGCCCCCAAGGATTGAGAGGATGTTATGTGGTAATCATCTCAATTCTTCTCAGAGAACTCTGAAGGTCATCACCTGTAACTTGATATCATGAATAAAACAATTGTTAAGTTACAAGTAATTGTAATTGGTGTTGCCGTACTATAAGCAGTACATCGACCTCTAGTTAGGCCATCTGAATCCTTAAGTGGGCACTCGCGCGACTCAGTATTTCCTAGGAACATGTGTGTTCAGGGTCGAGAGCGGCCATGATAGGCAATCAAGCTCGATTGACGCCACACCCCAGTACTTTGGCCACATAATGCGAGTAGCAATCCAACTTAAGGTAAATTTGATAATTGCCAATAAATCGGCTGTTTCAGGGTAACAAAGACCCCAAGAAACATAATGATATTGCCATGATAGGCTAAGCTATGATAAGCTTTGATTATGATGACACATAAGGTCGCGCCTAGGTGGCAACCGAGTGTTATACATAGGGTTGGATCGCGCGTAGGTGGCGATCCATGGTGATACATGGGGTCGGTCGCGCCTAGGTGGCGACCAGAGATGATACAAAGTTTACGGCCGCGCCTAGGTGGCAGCCGGTTTCTGATACAAGGGTCGATCGCGCCTGGGTGGCGATCAGATGTTGCATAGGTCGCGCCTAGGTGGCGACCAAAGTTGAAGTTCTAGCCCTGAGTGGCTGTGATGATACTCAGCTATAAAGCTGGAAAGGATGATGCTTGGCTCTGATTAGCCTTTTCTTATGTATAGTACGGTCGCAGGTGTGCGACGTTCCAAGGGCGAGGTGCCTCGAGACGATCCTCGAAATCATGGCGTTCGCTGCTTTCTTCCCTTACATCCAGCAGGTAGTACGACCCATTGTTTAGCTTCTTGCTGATGATGTAGGGTCCTTCCCATGGAGAGGACAGCTTATGCATTCCCTTGTGATCTTGTTTAAGTCGCAGTACTAGGTCGCCTTCTTGAAAGGTGCGGGTTTTGATGCGTCTGGCATGATAGCGTCGCAAGTCTTGTTGATATACTGCTGACCTTGATGCTGCCAAGTCTCTAACCTCTTCTAATGTGTCCACCGAGTCTTGCCGAGCTATCTCATTATCTGTCTCGATGTAAGCCGCAACTCTTGGTGAATCATGTATGATATCGCTGGGCATGACTGCTTCTGCTCCATAGACCATGAAATATGGTGTAAATCCTGTGGATCTGTTAGGGGTTGTTCTCAAGCTCCACAGTACTGCTGGCAGTTCTTCCACCCAACATCCTGGAGATGCTTCGACCTTTTCAATAAGGCGCGGCTTAATTCCATGGAGAATTTCCTGGTTAGCTCGCTCAGCTTGTCCATTGCTCTGCGGGTGTGCTACTGACGTGAGGTCCAATCTTATCCCATTGTCTGCGCAAAATATCTGTGTAGCCCCTTCAGAGGTGTTGCTCCCATTGTCTGTAATGATACTATGGGGGTAACCGAAGCGGAATATGACCTTCTTCAAGAACTTGACTGCTGTTTCAGCCTCGCAATCTCCCACAGGTTCTGCTTCTATCCACTTTGTGAATTTGTCCACCATGACTAAGAGGTGAGTTTTTCCGTTTGAAGACCGTCTGAAAGGCCCTACCATGTCAAAACCCCATACGGCAAAAGGCCATGTGATGGGTATTGTGCGAAGTGCTTGGGCTGGCATATGATCTTGCCTAGCGTATCTTTGACATCCATCGCACACTCTGACAATTTGCTCTGCGTCTGCTAATGCTGTTAACCAGAAGAATCCATGTCGGAACGCCTTTGCCACCAAAGATCTTGACGAAGCATGATGGCCACAATCGCCTGAATGAATTTCGTGCAAGATTTTTCGTCCCTCTTCTGGTGAGACACATCTTTGGAATGCTCCTGATACGCTGCGCTTGTATAATTCATTGTTGATGATTGTATAGGCCTTTGATCGTCGTATGATTTTGCGCGCCTCAATTTCATCGTCCGGCAGCACTCCGCGACTTAAATATGCCATGTATGGCTCTGTCCATCCTGGCTGTTCATGCAGGGCTGCGACTAAAGTTGAATCATCCTCTGGCTCTGCAATGTCAATTCTGCTGGAGGTTTGACTGATGGATTGTGCAGTTCATCCAGGAAAACATTGGGTGGGACTGACTGTCTGTTGGATCCAAGCCGAGACAGGGCATCCGCAGCTTCATTTTGTCTCCGATCAATATGTTCAACTTGGTATCCAGTGAAATGTCCAGCAATTCTGTCCACCTCTCTCCTATATGCAGCCATGTTCGCATCCTTGCTGTCCCACGTTCCGGAGACCTGCTGTGCCACCAAGTCTGAATCGCCAAAACAGCGTATGACTGATGTTCATCTCCTTTGCTATACGTAGACCATGAAGCAGTGCCTCGTACTCCGCCACGTTATTTGTGCAGTTGAAGTGTATCTGTAACACATACCGCAGCTTGTCTCCCTTGGGAGATGTTAGAACAACTCCAGCCCCCGAGCCTTGCAACTGTCTTGACCCATCAAAATGCATGGTCCAGTATTTGGTTTCTGCCATGCTAGGAGCAACTTGGATTTCTGTCCAATCGTTAATAAAATCTGCAAGGGCTTGCGACTTAATTGATGTGCGCGGCTCGTAGCTGATGTGATGTGGTCCCAACTCGATCGCCCACTTAGCGACTCTTCCAGTAGCTTCTCGATTACGAATGATATCTGCCAATGGTGCTGAACTCACCACAGTTATTGGATGCTCTTGGAAGTAGTGCTTCAGCTTGCGACTCGCCATGAACACTCCAAACACCAACTTCTGCCACTGTGGGTAACGCTGTTTGGAAGCTGTGAGGACTTCGCTCACGTAGTATACTGGTCTCTGGACAGGGTATTCCTTTCCTGTTTCTTGTCTCTCCACAACCATGACAGCACTCACAGCGCGGGAATTTGCCGCTATGTATAGTAGCATTGGCTCTTTATCTTTGGAGCCGCCAGAACTGGAGCATTTGTCAATTGATGTTTCAAGGCTGTCAGAGCTTCGTCGGCCTCTGCGTCCCAAACGAAGGTGTCTGATTTTTTCAACAGTCTGTACAAAGGTAGTGCTTTCTCTCCCAATCTTGATATAAAGCGACTCAAAGCTGCTACGCAACCAGTAAGTCGCTGCACATCTTTTATCTTTTCTGGCTTTTGGAGATCCATCACGGCCTTTATCTTGTCAGGATTGGCCTCAATGCCTCTTTCTGATACTATGAATCCCAATAGCTTTCCTGCTGGTACTCCAAAGACGCACTTTGTGGGGTTGAGCTTCATGTTGTATTTTCTGAGATTTGTGAATGTCTCTGCCAGATCACCAATAAGATCCTGGCTAACTTGCGACTTAATCACAATATCATCCACGTAGGCGTGAACGTTGCGACCTATTTGCTCATGTAGGCAATTCTGAATGCATCTTTGGTAAGTCGCACCTGCGTTCTTCAACCCAAAGGGCATGCTGACATAACAAAAAGCTCCGAAGGGTGTGATGAAGGACGTCTTTTCTTGGTCCTCCTCTTCATCTTGATTTGATGGTAGCCTGAATAGGCGTCCAAAAAGCATAACAGCTCGCACCCAGCAGTTGAATCAATTACTTGGTCGATTCTTGGCAAAGCAAATGGATCCTTTGGACAAGCTTTGTTAAGACTGGTGTAATCAACGCACATTCGCCACGTACCGTTCTTTTTCATAACCAATACTGGATTTGCCACCCACTCCGGATGGTATACCTCTGTGATGAATCCTGCAGCCAGCAAGCGAGCTATTTCCTCTCCTATTGCCTTTCTCCTGTCATCATGAAAACGCCGTAGTGGCTGCTTCACTGGTTTAGCCGCAGGGTTCACTTTGAGGCTATGTTCTGCTAATTCTCTTGGTACCCCTGGCATATCTGACGGCTTCCATGCGAAGATGTCTTTATTTTCCTGGAGAAAAGCGACGAGGGCCTTCTCCTGCTCTTCTTCCATGTGTGCTCCAATGCTAGTTTGCTTGGATGAGTCGCCAGGAACAAGATTTATCTGCTTAGTGTCCTGGGCCGCTTTGAATTTCATTGGTGGCTCGGCAGATGGCGTGGTAACCACACTCATATCGTTTGGGTCCACCTGCGACTTATAACCTTTTAGTTCTTCCGCGGCACAGGCGGATTCTGCGAAAGCCGCATCTCCTTTCTCACATTCTATTGCTTTTTCTCTATCTCCGTACACTGTGATGACCCCTTTTGGTCCTGGTATCTTCAACTGTAGGTACACGTAGCATGGCCTGGCCATAAACTTAGCAAAGGCCGTTCTTCCAAACAAGGCGTGATATGGGCTTTGGAATTTTACCACTTCGAAGCTTAGGAATTCACTTCTAAAGTTCTCTTCTGTTCCAAAAGTTACCCCTAGGGTTATTTTCCCCACTGGTCGTGCGGACCTTCCTGGGACAATGCCGTGAAATACTGTTGACGTGGGCTGCAGGCTGGAATCCTTGAGTCCTAGACGCTGGAAAGTATCGTAGTACAAGATATTAATGCTGCTTCCTCCATCCATAAGCACTTTGGTCAGCTTGTATCCTGCAACGTATGGTGCCACAACCAGTGCCAACTTGCCAGGTTCCCGTACTGTGGCGGGTGGTCGTCGCGACTCCAGGTTACCGCGTATTCTGACCACCTTAACCAAGGGTGTTGCTGGTATCACGGCGTTCACCTGCTGACTTCTCCGGCTCAATTTCTCTTCTCTTTTGGAGGTATCGATAACTATTGTGTGATACTGCCCCGTCTGCCTGGGGTTACTCGCGCCGTGCTGCCCAATGTTTGTGTTATGAGCCGCACTAGGGTTTCCTTCATGGGAATTCCCCCCGTTGTGTTGGCTCTCTTCTTTCCACTTTTTGTAATAATGGCATTGCGCCTTGGTATGGTCCGCTGGCCGTCCATCACCTGTCGCATGAAGGTCGCATGGCCGGTTGAAAACTTCTTGCATATTGATTGGACGGGAGCCGTATCCTCGACCCCTTCCACGCTGGCCTCTGAATCCTCCACGCGTATTGGCGACGAGCCCTGAGTGACCATCTTCGCTTTTGCGTTTGTTTTGACTCGTGTTGTTGTGGCTCGTTTGCTGCTGCTGGGGCTTGTTGGAGTTTTTCTTTCCTTTTGCAGCAACCTCCTCTTCTTCTCCGTCTGACGCGTCTCTGGTTTTATCTGAGCTGGCATATTTGTTAGCCGCAGCCATCACCTCGCTGAGGCTCTTGACTTTATCCTTCATGCGACCCAGCTTATGAATCAGCGGCTCAAACTTGCAGTTTTTCTCCATCACCAGGACGGCTGAGCTTGGTGGTATATTATCTGAGGAGTGTATTATTTCTGCCACCCTTTTCATCCAATGGCGACTTGACTCGCCTTCCTTCTGGACACAACGCTCTAAATCTTCTATATTGCAGAGTCGCTTGCAAGTTCCTTGGAAGTTTTAATGAAGGCATCCTTCAGTTCCTCCCAAGTATTTATAGAGTTGGGAGGCAAATTTTGCAGCCATATGTGCGCTGCTCCTTCTAGCATCATGTTTAGGTAGCGTGCGCAGATCTCTTCAGATGCGTTTAGGATGCTCATGCCCATCTCGTAATTGTTGAGCCAAGTGGTTGGATCCATGCTGGCGTTATAGTTTGCCACCTTGCGTGGCCCTTTGAAATCTTCAGGAAAAGGTTCCGATCTGATCTTCTCAGTGAAACACGCCGGTCCCTTGAGTCGCGAGGACAGGGCTGTGGCGCGCCTGCGGGGTTATCTGCGGGCCGCTTTTGCATCAATGGCATTCGCCTGCGCTTCTGCGACTTGCTCCTGCTGCCTCTGTGCGACTCCTGACACGTCCTCTGGTGGCCTGCTCTGGACGCTTCTTTCTGCTGTAATCCTGTGATTGGCTGGTACGAGGGGCAGCTGTGCTTCGGCTTCCGCCCTATTGGCTTGTTGCAGGACTGCCGTACTTAACATCTGAATCGCGCGCCGCGCCTCAGCATTGACCGGGTCATCGCCTGTTGGTACCATCTGAGTCAAGATATTAGCCGCAGCATACATATTATCGACAGGGTTCTGGTAATGGCCCTGTGGGGTGTGAAACCTCCTTGGTTGTTGCTGGGTCTCTTGATTTGTTGGTACCCTTCCTTCCGCAGTCGTCTGGATTCCCGTCGCGGCTGGAGTGAGCGGGATTTCCACTGTTGGTTGAGTCGCGCGCAGCTGTGTTTGCGGGTCAACCTGTTGTTGAGTCGCAGCCAGCGCGGCTACTCTCTGCCTCCTGTTGGATTCCTTGGTTTATCTGATCGAGCCTGCGGCGCTCTTCTTCCATCCTTCGAACCTCATACAGGAGCTCGGCCCTGGCGGCCTCAATTTCTGTTGCACGGAGGGCGGCGTTCGTGGCTGACACAGGGACAAGAAGTGGGTTGCTTGGGGGTGCCGATGCCTCGGTTTCTCCAGCAGTTCCTGATGCACCTGCTCCTCCGGCCATGTAAACCGCGACTTGTGCCATCTCTTGATCTGGTGATGATGTGATTTCTGGTGGGTAACCCCAGCAACTTTCTTCAAAGGCAGGTATGATGGACCCAAACTCTTGCGAGTCCATGCTTTCCACGGATTCTTCCCCGTCATCGGCGACTTCTTCTACTGAATCGCCTTCTGGACCGATCTAACGGACCTGCCACCGATGAAGCCGACGAAGACGTTGATGGATCCGAACGGGATGACGTGGCCGGTCTCCAAATAATCTGCTTCCGGCCCCCAGCTTGAATCGTCGATGAGGGGTGTGCCATTGACCGTGATGATACGGCCAACAACAAGATCTTCAGCTCCCTTCATGGATCCTGCGCGGAACGTGACGCTCTTGACCGCAGGCCCCACGGTGGGCGCCAACTGTCGTGGGTTTGTCACGTCAGGTGTCATAGATGACTTCGTAGGTGTGGGATTATGCGAGTCAAGCATCTCCGAGCTTGGGATCGCAGGAACAAAGATCAACACAGATTTACCCAGGTTCGGCCCCCTCAATGTGAGGTAAAAGACCTACTTCCTGCCTACCCTAGATTGGTATTGATATGATAATCGAGGTGTTACAATGGAGGCGATCCGATCTGGTACTCGCCGTATGAGCTAGGGTTTAGGGCTTGATAGCTTGACCCGCTCTAAGTCCTGCGAGTCCTCTTTATATACACAGAGGCTCGCTAGGTTACAAAGGAAACTTCCCCATAAGGAATATCCACAGAGGCCTACTCGGAGACTACTTGGTCTTCACGTCCTCCGGGATATGTCTTCTAGATCTTTCCCCTTATGGCGGTTCAATATTGGGCTTGCTCCCAAGTGGGCCTTTGTCCGTGCGAGTAAAGTAAGTCGCACTGGGCCGCGGGTTAATCCAGAAAGTATTCCCCGACAATATCAGTCACATGAGACTTATATCCCACCGAAACAATAGCCCCACCAGAATTTAACACACTGCCTTCCTCCGAATTGGGGTCCAAAGCCAAACGTTTCCTTGCTAATACCCTATCTGTCATCTCAGCATCCACATGATTTCCTTCCTTCCATTCCTGTCGGAGAGACAAATTAGAGTTCTCCTTAGATACATTAGCATTCCACCTCCAACTTCCCACGCCATCATATTCCCCGTCCTCCTTGTAAGCAGTCCTCCCGAAACCTTGATCACCACCACGGCCAAAGCCCCTTCCAAAAGGAGCACCACTTCTTCCTCTGTCGTTACCTCTACCTGTACCTCGACCCGCTCCTCGGTCTCTCCACTCATCTGCTAAGATAAAATCTCCCCATTCAAACTTCGTTTCATCATGTTCTCCCTTGCCACACTCCTCATACCAGTGTCCTAGAAGACCACAATTATTGCAAAAAGTAGGCAACTTCTCATATTTTACTTGATACCAGTCCTTCTTCCCTGCCCTGGTAATAGAAACAAACCTCTCCAACTTCTTATTTACATCCAGCTCAGCTCTTACCCGAACAAACGCTCCAGCGTAGCCAGCTGGTAACTGGATTTGCACCTCTGATATGTGACCCATCTTCCTGCACATCCCTTTGATCACAACTTCATTCAAGTAGTTGTTAGGTAGTTTTAACACCCTAGCCCAAATTGCAATCTTATCCAGCACTATGGACTTAGGGTTCGTAAATCCATCATACTTCTCTAATATGACTGCCTGATTCCGGAAAAGCCAAGGACCACTAGTCATCGCCTTGTTCCAATCTCGTAAACAACCAAACTGCACTGTGAAGAGATTCTCCTCGATCGATCTCCAATGAACCTGCTGCGCTGGATTCCAAGCAGATCGCATATCGGCGAACAGTGCTGAAGGGCTAAAACCCTTAATGGTATGAACCCTCGCAATTGCCAGCCACTTCGCCTCCACCTTCGGAACTTCATCCGCTTCTTCCCACACGAAATCATCCCCATCATCCTCATGCAGATCCAGGCGATTCAGCAGCGACTCCACATCCTCTGCAGACTTTCCTGTCCTCCCCCGGTTACTACTTTCCGCCGCCATAGTCACAACCCTAAAAACCTTGCACGTAGCTTTCGTCTCCTCTCGCCCTACCAAGCTTACGAAAAAAACCAAGGCCGGGCAGGAACACAGGTTCCCCCTTGATCTGCCCGAGTTGCCGGCGAAGAGGATAGGAGAGAACAGCGATCGGTACGGTGAACACGAAACTCTCGGCGGGTCGCTGCCGGAGGACTTCAAAACCCTAGCCTTAGAGCTAGGAAAAAAAACCGTTCTGGAACCGGACGAAAAGCCACCCCGGTTAATATCTTAATGCCTACCTAAAGCCAATATTTAGGATATTCTAGGATAAAACATTAGAGACAGTAACTTTTTTACATCTCAAGATATATAAAGGGTTGGGTATTGCAATGATAAAGAGGTTTCACCAAGCCAAGGATCTTCCCAAAACCATGTTCCCTTATCGTTCCAATGATAAAAGACTCATGGTTTAAAAAAGAATCTCTTTTTACCCTCATCAACTTTTTCAAAAAGGTGAATATCTCGTAAGTATCTATTCTATATCTATACCTAATAATAAAAGCATTAAGTTTTCTTGTGGTACGTCATTTTTTTGGACGATTTTGCCCTCCCACAAATCACATATTTACCCACCAATGCCACCGGTAAGTCAAAATAACGTTTTTTCGTCCGTCACCGATCGCTTGGTACGTCAGGTTTGTCCATCGCTGTTTCGTCCGTTGTTTTAATCGCTAGAAAACCGGTCTGGTTCCGATCACGGTCTCCCGATACGACAGGAGTTAGAGTTGCCACGTAAAAACATGACGCACGTAAAAAAACCATATTGAAGTCCGTCCGTGCCGTGTCCCAGTCTCCTTCGTTATCACCCGTGCGTGTTGCCACATTGGTTGTTTAGCCTCCCGTGGAAGAAAACAACTCCATGTGCATCGGATATATAGGCTTTCATAGTTCCCTTTAAATATGGGAGCGAGGGTGTTTATCCTTACGATCGAAATCGAGTTTTACAAGCAACCAGAGTTGACGATGTCGTGTCCAACAAAAGCAAGACGCACGCTGGCCAGTTTCGTCGGCGAACGATTCTAGATTAGATCGAGAGGACGATCGTGACGATAACGGCGGCGTCCCGCTTATCAATGTCATCAAAACCCCCATCGTCACCAAGGTCGTCGAGTATAGCAAGATGCATGCCGCCCGGAGGAACCAGTTCCGCCGGCATCACTACGCCCGGCGAGCACCGAATAGGACATGAACAGTTTTGACGATAGCTTATCAATGTGGTATAAGGCCACGCTGTACGATACCATCCTTGCTGCCAACTATCTGCAATTGATCCGGCGAGGGAGAAGGAGTCTCACGCTCCGCTGGCTGTATCCCGCATGAGCGACGACATGATCCGCGGAGTCGTCCTGGGCTCTTAGCCGCCCTCATGGTGGAGGACGATGAGCACAACAAGCAAATCGTACTGTACAAGAGTAGTGTGCCTGCTACGCTGTTCCAACTCGAGGATGGGGGCGCGCTTACCGGCCTCCATGGCATCCGTCACTCTCCGTACAGGTGCGGTGAAGTCACCCTCTCCATGCTCGCCACCGGCTTCTCTGTCGTGATCCTCGAGCTCAGCTCGTACCCATCGGTTGAGGCGCAGATCAATGACAAGAGCTTCCTCCATGGCGCCATGGCGCGAGAACGCGAGTGCGTGGAACAGGCAGCTGCTCTAACTTTGGAGCTCCACTGCATGGCAGTTGCTTGTGTATGTATACATGCAGTGCTATACTACCTATTGAATGCCGTTGCATGGTTAGGGTGGCCTCACTTGCCGAAACAGTTTATCTGAGGAGAATATTCGGAATTCGGTTTTGTTGAGCTGACATACTGAAGGGCAAGCATGGCCTCGACATCTTCCCATGGCGGCAGTGTGGACACCACTCTGTACACTGTGATGCTGCCCTGCCTTTCAACTATGTCGTGCCGATGAAAGCAGAACCATGGAGCTCAGTGTGGTGTTGCAGGTAAATCATATAGACTAGAGAAAGACCAATGCTTTGTGTGCTGGCTAAATAGAATAAAAATAAAATACAAATAAAGACTGAAACTAATAGTAGATCAAATCAAGAAATATTTGAATTGCTAATAATTTAATTGTATATTCTTTATATCCATTATAATTATTATTGTTATTTTGTGTGTGTTAACTATTGTGTATATCTATTTGGTAGTCACAAGAAATTAAAGAAATATAGTTTGGTGAAATATAGAGCGGGAGCATTAGAGAGTCCATCGGAAATTAGTTGCAAATAGAAGCGTCATTTCTTTTTACTTCAATAAGGCTTGTTATAAGGAGATAAGTCAGTCGTTTGTGCTCTCTCAAAGGAGAGAATGGGGAAATGGCGAACTGAGAGTATCGTTATGTGCGAGTCGTTCGATTTTGGAATCGAATATTCTTCAGGGCGTGGTAAATAATAAAACCGTGGCAACGCACGGGCAAATTTGCTAGTATATACTAAAAGCAAAATGAGGGAGTCTAATAAAGCCACCACGTTAAGCCACATCATCTAAATTAATTTTAATGGTTAGATCTAAAACAAAGGGTTAGGATTGGATACAGATTTAAGACTTTACGTAATATCGTTTGTGTACAAACAAGTTCAACCCGACACGTACAAACTAATTATGCCGAGCCAAACGGAACCAATCACGACACGGCCGGACTCCTAAGTGGCTAGGTATGTGGAAAGTAAAAAACAGGTCACGTGAATCTAAGTACTAACCAAAACCAGGTCACGTGCAACACCACAATGCAAGTCTAACACGTATACATACATGCAATGCCGTATGATTCGTCAAATTCCATGGATGACAACAGCAGATTAAAGCTACACGGAATTTATTAGGTAATTATGCGGTACAATATGGGCTTATAGTCCGAGAGATTTCTGCAGGAATGGACTGCAGCATCAAACCCTGCGTTCATCGTCTAATCGATTAGTTTTGATTCTGGATGGGAATGGGTCGGCCCGGACCTGGCCTTGGACCCGGCCCCGATGGCCCCAAGGCCAATTTGAGAGGCCACGGGTTGACCCAATTCAAAAATATTTGTGGCCTCACTGGCCCGATGGGTATCTCGGGTCGGCCCAAAGTTTATTAAATTAATAAGCATGTATTAGGATAATTGTCTTAGCCACGGCTAAATTCTTACCGAAACTTGTCTGAGAAACGATTTGGAGAACTGTTCGTACAGTAGTAGTGTACGATGATTTTTTCTGGGCTAGCTAAGATCGAAAGTTGAACTGATTGTAGAGTAGTAGTATACGAGTGGAAAATGAGAGTTTGCACTTGGATTCAAGTGTTTAAGCTGCACCATCCCAGCATTGAACATACACGAACTGATTCAAGAGTTTGCACTCGAAAATTTAAAGAGGAAGATTGTTCTAATTGAGTAAGTACATGCACGAGCGTTAGCTGGCTGATGGTACGGCTGATCATTATATCAAGCTAGCTAGTGGCTAAGATCTGGTGAGCCACAAATCTAATTTCAGTCAGCGTGCAGCAAGATCCCGATCCAATTCCAGTACGTGTATCCTAAAAGATTGATCTTACTATACTCGCTGATACTACTCGCCAAAAATTGGTACGTAAAAATGATCGATTAAAACTCATCTAGCTGTACCGATGACTACAAATTCTCAAAGGTGGGTCGGCCCTCCTGACCCATTGGGTCGCTCGGGGCCGGCTCTACTGACCCAATTTCTGTATGGGCCGACCCGATTGACCCATTGGCCTTTTTTTGGGTCGGGCCAGGGACCCGGTGGGTCGACCCGGCCCATTCCCACCCTGAGTTTTGATCAGAAACAATTCAGTCGGTTTGATTCAGATGATGTGCTCTACATAGATGAACTAACGAATAACGAACCATGTTAAGATCACGGCTAGATTTCAACACATGAATCTCTCGCTCACTCAACTGCTTCTGGATGACAGTAATCCTCATGGCGTGCAACGACGTGTTACGTTCATTCGGTGTTCACTTAGATTACTTTAATTGCTTCATCGTAGTTCGCCTCCATTATAATTGGAATAATGTTTGATTACTTGCATTAATAGAAACAGCTATATTTGGTAAAAAGCCTGTATCAACAATAAGAATTTATTTTCTATATATACTATGGAATACAAACATCCAGAATAAACATTGAATGTGATTTGGACGTTTTATTACTATATGCCAATCGTCTAAAAACGAAAATGTTGATAATAGATAAAATATAATAAAATTAGAAAAGTTGGTCTATACTTGCAATATATAGTGATGGAACATGGATGTAAAGAAGTGTGTTTCAAATATATCAATATGAAATTAATTTTAAATAATAAAAAAAGATTTTAGGTCACCTCTATATGACACCAATTATCACCTAAATTTGCACTACAATATGTACAAAATATTCTTCTCGGTCGATTAAAAATACTTCTTTTTATATTTAACTTTCGATATACTCCCTCCGTACCCAAATATAAAATGTTTTACGTTTTGTCCACATTCACATGTACACAAATGTATCTAGACACATTTTATGTGTATGTTAACTCATTTTAGTATGCATCTAGACAATATGTGTAACATCTAAAACGTCTTATATTTAGGAACGGAGCGAGCAGTAAATAAGTAACAAATGGAACTCCATTCTTATTAGGTGCATACAAATAAAAAAAATAAAAATGTTTTAAAAATTATCGTATTTATAATTTCTTAATATAAATATGTATGGACCAAAAATGTCTTTTTGGGTAACGTCCAGATGTTGCCCTCGCATTTGCGAGGGCCACCATGCTAGTTTATTGAACAACAACTCCTTCCACACATCCTCGTGAAGTAATAACTTAAATAACCATGTATTAAATAAGCATTCATTTTTTAAGTCCAGAATTTTAATGCCCTTTGTTCCTTAGGCCTACATATTATATTTCACTTTGTAAACCTATACTTTTTCTTCAGTTTATCACATTGCCAAGAAAATCGCAGAACTCTAATCTTTTCCTTACCCCTTTGGTATTTCAAATAATGAAAGTAGAACAATGGCAAACTACTAAGAGATGCAATAATAAGAATAAGACGATTCCATATGTAGCATCTTACCAACACAACATCCCACTTTGCGCTCAAAACAATCCTCAATCGGGTTTCACTCTTTAACCACAAGGGTACGATAGTGAATAGTCATGTCCAACCATTTTAAATGGAATCAACTCGATTTCACATACGAAAAATGTGACGGTCATTTTCTACTCCTTCCAATCCCTTAAAAGTGCCGTGGAAAATACACATACCATTATACCAGGTACAACTCTACAGTTATATTAGCGACATTTATTTAGAATCAGAGGGAGTAGAACTTCCGCTCGCTTCACCAAAGCAATATATATTACTTTTGTGGAAATTAATTTTCAGTTCCAATAATTGCTCAAACGAGCATGGAATCAATTTCATATTAGCCGCTTTCTTTAAATACGAATCAGTTCACTAGTAGAAAAAGGACCTCTAGTCGCGGTTCCAGAGCCCCTTTAGTCGCGGCTGGGCAACCGCGACTAAGCAGGCGGGACTAAAGCCCCCCCCCCTTTAGTCGCGGCGGGTTCCGAACCGGGACTAGAGGTCCCTCCACATGGGGACGTGGGGACGTGGTGTGTTGGGACCTTTAGTCCCGGTTGGTAGCACCAACCGGGAATGGTTTTTGGGTTTTTTTTTTCGATTTAATTGCAGGGTTTAGGGTTTATATATGCCGGGGTTTGGTTATAGATTCCCGTGTCCCATGTCGTAACGGTGGTTTCACTAGTAACCCTTCCCGTAACCGGTAACCGTTACGGTGACGGTTACGGTAACCGTTACGGTAACGGTGACGGTTAGCGTAACGTTTTCCACGTCGTAACCGTTCCCGTGTCGTATGAAGTCGATGCACATATTTATAACACATACAATTAAATTAAGTAATATTTTTAGATCGTAGTCAAGAGTTGATGCGCCAAGAGTAATCGTAGTACAAGAGTTGAAGCAAAACAACAAGTTATTTACACGCTTTCATGCTTTCAGCATCATAGTACTCTCCTTTCTCCGATAAGGCCTCCGAAAGGTAAAATCCCGCCAATTCCTCTCCAATTGCTTTGAATCGGTGCTCGAATGGTAGCTTGCAGCGCTTTTTTGACAACTCTGCACTTTTCATATTCCATTTCTCGGTGACTAGTACATGTACATACTCGCAAACGAAGTATGCACATAACTCAGTTCCCTTGGGGGTCTCCAAGCAAGACTATACAAGAATAGATTTCAATCAATAATAATGAAGTATGCATGAGAATGTTGTGTGGACGTAGGTAGCAGTACTTACCTTGTTCAACTTCCAATCCAGCTTTTTGGGCCACCCACCTGCAGAATCTTCCTCGACAAACCTTTTCCAAACGCTGCCCGACAAAGAACATTCACAAATGATTTATTCGTTAATGACTTGACATGAAGATATGAATGACAGAGGCGGTAAGAAATGAATGTACCTTGCTAGGAAGTCGAAACAACTCCTGTATTTGTCAGGATGATACCTCAATGAGTCAAGTGAATGAATAAGTCCTTTGCGATGTTCAATGACAAGAAGAATCCAGTGGTAGTTGCGCACAGTCATGCATAACTCATCAGTTAAACTTAACATCGGGTGAGCAAATTAGAATGTGTAGAAGACACTAAAACTTACCCGAAGTGGTAAGACCAATATATAGTTCTTTTGTCGCGGTATCGCTTGAACACCCTTAGCAAATCATCCGGTGTGTTCTTGTTATATAAGGGATCTATTATGGTTGCTTCGTTATATTTATCCGGGTCAATGAACCCAATGTCATGCTGGTTCATCTTTTTGAGCTCGAGCATCTTCAATCTGCATAATATAGCACACAAAAGATTAAAGTGAGAATAATTACAAACAATGAACGAGACTAGGTAAATATTTAAATAAATCACTTACAGGCAATAGGAACTCATGATAGATTTGTCGAGTGCCCGCAGATTGTATAGCTGAAAAAGTTCGCTAAACCGAACAATGTGGTTGTAGTGTTCTAAGAAGTGCTCATCGTCTTTCCTACAATTCAGAACGACAGAAGCTGTCCCTTTCTTTGCGGCTTTCAAGTACCAAAAATGGAGAGCACGCATTTTTGTTGGTAACTTGCATTTCACCAAAGCTTCCCCCATAAAAAATTCTCTTACTGGTGGAGCTGTTGGTGCAGTCTCAAAGTTCAATCTCGAAGCATATTCGTCTATAGGAGCTTGCGCTTCGGCGGCAAGACAACGGATTTCCTCTAAGTCAAACACCATCGGCGCTTTAGGGTTAGATTGTACTAGTTGTTTTCCGCGCTGGGGAACTCGACTATCTTTGTTCGTCGGCGGCGGGACAATTAGCGGGGGGACAGAACGTACAGGTTGTTCTCCGAGCTGGGGAACTTGTTTACCTATCTTCGGCGGCGGTGGGACCGATGGTGCTGCTTTTGTAGCTTCCTTCGGCGGCGGGTCCGATGGTGCTGCTTGTTTATCTTTTGCCGCCTGCGGCGGGACTGACTCTGCGTCTTGTTCACCTTTTTTCGGCGCCTCCACCTCCGTCACCGCGTCATATGACTTATGAATATAACGGTCATAGTCAGATGGCGGCTTCTCTGGAGGGACATATAAGTTGTCGATGACTCGATTACAAGCCTGTGCAGTATAGCCGGCGGTAAAATTTGGCGGCGGCACTTTCGGTGCGAACAATGCTTTATTATACTCCGCCACGGCTGCTTCGTTTTGCTCATGAGTCTTCTGCCAAGGTAACCTCAGATCAGGCGATGTGGCCCTTTTAGTTCGCCTCCTGACCGGGGAAGACGCGCGCTTTCTCCGGAGAAGCGCTACGGACACTTCCTCACGCGGTGGCGGAGATGGAGATGGACTGTGCTGACTGAGATGGTCCTCTACATCAATTTCCGGTGGGGGGTCCCTGTCACGCGGTGCCGGAGATGGATGTGTCTCATCGATACCCGGGCAGGATGGGCTTTGCTGAGTCGGTGGCTTTGAGAACTTGATGTATTTCTTGTTCCACTGGACGAAACCACCCTTGACATCGTACAATGTCTCCTCACCGTCACCTCCAGAAATCTCAAGAGCCAATGATTCAAATCCCGGCGCAATTTCAACCACCCCGACAACAGCATAGCCAGGAGCAATGTCACCATTATGGTAGCTTGCTCCGGCGTCACTCGGTAAAGCATAGCCGTCCGCCACCTTCGTGGATATGTTAACCACATGTGCATGTAGCTCACATGGTGTCTTCTCCGTGACATCATCCACGAGGTAGTGAGCATCGACATCTATTTGCGTGGAACCCACGCTGCTTCTAAGCTGAGGTCGAGCATCCATGAGTTGCTGCTGCTGAGACAGCCCTGTCTGACTATTAATTGACTCCATGAGTTGCTGCACCTTGAGTTCCAATTCCGTTAGCCGCTCTTCACCCTTCTTCTTCTTTCTTGCACGGCTTCTATAAGTGTCAGCGTGTTGCGGATACGCTTTCTTAATGGTGACACCGCCGGGCATGCCTCGTAAACGTCCCAGTGTTCAGGATTCCCTAGGGCCCGTGTCAGCTCGTCGTCCTCTCTATTGGGTTTCCACACACCCCGTTTAACTTCCTCTATTACCTTTTCAATCTTCGGGATGATTTCTTCTACTTTTTTCTTGAATTTTTCAACCTTCGGGACAATATACCCTGTTTCCTCGTCCAACGTTGCGCCATGCACGAACAACCAGAATTTGGACCTTTCGGGCCAGTAGTATGTCTGTGGAGTGATATCTTTAGCAAAGATTTTATCTTCTAAGGCTAGCCACTTAGGAATGGCTGACCTGTAGCCACCTGTCCCCAAGTTATGGTGGTGAACCTTATTCGCAGCATTTGCCTTATTTATGTTCGATCGGGCCACAGCCGCATCCGATTTCTTATACGCCTTAAACTCTTCCCAGTGATCTCTTATCTTCACTAGTTTTTCTTCACTGAAATCTGGATCAACTGTTGCATATTTTGCCCATAATGTTTGCTTATATTTCCGAAATGCTTCGGCCATCTTGGAGAGAGTCCACTGCTTGAGTTTCAACTTCGTGGTGGGTTTAATATCATCCAGGAGGTTAAAATGCTCCAAGAGTGTGTCAAAGCAGAAATCTTTCAAATGCTTGTGGACATAGCAGGGGTCATCCTCGGCAACGCCCGCCGGCTTATTCCATTCTGGTATGGAGATCGGGACCGAGTCCCTAACAATAACTCCAGCTTGACCTATATATTTTTTGCGGTTCTCAGGGGGTTCCACCGGATCGCCCTCTTCATCAATTTCATAGATCGGTAACTTTGCATCTTTGCTCGTCATTCTTTTCGTGCGGCCTCGAGGAGCTTGATTCTTAGCCTTTTTATTCGAGGTGGAGGCATAAAGTAAGAAATATAATGCGTTACTAAGTGCAATATAAATCAGTTAATGCATTTTGTGATCAACAAAATATAGAATTCATATATATACCTTGAGGTGGAGGGTGTTCGAGGTGGAGGGTGTTATTTCTTCTTCATCTAAAAGACCCTCACCAGAGTCCATCAGAAATTGTGAGGCAAATTCCTCAAAATCAAGATCTACACCGGCACCGGCGCCTTCTCCACCGGCAGCATCTTTATCGCGATGCTCAAAAATACTCTGCATTAATATGTCTTCATTCTCCTCGTCTCGCACATAGCCAGGCTCCATAGCTCAATGTTCTTACACTCAATAAAATTTGCATAAATTTGCTAACAACCTAAATTTTAAATTCGCTAACAACCTAAATTGCTAACACTAAATTTGCTAACAACCTAAATTGCTAACAACCTAAATTGCTAACACTAAATTTGCTAACAACCTAAATTTTAAATTCGCTAACAACCTAAATTGCTAACACTAAATTTGCTAACAACCTAAATTGCTAACAACCTAAATTGCTAACACTAAATTTGCTAACAACCTAAATTGGTAACACTAAATTGCTAACACTATATTTGCTAACACTAGCTAATAACCTAAAAATGAAAACAAAAATGAATAAGGAAAATAAACCTGAGGAGATGGGGCTCGGGCTGGGGAGGCGGCTGGAGATGGACACGGCGCGGCGGCTGGAGGGGCACCACGGCGCGGCGGAGATGGGCACCGGCGCGGCGGCTGGAGGGGGCACCACGGCGCGGCGCCGGAGATGGGTGCGCACCACACGGCGAGGCAGGGGAGGGGCACCACGACACGGCGGAGATGGGCACCACGGCGAGGCAGGGGAGGGGCGCGCGGCGTGGGGGCTGGAGGGGCACCACACGACGCGGCGGCTGGAGGGGCACCACACGGCACGCGGCTGGCCGGAGATGGGCACCACGGCGCGGCGGAGCAGGGCTTCGCCGGCGTTGTCGCGTCGTGGGAGCCCGGAGGCACGTCTTCGATTTGGGGGGACTTTGCGAAATTTTTCGCAGTCCTCCACTAAACGGCGCGGAATCGACCTCTAGTCGCGGTTGCTGGCTGCAACCGCGACTAAACACCCTTAGTCGCGGTTGCAGCCAGCAACCGCGACTAGAGGTCGACCTGGGCCGCCAAAATTCTGGCGCCAAGCCCAGGGGGACCTGTAGTCGCGGTTGGTGGCTGCAACCGCGACTAGTTGGGCTTTTTCTATTATTTTTTGTTGTTTCTGTTTTCTTTTTCTGTTTTGAATGTTTTAAAGGTGTTACTGATTTGATTTAAAGGTGCCAAACTGGTTTTTGATCAGGGGTGTGTTTCTTTTCTATTTTTTTTGTTGTTTCCGTTTTATTTTGTTGTATTTGTTTTCTTTTATATACTTTGATTTAAGTTCTTTTTTAATTGTTTTTGTTTCTAGTTTATTTTCATGTTTTGTTTTAGACCTCAACAACAAAATGACTGCCAATATTTTATCATGTACTAACATCTCCAACTACCTAAATTAACCGACTACCTAAATTAACCGACCTTCAGATGGTAGTTTCCATGAAGCCCGCCTTTAGTCCCGGTTGGTAACACCAACCGGAATTAAAGAAGCACACGAATCGTGTGTTTCTTTCAAACGCTTGTGAGCCGTTGGATCAGGGGTGTGTTTCTTTTGAGGGCTTGTGAGCCGTTGGATTTTTAGAACTAATCCCGGTTAGTAACACCAACCGGGACTAAAGAATCACACGGATCGTGTGTTTCTTTCAAACGCTTCTGAGCCGTTGGATCAGGGGTGTGTTTCTTTTGAGGGCTTGTGAGCTGTTGGATCAGTACTCCCACCACCACCACCACTCCCACCTCATCCACAGGTACACTTTCTAATCGCCTATAAATAGCGGCGTCCCTGCAGCGAACGGCACACAACGAGCGTCTACCTTCGCCACCGAATCCAATGGCTGGATTTAGCCTACCCGCTGGCATGTTCCCTGGCATTATTGTGTTCGTCCTTGTTCACCGGCCAGCCATTGGAGCCACCTCCTGTAGGACGGTGAACAATGACAACACAACGACGCTGTTGGAAACACAAGCCCTCAGTTAGGTTGAATCCAGCCACTGGATTAGGGTGACGCAATGATGAATTGCCGAGGAGGTGGGAGTGGTGGTGGTGGTGGAAGTGGTAGCCATGCCCCTCGGTCTGATCCAAGCAGCGGCAAGGCGCTCTGATGATCTGCGACATTCCCAACACTTTTTGGGACGGTCTTAGATCATCAGAGACGTCTTGCCGTTGTGGATCGAAGGTCGATTTGCTGCTCACGACGACGCGAGACGGATGCGCAAGCTTCGGTTTCGCCGGAGCCGGGCTCCAGTGCTTCGGAATCCCACCAAAACCGTGTGTTTTGCCGGCTTAGGACCCGGCAAAAGTTAGTGATATTATTCGTGATGTATACATTATTACACAGTTTCATAAAAGTTGAATACATTATTACACATCACCAACAACATCCCTATCTAGTGTTCACTTGTTCTTCGTGTGTGTCCATTTCTTCTGATTGCGCCGTAACCAAGGACAATCTTCTTCATTTAACTTGTTGCTTGGGTCAATTTTCACTTTGAAGGGCGGAATTTCACGAAACTTATCATAATCTTCTGACATGTCTGTCTTGTCCTCCACTCCCACGATGTTTCTTTTCCCTAAAAGAACTATGTGGCGCTTTGGCTCATCGTATGATGTATTTGCTTGCTTATCTTTTCTTTTTTTGGTAGGGTAGACATGTCCTTCACATGGAAAACCTGAGCCACTTCACTGGCTAGAATGAATGCTTCGTTCTCGTAATGAAGATTCTTGAAATCCACTGTAGTCATTCCGTACCGTGTGTCTACGGCTACACCGCCATCTAGGTTGAACCATTTGCACTTGAACAAAGGAATCTTAAATGAAGGTCCATAGTCCAGTTCCCATATCTCCTCTATGTAACCATAATATGTTACCTTTTCCCCACTGCAGCCATCTGTTGCATCAAAGCGAACACCACTGTTTTGGTTGGTGCTCTTTTTATCTTGGTCGGCCGTGTAAAATGTATTTCCATTTATCTCGTACCCTTGAAAAGTCAATATAGTCGAAGATGGTGACTTGGCCAAATAGTATAGCTGTAGTTCATTTGTGGTGACATTCATCAGAAGTTTCTGTAACCAACGCCAAAAGTCTTGATGTGTAATCCATCAATCTCATCTTCTGGGTATTGGGAACATAAATAATTCTTGTGTTGCTCGATATACGGAGCCACCAAGATGGAATTATCCAGAACTGTGTAGTGTGCTCGAGTGAAAGAATCCACGTCTTCACATATGATTGCTTTCTTTCCTAGCGTGCCTTTTCCACGCAGTCTCCCCTCATGACGCGATTGAGGAATACCAATCGGCTTAAGATCAGGAATAAAGTCAACACAAAACTCAATGACCTCCTCAGTTCCATAACCCTTGGAGATGCTTCCTTCTGGCCTAGCACGGTTATGAACGTATTTCTTTAAGACTCCCATAAACCTCTCAAAGGGGAACATGTTGTGTAGAAATACATGACCGAGAACACGTATCTCTTCCACGAGGTGAACTAGAAGGTGCGTCATAATATTGAAGAAGGTTGGTGGGAACACCAACTCGAAGCTGACAAGACATTGAACCACCACAAACAAGAGCACTCGTAGGTCAAATTCCGTTTGTCCGTGCTCATCCCACACACGCACACCTTCATCAGTCCACAACTGTAAAAGTTCTTCCACCAATGGCCTCAGATACACGTCAATGTCGTTCACAGGTTGCTTCGGGCCTTGGATGAGCACTGACATCATAATGAACTTCCGCTTCATGCACAACCAGGGAGGAAGGTTATATATACATAGAGTCACAGGCCAAGTGCTATGACTGGAGCTCTGCTCTCCAAATGGATTAAATCCATCTATACTTAGACCAAATCTTAAGTTCCTAGTGTCATCCGAAAATTTCGGGAACTCTCTGTCGATTTTTCTCCACTGGGACCCATCAGCGGGGTGTCTCATCATCAAGTCTTTTTTGCGTTCTTCTTTGTGACAGCGCAATAACTTGGCATGCTCTTTGTTTTGGAACAAACGTTTCAGACGTGGTATTATAGGAGCATACCACATCACCTTGGTAGGAATCCTCTTCCTTGGACAACCTTGCTCGCCCTCAACTTCACCTGGGTCATCTCGCCCAATCTTAAACCGCAATGCACCGCATACAGGACAAGCATTTAAATTTTCGTGCTTGCCGCGGTAGAGGATGCAGTCATTAATGCATGCATGTATCTTCTGCACCTCTAATCCTAGAGGGTAGACAACCTTCTTTGCTTCGTACGTACTAGAGGGCAATTCGTTTTCATTTGGAAGCATCTTCTTAATTATTTTCAGCAAACTTTCAAAGTGCTTGTCGGTAGTACCACTCTCTGCCTTCCATTGTAGCATTTCCAGTATGGTACCGAGCTTTTTCTGGCCATCTGTACAAGTTGGGTACAACAATTTGGTGTGATCGGCTAACATGCGCTCCAAATTCAACCTCTCGTTTTCACTTCCACAGTCCATTTGTGCATCATGAATGGCCTGACGAAGATCATCGTCAGGCTAATCTTTTTTTTCATCCTCTTCAACTTCGTCTTCCCCCATTGAAGTACCACCGTGTTCATCGAACATAGGATAGTTGTTATTATCCTCTTCTTCTTCATTCTCTTCCATTATAACCCCTGTTTCTCCGTGCTTGGTCCAACAATAATAACCACGCATGAAACCATTTTGCAACAGGTGTTGGTGAAGCTTGGCTGAGGAAGGGTAATCCTTCTTATTCTTACTGAGACTGCATGGACAACACATAAAACCATTTTTTCGCTTGCTTATCTCGGCCACAGTGAGAAATTCATGCATGCCCTTAAGGAAATCGTCAGAAACTCGGGCACCGTACATCCATTGACGTCTCATCTGCATTATGCATGCCAGTAATGAATAGATAAGTGATCATAATAATTCTTACAAGTTCTTCAAGCAAAGTAGAGTGGCGACAAATGTAATACATTGTAGCATTAAATATTCATTAATTTAAACTAACATAGAACTATCTAAAGAATTTAAATCCAACAACAAATGCGAACATAATCGCAACTAAGGTCATTATTGAACCAACAACATAATGATACCAAGCCTCTTGACTAATGGCATAACTTCTAATTTTTTTAAGCTTCAAGCGCATCGCATCCAACTTGATCTCGTAAGCATCAACGACGTCGGCAAGCTTCGAGCGCATCCCATCCAACTTGATCTCGTAAGTATCGACGACGTCGGCAAGCTTGAACTGGTGTTCATCGATGATGTTGGCAAGCTTGACCTCCAATTTCCTCTTCTCTTCTTGGCGGAGATCTTCACTTATTTTTAATTTAGCCTTCAAATCATCTTTTTTTTCACAAAAAATTCAACAATAGGGTCCATTGAAATTTCCGGTTCAACTACATCCTAGACAAATATATATTTATGTCAAATTTGGTCGGCATGATTGTCATAAACACGAAACGAAACAAATATATAGTTATTAACAGTCATACCACATCCGAATAATAGAACGGACGAGAGCCGGCGGGGGTATTTGTGAAAACCATGGCACTATATATATATAAAACAATTATACAACTTATACAAAAAAACAAATAATTATGGAACAAAACCATACAACAAAGATTTTTTTTTAAATAAAAAAGAAGGCTCACCTAGGTGGTGTCGGTGACAAGACGGCGCGGTCTATCGACGACGGTGAGGACGTGAATGTTGTGACACTGAAATACAAAAACATAATTTAGTTTAAGCTCAAACTGAATAAACAAAATTGAGCAAAATAAGCAAAATGAGCTAACTTAGTCATTTCATCAAACACCTACCTAGCACTAGAAATATAAAATGAGCTAAATAAGCTAAACAACTAAACAAACGGGCGCCGGAAGTGAGAGTTTGCAGTTGCTAACCCTTGGATAGATGCACCGCCGTCAATCTTAACAAATGGGGCAAAAAAATGTGGAAGAAATCGAGCTCGGTCTCCCACGTTCATGGGCAGTTGCTCCACTCTCCGGAACCACGTCCGCGCCAGCTTCCCAGTGAAGCCGTAATCGCCGAACAGCACATCGCTCACACCCTGCCCCTCCGTCCCCGGCAGCCACGCTGCCACGAGCGCGTCCACGGCGCCCAGCCACGGCTCGACGACCAGCGGCCTTCCGGCGATCAGCACCACGACGCACCTGACGCTGCCGCACACATCCGGATCAAGCCGGGACCTGGGGCCAGGATGGTCAGGTTGAGGCTGTCGCCGAGCGCCTCGGCGTAGGACGGCTCGCCGACGACGACCATGGCGTAGTCGAAGCGGGCCTTGTTCCGCCGCACGAACCCCGCGTCGGGCTTCTCGTTGTACACCACGTCCGTGCCGTGGCCCTGCACGGCCTGCCTGATGCCGCCGAGGATCGTTGTCCCGGCGATCAGGTTGTTCCCGGCGACGCCCTGCCAGGTCACAGTCCAGCCGCCGCACTGACTGCCGAGATCGTCCGCGTAGCTGCCGGCGACCAGGATGCTTCCCTTGTCGTTCCTGGGCAGTGGCAGCGGCGGTTGTCGCCGGCCTTGCCGTTCTTGAGCAGGACGAGGGACCTCCTCACGGACTCCCTCGCTAGCTCGCGGTGCTCCTTCTTGCCGACCTCCCCGGCGAGGCCGCGGCTCCCGTAGGGGCTCTCGAATAGGCCCATGGTGAGCTTGACACGGAGGATACGCTGCACAGCGTCGTCGATCCGGCTCATCGGCATGTCGCTGTTCCGCACCAACTTGGTCACGCCGTCAATGAACTCCGTGTACGTGTAGGGGATCACCACCTGAAACAAGCACTTGTAATTGACGTTTCTCTCAGTTTACTAGTACGAATCATCAGCCCTAATTTACTCACCACATCAATGCCGTCCATGATCGCCAGCTTGATGGACAGCAGGTAGTCGGCATGTGCAGGGGTGGTGATCCTATCAATCCCTTCTCAATCCGAGATCACAAAACCCTACAATTCATACTTGCGTAAATCAAGTGAAAAGTAATTTACATGCTGGAAATCGAGATCACAAAACCACTGCACCGATCGAGTTTACTTAGGCCTATGCCAATGCAAGTTTCTTAGCACGGTTTCATATACATTTTGCTGACGTGGCGACAGTTAATGAAAAAAGAGAGTGATGTTATATCTTAGCTAACATACAACCCTTGCACGTGGCCATAGGCAAAAGTATTGCTAACCCAACCATATGTATGCATTAGCACTAAATCATTTAATTTAGATACAACCCACAAGAGACAATGCACTGGACTAGTTGTCTCTTACATTTTTAATGCTCCTATGAAGACGTGTTAAGAAACGATGCATTGGCACAGTCCTTACCTTGAACCGGAGCCTGGTTTTGAGGAACTCGGTGAGGAGGAAACGGTTGGCGTGCATCTTGACACTATGCCAGCTCGTGGGGGAGACCATGACGGTGGAGACGCCCTGGCGGACGGCGCTGTACTAGGGCGGCATGTGGACACTGAGCAGCTCGTCGAAGGTGCTGTTCTGTTTGTCGCCATCGGTCATGCCGCCATCGCCGAAGAAATGCAGGGCGCACGCCGCCACTTTGCCCTGCCCGCTGGACTCGCCCGGGCGGCTACCCGTTGGGCCGTCGCCCTGGAGGCCGGAGATGATGGCGGTGACCATCTGCTGCACGACCTCAAGGTCCTCGCTGAAGCTCTCGTAGCACCGACCCCACCGGGGATCTCTGCATACCGCCGCGCACGGAGCGAAAGCGTATGGAATCCCGGTGGCCCGGACTTCTAGTGCAATTGCCGATCCAATCTCCTTCGCTAGCTTTGGGTCCCTGGAAGTAGAGCACTTCACTCATACATTCATCTTCAGTTCGTGTCAAACAATTATGGTTATTTCCAACTTGTTATGTTTGATGCAACAACAAGGGAAATCACCCATGACTATATCGACAGTTTAGAACCATAGCATGAATGCATTTTTAGCCCTGAACCGCGTCTATAATTCTCAAGAATAGCATGTAATCTATTCACCCCTGCTTCAGCTATTTGTGTAAACACTATGCAATCATCCGCAAACAAGAGGTGAGAGATCCAAGGACAATGAATACCAACACGCACACCTTTAGCAAGGTGGCCAACACCATAATTCTTCAGCATACAAGAGAACCCCTCACCACATAAAAGAAAGAGATAAGGTGAAATCGGGTCACCTTGTCTTATTCCCCTAGTCGGTTTGAAAGTTTCCGAAAAGTTACCATTAACTCTTACCGAGAAGGATACTGATTCCACACAGCACATAACACGGTCAATCCACTGCTGTGCAAAACCCAACTTTGTCATTATAGCTCTCAAATAAACCCACTCCACTCTGTCATAGGCCTTCGCCATTTCCAGTTTGATACCACAAGCACCTGACTTTCCTTTCTTCCTTTTCAAATAATGAATGCTCTCATAAGCTACTAAGACATTATCCATTATTAACCTTTCAGGAGCAAAAGCGCTTTGTTCTTCAGAAATGATGTCTTCTAGTAGCGGTCTTAGACCCAACGCCAGCACTTTCGAAGCTATTTTGTAAAGAACATTACATAATGAAATAGGACGGTATTGAGACAACTCTTGAGGGTTTTTAACCTTCGGTATCAGGACCAACACTGTCGAGTTTACAATCTCAGGCATTTCCCCTCATTCAAAAAATCCTTCACTGCCAAACATACACCAGGTTTCAAGATATTCCAATGACGAATATAAAAACCAGCAGTAAAACCATCAGGCCTCGGTGATTTATCTGGATGCATCATGAATAAAGCTTGCTATACCTCCTCATCTGAAATTGGAGCACACAGCCTATCATTCATCTCATCATCAACTTTTGGAGCTACCCATTGGGTAACAAGTTCGGGGTCTGTTTATCTCGTGTCTGGTCCAAGCCTTCTCAAACCTGAAGGGTTTCCCATTCAGTTCTTCATCAATCCAGTCCGACCTCCTCACTGAGATCTCAAGCGCACAGTGATCAGACTCCATGCACTGGACATGATTTACAGTAGTGTTATCAAAGCACTCTGCAAATTTATCATCTCCCAAAGCTCTATCCAACCGTACTTTAATATTTCGGTCACCTTGTTGCATGTTATCCCATGTATATGGTAGCCCATAATAACCCTGATCTTCAAATCAGCAACACTCCACCGTATCATGAAACCCTTCAATCTTCCACTCTTCCCTCTCATTACCCCCAAATTGTTCCGTGGCATATAAAACTTCATGAAAATCACTCGCACAAATCCACGGTTTATTAAATTCTCTCCTCATACACTTCAGCAATTCCCAACTTCTCTTCCTTCTAGTTCTCACCGGATCACCATAGAAACCAGTGAAACGCCATTCTATCTCTCCAACACTATCATTCTTGACAAAAACATCAATGTGTGAATTACTGAATGATTTCAGCGTCACCTTTGAATCATTGTTCCAGTACAGACACAAACCTCCACTCAATCCAACCGACTGATACGTGCATTTTATATCATCATTTATATAACTTTTAGTATCATACTAGAATGTTATTTGCATGATTATATGATTGTTTCTACATGTTTTAGATGATTTTGGGGACTTTCATACAAAGTCCCTATTTTTGGTATTTAATTTCTGGGAGGCAGAAAACCTCCTTTTTCTTGTCTTTAATGTTTCAGGAGCTACAGGACCTCAAATAATAAAAGGAAAAATACTGCGTCAGTTTTTCATCGGGAGAAAGGCAGAGGGAAGAAGACCGAAGAGAGGAGAGCCACGAGGGCCAAATGGGGGTGGCCCACGCGGCCCATGTACCTGGCCGCGTGGGACCCACCAAAAGGTGCCTCGGGCACCTCCTCGCCTGGGGCTTTTTATCAACGCCTTCGTCTGCCCGAAAAGTAACGCCCTAATTTTTCCAAGTCCATCCGAGGTCGCGGCGGCGGCGAAACTCCTGATCCCTTCCGAGGGGGGTCAGATCCTGCTGCTCCGGAACTCCGGAGAAGGGGGAAATCATCGTCATCGTCATCACCTCTCCTCCTTGGCGTGGGAGGAGGCCTCTACATCATCACCCCCATCAAGACCAGCACCATCACCGTGATCCACTCCGTTCCCCTCGCAGTTTGAGAGTTGCTATACCCTAGATACTTGTCTTGTGCTACTATTCATGTTTGTGATTGAGTACTTGTCATTATTTGGTGGTGAAGTTATAATTTCAGATTGTGTTGTACCACTTATGCCACTGATTATGATCATGTTCGCACGTTGTGAGTAGTTCCCGTATGTTCCTGAGGGCATAGGATGAATTGGCATTGATTTATATATGACATGTGTTGGTATTTTGTCAAGAGTTTATCTTTTATGTGATTCTATGATGGTGTTGTGCGAACGTCGACTGCACAACACTTCACCTATGGGCTCATAGGAGAACACCGTAGTGTAATGAATTGATGGAGACTTGGGAGGACACGTAAACCTGAGACCGAGTCATGAAGTTATATTATGAGGGTATTAGTATCGGGGACCTTAGAGTGTAATGCTATGGTGGGACTTTAGGTCTTAATAATTCTTGTGCAGTCATTTGCTTGGCCACATGATCCATCATAAGGGGTTGTAGTTTATTTATTTAGCTATACCTAATTATGGCTCCGTCCAAAGAGGATTAAAACTTGACAAGATATTCAACGTGTTGTTTAATAAATCTCTATGCCTAGCATCATCCATGCCGCCCTCGGGAACGTTTGCCACATATAAGTTACACATCACTTGAGCTTGTCCTCTTGCCACATAAGAGGATTGGGCTTTCTCTCTTTGAGAGCTTTCACTTGCTACTATCTGTTATCTGCTTGCAATTATACAACTGAAAATACCAAAAACACTGCATCTTTTATTGTTTTATTTATCAATCTTACTAACCAATACCTTCAGCTCCTCGTGGGTTCGACAACCTTTTCTAATTGAAAGGTACTACAATTGATCTCCTGCACTTGGGAGCCATCAAGATACTTTTCTGGCGCCGTTGCCGGGGAGCGTAGCGCTATTGGTAAGGAAACTTGAAAGCTGTTTATCTCATTGTTACTATGGCATTTATGAATCGTGCCTCGCTGCATCTTGCTCTATATGAAAGTGCTTATGCCACTACTGCAAAGGTGGTTGAAACTACTGTGTCTGAGGTACCTAAAGTGGGATTTAAAATTCCCATGGTCATGTTAAAAGAGTTATGAAAAATCCATTTACAGGAGATGGAACTAAGTCGGCACGCGAGCACATGGAAATAATTGAGGACATATGTGGCTTATTCAGACTACCTGGTATTTCAGAGGATCAGGTAAAAAGGAAGCTATTGTATTTGTCTTTATCTGGTAATGCTCGTGATTGGTACAGGTCTTGGATGAAGAGGTCCAGAATGAATGGAGTATCTTGAGGAAGGTTTTCTTTCTTAAATATTTTACTCCTAAAGAAGCTTATGATAACCGCTGCTATATATTCAATTTCTGGCCACATCTGGGAGAGAGTATTACTCAAGCTTGGGGGAGGTTAAAGGAACTCCTTCGCAAGAATCCATGTCATGATCTTACAAGGAAACTTATATTGATAAACTTTTATGTGAGACTACCTATGAAGCACAAGGAGATTCTGGATAATTCATCTGGTGGAAGTTTTACTAATAACACTGAAGAAGAAGCATGGAATTTATTGGAGACTATTTCTGAAAATACTAGCCACTGGGATCTTGATAAAGGTAATGAGCCATATTTTGATTATGAATATTCATGTGTAGAGAATTTCTCTACTTCTATTCTGTTTAAAAATCTGAGTGATACTTTTGGTCTTGATCCTTATGTTATAATTGAAATAGCTAAAGGTTTTGCTGATCATATCTGTGTTCCAAAAAGTGGATTTGAAGTTTATGTTGAACCTGTTAAACAATCTATTGTTGTTCCTAAAGTTATTAAACAGGTTGAACCAATGTCATCTGTGACAATTGAGGAGTATGTTGAACCACCTCCATTTCCAAACCAAGTTAAGGAGAATTTACTTAAAGCTGTTACTAACAAGAGTAACAAAAGATGTTCTCAGCCTTATGAACAGGTGGAAGTCAACACTCAAATTTCTGTTATCAAGCAACTAAATGAAGAAGACCCAGTGGATGTTTATCTATGTGAAGATGCTACCAAAGTCATCAAAGGTAATTCGGCCAAAGTTGGGAAACCTGTTATATCATGCTCTATTGGGACTTCAAGTTATCATGGTCTATGTGATATTGGAGCAAGTATTAGTGTCATTCCATATTCTCTTTATCTTGAGATCAAGCCTGATATTGATCCCATTGTTATGGAAGAGACAGGTATGACAATTCAACTTGCTAATAAAGATTATATTAGTCCATTTGGAATTGTTAGAGATGTTGAAGTATTGATTGGCAAAATAAAATACCCTGCTGATTTTATTGTGCTTGGTTGTCCTCAAGATTCATTTTGTCCTATCATTTTTGGTAGACCTTTCTTACATACTGTTGGTGCTGAAATTAATTTGCCTAAAGAGAAAGTGTTTATTAAATGTGCTGGTGAGAAACTTGAATTTAACTTTTCCAAATTTGCTGATAAACATGTTGAGAAAGAGCCAATTCCTAATAATTTAATTGAAACTCTTGCTCATATAGCTGTAGCTTCAACTGATGTTGTAGAACGTTATATGCTTAATCAAGATGAACCATTTAATGATGAGGAAAAAGAGGCTTTGGAACAAATATTATGGCAACAACCACCACAATTACAATTGCATATCCCACCTGATAATTTAGGAGTGCTACCACCACCTAAAGGGGATCCTAGTTTTGAATTGAAACCTTTGCCTGCAAATCTGAAATATGCATATTTGGATGAGAAGAGCATATATCCTGTCATTATTAGTGCTAACCTTTCAGCTGAAGAGGAAGAGAAATTACTTGATGTGCTAAAAGCTCACCGACCAGCCATTGGATACTCTCTTGATGATCTTAAAGGTATAAGCCCCGCTCTATGTATGCATAAAATTAATCTGGAGGAAGATGCAAAACCTGTTGTTGATTTTCAACGCCGCCTCCATCCAAAAATGAAAGAAGTGGTAAGAAAGAGGTAATAAGACTTATTGAAGCTGGTATCATTTATCCTATAGCTGACAGTAAGTGGGTTAGTCCTGTTCATTGTGTTCCTAAAAAGGGTGGAATGACTGTTGTTCCAAATGAAAAGGATGAACTTGTGGCTCAACGTACTGTAGTTGGTTATTGATTTCAGAAAATTGAATAAAGCAACTCGAAAAGATCATTATCCATTGCCATTTATTGATCAAATGCTAGAAAGGTTATCTAAACACTCTCACTTTTGCTATCTAGATGGTTATTCAGGTTTCTCGCAAATTCCTGTCCATAAGGATGATCAAGAAAAGACCACTTTTACTTGCCCATATGGTACTTTTGCTTACAGGAGAATGCCATTCGGTTTATGTAATGCTCCTGCTACTTTTCAAAGATGCATGAATGCTATATTTGCTGATTATATTGAAAAGATAATGGAGGTTTTTATGGATGATTTTTCTGTGTATGGTACTTCCTTCGATAATTGCTTGTTCAACCTTAACAAAGTTTTACAGCGTTGTGAAGACCAACACTTGGTTCTTAATTGGGAGAAGTGTCACTTCATGGTTACTGAGGGTATAGTTCTTGGGCATAAGATTTCTGGAGAAGGAATAGAAGTTGATCCAGCAAAGATTGAAGCTATTGAAAAACTACCATATCCAAGGGACCTCAAAGGTATAAGAAGTTTTCTTGGGCATGCAGGTTTTTACCGTAGGTTCATTAAGGATTTCTCCAAAATATCAAAACCTCTAACCAATCTTCTGCAAAAGGATGTTCCTTTCTCTTTTAATGATGATTGCATTGAGTCCTTTAATATTTTGAAGAATGCTTTAATCACTGCTCCCATTATTCAACCTCCTGATTGGAACTTGCCTTTTGAAATTATGTGTGATGCTAGTGATTATGCAGTTGGGGCTGTTTTGGGCCAACGTGTTGATAAGAAACTGAATGTTATTTATTATGCTAGTAGAACACTTGATGCTGCTCAAAAGAATTATGCTACAACTGAGAAAGAATTTTTAGCAGTACTGTTTGCTTGTGACAAGTTTAGACCTTATATTACTGATTCAAAAGTCACAATACATACTGATCATTCTGCTATTAAATACTTGATGAATAAGAAAGATGCTAAGCCTAGACTAATAAGATGGGTACTTCTATTGCAAGAATTTGATTTACACATTGTTGATAGGAAAGGGGAGGATAATCAAGTTGCTGATCATCTCTCTAGGATGGAAAGCATACCTGATGATCCTATTCCTATTAATGATAGCTTTGTTAATGAACAACTTGCAATTGTTAATGTTTCTAGTGCTAAAGTTGCATCTCCTTGGTTTGCCAACTATGCAAATTTTATTGTTGGTAAAGTTTTGCCTCCACACTTCACTTCTCAACAAAGAAAGAAATTCTTTTATGATCTTAGACATTATTTTTGGGATGATCCTTTCCTCTATAAGAAAAGTGTGGATGGTATTATTAGACGTTGTGTACCTGAGCATGAACAACAGGCTATTATAAGAGATTGTCATGACAGTCCCTATGGAGGGCATCATGCAGGAGATCGCACAGGAGCAAAGGTATTACAATCTGGTTTCTATTGGCCTACTTTATTTAAGGACTGTGCTGAATATGTTAAATCTTGTGATAAATGTCAAAGAGTAGGAAACATTGGTAGGAGGAATGAAATGCCTATGAATTATTCATTGCCACTTGAACCATTTGATGTGTGGGGTTTTGACTTTATGGGTCCTTTCCCAGAATCAAAGACAAAGCATACTCACATTTTGGTTGCAGTTGACTATGTTACAAAGTGGGTGGAAGCAATTCCAACCAAAAGTGCAGATCATGCCACAGCAATGAAGATGCTCAAGGACATCATTTTCCCCAGGTTTGGTGTTCCTAGGTTCTTAATTACTGATGGTGGTTCTCATTTCTTGCATGGTGTTCTTAGAAAAACTTTGGCAAAATATGATGTTAACCATAGAATTGCATCTCCTTATCATCCTCAAACAAGTGGGCAAGTTGAATTAAGCAATAGGGAAATTAAACTCATTTTGGAAAAGACAGTGAATAAGTCTAGATCTGATTGGCCAATTAAGATTAATGATGCTTTGTGGGCTTATAGAACTGCTTTTAAAAATCCTATGGGAATGTCTCCTTATAAAATGGTTTATGGAAAAGCTTGTCACTTACCTGTTGAACTAGAACATAAAGCTAGATGGGCTATTAAACAACTGAACTTTGATTTTAAAACTGCGGGAGAAAAGAGAATTCTTGACCTAAACCTACTTGACGAATGGAGAAATGAAGCTTATGAAAGTGCCAGGATGTTTAAAGAAAAAGTTAAGATTTGGCATGACAAGAAAATTAAGAAAAAGGAATTCAAAGTAGGTGATCAAGTTTTATTGTACAACTCTCGTTTCAAGTTTTCTGCAGGGAAGCTAGCTTCAAAGTGGCAGGGACCATTAGTGATACAGGAGGTGTACCGTTCAGGAGCTATCCGTCTTCACGGTGACATGAAAGGTAAACCTCATGTAGTCAATGGACAACGCCTTAAACCTTATATTGCAGGAAAGAGCTTCATCGGAAGGGTGGAGGAGTTGAATTTACAAACACCGGAAGAGGTAATTGAGAGAAACCGTGCAGTTCAGAAACCCTAAATCAATAGAAGGTAACTTTTGTGTTGGAAAGTTTCTCGGAATTGCATAAAATTTTACGGAGGTCAATTTTTATGGAAATCATCGTATGGGACAAGAAAACTGGACGAAACGGAGACCCGAGGGAGAAAAGAGAGGGGCCCACGCGGCCCAGTACCTGGCCGCGTGGGGCTATCCCTTTTCCACCTCGGAGTCCTTTTTCGTCTCGTTTTCGATCCCGACGCTTCGTCTTGACCTAAAAACCCTCAATATATACCCTCTCTGCCGATCTGATCTCGCACCGAGCGTTCTCGAGCGATCTTTGTTTCTGTTGTTTCTGCCTGTCAGGTTTTAGCCATGTCTTGCTCCGGATCCAACCAAGAGGGGGAGAGCTCTCCCAAGGAGGGTGTTGTGAACCGCTACCTCAACTCCGTGATGACACCACCGAAGACCGTGTGCTTCAAGGAGGGCGTGATGCTCGTGGAGGAGGTGAAGGCTCCCAAGGCCACCGGCACGGTAGAGGCAAGGCTGGATGAGTTGGAGGACAAGACCTTCAGGTATGGCACTGTGGTTTACCGCAGCCTTGATGCTCACCACTTCATGAACCTGGAGCTGGAAAGAAGGTTGAAGAGTACAAGAAAAGGCTTGAAGATCTGGAAGATAGATACAAGGACGTCATCGACAAGTGGGAAAGTTCCAATGCTTCATGTGGGATTTGGAGAACCAGAACTGTGAATATGAAGAACGCTTCAAGAAGATTGCAGCAGCTGCCACCCTCAGGTATAATGATCCACCTACATCTTTCCGTGATGGAAAGCCTTTCCATGGAAGATGGCTGAGTGGGAGAAGAATATGAGAAGGAGGAGCTGCAGCAAAGAAAGACCTTGAAACGTCAAGCTTGGGGGAGTTCCACTAGTCTTTATCTCACTAGTTTATCATATCTATCTAGTCATGGTGTGTTTTGCTTTTATCGTTTAGTTATCAATATCTCTTAGGCGTGTGTGAGCTCATGGAGCATTATCATGTATCCCTATCTATGGTTTATCAATGAATATTAAAGTATGGTGTCATCCATGATTCTCTTGTTTGGAGATTATGGGTAACACTCATGCAAATGAGCGTGGCATATTTAGAATTTCAATCACATCTTGCCTTGAAATTAATTAACTTGAGTATGTTGGACAATTATAGAATTATCTCAATATAGAAGAAGTAAAAAGACTTGTGAATTAATAGTTTGAGGTTAAGATATAGTCTTGTAGGATAAGAAGTTGAGAAGACTTAATGAAAAGGATATAAAACACTCTTGTTACAACCTAGTATCTTTTGAGCAAATTAATGATCATGGATATTTCAATACTTATGCTCTTGAATGTGAATGAAAGGAAGGCACCTGAAATTTCAGCTAGCCATGGAAAGTGTAAGAAAAGGGTTGTGTAGAGCATGGGAACTTGATTGAGATATCCATGACTAAAGTTTGCACTAGTTACTAGTCAAGCAAGAGTGATAACAATTTTTATATCTATCTGTCTTTTCATTTGTCTTCTTTTGAACTTGTTATCCAATGAGAGTTTATCTTGTCTTTGAATTTCAGCAAAGTATAAAAGATTATAATGCTTGCCATGAAGAGCAAAAGCATGTGAAAAACAATATGATTCGATTGTCCAACATACAATGGTTATTTGCTTTCAAAAGTAAGGGGTGATTGCTAGAGTTCTACTTATGTTGCCCTCATATGTATGAGTTTTAGATCATTAATCTTATCTTGCAATTGAATATGATGATGATACAATGCCCGTATTTATTTATCAACCATAAGTCCATTGATGCATGTAATGATCTATGTCCTTACTTACTCGAGGACGAGTAAAGGTTTAAGCTTGGGGGAGTTGATACGTGCATTTTATATCATCATTTATATAACTTTTAGTATCATACTAGAATGTTATTTGCATGATTATATGATTGTTTCTACATGTTTTAGATGATTTTGGGGACTTTCATACAAAGTCCCTATTTTTGGTATTTAATTTCTGGGAGGCAGAAAACCTCCTTTTTCTTGTCTTTAATGTTTCAGGAGCTACAGGACCTCAAATAATAAAAGGAAAAATACTGCGTCAGTTTTTCATCGGGAGAAAGGCAGAGGGAAGAAGACCGAAGAGAGGAGAGCCACGAGGGCCAAATGGGGGTGGCCCACGCGGCCCATGTACCTGGCCGCGTGGGACCCACCAAAGGTGCCTCGGGCACCTCCTCGCCTGGGGCTTTTTAGCAACGCCTTCGTCTCGCCCGAAAAGTAACGCCCTAATTTTTCCAAGTCCATCCGAGGTCGCGGCGGCGGCGAAACTCCTGATCCCTTCCGAGGGGGGTCAGATCCTGCTGCTCCGGAACTCCGGAGAAGGGGGAAATCATCGTCATCGTCATCACCTCTCCTCCTTGGCGTGGGAGGAGGCCTCTACATCATCACCCCCATCAAGACCAGCACCATCACCATCATCATCACCGTGATCCACTCCGTTCCCCTCGCAGTTTGAGAGTTGCTATACCCTAGATACTTGTCTTGTGCTACTATTCATGTTTGTGATTGAGTACTTGTCATTATTTGGTGGTGAAGTTATAATTTCAGATTGTGTTGTACCACTTATGCCACTGATTATGATCATGTTCGCACGTTGTGAGTAGTTCCCGTATGTTCCTGAGGGCATAGGATGAATTGGCATTGATTTATATATGACATGTGTTGGTATTTTGTCAAGAGTTTATCTTTTATGTGATTCTATGATGGTGTTGTGCGAACGTCGACTGCACAACACTTCACCTATATGGGCTCATAGGAGAACACCGTAGTGTAATGAATTGATGGAGACTTGGGAGGACACGTAAACCTGAGACCGAGTCATGAAGTTATATTATGAGGGTATTAGTATCGGGGACCTTAGAGTGTAATGCTATGGTGGGACTTTAGGTCTTAATAATTCTTGTGCAGTCATTTGCTTGGCCACATGATCCATCATAAGGGGTTGTAGTTTATTTATTTAGCTATACCTAATTATGGCTCCGTCCAAAGAGGATTAAAACTTGACAAGATATTCAACGTGTTGTTTAATAAATCTCTATGCCTAGCATCATCCATGCCGCCCTCGGGAACGTTTGCCACATATAAGTTACACATCACTTGAGCTTGTCCTTTGCCACATAAGAGGATTGGGCTTTCTCTCTTTGAGAGCTTTCACTTGCTACTATCTGTTATCTGCTTGCAATTATACAACTGAAAATACCAAAAACACTGCATCTTTTATTGTTTTATTTATCAATCTTACTAACCAATACCTTCAGCTCCTCGTGGGTTCGACAACCTTTTCTAATTGAAAGGTACTACAATTGATCTCCTGCACTTGGGAGCCATCACCGACTTCACACCATAAGCATTTGCAAAGGCAAACCTCCATTTCAAGTCATGTGCTCTCTTGTCCACCATCTTGGTCTCCGAGAGAAAGACCAGACCAGGGCGTTGCAACCTAATGAGGTTGCTAATTTCACGAACTGTCTCGGGCCGCCCGCCACCCCGACAGTTCAGGCTTAAGATATTCATTGTTCCCGGCGGTCACCCTCTTCGGGTGCCGCCGATCCATCCAAAACAACGCTAGAGCCAGAATTATCCACCGCTTCACCATCTGCTCCCTTGAGCTTCTTTTTATTAGCACTTTTTGTGGCAAGTCCAGCTATCCCACAACTGTCTTCCCTTCAATTCGATCCACCATATCAGTCACCTGAGACTTATATCCCACCGAAACAATAGCCCCACCAGAATTTAACACACTGCCTTCCTCCGAATTGGGGTCCAAAGCCAAACGTTTCCTTGCTAATACCATATCTGTCATCTCAGCATCCACATGATTTCCTTCCTTCCCTTCCTGTCGGAGAGACAAATTAGAGTTCTCCTTAGGTACATTAGCATTCCACCTCCAACTTCCCACGCCATCATATTCCCCGTCCTCCTTGTAAGCAGTCCTCCCGAAACCTTGATCACCACCACGGCCAAAGCCCCTTCCAAAAGGAGCACCACTTCTTCCTCTGCCGTTACCTCTACCTGTACCTCGACCCGCTCCTCGGTCTCTCCACTCATCTGCTAAGATAAAATCTCCCCATTCAAACTTCGTTTCATCATGTTCTCCCTTGCCACACTCCTCATACCAGTGTCCTAGAAGACCACAATTATTGCAAAAAGTAGGCAACTTCTCATATTTTACTTGATACCAGTCCTTCTTCCCTGCCCTGGTAATAGAAACAAACCTCTCCAACTTCTTATTTACATCCAGCTCAGCTCTTACCCGAACAAACGCTCCAGCGTAGCCAGCTGGTAACTGGATTTGCACCTCTGATATGTGACCCATCTTCCTGCACATCCCTTTGATCACAACTTCGTTCAAGTAGTTGTCAGGAAGTTTCAACACCCTAGCCCAAATTGCAATCTTATCCAGCACTATGGACTTAGGGTTCGTAAATCCATCATACTTATCTAATATGACCGCCTGATTCCGGAAAAGCCAAGGACCATCAGTCATCGCCTTGTTCCAATCTCGTAAACAACCAAACTGCACTGTGAAGAGATTCTCCTCGATCGATCTCCAATGAACCTGCTGCGCTGGATTCCAAGCAGATCGCATATCGGCGAACAGTGCTGAAGGGCTAAAACCCTTAATGGTATGAACCCTCGCAATTGTCAGCCACTTCGCCTCCACCTTCGGAACTTCATCCGCTTCTTCCCACACGAAATCATCCCCATCATCCTCATGCAGATCTAGGCGATTCAGCAGCGACTCCACATCCTCTGCAGACTTTCCTGTCCTCCCCGGTTACTACTTTCCGCCGCCATAGTCACAACCCTAAAAACCTTGCACGTAGCTTTCGTCTCCTCTCGCCCTACCAATCTTACGAAAAAAACCAAGGCCGGGCAGGAACACAGGTTCCCCCTTGATCTGCCCGAGTTGCCGGCGAAGAGGATAGGAGAGAACAGCGATCGGTACGGTGAACAAGAAACTCTCGGCGGGTCGCTGCCGGAGGACTTCAAAACCCTAGCCTTAGCGCTAGAAAAAAAAACAGTTCTGGAACCAGACGCAAAGCCACCCCGGTTAATATCTTAATGCCTACCTAAAGCCAATATTTAGGATATTCTAGGATAAAACATTAGAGACAGTAACTTTTTTACATCTCAAGATATATAAAGGGTTGGGTATTGCAATGATAAAGAGGTTTCACCAAGCCAAGGATCTTCCCAAAACCATGTTCCCTTATCGTTACGACGATAAAAGACTCATGGTTTAAAAAAATCTCTTTTTACCCTCATCAACTTTTTCAAAAAGGTGAATATCTCGTAAGTATTTATTGAACAACAACTCCTTCCACACATCCTCGTGAAGTAATAACTTAAATAACCATGTATTAAATAAGCATTCATTTTTTTTAAGTCCAGAATTTTTATGCCCTTTGTTCCTTAGGCCTACATATTATATTTCACTTTGTAAACCTATACTTTTTCTTCAGTTTATCACATTGCCAAGAAAATCGCATAACTCTAATCTTTTCCTTACCCCTTTGGTATTTCAAATAATGAAAGTAGAACAATGGCAAACTACTAAGAGATGCAATAATAAGAATAAGACGATTCCATATGTAGCATCTTACCAACACGACATCCCACTTTGCGCTCAAACCAATCCTCAATCGGGTTTCACTCTTTAGCCAAAAGGGTACGATAGTGAATAGTCATGTCCAACCATTTTAAATGGAATCAACTCGATTTCACATACGAAAAATGTGACGGTCATTTTCTACTCCCTCCAATCCCTTAAAAGTGCCGTGGAAAATACACATACCATTATACCAGGTACAACTCTACAGTTATATTAGCGACATTTTTTTAGAATCAGAGGGAGTAGAACTTCCGCTCGCTTCACCAAAGCAATATATTTTACTTTTGTGGAAATTAATTTTCAGCTCCAATAATTGCTCAAACGAGCATGGAATCAATTTCATATTAGCCGCTTTCTTTAAATACGAATCAGTTGTAGCAGCACCAAATTAATGCCTCTCCAAGTGCTACTTGGATATCCGATAGCAATGACGAGCAAAAACGCAAAGATTTAGAAAGAGGAGCAGGGAAATGCTATGCTTTGAGCGGCTGTGTCTGGAGCCCGAAGCCCAATGGAAACAGGGGATCATAGTGTGCGTCTCCCACGTTCATGGGCAGTTGCTCCACTCTCCGGAACCACGTCCGCGCCAGCTTCCCAGTGAAGCCGTAATCGCCGAACAGCACATCGCTCACACCCTGCCCCTCCGTCCCCGGCAGCCACGCCGCCACGAGCGCGTCCACGGCGCCCAGCCACGGCTCGACGACCAGCGGCCTTCCGGCGATCAGCACCACGACGCACCTGACGCTGCCGCACACATCCCGGATCAAGCCGGGACCTGGGGCCGGGATGGTCAGGTTGAGGCTGTCGCCGAGCGCCTCGGCGTAGGACGGCTCGCCGACGACGACCACGGCGTAGTCGAAGCGGGCCTTGTTCCACCGCACGAACCCCGCGTCGGGCTTCTCGTTGTACACCACGTCCGTGCCGTGGCCCTGCACGGCCTGCCTGGTGCCGCCGAGGATCGTTGTCCCGGCGATCAGGTTGTTCCCGGCGACGCCCTGCCAGGTCACAGTCCAGCCGCCGCACTGACTGCCCAGATCGTCCGCGTAGCTGCCGGCGACCAGGATGCTTCCCTTGGCGTTCCTGGGCAGTGGCAGCAGCGGCTTGTCGCCGGCCTTGCCGTTCTTGAGCAGGACGAGGGACCTCCTAGCGGACTCCCTAGCCAGCTCGCGGTGCTCCTTCTTGCCGAGCTCCCCGGCGAGTCTGCGGCTCCCGTAGGGGCTCTCGAATAGGCCCATGGTGAGCTTGACACGGAGGATACGCCTCACGCTGTCGTCGATCCGGCTCATCGGAATGTCGCCGTTCTACACCAGCTTGGTCAGGCCGTCAATGAACTCTGTGTACGTGTACGGGATCATGACCTGAAAGTAACAAGCACTTGTAATTGACGTTTCTTGCAGATTAGTAATACGAATCGTCAGCCTTCATTTACTCACCATATCAATACCGGCCATGATCGCCAGCTTGATGGAGAGCAGGTAGTCGGCATGTGCAGGGGTGGTGATCCTATCAATCCCTTCCCAATCCGAGATCACAAAACCCTACAATTAATACTTGCGTAAATCAAGTGAAAAGTAATTTACATGCAGGAACCACCGATCGAGTTTACTTACCTTGAACCGGAGCCTGGTTTTGAGGAACTCGGTGAGGAGGAAACGGTTGGCGTGCATCTTGACGCCGTGCCAGCTCGTGGAAGAGACCATGACGGTGGAGACGCCCTGGCGGACGGCGCTGTAGTAGGGCGGCATGTGGACCCTGAGCAGCTCGTCGAAGGTGCTGTTCTGTTTGTCGCCATCGGTCGTGCCGCCATCGCCGACGAAATGCAGGGCGCACGCCGCCACTTTGCCCTGCCCGCTGGACTCGCCCGGGCGGCTGCCCGTTGGGCCGTCGCCCTGGAGGCCGGAGATGACGGCGGTGACCATCCGCTGCACCACCTCAGGGTCCTCGCTGAAGCTCTCGTAGCACCTACCCCACCGGGGATCTCTGCATACCGCCGCGCACGGAGCGAAAGCGTATGGAATCCCGGTGGCCCGGACTTCTAGTGCAATTGCCGATCCGATCTCCTTTGCTAGCTTTGGGTCCCTGGAAGTAGTACACTTCACTCATACATTCATCTTCAGTCGTGTCAAACAATTCTGGTTATTTCCGACTTGTAATGTTTGAATGCAACAAGAAGGGAAATCACCCATGACTATATCGACAGTTTAGAACCATAGCAATGAATACATTTATTTGTTTTAAGGAAAATTTCAGTTTTTAGAAAATATTTCAATCAGAACTTGTTTCAATTTCAGCAAAATTCAAATTATTTCAGGGTGATTTGCCTCTAGGATACTAGCATTTACCTTCTCAAATTCCTACCAAAACGAGATATCTTCGGAAAGGGAAAATGTTCGACCACAACCAAAATTTGCGATTTTTTTGAAATTTCGTCCAAAGTTTGAAGCTCAATACGAAATCGTAGTCACCCATAGATGTAGAACTGTTTGTTCCACTACTGAAAACTGCAACGTGAAATTCGCAGTGTACATCCTTTTTTTTGAACTAAATGGGTGAGCTATAATAATTAGGCAATACAATCACGCATAAGGTCGTCCAACGCGCAGGGAGGAACGGACCCATGCAATACACCACTCTCACGCTTGCCTAATTGTGCTAGATCATGCGCAACTCTATTGCTCACCCGACCAACCTTACTCAACTTGACTTCCGGCAGGATATTAAGCAGCTCCTTTGCTTCTGAGAACAAACTCCAGTGAGCCGAACGATCCGTCTCAGCTGACGATAACACAGATATGATCCTTGCACAGTCAGATTCCAAAATGCCCAGCTGTTGTGGATTTTCCGTCAGGTAACGAATGCCTCGAATGCGGGCCAAAGCTTCAGCCTCCTCAGCGCTTGCACAAGCAGCAAGCCCGCTCCATTCAGAGTATAGGGATGTACCCTCAGCGTTGCGAACGATCATGCCGATGCCACCCGACGACGAGGCCGCGTCCCAACCCGCGTCAACATTTACTTTGATCCAGCCAGAGCATGGCGCTTGCCACTTGGAGACTACCTCAGACTCGTACATCCTTTTCGAATATGATTATATAAACATGTACTCCCTATATCCGTAATATAAGATATTATGACAACCAATTACAATCATTCTTGGTTGTAATAATATCTTATATTATGGTAGAGGGAGTAGCATATATATATTATAAAGAAAATGACTGAAATTGCTGAAAGCTGAGAGGTGGGAAATAAAGTGTTGAACCTTTGTTGTGGGTTGCAAGAAATACTGACAGAGTGAAGATAGCTCGAGTTGTCTTGATCCATTGTCGTCGTGCTGCTCCTAAAGATGGCCCCCTTTGCCAGCACCATGCTAACGGAGCTTAAGGGCATCTCCAGCCGTCCCCAGGAGCAAAAAAATGGCCATTTTTTAGCGCCGGTGCTAAAAAAAATTCCCAGTCATCGCCCCAAGAGCTCATTTAGCGCCGAATAGCGCCGCGGCGCACCTAGCACAAACCCAAATGCCTAGGTTTCGCTTGGTGGGGGGGGGGGGGGGGGGTGGCGGCGCTAACATTTGCATGCAAAAAGGCCCACTGTCAGCCACCCACCATCTTCTCTCTCCTCCATATTCTCTCAGGCCCACCACGTGCATGTAGCAACCGCTCCCTCTCTCTCCTTCCGATCTCTTCTCTCTTTTCCTGCTCGCCGCCCACGGCTCTCCTGCTAGCCGCTGCGCTCGCCGCCCTCCAGCCCAGCTCCCCTCGCTGCGTGCCGGGATGGATTTCGCGTTGACGGTGCTGGCGCCGCTCGCCGCCTTCTAGGGGGAGCTCGCGTGGCCAGAGTGGCGCGGTCGCTGGACCTCCGCCTGGCTCGAGCTGGCCTTCCTCGCGCTCCCACCCGGCTCCATGGCCGACGCCAGGTGGCCATAGCGCCGGCGCCGCCCCGGCCAGAGCGCGTGGCCAGAGCGGGCGGCCAGAGCGCGTGGCCGGCGCCGGTGCCGCCCCTCCCCCGGCTCCACTCGCCGCCCGGGAGCAGCGCCTGCTCGGTGCCCGGGAGCTCTCCTGCCGCTCTCCGCGCTCGGCCAGGGCGGAGCTATTCCGGGTCGTGTGGCCGCGGCGAGCACTGACGGAGATGGCCACGGCTCCTTCTTCTCGACGCCGAAGACGGCGCTGCGAGGCCAGCTCTCCTCTCGCAAGCTGCCGCCACGTGTTCCCTGCTTTTTCCTGGGTTTGGCAACGACTGGAAAACTTCCCAAACCCAGAGCCCAAATTGTGTTCCGGGGGTGGGGGCACATTCAGCGGAAGAAATAGCTCTTGGGGGGCCTCTACGGCTGGAGATGCCCTAACAAGGATATTGAGGTGCAGAGCTAAGAGTTGCGCCGAGAAGTGGGCAAAGAGATAGAGGAAGAGAGGAGAAAAACAACCCTTTTTTTGTCTTGCAGCATGTGATTGGAGAGAATAAACATGCAACAGGAGAGTGGATATGAAGAAGTTTGAGAGACCGCCAACATATATCGCAAGCTGAGGGATAGAAATATACTTTGAAGGAAAGAAATGAGAAGAACTAGAGGCCAAGATTTCGACGAGCATGCACAAGCTTAAGCAGGAATGGAGTGAGAGGCGCACATAGTCGCAGGTGACAGAGAACAAAAAATTAATCCCACCGTTTATCGCTAATTAATCAAAAAGCGCACACCCATTCTCAAGTGTAACATCTCTTCAATCGTTGCCCATTTATTATTTTTGTTTCGCGACAATGTACGGGTATTTAGCTAGTAGTTTTTTTTGGGAATGTATTTAGTTAGTAGTTAGAACATGGCAATATATAATTATTTATACCTGGTGCAACCAAGGCCAACATTGTGCGGGAAGATGGTTGCGTTATACACGTTCCCGACGCCATGCACGGCATCAATGCCATAGAGAATGGGGATCCCGAGGCGCGTGGACAGCGCTGCCCTCTGCATCCCATTCACCATCTCCACCCATGTCTCCGGCGGCGCGTTCGCCGCTGGTACGCTGCCTGGGCCGCTCACCACGCTCCCTGTATGCAGGCGAAGGTTTGAGGGTGAAAAGGTAATTTATTTTTGCAAAATGAAAAAAAGAACAACGTACATGTCTACGGGAAATGGTATGTATGTATTTACCTATGAAGTACTTCTTGATGATGTCGGTGGTTGCGTTCGCCTGCTCAATCTGTGACATCTGACCTATCTTCTCGGCGAGGGTCATACGCCCCAAAAGGTCACCGATCCGCCGGCTGAGGGGCTGCTTCGGGTCATGGTACACTGCATACTCTCCTCCGGCCACCGCCGCCATGCCAATGCAAGGACACATCAAGAGCAAGGTGCTCAGGAGGACCGCCATCACCATGTAACTCATTGCCTAGCTGATCGTATGCTGCGATTATCTTCTTGATGATTGAATGAACATGTTGGCCATCTCGGGGTCTATTTATTGGCTGATTGAGAGTGACCAAGTGTAGTGGCATTGCATGATGTTGGTGATCTTTGGTCTCTGGTGATATAATGTATCCTACTTTCTTATCCTTACTCCCTTATCATGCCTGGCTACATGCTCAACACTTCAAGATGTCCACTAGATCTAGGCGATTAACTCTATGGGTCCAACATATTTTCTTGCATTACCTATAGCTAGCCACGATGATATTTTCTGCACCAATGTTGCATATCTGTGGTGCTTCTGGACGTTGCACTACTGAAAGAAAACCAATAGCAATGACAGAACCTTCCACCACTTGTGCAGTGATGCAATCGCCTGACTGGTCAACCTTCAGACATACATTTTCCTCTATCTATATCTATAATCTATAGCCTATAATCTATAATCTACAATCAATATCGATATCTAATATCCAAATCTATTATCTATTATCTATATCTATAAACTACTAAAAGAAATATACAGGGGTCCTAATAGAGGAACCATGTTAAGTCACATCATTTAAATTATTTTTGTTAGTTAACTCAAAAATCAGTGTTCACGTTTTAATGAAAGATTATTTATTATGTAACCTTATAGTTTCAACTGCCACGGTTTATATGTAGGCTATCACGTTTTGGTACGTGTGCTCCTCCCGTACGATCAGCTGAGTGTGGTCGGGCGATCAGGTTTTGGTAGGTGTACTCCTCCCGTACGAGCAGCTGAGCAGTTTTCCCAACTTATGTAAAAATAGATAAACATATACCATATAGCCTAGTAGATCCGGAGGAATATCAGGTTTGTTAAAAAAAAAAGGCTTAGTAGCCTCCTCGCGTACGAATGGCGCCTGAGTCATTTTTCTTTTTTAGAAAAGGAAGCTTTATTACTTAAAAATAAATTTTTAAGTGAAATCTTCATCTTTCAGATTTTCTTATTGTTATCAACCGGCACTTCTGTCTGGATTAGTGCTGTATACATAGAGTCCACTGAGAATTTACCGTTATTGTGTAAATTCAACCGAAACTCATCAGACCCTTGTGTCAAATTGACAGTAGCTAGCCGCTGTAGCAACTCGTGCCAAGCCGCAGCCTGGGACCAATAAGATCTCTTCTGAACGTCACGGTTGGAGTATTATTTACCAACACTTGAGCAAGCGTATCGCTCTTGTGACGTCCAAGACTATATTGTATAAGGCTGGATATTGTTCTCGGAGCGAGGTAGTACCCAGCCACCTATCCTCCCAGAACCTTATGTCGGACCCATCCTTAATGAAGAAAGAACCGTATGGGAAGAAGAATTTCTTCGTCGCCATTAGGCCAGCCCAAAAATGTGAATCACCTGGTTTCCAAGAAACCTGTGATAGCACACTTGAGCCTATGTATTTCCTCCGAAGAAGAGTTTGCCACACCCCATCTTCGGTAAGTAGCTTAAACATCCATTTATCGAGAAGGGCTCTATTCTTGACCTTGAGGTCATGAATCCCAAGACCGCCATGGTCCTTAGGGCGGCACACTACATCCTATTTTGCTAGCCGATATTTCTTTTTTTCATTATCTCCTTGCCAAAAGAATCTAGATCGAAATTAATCCAATCGATGCAAAACTCCCTTTGCTAATTGGAAGAAGGATATCATATACAACACCATATTAGTTAGGACTGAATTTATGAGAACCAACCTACCACCCAGGGATAATAATTTTCCTTTCCAACTAGTCAATCTTTTTTGTAGTCTTTCCTCAACATGCTTCCATTGATCTATCGTTAGCCTCCTAAAGTGAATTGGGATGCCAAGATAACTGATTGGAAACTGGCCGAGCCCACAGCCAAATAACTCAGCGTATTGGTCAGCCTCGTCCTGAGCATCGCCAAAACAAAACACTTCACTTTTATGGAAGTTAAGTTTTAGACCGGAAAGTTGCTTGAACGCTGATAAAATTAATTTCAGGTTTCTTGCCCTTTCCATGTCATGTTCCATAAAAAAGAATTGTATCGTCAGCATATTGGAGAATAGATAATCCACCATCCACTAGGTGCGGAACCACTCCAACAATATGCCCATCCAATCCACCTGAGTAATTTTTCTATCTACTTATCTCTACTACAAAAGAATACAAAATAATGAACTGTCCTGTCTTGGTCATGGACGGACGAACAGACGACCCAAAAACTGCCTAATTATGACAGGATCATCTTAACTGCACCTCCTCTAATCACACGTACTCGCACAGGCTCCACGCAGGAAAGTGACGGATGAAATCGGACGAACCAAAAAATGCCTGATTATGACAGCATCGAATTAATTGCACCTCTGCTGATCACGTACTCACACATGCTCCACGCAGGAAAGGTTTTTAGCAGGTTAGCGTGATTAAAGGGAGGCGTACCTCCGTCGTCTGCCCACTCCTCGCCTAGCCTGTCGCGCCGCAATCTTCCTCCCCGCCGCCGCCCAGCATGCTTCTGTCCGCCGCCTTGCTCCCCGCCTAGCCTGTCGGGCCGCAATCTTCCTCCCCGCCGCCGCCCAGCACGCTCCGGTCCGCCGCCTTGCTCCCCGCCTAGGATCAACCAGGGACGCTTCGTCCTCGTTGCTTGGGTTAGGTACGGCGTGCAGTGCACCAACCCGTACACTATGCATCGTTGCTTCGTGCACATGAGTTGATCAAGTCATCATCGCCAGAGGTGATTAAGTCATCGTCACCACAGGCGATCCCATCGTCCTTCTACCCTAAATCTTTTCTCCTTTTCCGCTGTTTTGAATTTATTCAATTACCGGATGCATAGGAGCTACCAGGAACGGACCCAGCTTCACCGGAGACGAACGATGCCGCCGCGGCCGCTGGGATCACGTGATTGCATCATTCATTGTTGCCTCCATCGCTGTTTAAACCTGATAGAGATCGACATAGATCAGAGGAGCAGGAGACACTATCCTCGGATCGACGTCGTCTACACCACAGTCGGTGAGCTATTCCTATCGCGTAGATCATCGGGCTTTTCAGTATGCTTCATCATATTTAATATCTATGACTGGCAAATACTGATTAGTATGCAATTGCATATTAAAACACAATGTAACCTTGCAGATATACCGGTGCCTAGCTATATTTTATGATCTCTTGAACGAAATTTAGTTTGACCTTCCCGTGCACCAAAATTTTTGAAAATCGTTCACGACGTGCACTTACATATCTTCTAAATGCTTTAAAACTATTGCGCTGTTATTGATGATACTTATTGATAAATTGAATACTAATTGCATTGTTATAATACTCGATACTTTTCCTACAGATGGGGTCACCAACGCGGTCCATGATCTGAACTCCTTTCAAGGACCTAACCAACAACATCACACCGATCAAATGTGTATATGTACCATCATATACCCAACAACAAACTACATTGTAACTGCAGGTGAACATGCGCCATGCATTACTCAACAAACACCTATAGACCCGAAAGAACAAAGAAGGCAACGGGATAGGGAACGATATGCGAAGATGGATCCAAATACGAAAGATGAAAAAAACAGAAATTAAAACGTCGTGAAGCTTATCAGCGAAAGAAAACTGCTCCAGATGTTTGTTTCCAAGAGGCGCATCCGGAAGCAACTCCAGGTGTGCTCACTCAACCAACGACGCCCATATTTCAACTACAAGCCACATGTCCCAATGAACTGAATAGGCAACGAAAAAAGAAAGGTATGCTCTATACAGTGTCTAGGAGCGTGCAAACTCTCGGGCACGTTATGCACAGATGGACCCTGATAAGAAAAATATAGTACTACAACAGAAAAGGAAAAGAGAAAGGGAAAGGTATGCACAGAATGAAGGAAGCCATACCAAGAAATCTCAACGCAAGGCACAACGCACCACTCTGAACCCAGAATCCATAGCCATGGAGAACCCATCGTATATCCCTGAGAAAGTTTGGGATACCTGGGATAGATCTGGTCCTCGCCGGTCCATACCCACGAGTGAATGGACTATTCCTGATTTCAGCGGTACCCCAGTTTATATCCAGTCTGCATCAGAGCAAACGACGGATGCGGATGCCGCTGCAATTGATAGCAGTATGATATCACATAGAAAATACGTAGCATATGGAGAAAGGCATGCACTAATGTGTCGACGAAATGAAGCATTCCAAGCAAGTGGCATGAAGAATGAGGGAGATACGACAGATGAATTGTTAACCATGGATACGGAGACCAACAATGGGAATGGTAATGATCCTACCTTCACTGTTCTACTCACCGAAATAGTCATTTTAGATGATCATACGTGGTATTTTATATTCACAGGATGTGCTTCTCCATCTCACGAGACTCCCCACATACAGCAACCACCCCCACAAGGCCATGAAGATGGTAGTTTTCTTGTAGAATTCAATTTGACAGGTACTTCAAAATTCGAAATGCAATTGGATCTAATAAATTGTTATGTTATAGCAGATGATGAGGGTGTCATCTTAGAGGATGACTCTGACGATGAAGACTACATGTTTGAAGGCGAAGGTAATTTTTTTTCTCTATTTTTCATAGCTGCTTTGTGTATATGTAACGCAAGTTTGTTGGACTCATGATGTTAATAACCATTTTAGAGGACATCGACGATGACGTGGAAATGGATGAGACAAGCAATGACTCTGCTTCAATTTCAACAGAACCAGATCCGTACGACGCGGTGTATAGCACTATTCCCAAGGAAACACACGTGTTGAAACCTGTGGACAGCTGCAAAGTGCAAACACTGCCACGCAAAGAGGTTCGAGCGTGAGCCGCCAGGGTTCTGCTGTCGTGGTGGGAAGACCAAAATAGCCAACCATGATACACCACCTGAACTCATGAGGCTATGGACGAGTTCAGACCCTGATGCAAGACATTTTCGTGACAACATCAGGTTTTTCAATGGACATTTCTCGTTCACCTCGCTGTACTGTACTCTTGATAGTGATACCACCAACATAACAAAGCTTCCTGTTTATACATTCCGTGCACATGGCAACTTGTACCACAACGCAAGGTCGTTTGGCCTACAAGATGGTACCGAGCGTAGTCACCTGGAGCTCTACTTCTATGATGATGATTCGAGTCTAGAGCACAGGTATCGGAGCTACCAGAAAGAGGTGCTTGATAAAGACAAAGAAGTAATCACATAGCTGGTGGACATACTTCGTGGCAACCCATACTCCGAGAACCTGCGGAGAATGGGTCAGGTTGAGAATGTTGATAACTATCGTATAACACTAAACCTCGACCCAATGATGGATCAGAGAAGATATAATGCACCAACCACATCGGAGGTGGCTGCTGTGTTGGTGGAGGGGAGAGATCGTCGAAAGCAGTTCAATCATAGCGTCATCCTGCAGGGGAATAATAGAGAATATTATGGCATCCGGTCCTATTATGGCTGCTATGACGCGATGTCGTACTCTCTCTTCTTTCCCAAAGGTGAACTTGGCTGGCATACCGATATCCCGAAGGCTGATGTCTCCTTAGATGATGTCATGGCAGCGCGTGCAAAGCGGCTTTCTCGTGCTGGGAACGAAGATGGTGATGATGCAGGTTAGTGTTCACCTTTTGTTCCTACATGCGCATTCCATACTCTTGCATTAGTCTCATGTTTATACAACAACATTAATTTTGAACACTTTGTGTGGGTTCTGGAGGTCGTCTATGCGTGTCCGTGAAGGACTACTGCTGCTACAAAATGCAGATCCGTCTGGGGATATTCAACCCAATACTCCATGGGAAGCGGCTTTTCCAGCAGTTTGCGGTCGACATGTACATCAAGATCGAGAACTCCCGGTTGGACTTCATGTGGCGTAATCAAGATAGATAAGGGCGGATCTGTACCAAGGCTTAGTTGACAGCTTACATGCTGGTGAGGGTAGGGCGGATGCTATTGGAAAGCGGATAGTGTTGGGCTCGTCATTTATCGGTGGTCCACGTGAAAAGAAGCGTCGCTACATGGATGCTATGGCTTTAGTACGCAAGTATGGAAAGCCTGATATCTTTCTCACAATGACCTGCAATCCAAACTGGGATGAAATCAAGCGTGAACTATACCCTGGCCAGACACCACAAGATCATCCTGATCTTGTCGTACGTGTTTTTAGGGCGAAGCTGGAGGAACTCAAGGAGAAGTTGCTTCGAAAGGACATCCTAGGCAAAGTGAAGGCATATGTGTATGCCCTGGAGTTCCAGAAGAGGGGCCTGCCACATGCCCACTTCCTTCTCATCATGGATGGGCGGTATAAGCTCACGTGCCCCGAGCAATACGACTGTCTTATCTTAGCCGAGCTCCCCGACAAAAAGAGGTTCCCGGATCGATATAAGATGGTAGTCAAGACTATGATGCGTGGCCCCTGTGGTGTTTTGAACCCGAATTGCCCCTACACAAAGGGTCGCTCTGCTTGCAAGAATAATTACCCAAGGCCGTACAACAAAGGTACTTTACAGGGCAAGAACTCGTACCCGCTATACAGAAGATGTCAAGACGGTCAAAAAGTGCTGGTACAAAAGGAATGGCTGGATAATAGGTGGGTCGTACCATACAACCCTCACCTACTGGTTTACTTTAATTGTCATATCAATGTGGAGGCTTGCAAAAGCATAAAGGCAATTAAACACCTGTTCAAATACATATACAAGGGCCATGATCGTGCATCTATCGGTGTGAGCGAGGCAGACAAGGCAGACAGTAATGGAAATATAGACGAGATTAAACAATATAGAGATGCCAGGTGGGTGACTCCCCCAGAAGCCTTGTGGAGGATATATGGTTTTGAACTAAGTAAGTGCCATCCACCTGTGCAGCAGCTGCAACTCCATCTCCCAAACATGCACCAGGTTTCGTTCAAAACGGGCCAAAATATCCAAGAAATAGTTAACCTTGAAGGTGCTGAGAAGTCAATACTTACGACGTACTTCGAGGCAAATAAATTAGATGAAAGGAATCGTGGTATCTTGTATAGGGACTTCCCTCAGTTTTTTACTTGGCAGACACCCAAGGGAGAAAAGTTCTGGCAAAGAAGGAAACAAGAAACAGACGGACATGTTGGAAGAATTGTGGCAGCACATCCCGCGGAGGGGGGACGCTACTACCTGCGGGTTCTCCTGAACCACGTCACTGAAGCCACCTCCTTCGATGACCTAAAGACGGTTAATGGCGAGACCCTGCCCACTTTTCGTGAAGCTGCGGAGGAAAGAGGACTTATAGAAGGGGACAACACGCTGGATGACTCCCTTTCCGAGTCCTCACTGTTCGCGAAGCCATCATCTCTACGAAGGCTATTCGCAACAATATTGGTATTTTGTGAGCCGAGCGATGTGCGCTAACTTTGGGAGAAACACTTGGCGACAATGTCAGAGGACTATCTTCGTACAAATCCATGCACCATTGCAGCTGAGCAAATGGTTCTGATTGAAATCAGGAATATGCTACAATCAATGGGGAAGGACATAAATTCTTTTCCTCTTCCAGAGATCAATGAGGAATATGACACTGCCTCGGGTGTGGAAAGGGAGATCTTTGAGGAGACCACCATAAATCCCAACGAGGAGGACATAAATCTCTCAGAGTCACTCAACACTGAGCAGAGGGGATGGTGGCGTGTTCTTTGTGGATGGACCTGGAGGCACCGGCAAAACATTTCTTTACAAGGAGTTACTGGCAACGATACGTGGGAGGAAAAAGATAGCCGTGGCAACAACTACATCTGGTCTCGCGGCTTCTATAATGCCTGGTGGGTGAACCGCGCATTCATGGTTCAAAATACCGCTAAGCTTTGATGATGGTGGGTTCTGTAACTTCACCAAACAAAGCGGGACGGCCAAGCTCCTACGGTTAGCCTCTATCATAATTTGGGATGAAGCTTCCATGACGAAGCGACAGGCTATGGAGGCGCTAGACAATAGCTTGCGTGACATAATGAGCCAACCAGAGCTTCCGTTCGGTGGAAAGACAATAGTGTTCGGTGGAGATTTCAGACAAGTCCTCCCTGTTGTGCGTAAGGGATCGAGAGCTCAGATAATTGATGCGACACTACGTTGTTCTTACCTTTGGAGGTCCATGCGTCACCTTAAGCTGGAACACAATATGAGGGCACATAGCGACCCCTGGTTTGCGGAGTACCTGTTGCGCATCGGCGGTGGCAGAGGATACCAATGGTGATGGCGATGTCCGCCTACCAGATGAGATATGTGTGAAGTATACTGAGAAGGACAATGATCTTGATGCACTCATAAACTATGTTTTCCCAGTCTCAGTGCAAACATGGCAGACCCAAACTACATCACCTCCAGAGCTATCTTGACGACACGAAATGATTGTGTCGATTGGAGTAATATGAAGATGATCGGTCGGTTTCAGGGGGATGAGATGGTCTACCATAGCTTTGACTCTGCCGTGGATGACCCATACAAATACTATCCGTCTGAGTTCCTTAACTCTCTAATGCCTAATGGTCTGCCACCACATGAGTTGAAGCTCAAGATTAACTGCCCGATTATATTGCTCAGAAACATTGACCCGACAAACGTATTTTGCAACGGAACGAGGCTGGTAGTCCGTGGATTTCAGAGGAATGTCATCGATGCAGAAATCGTGTTGGGGCTACATGCTGGGAAGAGGATTTTCTTGCCGAGGATCCCCTTTGCCCCTCAGATGATGAGATGTTCCCTTTCCAGTTATAGAGAAAACAATTTCCTATTCGGCTCAGCTTCGCCATGACAGTCAACAAGGCACAGGGGCAGACTATTCCTAATGTTGGTATCTACTTGCCCAAGCCGGTGTTCTCTCATGGGCAATTGTACGTCGCGCTTTCCAGATCTACAACCAGAAAAAAACGTTAAGATTCTCGCCGTCCCACCTACAAAGGATAAAAAGAAGGGAACCCTACATACTGATGGTACTTATAGGACCAACATCGTCTTTAAAGAGGTCCTTACCAAATAGGTCAGTTATTTCACATGTACCTATATACTTTAAGTACTTATACTTTGTATTTTTAAAATTATGAAATATTTATATGTAGTCTTATTTATTTTCTACAGGTCAAATGAGATACCGAGAGAAGAATTAGTGACTTACCAATGCCTTCAAGCACAGAAAGATTTGGACAACTTTCATATACGAACAATGTAAACAATTATACATTAAATCTTAATGGTTTTTATATCTATCTTTTCATACACGTGAATATTTATGCTGGCATTATATTTACAAGTGTGTGGAAGAAAAATTTTGAAAACCCGTAGCAACGCACGGGCATTCAACTAGTGTACAAAAATGTACACTATTTTGCTAGATCCGAAGGAATAGCAGGTTCGCTAAAAAAATGGTTACACTAGCTTGCCCGGTAACATAGCAGTATTCACTATTTATTAATTCATGAAGATCCATCCCTTTATGCGGTCAATAATTCCTCGTGCCAAGGCAGGAATATTGTTTATCGCCTCATTGTTCTGGTACTTCAGAATATGCACCAAAAATCACTTTCTTAGCTCCAAACCATCCTACATATGCATTATACAACACTCTAATATATAGTTCATGATCAAAGTGTACAAATGAGCATAGTTGAGAATATTCACCATGGACACCGAAAAATATGACGCTTCTTCGTACCATGAGTGCATTAGCTTAAAAGCCAAATAGCAAGACAAAGCACCGCATGCATTTGAAATGTCAGAATTGAGCGTTTAACAAATCAAGTAAGATTCTACTTAAGTGAAAAGTTTCATACCCGTGTGAGTTTGTCAGAACAACAAGGACTTTGCGTCCCCATTTGGAGATGTTGTCATTCCATTTGAGGTTTGCCAGTCGAAGCGCACGGTTTAACTTATTGCAAATTTCCATATGTTTTAATATGTGTACCCCCAAGTCGGTGTCGAAAGCGGGTCCAAAATATGGATAATTTTCTTCTTGTGATCCAACACAAATAATAAGAATAGCCCAAGAATGTCGTAAGGCAAGAAAATTTGCAATGAAAGGTTTATAAGTAAATAAATCACATTGATACAAAATGAACCACTATCATGCCAAGGAATAAACTCTCACGCTGTCACATTCTGAAAGGTTTATAAGAAATAACCATGCTAATTGTTCAAAATCAAGCCTTCCACGACCACTCGGGTCTCTTTTAATGTGAGACATCATCTAAAATAAAATAAAAGCATTAGTAATATATGAGATAAAATTTGATAGGTAATTATGGTAACTTACACAAAATTTCAGATCCATATAATGAGTTGGAATGTCACGGAAAAAGTTGAACTCGTGGCACGCAAGTACGCGCACAGCCATGTTGAAGCAATCTGCGTCCATATATTCATCCATCTTCAATATGTTATTTATCTTTCTTAGATTTAAACTAATAGGATAAGGCTTAGAGCTTATCACCCATTCGTTGTTGTGAAAGAGAGAAATTTGTGACTACAATGGCACATGTATAACACGAAATGATCTAACAAGAAATATGACTTACTCCAACGAAGGGACATCATCAACCATCCTGATGTATAAGCAAATCTCATCTATTATGTAGTCGTTTGTTGGTTTGACATATGGTGACAGTACCGATGATTGCGATAGAGCCTCATCTTCTGGTGATTCTATCAAGTCAGTGTTTCTTGGACTAAAAGATGGTGAAATGATAAATGATTGCCACATGAGCTCAATTTTCGATGATCAGTTTGATATTTTAGTTTTTTGGGGGATGATCCAAAATCACACATTCTGTGGGATCTATGTTGCTTTCCTCAACTTTGAAGACTCGGCTAATATCCGAGTCGACTAATATCACAGCTAATTTTGTCCTATTTTTCATGTGAACCTGTCAAATAGTAATCCAAGTTAGTTCTAAAAAAATTAACAAAACAATATATAACACGTGACATCGAGCGAAATATACCTGCTTAGGAATATTAGATAAAAAATCTCATGTCCAATACTTCATGAAGTTTAACATCCACAAACCACATGATGACCTGCTTGATTACGGATTACAATTGTTAGTATATTCAGTCAAAACATAATTTGAAAAAACTTAATATAATTTTAAGAACCTTGATAATAAAATGCCAAACTATGCTAAAAGGGGCAGCACCATTTTACCATATGAATAAAAACAAGCTGGAAAAGGGGAAAAAAGGAACCGCTTCTTCTCCTCCACTCTCTCTGCCTCCTCACTCCACCTATCTTCTCCCTGTGAACACCATTTTTATTTGTCCCCATCGCCGACGACCTACTTACTCAGTCCCCTACCTCTCCGCCACTGGAGTCGATGAATGCTTCCTCCCCGCCGCTAGCCTCAACCACCTCCCACTCCCAGCCGCCGTGGGAAGTTACCTCGCGCCGGCGGCACGCATCTGCTCATTCTCTGCAGCTCGTCGGGATTCCGGTCGCCGAAGAGGCCGAGGAGGCATCGGATACCAGGCAATAGGAGATGCTCGCGGAAGGAAAAATGACCCAAAGCTAGATAGGGCAAGGTGAGACCTCATCTCCAAGATTGAGCGACAAGCAGACTTACATCATCATTTGTCAAAAGCACCTACACTCTGCCTCCACCTCCGCCCTGTCCCGTGAGCCGCTCCTGCGACTCACGAGGCGATCCCCATCGCCGCCCGCTAGCTCCACCTCCGCCCCGCCCCTGCTCCGCGCCGCCATCGCCGGCGTTAGCCGGCCGGCCCACGGCGGCGGGGCTTCCCCGCCACTTCCTCCTCCGTCTCTCCCCGGTCTTCTCCTCACCTGCGGGCCAACGGCCGGAGATTTGCTGGTCGCCATGGCGCAGAGCTACTGTCCCCAATGCTTCTCGAGGTAGCTGAGGCGAGTCTAAGTCGGCGCTCTACAGCTCACCCCACGGTGACATTGGATGCCCCGGCCGGATCTGGAGGGCCAGATCTGACGCGGTCGGATCCCCTGACGCAGCCCCGTGCTCGGGTGCAGGGGTGCAGCACACGCGGTGGCTGGCCGTGCGGGTGGAGGTCTGCTCCGCGTGGCCGTGGTTCTTCCTCAAGCGCAAGATGCAATTTTTATCTTGGTGATAACCCGCAAGAGCAGGGATCACTGTAGCACCTCTCAATGTGGATGTAGGGTATCGATCCGCAGGAGCAAGAAGGAAAAGTTATCTATTCCCTACAACTAAAGTGTACAAGTTTTAGTTGATTATGCACTATACAGGTTTAAAGAACAAGATGGTTGATTTAATGGATGGAAGTTTAATGTAACAAAACAAGAATGTAAAAGTGTCCCAATCCTCTTCAATGCAAGAGGACAAGACAAAGGTTTTCTCTTATAGGAACAATGGACATGGGTTCATGGGTTCACTCAACCCTCTCTCCCATCTATGGTGATTATCATGTTATAGATAAAAAGTACACACAATTGTCATGCTTTAATGGTAAACTTCTATGACGGCTACATGTCCTAAAACACATAGTTGAAAGAAAATAATCATTTGTGTTGCTAGGTCACCCTCGTAAGGCTAGCGTGGTTTGTTGTCACTCCCACATCATACTTCTTCCTTTTTACCCCCAGATAAAGGATGTTGGGCTGTATTGTGTCACTCAATACATATGCCGTTGTCACATCGGCCATCCCGTACCTACATACATCATACTTCATAATGGACAATATTCTAAACACTAGTGCAATGATTCATATTTCGTGTGCATGACCACATCTCTCTCATCTATCTACACTTGGTGGTGTCAATCACCTCATGACATGGATAAACAAGCCATTATGCATAAATCGAACCATCACATGCATCATAGAATATCTCCAAAGTATGACAAGTCATAAAAGATCCAACACAACGGTAAATGCATAACAAATATCATCTCATACCACAATATCCACCATAGGAATTACATAGATAGATCCATACTTATGCAAGGCACATCATATGGACTTCAACAATGATCTTTGGCCCTCGGGTCTCCGTTTGTTCGCTTCTTCGCTCCGACTCTTCGTTCCTTCCAAAAACTGACGCCCGTGAAATATTATGTCATTTGGACGTCGTTTGGGTCCCTGAAACATAAAAATATAAAAAGTAGGGTTTTCTGCCAGTGCAGGGTTAATTCCAGAAAAATAGGGAAACTGTGAAATATTCCCAAAATCAATATAAAACAATGATATAACCCTTATATGATGCAAATATGATTGAAATATAAGTAATATAATGCAAAGTTCATGTATGCATTTTACATGCATCAACATCCCCAAGCTTAACCTATACTCGTCCTCGAGTATGAAGGTGATAAACTAACATGGACTTTGCTTTTTAATACTATCAATGGATATCAAAGATGATTACTATTGCTACATAGAGTCAAATGATTCATTCTTCAAAGGAATAGCAATATACAAGATAGATTATGAAGTGATATCAAATATTCAATGTAAGGATGTTCAATGATAATTCACAAAGTGTAACATAAAAGAAAGTACTATGGACCAAATGTATGCATAATGAAAAGTAAAAACATCCTATAATGGTCATAGAGTATTCTTGTAAATCTGAATATAAAAGGTGGACACTTTGGAAAGATATATAAATAAGTAGAGGTAAAACATGAATAAGTTTCATCTAGCTTCCAAATGCTTCTACTTAAGTTAATGTTTGCAATGTGGTATCCATTGGTGTGGAGCTCTCATTACCCCTATCATAGCATCTTGAATGGTTAAAGTTTAAAGTGAAAGCAAATATGAGTAGTGTGCTTGACAAAGTATGGGTTGAATGCCTCATGCCCCGTGAATACGAGTACCTACACCACGGTGTTACTCAACTCGGGCCACAAAGCAAGTTCAAGTTAAAGTCATTGTAAGTAATATAATAGCGTCATCAAGAGCGTCAACTGGGGTACCTCTTGCCTCAGGACATGGAAACTAGCCCATGTCAAAATGACAAGACAAACAGACAATGAACAATCTCAGCACTCTTTTATTTACTATTTGTATAGCTTTTTATTATGACGTGCATCACTGAATGTTCACTTTGGTACGCTGTAAATTTCCACCATGAATGATGCATGGCTTAGGTTAGAGGCCCAGGCGTCTCTCTAGCCATTTATACAAACTCCTCAAACTTACTAAGTTTCCGCATTTATTTGGCACCATGATAAGCATCCATAAACAAAAGTACATGATATCAACTAAATATAATTAAGAGCACGTTGAAAGCTTGCCATGTGACAGCACATATGAGCTAACTCCCAACCAAGACTCTTGTCAAGCATACAACTTCATAATTTTAATCACAATGGTTCATGTTTATTAAGTGCAATAAAAGTAAAGTGTGCATCAAGTTCGTGAGAGCTTTTTAACCAACTTTCCCATAACAATCAATAACATAAGCATTTTAATTTGGAAACATAGATAATACAATATAACATGATAAACATACTCGGAATAGCATTAAGCTAATAGGTAGATATGGTGGACTCACTGGAAAACTTTGGTTGAAGGTGTTGGAAAACAAGTTTTTACTTGTTGGAATTTTTGGGCTAGCAAAAGGGAGAAAGTTGACCGTCTAAATGCATGCATAAGTGTCCATAGAACTAATCAATCCATGTTAAACAAAGTAAAGTAACATTCAGCATCAAAACATGAATAAAAGATAGCTCTTGATAAAACACTTGCAAATTAATACTCATTAAAAAGCACATGAATCATGCAACTATATGTATCTTTTTGAATCAACTCAAACATCCCTTTCCCAATCTTTTTAATAGCATCCAACTTAATTCAACCCAAATTTCCAGTAGCTCTCTCATAACATAAATGAAAAGTGGTGGTCTCACAAATAAAAACCAAACCGAAATAACAAAAATAAAAGACGCTCCAAGTTTATGCGATAAAGTGCATTGATCGAAAAACAGAAGTTAGACGTGTGCAAACCGAGAGTGTGTTGGTCCAATGGGGTTGTCTTCACATCCCCAAGCTTATGGTCTTCACCATCCTTGGATAACTCTTGGTGCATCTCCTCTAATCCCTGTGAAAAAACTTCAAAACACCGTTTCTCCCATCTCTTTTCTGTGGGGTGACATTAGTAGTGATAGACAAATGAATTGCTTGCTGCATAAAATCCTTAAACAAAAATGTGAAACATGTCCAGAAAGTATATAATGTTGTATGCCTACTTATAAACTCAATTGGATCAAAAAGATTCAAGTTAAAAGTTCAAAGAATGCATCAAACAAAATGGGACAGAATCTGTCCAGAAAAACAGCAGCAGCAAAACGCATTTTTCTACCCTACTTAAATATGTCGAAAAAATCTGAAAAATTCACGCTTACAGAGGATGAAAAGTTGCAATTACAGTTCAAATTTCAGCTCATTCGGAGTTACAGAATAGAAATGAAAAATCATACCGTGCACAGATTCGTGCTGGAATAAAATCTCCGAATACAAATAGCAACTTTTTCAAACCAAAACGGGTAAAACTTGGCACTTTATTAAAAATTCAGAAACAAAATTAAAAACTAAGTCTCTTGTTACAGCAAGAGGACACAAAGAAAATCAAAAATAAAAAAACCGGGTTGCCTCCCGTAAAGCGCTTTCTTTATAGCCATGTAGCTAGGCTTCTTACTTGATATCAAGATGGTTGGAGTGAGGTGGCTTGGCATCCCCAAGCTTGAATTCTTGTCCTTATTTGATATATGTTGGGTGAGTCTAGGGGTAACATCCCCAAGCTTGAGTGTTTGTCTCTCTTGATCTTTGTTCATCACCCTCAACTCTTCCACTTGAAAATTCTCTTTACACAAAACTCAACATAAAACTTGATTAGAGGGGTTAGTGTCTCCATAAATTAAATCCTCATAGGTACACCAAAGACATATAATGAGTTGATTCTAAACATTAACTACTGTTACTAAGGTTATGTTTTGCTCTTTGATCAAAAGAACCACACAAAACATAGTAATGAGACTAATGCAAAATAAAAACAGAATCTGTCAAAAACTGGACAGCCTGAAAGGAGCGAATTTTTAGAGGCACTTATGTTGCTCAAATCAGAAAACTTTGAACTAATGAAATGTGTAATAACAACTGAATATTGCTGTCGTAAAATATCAGGTCAAAATTCCTCTTCTGTGATTTTTAACATTCTTCGCAGTGAAGCTTAGGAATCTGTTTTCTGGACAGCAAATCACTATTGTTTGATCCTAGCTCTCAAATAGGACCATCATCTAAAGCATTATCATATAGAATATCTAAACCAAATTCCTCATCACTTTCAAAGCTATTATCAATAATAATATCATTTTGAATGTGTTGATCATCATCAGAATCAGAATCAAAATAGCATGGTGAGTAAGGATATGGGCAATCCTCTAATACCTTTTCCTCTTCTCTATATTCTTCTTGTTCCTGCAAGCCATTCTTTGATAGCAACAAGATTGTTATAATATTCAAGGATATAGGTATTCTTACAAAAGAGTTTCAAGAGTTGTTCAAGTGTTGTAGCAAGTCTTGGTGTGAGGCTACGAGCTTTATCTATATTAAACATAACTATCTCAAGAATTCCCATTACAATAGTAAATTCCTCGGCTGCCTTCATATCAGTGGTCATAATTTCATTATTATGGTAAGAGGCAATTATAGGCATACTCTCAAGCTTGCATTGAAAATTAAGATGCTTAGGATATTGATCTATGCAGCAAGATACATTATACCTATCACATAATCCATGGCCAATTACATTTAATGCTTCCATTATAAACCTTTTTTGATCAACATTAATTGATCCAACCATAGGGGGTTGCATAAGTACGTGACTCATACATTCCACGAACATAACAAATGAACTAATTTTTTTGTGTTTTTCAAATAAGGAGAGTATAAACTGATACATAACTAAAAGTAAAGCTAATGAGAAACTCACAACCAAACAAGTTTAAAGGAACCTCCCCAAGCTTAGATGATTGTAAGATATAAAACAAGATAAAATAAATCTAAAGTCTAGTGCACACAAGAATAGAAACTTAAGCGCTACGCTCCCCGGCAACGGCGCCAGAAAAGTACTTGATAACCCCCAAGAGCAGGGGATCACTGTAGCACCTCTCAATGTGGAAGTAGGGTATCGATCCGCAGGAGCAAGAAGGAAAAGTTATCTATTCCCTACAACTAAAGTGTCACAAGTTTTAGTTGATTATGCACTAAACAGTTTAAAGAACAAGATGGTTGATTTAATGGATGGAAGTTTAATGTAACAAAACAAGAATGTAAAAGTGTCCCAATCCTCTTCAATGCAAGAGGACAAGACAAAGGTTTTCTCTTATAGGAACAATGGACATGGGTTCATGGGTTCACTCAATCCTCTCTCCCATCTATGGTGATTATCATGTTATAGATAAAAAGTACACACAATTGTCATGCTTTAATGGTAAACTTCTATGACGGCTACATGTCCTAAAACACATAGTTGAAAGAAAATAATCATTTGTGTTGCTAGGTCACCCTCGTAAGGCTAGCGTGGTTTGTTGTCACTCCCACATCATACTTCTTCCTTTTTACCCCAGATAAAGGATGTTGGGCTGTATTGTGTCACTCAATACATATGCCGTTGTCACATCGGCCATCCCGTACCTACATACATCATACTTCATAATGGACAATATTCTAAACACTAGTGCAATGATTAATATTTCGTGTGCATGACCACATCTCTCTCATCTATCTACACTTGGTGGTGTCAATCACCTCATGACATGGATAAACAAGGCATTATGCATAAATCGAACCATCACATGCATCATAGAATATCTCCAAAGTATGACAAAGTCATAAAAGATCCAACACAATGGTAAATGCATAACAAATATCATCTCATACCACAATATCCACCATAGGAATTACATAGATAGATCCATACTTATGCAAGGCACATCATATGGACTTCAACAATGATCATACATAGAGAGATTAGATCAAGTTACCACCACAAACCCAAAGTCCAGGGGGTGGACTACTCCCCCTTCATCATGGTGATGATGGTGGAGATGTTGGAGAAGATGGATACCACCCTGGCAGCGCCCCGCCGGAGTTTTCTCCCTCCAATCTGCAGCTCCAGGTCTTCTGTTTCGTGTTTTTGTTACTACGGCGCTACCTTCCGAAAGCCGTCGGGGGACTATTTTATAGTCGTTTTTAGGTTAAGACGAAGGCACGGGGACGAAGATCGACGGCATCGGAGGCTCGAGACCTAGGATAGGGGGCCCACGCGGCCAAGGAATTTGGCCGCGTGGGCCCACCTCTTTTAGCCCTCGGGTCTCCGTTTTTTCGCTTCCTTCGCTCCTACTCTTCGTTCCTTCCAAAAACTGACGCCCGTGAAATATTAGGTCATTTGGACGTCGTTTGGGTCCCTGAAACATAAAAATATAGAAAATAGGGTTTTCTGCCAGTGCAGGGTTAATTCCAGAAAAATAGGGAAACTGTGAAATATTCCCAAAATCAATATAAAACAATGATATAACCCTTATATGATGCAAATATGATTGAAATATAAGTAATATAGTGCAAAGTTCATGCATGCATTTTACATGCATCACTTTGGGTGATTCCAGTTCGGTCTTGGTGGTGGATTTCTCGGTCTCGTTCGTGCAGTTGAGGAAGGCAGGGGCACTAGGAGGAGTTTGATGACGTGGATCACACGTTCGTTGCGAGACCCCAAGAGGAAGGTATGAAGCAGTGTAGCAGCAGTTTTCCCTCAGTATGAAACCAAGGTTTAATCGAACCAGTAGGAGCAAGAAATCACTTCTGAAGGTTGTTGGTGGCGCCGTTTACTCGATCACCAACGTGGAATCTGCACACAACACAATCAAACTACTTTGCCCCAACGAAACAGTGAGGTTGTCAATCTCACCGGCTTGCTGAAAACAAAGGATTAAACGTATGGTGTGGAAAACAGTAGTAAATTGCAGAGAATGAAAAGGAACAATGTTTGCAGTTGGTTGTATTATCAGTGTAAAAGAATGGACCGGGGTCCACAGTTCACTAGTGGTGTCTCTCCATAAAAGATAACTAACATGCTGGGTGAACAAATTACAGCTGGGCAATTGACAAAATATTGAGCGCATGACAATGCATATATATGACATGATGATTACTATGATATTCATGTGGGCATTACGACAAAATACATAGACCGTTATCCAACAGCGTCTATGACTAATAATCCACCGCCAGGTTGTCATCCGAGTTCCCCGTTGGTATTAAGTTGCAAGCAACGGATAATTGCATTAAGTAATGTGCGTAATGTAAACAAATGCATTAGACCTAACGGCGCACCCTTAAGCTAAGCATCGGTTATTTTATCCCTAGTGGCAACAGCACATCCACAATCTTAGAAGTTATTGTCACTCTCCCAGATTACCGGAGGCATGAACCCACTATCTAGCATAAATACTCACTCTTGGAGTTACAAGCATCTACTTGGCCAAAGCATCTACTAGTAACGGAAAGCATGCAAGATCATAAATAACATATAAGATAGATTGATAATCAACTTGACATAGTATTCAATATTCATCGGATCCCAGCAAACACAACATGTAGCATTACAATAAGATGATCTTGATCATGATAGGCAGCTCACAAGATCTAAACATGATAGCATAAAGTGGAGAGACAACCATCTAGCTACTGCCATGGACCCGTAGTCCAAGGATGAACTACTCACGCATCACTCCGGAGGCAGGCATGGTGATGTAGAGCCCTCCGGTGATGATTCCCCTCTCCGGCAGGGTGCCGGGAAGAGCTTCTGAACCCTCCCGAGCTAGGGTTGACGGCGGCGGCGTCTCTGGAACTTTTCGTGGATAATGGCTCGGGTATTTAGGGTTTTCGCGTCGGGAAGAATAAATAGGCGAAAGGGCGGCGGCTGGAGACCCGTGGGCCCCACACCACCCCACGGCGCGGCAGGGGGGCCCGCCGCCCCATGGTGTGGCTGCTCGTGGCTCCCCTCCGTCTCTCCTTTGGACTCCGTGTACGTGTTGGAAAAATAGGAGGTTCTGTCCAAGTTTCGTCCAATTCCGAGAATATTTCCAGACTAGCTTTTCTGGAATACAAAAACAGCAGAAAACAGGAACTGGCACTGTGGCATCTTGTTAATAGGTTAGTCCCAGAAAATGCATAAAAATGCTATGAAGTGTATATAAAACATGTAACAATTGGTATAATATCAACATGGAACATCAGAAATTATAGATACGTTTGAGACGTATCAAGCATCCCCAAGCTTAGTTCTACTCGTCCTCGAGTAGGTAAAACGATAAAAACAAAATAATTTCTGAGGTGACATGCTACAATCATAATCTTGATCAAATAGTATTGTAAAGCACATGTTATGAATGAAGTGATCCAGGTCAATGGTCTATAGTTTGCTAGCAAGTAGATAATGAGCAAACAACTGAATCATATAAGCAAAAACTTTTCATGAATAGTACTTTCGAGACAAGCATCAAAGAGTTTTGCATAAGAGTTAACTCATAAAGCAATAGATTCTAAGTAAAAGGTATTTAACCAACACAAAGGAAGATTTAAGCTTCAGCAATTGCTTTCAACTTTCAACATATATATCTCATGGATATTTGTCAACACAAAGCAATATAATAAGTGCAATATACAAGCATATAAAAATTGTTGCACCAAAGTTGACACTAGTGTTTGCTTCTAAGATAGAAAGAAGTAGGAAAACTGACTCAACATAAAAGTAAAAGAAAGGCCCTTCGCAGAGGGAAGCAGGGATTAAATCATGTGCTAGAGCTTTTTAAGTTTTTGAAATCATATAGAGAGTAAAAATAAGTTTTGAGAGGTGTTTGTTAATTGTCAACGAATCAGAAAATGGAAAGTACAATATGACCCCTGCCAACCAGACTTTTAAGAGCGGCTCCCATGAAGGACGTTATTTCTACCAGCAAGGCAGATCATCCCTCTTCTCTTTTGTTTACACATGCAGATATTTCACTGTTTGTCATTGCTTGACTGATAAATCAGGGCAAAAATGTGAAGAGAATTAAGCGGTTAAAGTTGTAATTAATTGGGACTGGGCACCCCATTTGCCAGCTCTTTTTGCAAAATTAATGGATAAGCGGATGTATATGCCGCTAGTCCGGTGGTAAAGTCTGTTTGACAGTTGACATAAAGACATCCACCCCGTCCTCATGAGCTTGGTAAACATTGACACAAAATAGGAGTAATAATTTTGAATAGTTTAAAGGTAGCACATGAAAAATTTACTTGGAATGGCAAGGAAATACCACATATAGGTAGTTATGGTGGACACAGATGGCATGGATTTTGGCTCAAGGTTTTGGATGCACGAGAAGCATTCCCTCTCAGTACAGAGTTTAGGCTAGCAAGGTTATTTGAAGCAAACACAGGATATCAACCGACACAGCAAGACTTATATGAAAACATATTGCAAGCATTATAAGACTCTACACTGTCTTCCTTGTTAACCAAACCCTTTTACTAGAAAATATCTAGACCTTAGAGATACCAATCATGCAAACCAAATTTCAACGAGCTTTACGGTAGTTCTTCATTAATAGGTTTTAACTACATGATACAAAAGCTTAAACATGAACTACTTGATAACTCAAAACAATTGACAAGTATCAAATTATCCAATACAGTGATCTACAAGAATATGTAAGCTTTTTCCATTATACCATCTACCACATGCAACATTTTCTGTTCCAACCAAACACCAATCAATTTATTTCAACATAAACTCTCCAAACAATTATAAGTGAAGCAAGAGAGTACTTTCTTTAAAAGAACTAACAGCTCTGAATAAGAGATGCATGCAAAACAGGAGCTAAAAGCATAGCAATAGCTAGATAAGAATACTCAACAAGTATAAGTGAAGAATAGGAGTATTCATATGAAAAAGCGGAGCGTGTCTCTCTCCCAATCAAGAATGCTGGGTCCAATCAAGTTGACCATAAGAAAAATAAAATACTGAAAATAAAAGCACACAGACGCTCCAAGTAAAGCACATATGATGTGAAAGAATTAAAATATAGTTTCACTAGAGATGACCTGATAAGTTGCTGATGAAGAAGGGGATGCCTTGGGCATCCCCAAGCTTAGACGCTTGAGTCTTCTTGAAATATGCTGGGGTGATCCATGGGAGCATCCCCAAGCTTAAGCTCTTCACTCTTCTTGATCACATTATATCATCCTTCTCTCTTGACCCTTGAAAACTTCCGCCACACCAAACTCAAGTAATTCTCATTAGAGGGTTAGTGCACAATCAAAAACTCACATGTTCTATAAGGACACAAACATGACCGTTACTTTTAACATTAACTACTGCCACTGATGTTATGTGAAGCTCTTCACCCTAAAAAAGAATTCCACTCAACACTAGTAAAAGAGAGAATGCGAAAAATAAAAGACAGAATCTGTCTAAACAGAACAGTCCGTAAAGACGAATTTTTTCGAGGCACTTACGTTGCTCAGATCGAAAAACTTTAAACTAACGAAAGATGCGTACATATCTGAGGATCACGCACAAAAATTTGCAGATTTAAATAATTTTTCTGTGATTTTACAGAATTAAAACGGTGAACAGCAGAAATCTGTTCCTGCGCAGAAATCCAAATCTAGCATCATCTTCCTATTAGAGGCAATACTTGGCACAACAATGCGATAAAATAAAGATACAAAGGAATTGTTACAGAAGTAAACAACTCCTTGACTCAAAAAGAAAAGAAAAATTGCAGAAATAAAATAATGGGTTGTCTCCCATAAGCGCTTTTCTTTAACGCCTTTCAGCTAGGCGCAGAAAGTAAGAATCAAGTGTTTCCAAGTGATGAAGCATCAACAGAATAATTTGCTCTAACAATAGAATCAAAAGGTAACTTCATCTTCTTTCTAGGGAAGTGTTCCATACCTTTCTTGAGTGGGAATTGATATTTAATATTCCCCTCTCTCATATCAATAATAGCACCAACAGTTCTAAGAAAAGGTCTTCCCAAAACAATAGGACAAGAAGCATTGCATTCAATATCCAAAACAACAAAATCAACGGGGACAAGGTTATTGTTAACCATTATAAAAACATCATCAACTCTCCCCAAAGGTTTCTTTATAGTATTATCAGCAAGGTGAACATCCAAATAACAGTGTTCCAAAGGTGCTAAATCAAGCATATCATAGAGTTTCTTAGGCATAACAGAAATACTAGCACCAAGATCACATAAAGCATTGCAATCAAAATCATTCACCTTCATTTTAATGATGGGCTCCCAACCATCTTCTAACTTCCTAGGGATAGAAGCTTCATGTTTTAATTTCTCTTCCCTAACTTGCATGAGAGCATTAGTAATATGTTTAGTAAAAGCCATGTTTATAGCACTAGCATTAGGACTTCTAGCTAGCTTTTGCAAGAACTTAATTACTTCAGAAATATTGCAACCATCAAAATCAAAATCATTATTATCAAAAGTAATGGGACCATTGTCTCCCATCTCGAAAAATTTCAGCACTTTTATCAGGAACAGTTTCAGTGTTTTCAGGCAATTTTAAACGTTTTGCAACAGAAGTAGAGACATTGCCAACACCAATTACTTTACCATTGATAGTAGGAGGTTTGTTAACACTTGAGTTTACAGCATTTTCAGTAGTAGTAATAGTATAAACTCTAGCAATACTATTCTTTTTAGCAATTTCATCCTCTCTTGCCCACCTAGCATGTAAATCAGCTAACATCCTCACATTATTATCAATTTTAACTTGATAGCATTGGCAGTAGCAAAGGTATTGTTATCAATAGTTTCAGGTTTAGCTGCCATTCTATTAATCAAAGAAGCTTGTGCTTCAGACATGGATGAAATGCAAGTTTCAGCATTAGAAATCTTAATTGCAAACCAGAAATTTCCCTATTTAAGTTCTCAAGTTGATGTCCTATATTCTTCAACATAGCAGATTGTTCATTCATAGTTTTAGTAAACAATTGGTTTTGCTCATATTGCGTTTGCATAAAGTTCTTAGTAGCCTTTTCAACTTCTAACATCCTTTCCTCACTAGGCATTCCAGATCTACCATAAGAATTAGCATAACCATTGCCACTATTAAAGGATAGGGCTTATAATTGTTATTACCAAAATTATTCCTATAAGCATTGTTGTTGAAGTTATTATTTTTAATGAAGTTCACATCAACATGCTCTTCTTGAGCAACCAAAGAAGCTAAAGGAACATTATTTGGATCAACATGCATTTTTCCATTTGTAAGCATAGACATAATAGTATCAATCTTATCACTCAAGGAAGAGATTTCTTCAACAGAATTTACCTTCTTACCTTGTGGAGCTCTTTCGGTGTGCCATTCAGAATAATTTATCATCATATCATCAAGAAGCTTTGTTGCAGCACCCAAAGTGATGGACATAAAGGTACCTCCAGAGGCCGAATCCAATAGGTTTCTTGAAGAAAAATTTAGTCCTGCATAAAAGGTTTGGATGATCATCCAAGCAGTCAGTCCATGGGTGGGACAATTCTTTACCAATGATTTCATTCTCTCCCAAGCTTGAGCAACATGCTCATTATCAAATTGTTTGAAATTCATAATGCTACTTCTCAAAGATATAATCTTAGCAGGAGGATAATATTTTCCTATGAAAGCATTTTGCATTTAGTCCATGAATCAATACTATTTCTAGTCAAAGATAGCAACCATTCTTTAGCACGTCCTCTCAAAGAGAAAGGAAAAAGTTTCAGTTTAATAATATCACCATCTACATCCTTATACTTTTGCATCTCACAAAGTTCAACAAAATTATTAAGGTGAGCAGCAGCATCATCAGTACTAACACCAGAGAATTGCTCTTTCATAACAAGATTTAAAAGTGCAGGTTTAATTTCATAGAATTCTGCGTTAGAAGCAGGTGGAGCAATAGGTGTACTAATGAAATCATTGTTGTTCGTGCTAGTGAAATCACACAACTTAGTGTTCTCAGGGGTACTCATTTTAGCAAAATTAAAACAAAACAGAAAGATAACAACTTGAAAATAAAAGTAACTAATTTTTTGTGTTTTTGATAAATAAAGCAAACAAGACTAAATAAAAATAAACTAAGCAAGACAATAACAAAGTAAAGAGATTGGAAGCGTGAAACTCCCCTTGCAGAAATCCTCTTGCTCCCGGCAACGGCGCCAGAAAAAGTTGCTTGATGCGTGGATCACACGTTCGTTGGGAGACCCCAAGAGGAAGGTATGAAGCAGTGTAGCAGCAGTTTCCCTCAGTATGAAACCAAGGTTTAATCGAACCAGTAGGAGCAAGAAATCACTTCTGAAGGTTGTTGGTGGCGCCGTTTACTCGATCACCAACGTGGAATCTGCACACAACACAATCAAACTACTTTGCCCCAACGAAACAGTGAGGTTGTCAATCTCACCGGCTTGCTGAAAACAAAGGATTAAACGTATGGTGTGGAAAACAGTAGTAAATTGCAGAGAATGAAAAGGAACAATGTTTGCAGTTGGTTGTATTATCAGTGTAAAAGAATGGACCGGGGTCCACAGTTCACTAGTGGTGTCTCTCCATAAAAGATAACTAACATGCTGGGTGAACAAATTACAGCTGGGCAATTGACAAAATATTGAGCGCATGACAATGCATATATATGACATGATGATTACTATGATATTCATGTGGGCATTACGATAAAATACATAGACTGTTATCCAACAGCGTCTATGACTAATAATCCACCTCCAGGTTGTCATCCGAGTTCCCGTTGGTATTAAGTTGCAAGCAACGGATAATCGCATTAAGTAATGTGCGTAATGTAAACAAATTCATTAGACCTAGTGGCAACAGCACATCCACAGTCTTAGAAGTTGTTGTCACTCTCCTAGATTACCGGAGGCATGAACCCACTATCTAGCATAAATACTCACTCTTGGAGTTACAAGCATCTACTTGGCCAAATCATCTACTAGTAATGGAAAGCATGCAAGATCATAAATAACATATAAGATAGATTGATAATCAACTTGACATAGTATTCAATATTCATCGGATCCCAGCAAACACAACATGTACCATACAATAAGATGATCTTGATCATGATAGGCAGCTCACAAGATCTAAACATGATAGCATAAAGTGGAGAGACAACCATCTAGCTACTACTATGGACCCGTAGTCCAAGGATGAACTACTCACGCATCACTCCGGAGGCAGGCATGGTGATGTAGAGCCCTCCGGTGATGATTCCCATCTCTGGCAGGGTGCCGGGAAGAGCTTCTGAACCCTCCCGAGCTAGGGTTGACAACGGCGGCGTCTCTGGAACTTTTCGTGGATAATGGCTCGGGTATTTAGGGTTTTCGCGTCGGGAGGATTATATAGGCGAAAGGGCGGCGGCTGGAGATGCCCGTGGGGCCCACACTACCCCACGGCGTGGCAGAGGGGGCCCGCGCCGCCCCATGGTGTGGCTGGCTCGTGGCTCCCCTCCGTCTCTCCTTTGGACTCCGTGTACGTGTTGGAAAAATATGAGGTTCTGTCCAAGTTTCGTCCAATTCTGAGAATATTTCCAGACTAGCTTTTCTGTAATACAAAAACAGCAGAAAACAGGAACTAGCACTGTGGCATCTTGTTAATAGGTTAGTCCTAGAAAAGTCATAAAAATGCTACGAAGTGTATATAAAACATGTAACAATTGGTATAATATCAACATGGAACATCAGAAATTATAGATACGTTTGCGACGTATCAGAGTTGCCTGTCGCGGTAGCTGGGGTGGCCGGCTTCATGCAGGCGGGTGAGGTTGGCAATTCTCGGAAGTCAGGGCGGCGGCCCTGAGCTGTGGACGTGGCAGTGGCTGTGCGGCAAGCCCCGTGGCGGCGGTGTTGGTCGTGTTCTTTGATCGTGTGGGCGACTTGGACGACGGCGCTTGGAGTTCCTGGCGAGGTTTGGCGAGGGCGCCGTTCCTTGCCCAGATGTTGATCTGGAGGCTCTGTTGCAACTATGGTGTCCACTGCCCTTCGCGGTGGTGGTTGGAGTCAGTGATCCTTGTCGATGGGTAGGTGTGGATCGGATCGAGCGAAAGCTCAAACCGTCGTTGACGGTGGTGTCGGCGACACCTGTGGGCGCCGCTTTCCTCTTGGGGGCAACGCTATGGTTCCACCCCACCTCCCTCGTGTATACTCTGGGTGAAACCCTGGTATTTGACCCGATGGTGGCGGCGCTGCTGCGTCGTGACCTCCTTGGAGGCACCGTCTTGGAGCAAGGGTCTCCTCGCTTCACCATGGTTGCTTGAGTGTAAAGTTGGTGCCCTTTCGGACCCGATGATCTGAAGTGACGCTGTCTTGTTCCTGTGTCTTGGTGGAGGTAGAACATGCGGACACGGTGGTCCGATCCCGCTCCTTTGGTAGCTGGCCGTCTTACGCAAGGGTTTGGTGCTCGCCGGTTGGTGCTGTCCGCTCCCGCCTCTATGGTGCTGGCTGTTCTATGCAAGGGTTTGGTGCTCGCCGCTGTCGATGTTGCGGTCTCCATTTAGCGCTGTGATGCTCGACATCCTCTCCTTCGTGCACGACGTCTGCGGTAGGTGCTGGTCTTTCGTCTCCTGCTTCCCTCTACAATGTCAAGCTCTGTGCTAGTTGCGGTGGTGTCTTCGCTGGTGGTCTGATCCTGCCTCTGGGCTGGCCGTTTTACGCAAGGATTTGGTGCTCGGCGTAGTGTAGCCTCCTTTCTTTTAGCTTGTCCTCTATCTGATTTGTTTGAGGTTCTCCTCAGCACCTTGTTTCATCTGTAATTGCTGTTATAAAAGTCCGAGCTTTGTTAATTCAAAGCTGGGCATTATTGCCTTTTATCTAAAAAAGCACCTACACTCTCTTGAGTATGCGGGTGATGTTACGGGCAAGGAGATGTCCAGTATCACATCATAAAGGTAACGTTGAGTATGCGGGTGATGTTTGTTGTTACCGGCGGCCCCTAGGTAGCACTCTCAGCTCACGAACAGAGGTGGAAGAAGATGAACACAGAGATTTTCCGGCGCACTGACGCCTGCTACACTGACGGCTTCTATATTTAGTCAAGCACTAACTCGATACACTGTGGAGATACACACGCACACAAGCAGTACAACCCAGTGGAGCCCAACTCTCCTACCGGCCGGGTACACACCACGGTCCGGCGAGACTACATCGCTCTTCGCTGGCTCTCACACCTACACGCAGTGGACTCGCACTTAAATAGCTAACAAGAAGACCCAAACTCACGCACTAGCCAGCCACCAGGTTCGGCCACTAACGCCACACACGCACGCCCTAGCAACTACTTCCTGGAATATCTCATGACCCGGCTAAGCAACTAACAGCCATGCATGCACGAACCGGCGTTGAGCGCACGCTGATGCATGTAAAATGCATACATGAACTTTGCACTTTAATTTCTTATATTCCAATCATATTTGCATCATATAAGGGTTATATCAATGTTTTATAATGATTTTGGGAACTAGCAGGGTGACCCGCGCATTTGCGCGGCTAGATATTATACGACATGTATGACATGCATTTTTTTAAATATTTGTATTAAAATTGAGATTTAGGTGTTGTTAGTTAGACAGTTATATTTTGTTATCACCGCAATGCAAGAATATACTCTTTGGTCTTTGCCTTTCTTGGTGTATCAAGTTTTTGTTGTTGTGCATTATATCAACGGACCCCACTTCATGGAAATGTGCACCTTAATTCTTTTCCTCCCGACCTCCCTACTTTCTCATACAAAAATGGTACGAATGCCATCGCCCCTAGTGCATGCATATACTCTTGGATTTTTTATAGTGTATCACATTTTCGCCGTTCAAATTTGTCCTCTGTCAGTACATACCTCTCATTATTTTTTTATTTAATTTGCATGAAAAACACTTTTTCCCTTCTCTTATTATTTCTGATTTCATATATTAATGCAGTTGGATCCTAAGTCATACTACTAATTGGCGTAAAAAAATTATTCAGAAAATAGGGTATTAATTTCTTGGATTTTATCTGCCATTCTCATGTAACCAAAATAACAAATATTTGTTTCATTCTTATTTTGATTTTCCTACAGGAACTAAATTTCCCATTTTTACTGCTATGATGAATCTCCAAAGTAGACTTTCCCAAATTTGTTAAACTAATAAAGAGTTGTAGAATATGATTCATCATCTACGCTGGTATAACTTTGCGTTCCTCGATCAATGATGCAAATATGTCCAACGTGCGTATTTCACATACATGTTCTCATACTTATATATGCTAGACGATGTGTCTATGAACGTAAAGGCATCAGTAGTGGCTTCACTATTTTTCAAGCTCCATGACCACCGTAATATTTTGTACACACCTTCACACATGAAGGGATACGGGGTGATAAAGAGTGATTTTCTACAACTCATAGAATTTACCTGGTTCGATCATGCAACAAAAAACTCCACTTCAAGCAATTTATCAGGCGTTTCTGTGCATAAACATCGAAATCATAACTTGAGTTTTGACATAGTAGTACTTCTAATCTGCACGTCATGTAATCTGATGTATAAGAAAGTGAAGCTTGCATGCATAGCTATTTCGTAGCGAGAAAATAGCAATAGTTGATGGGTAGGCTGTCTTACCGGAGGTATAAAATTTCGACCTGATGCAAGACATAAGGCGCTTGATTAGCAGAATAGAATCTGGGCGTTGGCTTGGCTTCCCTAGCAGAGAACTGAGGATCAGGAAAAACAAATTTGTCTTGGTTAGACTGCAATCACATGATACCTGCATGCTATCTCGCTAAATTTCTACCAAGAAAGATGAACGAAGAGATATTAATCAGGATATAACTGTATATATTGGAGATACTTTCTGTCTAATTTTGCCTGGTCTAGTTTTCCAAGTAGGAAAAGTAGACATATCAGAGAGAGTGGCGACCTAATCGATTAGCCACTGAATTGAGGAGGGAATTCGCTGTTGTTGGTGCCGTTGGTTGTTGCTGCCGCTCGCCATGGACAGGAGTCAGAGGAAGTGGAGGGGCCACGCAGTAAGATTGATAGGAAGCACAATTTAGGTCCGTGCAGGTCTCCATTGTGTCTGCTCCTCCTGTCAGGCACCTAAGATCTTGCTGCTGCTCCATTGGCGACTTGGCGTGGCCTAGAATCTCGTCGGAGCCGTGCGTAGTTATTGCCGCTCCCGCTGGCAGCCCTCTTTGACCGTGTTGCACCTCCGTTGCCGCGGCCAAAGATCTTGTCGGAGCCTTGCAGCTCGTCATTGTTGCCTCTCCCGCCGGCAGCCCACTTGGACCGTGATTCACCTCCATTGTCGTAGCCTAGTGTTAGAAACCTGCAAAGAGCCGAAAAACATTAGTCTTGGTATCTTCAAGGTCGACTTTTACGACGTGCGCATTGACACGGCCAGGACTCCATGCGTCAATGGCGAGGCTTGAAACTCTAACTTCGTCGAGAATGCTCCGTATGGAAAAATCAGTCATGAAGCTCGTTTTCCTTTGCTAGGACAGGCTACTGGAGTTCGTTGCGCACGGCAGTCCGCTCGCTTCACGAAGCTGATTTTTCTCGTTCATTAGCGCCAGCAAATACTTCCGCCGACTCCGCCCTTAGAGATGTCCCGCCGTTGATCTGGCCACCGTGACACTACCGTTAGATTCCTTCTTCCGAAGGTGCTTGCTGACCTTTTTTGATTGATTGTTCGTGAGAAACTTGCAAGCGTGGGATGAGAAGATCTTAACACACATGACGATTGCAACCTGCAATTACCTGGGGATTTCAGCATTACTTGAATATTTCATCTGGATGAGGGGCCTTCCATATCCTGGGCTTGCAGCTGTACGATCTTCGATTTGCTGATTGAACCGAACATCATCGACCTCTGTATAGATATGTATCCATGTCTATCGTCAGGGATTGATGGTCTGCCTGCGCGTCAACATGCATGTAATTCGAATCGTAATCGTAGCAGCGCTCCTTTTGCCGACTGTGTGCCGCTCCTCCCGGCACAACCTCATTGCCCTTGCCTAGCCGCCTAGGGTTTGGTTTTATTACCTTTTGTATGGCAGTCGGGTCTGCTTGCGGCACATGTCGAGGAACCGCTCCACGTTGGGATTACTACTTTTGGCTGCCATGAAGTTTCCAATCTGATGCATATGCGCTACGTTCCGTAAGGGGATGCCATGGCTATGTATATTCCCATGGAGGAGACGTGATTGATTATGTCTCTTGTATTAGCCGCACGACTCTCCGATTGACCTTAATAGACGTGGATCCTTCTTAACTTTTCTTTTTAAATCCAAGTCGTTCCTTTGTAGCGTGAAATCATGTCAAATCTGAGCCGTCCAATGTTTGTTGTCTTAATAATATAATAGATATTTCATAGTTTTCCCATTTACTAGTTGAATGCCCGTGCGTTGCTACGGGTTTTTAAATTTGTTTTCTCATTAAATATGTAAACATAATGCACATAAAATTTAACCAAAGTATATATATCATAATGCACCAACATAATGGAAATAATTGAACTAACATTTGTAGTACAGATTATCATGGTGATTGACATATCGAGATAGATGTACATCCAATTAACAGTCTGCACGGATAGAACGTGCATGTAATACTTGGTAAGTAAAAACAATGATAAATAAAACACAAGCACAATCATAGAAACGAATGGAGGGGAATAATCAAGAAAATAGTTGTCCGGATTCGAAGCCAAACTTAAATAGCACGTGCATTTTGTAGTTTTACACAGACAAACCACAAACAATATTAGGGTCTCACCCTAAGATTCAAATACCTGAAGTGTTTACCAGTACGATATTTTGTCAACTTGACATACATGAAAAAGAACAAACCATGTTGTCCCCAAACAATGTTGTACCCAACAGACGTACAGAGGGTTTCTTCGTATTGCTCCAAAGCAGAGAAAAGCATGCTCCAAAAGAGAGAAAAGCATGTTGTCAGCATCAGCATATGTATCCTGAAACCAAGACCCAAAGAAATCAGATCGCCAAAATATATATCTCAGGAATACTCAACTGAAAACATAGAAGAACGTAGGTACAAGCATCGAACCTCGGAAGGCTTGCATCGGGGCAGTAAGGAAGTATGTAAACTGGCCTCCATTGCACAGGTTATGCACCAGTCATTGACTTCTATCCTAGAAGAAATAAGTAAGGCAGCTGGCTCTCCCTTCTCTGCATTAAGTTATGCACCAGTCATTGACTTCTATCCTAGAAGAAATAAGTTATGCACAGGTTATGGTCTGGCAACAATACAACAACAACAACAACAAAACCTTTTATTCCCAAACAAGTTGGGGTAGGCTAGAGTTGAAACCCATAAGATCTCGAAACCAAGTCATGGTTCTGGCACATGGATAGCTAACTTTTCTTTTGGGTTTCATCTCCATAAGAGTGGCTGGGTTTTTTCCGTTGGCTTGCCAAGCCTATCACAACCCTCCTCCTTTATCCGGGCTTGGGACCGGCTATGTTGAGACAACAATACAAGCAAATGAAATTCGCTGAAGCAATTTTTTTCTGCCTTCTGATTACACACAGAATGGAGAAAGGACCACTTCAAGATTTTAGAATTCACCGTTATTTGTAATCCAAACGTCATGAGATAAAACGGGTTGTTATGGAGAAAAGCATGTTGTACAAAGTTATTAGGAATCCATTATGCAAGGAAAACAAAGGCCCCATAATAAAAAACTACAGGATAAACGGAGAAAGAACTTGAATATTGTTGTTCTCGAGCAAATAATTGTGCGAGTAAAAGAATTAATAGTGGAAAGCTTCCTTCAGTTCTTGTTCTCGAGCAAATTTAACTTGATACAAACAGTCTATTATATGAGATATTTTTTAATTAACTTTTGGTAATAGTCCTTACTTTGTTGCTTGACCAAAACTTTTCCTATTAAATTGCTTGAAGAAGTTGACCTTATTCCTGCAACTAAAAAGCTGCTTGATAAACTTCAAGCACTTACCATATAGCAGAAAACATCTTTAGTTGTGTACGTCACTTACGGAACTCCAAAGGAGATTTTACAGGAATACAAAAACACGCTAGGTCATTATCCAGTTCCAGAATCTAGTTTGTTTCATGGCTAAGTCATTCATCTATTTGCACCTCCATAAAAAAAGATAACAAGATAAATCGCCGTGCAACTTGAGCCAATTGAGCAACCACATAAGGTATCACAAGATTATAATAGATATTCAACTCGAATCTGGGTACCTTAGTTCTGTAAAGAGAAAATGCATATTCCAACACTTACCAAGTTGTCCGGACAAAACTCCTCCATATTGCGGTATTTTGCTCAAGCTGATTCCAGTAAATCTTGCATTTTCTCCAAACATATACTGCAATGCAACTGAGTAACATTATTCAACAGAAAAGTGCTTGATAATACCCTTTCACCTCGTACATACATCAACTTGTCAGTTTGATCCCAAGATAAGAGTATGGCCTGCTAGGAAATTATCAATGACATTGTTCGCAACCATCTTTATATCCATCCCATCAAGTGTCAAGTTTGGAACATATCTAGATCAAGTACCACGGATATGTCATCAAAGTGTGATTATGGGAGAACCACAACTTGATGCAAGAATCTACAGAAACTAAAATCTTAGATGCTAAGATTACCCACAACTTGTGTATAAGAAGGAATCTGTGTGTCTTTATTATTTTCGGCAGTCGCCTGAATACAGATAAAAACAACAAGAACTCAAACCTAGGGAGTCGGTAGCATTGAACCATGTGAGCCATTAGAAATATCATCGGCTCGTCTATGCAAACTAACAACAACAAAATCAATATGAGTGTACCAAGTTAATCTGGCTCACCTCAATGTAATCTTAGCATCTGAGTTAAAGTTGAAGCATTGCCAATTGTGATCACTTGACACTTCTACCGGCCCAATGACAAAAGAAGCTGAATCGGAAAATATTAACTCATGAACTCAAGTGCAATGTCTGCAAGAAACAGAAAAAATTCACAGTTAGTAGATGATCTTAGGGATTTAGTATGACACCATAGTAATCATTCTCTGTTGCAATTAAACAATGATCTTCTCAAGGATACAAAGCAGGAGGATTAACTATCAGTTTTCACACACCAAAAATCACATAAAGATGAAAGATTTATCCTATTTAGTAGTTCATCTACAAACAATTCAAGTTACAAATATAGCAAGCAAATAATCAACAAACCAGTGTACCTAATCTAGCGCGTGCACAGTCTTTCACTCTATATTCCACGCTGTATAAACCATCAGAATTATTACCAGCTAGGAACACTCGCAATGTAAACAATAGCATCATGAAGACATCGAAAGCCTATCCCTACATCCAATTCAGGCGATAAGATCTCGGACCAGAACCACTACCAGCTCGATCCAGAACGATACCAAACAACACAAACCCAGATCGATCAGTCTCGACAAGCTTAGGAGATTATTACCTTAAAAGCGATCAGTGTACGAAACGATCCGGAGGCTGTTGGTTGCGTCTATTGCATCCAGGAACTAAGGGTTTAGCACTACTGAGGAATATTAATAATTGAATATGTCATTATGATCTTCTCGCTATAATAATAATAACATAACTGAGATAGCCAAGTTAATCCAAGTGGTCAAGTACTCAAGTGCAACGGTGATAGCTTAATCAACTAAATCACATGGCTAGAAAAAGGTAAATTATAGAAATGAACATTTACCTGAAAGGCATGGAAACAACTCTGTTGCTATCAGATTTAGCTAACAATTCAACTGATAACAGATTAAGATCTATGGTTGATAGTCAGATTACTTCATGCATAATTGCATATTAGTGTGTTTCCCGACGGAAGATATTAAGATCCGGCTACCTAGACTTATAATTGATTTGAGTATCCTGCCTCTTAACTGCTATTGTATTGAAAACAGCGTGAGTTTCTTTATAATTCATTACCATAACTAAACCCTGATGGTAGGCATTCAAAATTGGTTTGGATCCCTAGCAAAAATCATTACCATAACTAAACCCTGATGGTAGGCATTCAAAATTGGTTTGGATCCCTAGCAATAATACATGATAATCATAAGTTTATCCATTCAGAACTGGGTTGACCAGCAAATATAAGAGAACAAACATGACATGTCTCGTGAACAATTACAACAAGAAATAAGACAAAAAGTTTCTGCCATGTACCATATCTGAACTTAAATATGCTACTCTCATGTAGTATTGTTAAAGAAAGAGTATCCATCATGACCCTGCATATAGAGATACAAATGGTGAGCTTGCAAGCCAGAAAAGTGGTATAATTGATAGCTGAAATGTGGTCTTATGCAACAAGCATCGTTATGGCTCATGTAAAAGAATCCTACAGAAGAGGCGAGCAAACACAAGCCGAGATTTGGGCAGAACAATGACAGAAGTTTTTCCATTCCAAGCACTCTTGGTCAGTTCAGGTCTCGTCAAAGAAAACAATCAAGCATGTGTCTGGCATCTCCATTGTCCACCTTGTTATTTAGTAATCATACAACATATTTTATACTGAAAACGTAAAGAAACGTAAGTACAAAGACATTACTCAGTCATAAACTTCAGAAATCAAATTCAGGAACCCTACGTAGTGTACTGAATAAAACATCTGCTGAAACCTGCTACAGAAAGCAATACGCCTGGTGGCAAGGTAGGAACCAATTGTACAGAGAACTGAAACCGGAAAACTCAAGTAATATAAGCACCGTAACTATAAGATCTGCAGAAAATATTAAAATTGCATGGTAACTATAATCTAGCATAAATTGCACCTTTCACACATATCTAGCACTACGTAGAAGTAGAAGATGCAGAGTACCTAGAAAGATGGAGGATGGATACAAGCGGAACTGTAGCATGCTGATGGGACAAACACAGTAGGAACGAACAAGCAGCATCTATCGCCATAGGAATAGGATCCTCGGAGCTGGCCGTCCTCGGAGCTCCTAGGTGCGCGGTCCAGGCGCAGCAGCTCGTAGGCCGGTAGGAACCAAGGCGGAAGGCAGGACGCGGCCAGGCGGAAGGGAAATCGGGGCAGGCGGAAGGATGTATGCTGTGGCGGCGCCCGAACCCTAGGTAGCGGCGGCGCTCATCAGTCGTGTGAGAGGCCGGGGGATGTGTTCCTCATGGGATGCAGGGGAGCAAGCGAGCGAGGTGCGGGAGGAGAACCAGGCCATGCCGGCGCGTGCGTGAGAGGACGCGCGGCGCTAGGCGACGATGCAGTGGAGGGCGGCACGACGTTGGCAGGGAGACGACGGATTGGGGCGGCGCCCGGCCGGCGTGGATAGGCAATTGATTAGCGGCGGCGCCAGCGGCGGTGGGGGACGGCGCGAGCGGTGCTGGCATAAGGCGGCGGCGACATGCGCGAGGGGCAGAGGAGGAAATCAGGGCAGGAGCTGGCGGGCGGATGCGCCGGGCGACGGTGGGACGAAGCGATTAGCGATGGATGGCGCGTCGCGCGTCCGATTTCGTCCGTCATCGCTCTGGATCGTCGGATTTCGTCCGTCATCGCTCTGGATCGTCGGATTTCGTCCGTCGCTGGCAGAAGACAGGACACTGCATATTTTTATAGTAGAGATTTGGAATTAACCCTGTTTTTCCAGAAAACATCTTTTTTAGTGTTTCAGACTTTCCGGGAGCTTCGGGTCTCCAAAAAAGGCAAGGCCAAAGAGCACGGTTCAGAATTTTCGAGACGAACGCAATGGGCTTAAATTGAAGACCAAAAGCCCAACAGGCTGGAAATGGGAGGGTCCCACGCGGCCTAAAATACCTGGCCGCGTGGGCCCAGCTCGTTTCCCCCTCGGAGCTCCGTGGCCGTCGATCTTTCATCCACCGACTCCATCTTGACCTAAAAACGCCTATAAAAAGGTCCCCTGGCGTTTCGTGAAAGGAGGCGGCGGAGAAACACAGAACCACGAAACAGAGAGTCAGAAGGCTGCCGCCGGAGAAGATCGGAGGGGGTAAACGCCGCCGGAATCACCTCCGGAGGGCTCCACCCCCCCTCCGGCGTGTTCATCATCAACATCTACAGCAAGAACTTCTCCATCATCACCACCGTGAAGACCAGCACCATCTCCATCACCATCTTCGTGATCCACTTCATCCCCCTCATAGTTTGAGATTGTTCGAACCCTAGCTATTGTCTAAGTACTATTCGACATGTTTGTGAATTGCTACTTGTCATTGTTTTGTGGGGAGATTATAATTTCAGATTGTGTTGTATCACTTATACCATTGAATCATATCATGTCTTCGCGTTGTGAGTAGTTCTCTCGTGTTCTTGGGGGCATAGGATGGATTGGCAATGATTTCTACTTAACATGTATTGAGTATTTGGTCAAGTTTTATCTTTTATGATTGTCTTGATGTACAATGTATGAAGTGCACCATACATTGAGTAATGCATGAAGGTGTTTCACACTAGTGTAATGAATTGAGGGAGACTTGGGAGGACACGTAAACCTGAGACCGATACATGAAGTTACGTTAGGAGGGGATTTATATCGGGGACCTTAGAGTGTAATACTATGGTGGGACTTTTTGTCTTAATAACTCTTGTGCAGTCATTTACTTGGCCACATGATCCATCATAAGGGTTTAGTTTATTTATTTAGCTACACCTAATTATGGCTCCGTCCAAAGAAGATTAAAACTTGACAAAATGTTTACCTTGTTGTTCTAGAAATATTTTTGCCATGAAATCCATGTAGCCCTGGGGAACGTTTTCCACGCATAAGAAACACCACTCAAGCTTGTCCTCTTGCTGCATAGAGGATTGGGCTTTCTCTCTCTTTGAGAGCTTTCACTCATCATATTTTATTTTCAGCTTTGCATCTATACAACCAAAAAACCCAAAAACACTTGCATCATTTTAGTTTGTCTAGTGCATAGATAATAAGAGAAGTGACACTCTTATTTGAGAGGATAAATACTTATACCTTCTACTCCTCGTGGGATCGATACTAATACTTACACAGCGAAGACTTCAACGATCTCCTGCACTTGGGAGTCATCACACGCGTCAAGATTAGTGCTAACAATGTTACGGCAATTTGCAAGGTTCCGGTATTGTGATGCCCTTTGATGGCTCCAATGTCACTACTCTATGCTCTGCATGTGACTATTCTTAGTGGTGATGGTTGTCGTGTGAGCCGCACATGTTCTCCCCATTTCTCTAAATCTTTCTCCATGTAACCTCCCTCTGTAACCTCTCTTTGTATCTATCCTGACCAATGGCCTTCTGAAAAGGAGGTCAAGAGCATGGTCTTGTAACACGCTTTGAATTAATATATTCAGGTGGGGAGCCCTCCCCCCCCCCCCCCCCCAACCCCACCCGGTGACTTATTCAAAAAACAAACCAACACTCTCTTATGTTCTGTATTAGCCCTAGACTATAATTTGATGATTGAATTGGACGAATTAGTACCTGGTTTGTTAGCCTTTACAAACAGAATTTTAATATGGAAGCTCCCTATTAATGTCTATGATTGGTGTCTAACCTTATCTTGTGCGATGCAGGCTACACTCCCTGGTTACACGAATTTCAGCTCTTGTTGCTAATGAAAGCACTACACTTAGTGAGTAATTGAGAATACAAAGAACTATTGGCTACAGCAGCAGTACTACAGGTACAAGCTTCTTTCATCTATTGATTTCAGACGTTGTAGAATTTGGCATCCCCCTTTCAGCCCTCCTGGTGTTCTTTTCCTTCAGTGTTGTATGTCAGTTTCACATATCTGTCAGTAACAAAAACTCCATATCAAATTGAATACTGGGTATCAATTAATAACTGAAAGATCATGAAAAATTATTGAAGTTAGTTTATCATTTATATGCCGAAACAAATGATGGGTCATTAAAATTTAGCATGAAGTAGTGCCTTAAGAGGACCGAGAACCAGTTGAATGTGATAGCCAGAGAATTGGGAATCATCTGCATAATGGATAACTGCTACTGTAATATAATTTTTTTACAAATTGGTAATCAGGATCATGAAAATTTGTTAATAAGTTGAAGTTACTCAGTACTTGGCATAAGGTCATTTAGCTATATTTTTCTTATGTATATATGTGAAGTAGACCTTGAACAAGAAAGCTAACACTGTAATTGCTTAAATGTGGTAAATATAACTGAGATTTGTATTTTGAAGAAGTGCGTTGCCAAGTAGAAATAGTTTATCTTACTAAAAGCTGCAATGCAATAAGAGCAGCTTCAGTATACCACTAACTTTGAGGTCTCGGTAATAATATTAAATGCAAACCTGACCGCTGATTAAAAGCTGATAGTATCAGTAGCAAGCCCTTTGGTCATATTTGCACAAGAAACCAATTCAGAAATATAATATACAAGTAAAAAGTATTGTTGACCTCAATTTAGTTGGATAAAAAACAGGAAAGAAGAACACACCTATCTCATCCCTCTAATACGTCTATGTAGACAATGTTCTTGGTGTTTTTCCTGGATTTATCAACCTCCTTGTTCGGCTTTGCCAAAATCTGCATCGTCTTTCTTGACACACCCCTTGACAATGGGATACCCACAAGTATAGGGGATCGTTGAAATCTTCAATGTGTAAGTATAGTATCGATCCCACGAGGAGTAGAAGGTATAAGTATTTATCCTCTCAAATAAGAGTGTCACTTCTCTTATTATCTATGCACTAGACAAACTAAAATGATTAAATGATGCAAGTGTTTTTGGGTTTTTGGCGTAGAGTTTGCAATAAAGTAAAAAGCTGAAAATAAAATATGACAAGTGAAAGCTCTCAAAGAGAGAAAGCCCAATCCTCTATGCAGCGAGAGGACAAGCTCAAGTGTGTGTTTCTTATAAGTGGAGAACGTTCCCAAGGGCTACCTAGACTTCATGGCATAAATATTTCTAGAACAACAAGGTAAGCATTTTGTCAAGTTTTAATCTTCTTTTGGACGGAGCCATAATTAGGGAAAGCTAAATAAATAAACTAAACCCCCTTATGATGGTTCTTATGGCCAAGTAAATGACTGCACAAGAGTTATTAAGACATAGAGTCCCACCATAGCCTTAAACTCTAAGGTCCCCGATACTAATACCCTCATAATGCAACTTCATGACTCGGTCTCAGGTTTACATGTCCTCCCAAGTCTCCCTCACTCCATTACACTACGGTGTTCTCCTATGAGCCCATATAGGTGAAGTGATGTGCAGTCGACGTTCGCACAACACCATCATAGAATTACATAAAAAGATAAACACTAGACAAAATACCAACACATGTCATAAATAAATCATTGCCAATCCATCCTATGCCCCCAGGAACATGAGAGAACTACTCACAACGCGAAGACATGATATGATTCAATGGCATAAGTGATACAACACAATCTGAGAATATAATCTCCCCACAAAACAATGACAAGTAGCAATTCACAAACATGTAGAATAGTACTTAGACAATAGCTAGGGTTCAACAATCTCAAACTATGAGGGGGATGAAGTGGATCACGAAGATGGTGATGGAGATGGTGCTGGTCTTGACGGTGGTGTTGATGGAGACTCCGGAGGGGGATGGAGGAGCCTTCCGGAGGTGATTCCGGCGGCGTTTCCCCCCTCCGATCCTCTCCGGCGGCAGCCTTCTGTCTCCTGTTTCGTGGTTTTTGTGTTTCTCCCCGCCTCCTTCCAAAAGCCGTCGGGGACTATTTTTATAGTCGTTTTTAGGTCAAGACGAAGGCACGGGGACGAAGATCGACGGCATCGGAGGCTCGAGGCCCAGAATAGGGGGTCCCACGCGGTCAAGGAATCTGACCGCGTGGGCCCACCTCTTTCGGCCCTCGGGTTTCCGTTTGTTCGCTTCCTTCGCTCCTACGCTTCGTTCCTTCCAAAAATTGACGCCCGTGAAATATTAGGTCATTTGGACGTCGTTTGGGTCCCTGAAAGTCAAAAAGATGGAAAAAGGGGTTTTCTGGTTCTGCAGGGTTAATTCCAAATAAATGGGGAAACTGTGAATTATCCCCTAAAATCATTATAAAACATAAATATAACCCATATATGATGCAAATAAGTTGGAATATCAAGTAATAAAATGTAAAGTTCATGTATGCATTTTACATGCATCAACATCCCCAAGCTTAACCAATGCTCGTCCTCGAGTATGAAGGTGATAAAACTAACATGGACTTTGCATTTTAATACTATCAATGGATATCAAAGATGATTACTATTGCTACATAAAGTCAAATGATTCATTCTCAAAGGAGTAGCAATATACAAGATAGATTATAAAGTGATATCAAATATTCAATGAAAGGATGTTCAATGATAATTCACAAAGTGTAACATAGAAGAAAGTACTATGGAACAAATGTACGCATAATGAAAAGTAAAAACATCCTATAATGGTCATAGAGTAATCTTGTAAAATCTGAATATAAAAGTGGACACTTTGGAAAGATAGATAAATAAGTAGAGGTAAAACATGAATAAGTTTCATCTAGCTTCCAAATGCTTCTACTTAAGTTAATGTTTGCAATGTGGTATTCATTGGTGTGGAGCTCTCATTACCCCTATCATAGCATCTTGAATGGTTAAAGTTTAAAGTGAAAGCAAATATGAGTAATGTGCTTGACAAAGTATGGGTTGAATGCCTCATGCCCCGTGAATACGAGTACCTACACCACGGTGTTACTCAACTCGGGCCACAAAGCAAGTTCAAGTTAAAGTCATTGTAAGTAATATAATAGCGTCATCAAGAGCGTCAACTGGGGTACCTCTTGCCTCAGGACATGGAAACTAGCCCATGTCAAAATGACAAGACAAACAGACAATGAACAATCTCAGCACTCTTTTATTTACTATTTGTATAGCTTTTTATTATGACGTGCATCACTGAATGTTCACTTTGGTGCGCTGTAAATTTCCACCATGAATGATGCATGGCTTAGGTTAGCGGCCCAGGCGTCTCTCTAGCCATTTATACAAACTCCTCAAACTTACTAAGTTTCCGCATTTATTTGGCACCATGATAAGCATCCATAAACAAAAGTACATGATATCAACTAAATATAATTAAGAGCACGTTGAAAGCTTGCCATGTGACAGCACATATGAGCTAACTCCCAACCAAGACTCTTGTCAAGCTCACAACTTCATAATTTTAATCACAATGGTTCATGTTTATTAAGTGCAATAAAAGTAAAGTGTGCATCAAGTTCGTGAGAGCTTTTTAACCAACTTTTCCCATAACAATCAATAACATAAGCATTTTAATTCAGAAGTATAGATAATACAATATAACATGATAAACATACTCGGAATAGCATAAAGCTAATAGGTAGATATGGTGGACTCACTGGAAAAACTTTGGTTGAAGGTGTTGGAAAACAAGTTTTTACTTGTTGGAATTTTTGGGTTAGCAAGAGGGAGAAAGTTGACCGTCTAAATGCATGCATAAGTGTCCATAGAACTAACCAATCCATGTTAAACAAAGTAAAGTAACATTCAGCATCAAAACATGAATAAAAGATAGCTCTTGATAAAACACTTGCAAATTAATACTCATTAAAAAGCACATGAATCATGCAACTATATGTATCTTTTTGAATCAACTCAAACATCCCTTTCCCAATCTTTTTAATAGCATCCAACTTAATTCAACCCAAATTTCCAGTAGCTCTCTCATATATAAATGATAGTGGTGGTCTCACAAATAAAAAACAAACCGAAATAACAAAAATAAAAGACGCTCCAAGTTTATGCGATAAAGTGCATTGATCGAAAAACAGAAGTTAGACGTGTGCAAACCGAGAGTGTGTTGGTCCAGTGGGGTTGTCTCCACATCCCCAAGCTTATGGTCTTCACCATCCTTGGATAACTCTTGGTGCATCTCCTCTAATCCCTGTGAAAAAACTTCAAAACACCGTTTCTCCCATCTCTTTTCTGTGGGGTGACATTAGTAGTGATAGACAAATGAATTGCTTTCTGCATAAAATCCTTAAACAAAAATGTGAAACATGTCCAGAAAGTATATAATGTTGTATGCCTACTTATAAACTCAATTGGATAAAAAAGATTCAAGTTAAAAGTTCAAAGAATGCATCAAACAAAATGGGACAGAATCTGTCCAGAAAAACAGCAGCAGCAAAACGCATTTTTCTACCCTACTTAAATATGTCGAAAAAATCTGAAAAATTCACGCTTACAGAGGATGAAAAGTTGCAATTACAGTTCAAATTTCAGCTCATTCGGAGTTACAGAATAGAAATGAAAAATCATACCGTGCACAGATTCGTGCTGGAATAAAATCTCCGAATACAAATAGCAACTTTTTCAAACCAAAACGGGTAAAACTTGGCACTTTATTAAAAATTCCAGAAACAAAATTAAAAACTAAGTCTCTTGTTACAGCAAGAGGACACAAAGAAAATCAAAAATAAAAACAACCGGGTTGCCTCCCGTAAAGCGCTTTCTTTATAGCCATATAGCTAGGCTTACTTACTTGGTATCAAGATGGTTGGAGTGAGGTGGCTTGGCATCCCCAAGCTTGAATTCTTGTACTTATTCGAAATATGTAGGGTGAGCCCAGGGGTAACATCCCCAAGCTTGAGTGTTTGTCCCTCTTGATCTTTGTTCATCACCCTCAACTCTTCCACTTGAAAATTCTCTTTACACAAAACTCATCATAAAACTTGATTAGAGGGTTAGTGTCTCCATAAATTAAATCCACATAGGTATAGCAAAGACATATCATGAGTTGATTCTAAACATTAACTACTGTTACTATGGTTGCGTATTGTTCATTGATCAAAAGAACCACACAAAACACAAGTAATGAGGCTAATGCAAAATAAAGACAGAATCTGTCAAAAACTGAACAGCCCGCAAAGAGTGAATTTTCAGAGGCACTTACGTTGCTCAAATCAGAAAACTTTTAACTAATGAAATGTGTAATAATACCTGAATATTGCTGTCGTAAAATTTCAGGTCAAAATTCCTCTTCTGTGATTTTTAACATTTTTCGCAGTGAAGCTTAGGAATCTGTTTTCTGGACAGCAAATCACTATTGTCTGATCCCACCTCTCAAAAGAGGTTATTCTTGCCATAAAGATGAAAAATAAGATACAAAGGTGATGTTACAGTAGTAAACAAGCACCTTGACTCAAAAACCAAAACTTAAACTGAAGATAAAAATCAAAAAGAAACAAAATGAACCAAGAAAGAATCAAGAGAAACAAACAAAGAAGAAAGAAAATATTTTTGTTGTTTTTGATTTAGTAAAAAGGCAAAAGAAGAAGCAAATATATACAACATAAACACTCTTTTTATTTGGTTTTAGCTTTGGGAAAAGTTTTAATGATAGAGACTTTGCAATGGTTCCATTGGCATGAACAACACATGTTCAAGGTCGACCCCAACATCTCCATTACTCATCCTTCTCATTTACTTTCCCAAATTTTATATAAAGTGAAAATCTTAAACTAGCAATCAGAAAACAGTAGGTAAAGTTATTTCACATGTTTTCAAGATATGAAGGTGTGCCTAAACAGAATAGGAAATAAAAGCATAAAGAGCACACCATAAAACATTAAACCATTAACTTTTAAGTCTAACTCCTTTCCTATGCATTGGCATTTTATATATGAATAAATAGCAGCAATTTTGTGGTAACCAATGCATGTAATGATCAGTAGGTTGCATTTTAAATAACATAGAAGCATAAAGATAAGTCTTTCTTCCTCTCTCATAATAGTTACAAGTAGTGGAAACAAATTTGACAAAAGAACTATTAGATTGGTGCAACTTTGCAAACTTAGGAACATATAGAGGATTATTAAAACTATCATGTGAGCTATTAGTGTGTTTTCCTCTCTCAAAATAATTGCAAGAAGCACCATAAACATGATGGTTATGGGTGAAATGGTTATTAGTGTAAGATAATTTCAGCCCACATAAGTACTTTTCAACATATAAAAGCTTCTCCTCCATGGTGTGAATAGGAGAGTTCAAAAATAAAGTAGGACTCTCATAAGTAAGAGTATTTTCACACACAGCAAGTATATCATTTTTATCCTCACATAAAGTAGTAACAAGTTCTAAACATGGAGGATCATCAAGCAAAATAGGATCATCATCTAGAGTACTATCATAAAACATGTCTAAACCATACTCCTCATCATTTTTAAAATTATTATCAATAATGTTCTCATTAGGCATAGGTTGATAGTCCTCCTCATCATCAGAATAAAAAAAACAAAGTTTATCATCAACAAAATCTTGAGTGTTACCCTCATCCATAGGTGGTGAAGGTGGAAGTTTCCTCTCTTCATTCTCTAGTTGTTCATCATTTTCAACATCTTCTTGGGGTTGCACGGGCATCCCCAAGCTTAGGTTTTTATCCTCCTCTTCCTGCAAAACATCAGTGCTCTCTTGGGGAGCCTCATTATATTCAACAACATAAATATTTTGAGAGAAGTTGTCTATGCAATATTCAAGAATAAAATCTATCTCTCTTCCAAATTTATTAGCTATAGGGCAAGTTTTATTTTCATGAATGAAGGTTTGCAATTCAAAAGATGCCTTGAAAGTAACAAATTCCTCTACTTGTTCCATTCCTAAATAAGCATAATCACCAGTATGGTAAGATGCAATAACACATTCTTCATGGAACCTACATTGAAATTCAAAATGTTTATCTTTTTGTTCAGAGCAAAAAATACAAGTTACATCATGGTGTAAAAGCAACTCCTCAGCAATATAATTTAATTCCATCATGAAACCTTTTAGTATTTTCCCTTCCTTTGATTCTCTATATTCCTTGGCAATCTTAGCAGCATTCAAGTGTCTAAACAAAGCATCATTTATATCCATACTTATGCCCATAACACGAGTTTTTTTGGTATTTTTCATTTTCTATTTTTTTTTTATATATATAACTGAAAGTAAAACTAAACTAAATGCAAAACTGAAAGTAAACTAGAGTATATGCAAAACTGAAAATAAATATCTAGTGCAAACAAGAATAAAAACTTAAGCGCTACACTCCCCGGCAACGGCGCCAGAAAATGTCTTGATACCCACAAGTATAGGGGATCGTTGAAATCTTCAATGTGTAAGTATAGTATCGATCCCACGAGGAGTAGAAGGTATAAGTATTTATCCTCTCAAATAAGAGTGTCACTTCTCTTATTATCTATGCACTAGACAAACTAAAATGATTAAATGATGCAAGTGTTTTTGGGTTTTTGGCGTAGAGTTTGCAATAAAGTAAAAAGCTGAAAATAAAATATGACAAGTGAAAGCTCTCAAAGAGAGAAAGCCCAATCCTCTATGCAGCGAGAGGACAAGCTCAAGTGTGTGTTTCTTATAAGTGGAGAACGTTCCCAAGGGCTACCTAGACTTCATGGCATAAATATTTCTAGAACAACAAGGTAAGCATTTTGTCAAGTTTTAATCTTCTTTTGGACGGAGCCATAATTAGGGAAAGCTAAATAAATAAACTAAACCCCCTTATGATGGTTCTTATGGCCAAGTAAATGACTGCACAAGAGTTATTAAGACATAGAGTCCCACCATAGCCTTAAACTCTAAGGTCCCCGATACTAATACCCTCATAATGCAACTTCATGACTCGGTCTCAGGTTTACATGTCCTCCCAAGTCTCCCTCACTCCATTACACTACGGTGTTCTCCTATGAGCCCATATAGGTGAAGTGATGTGCAGTCGACGTTCGCACAACACCATCATAGAATTACATAAAAAGATAAACACTAGACAAAATACCAACACATGTCATAAATAAATCATTGCCAATCCATCCTATGCCCCCAGGAACATGAGAGAACTACTCACAACGCGAAGACATGATATGATTCAATGGCATAAGTGATACAACACAATCTGAGAATATAATCTCCCCACAAAACAATGACAAGTAGCAATTCACAAACATGTAGAATAGTACTTAGACAATAGCTAGGGTTCAACAATCTCAAACTATGAGGGGGATGAAGTGGATCACGAAGATGGTGCTGGTCTTGACGGTGGTGTTGATGGAGACTCCGGAGGGGGGATGGAGGAGCCTTCCGGAGGTGATTCCGGCGGCGTTTCCCCCTCCGATCCTCTCCGGCGGCAGCCTTCTGTCTCCTGTTTCGTGGTTTTTGTGTTTCTCCCGCCTCCTTCCAAAAGCCGTCGGGGGACTATTTTTATAGTCGTTTTTAGGTCAAGACGAAGGCACGGGGACGAAGATCGACGGCATCGGAGGCTCGAGGCCCAGAATAGGGGGTCCCACGCGGTCAAGGAATCTGACCGCGTGGGCCCACCTCTTTCGGCCCTCGGGTTTCCGTTTGTTCGCTTCCTTCGCTCCTACGCTTCGTTCCTTCCAAAAATTGACGCCCGTGAAATATTAGGTCATTTGGACGTCGTTTGGGTCCCTGAAAGTCAAAAAGATGGAAAAAGGGGTTTTCTGGTTCTGCAGGGTTAATTCCAAATAAATGGGGAAACTGTGAATTATCCCCTAAAATCATTATAAAACATAAATATAACCCATATATGATGCAAATAAGTTGGAATATAAAGTAATAAAATGTAAAGTTTATGTATGCATTTTACATGCATCACAATGCAACATATAGCGGCCAATGTGAGAACATAGGTCCGGGAAGGTAAATACCGACGTTTGGGATGGTCTGGCCTTGTGCCTTGTTAATGGTCATCGCAATATAATGTTACTGCCATCAGGGAGGGTAGTAATATTCTTATTTTGCTCGCGGGTTTGTCGTTGTCGCTGTAATATTTCCTTTATATTTTGTGTATACCGCTCCCTTTCCCTCAGTTTTTTTAATCTCGTTAGGGTCTAAATAGTGGAAGAAAAAGTCATTATATTGCAATAGAAGTGGGCAATATATTGAAGAAGATGACCATCATTACCTGGTGATGCAGCCATCGGTGTGTATTTAGCATTGGCTGCGGCATCCTTTTTATGTCTGTAGGCTTCACGCCGTTCTTATTAATGTCATCCCTATTTTCTGAATACTGCTCTCTATCCCTCTGCCTTTTTAGCTCTTTAGGATCTACAATACATCGGACAGTTCAGCAGTTTAGCAACTCCAGCGAAACTGAAATTGAGTGTTCTTGTTACGATCTCACCCAAGTATGGGTGTTGCTGATATCCTGGAACAGGGTGCGCGTCCCGTTTGGAGTAGTAGGGCCATACCAATTCCCTCAATCATGTGAATGGCAATAGTATTATACAATTATATTCTAATCCACTTTGGGTATATATTGCATTTAGAGCAGTCCAGCATAACCAGATACGAAATCAACCAGCACAGAGTTTAAATTGTGTTGTTTCATCTCGCAGGAGCGTAGAAATGCTAATGCACTTTCAGATAAATTCAGAGAAATAGCAAATATGCATACTTTCCTGGTACATGGACAGTCTGATTCCCTAGCGACAGGAACATACATCCATGTCTGTAGTCCAGCGAACTAAATCATTCAGATTTGATGTATGTTTTTTGCATTCACCATTACACCTAAAATTTGTACCTTTTAAGTGGTGTAGTATAACGATGTGGCACGCGACGATTTCCTTGTGTAGAACTAATGCAATTCAGGCAACTGACAGAGCATTGGCTCAAATGCAAGTACGAATTCATCTCCACATGCTAGACCACGACATTGTGTTTTCTGATGATCAGGTTAGCAGGTATGGCTCTAGAAAGTCAACGTTGATGGTCTAACTAAAATACGTAGGTGACTAACTTGAGAAATCAACTCATTACATCGGCGACACGACCAAGAGGAGATGAGGACGGGCCAAGAGGGGATGAAGACGGCGACAGATCAGAATTGCCATCCTTCGTCGTCGCGGCAATACCTAGGCGTTGCAGAGGAGTTTGTCGGCGATCGCGTATGATGGGCATACACCAGTTTTCACGAGGAGCTCGACGGCGCGGATGGCGCAGGATGAGCAGCGCGGCAACGACGCGTCTTCACTGCAGAGTTGCCTGGATGGCAGCTACGAATATAGGGGACAAATTGATTTGATTGGCGCTAATTTTGGAGATTTCTTTGACGGTGGCTGGAGCGGATTTTTTTTCTCCCGTTGATTCTGCTTCTTTTGACGTAGCGTTCATGCGGATGGCAGAGTTTTCGTCCGCTCCCGCAATTTGCTTGATGCACACATGGTGCGGGTTAATAGTAGTAGAGATTCAAATATGTTTGCTTGGCTGTAATTGGTCTGTTGTAATTGGTCTGTTGTACTGTATATACGTTAAGTTGGGTGGACTTAGGGATAAATATGTTTGCTTGTTTAATAGTAGTAGAGATTCAAATACAGAAAATAAATTATCTTTCGAATCGTGCGTGAATATCAAAATCCTGTTTTCACGGTTATGCTAGATGCGTCGGGATCTTCAAGACAAGACCACATATCAATATGTGTCGACATTTTTTTCACTGCCTCTCAGTGGGGCAGTGCACTGCCTGCATTTGGTGAGGCAGGGCAATGCCTGCACTGCTTTCGGTGGGGCAGTGCACTGCCTTCGCTGAGAAAGTGTACCGCCTTCGGTGGGGCAGTGCACTGCCTTTTGTGTGGCAGTGCAGGGCAATGCACTGTCTCACAATGCACTGCCCTAAACACCTCTATTGTACTGCGTTCGGTGTATCCATGCCATGCTTTTTAACGGGACGCAACCCAGAACACACGCTACGATAAATACGAACACGAAATATTAGACAAAATTACCAATATAACCCTTTCAAAATTTGTATAAATGTTTAACGTGCCATAAGCGCCGTGACGGATCACAGGAACTGATACACGCTGACCTACTGTAACCTACAAATTATTTCGCAAAAATATTCTGGTCCAGTTTTATTATCACTCGATACTGTACTAGACATTGGATAAAAGGAAATGAAAAGAAAAACAAAAGGAAGAAACGCATGCGCATACAGTCCCGTCACTCACAAAGAGAAACCCATGCACATACATGCACATGCGTGAGCCACCCAATGGCCTCCACGTGTCGCTCCCAACAGTTATTTTTCTAGTCGCTCTCAAGTATAAACCCATGCTCTAATTATTGAGCTGCGACAATTGGACAACCTCTTTTGGATTCCGGATGTTTCCATTGGTGGTGGTTTGGATCCAGCTGCTGCGGGTGGGTTGATCACTATGACTAGTCTTTTTCCTTCTGTATTGTCTTTTTTGCCGTGTATATTTTTTATGTCTCGATAAGTTTTTGTATGTTGGTACCGAGTCTGAATGTAATATCCATGTATTAGGAGTATAATTTGTGTGTTGGTCAAGTAGTACCGCATTAGAAAGTGTAAGATTTATGGAGTCTAATTAATTAGTAGGTTTGCGTATTTTAGGAGTATTGCATTGATTATTCCAAACAAAAGGAGCTGCATACTATTCCCTCCGTTCGGAAAATGATGTCACAAAAATGAACTATAGATAGACCATTTTTGTGACATCCTTTTCCGAACGGAGGGAGTACATACTAGTAGTACTTGGTACATGGTACTGATGTGATGCTCATTCTAGAAGCAAATTTTGGATGCGTAACTAATAAGCTTCTTGAGATAGTTTATAGGTTTACACGGAGTAAGAATCACTATCAACTCCGACACGGGCGACCTGCTCAGTTCCCATTCGCTCGGGTATTACCGGTGTAATACTTAGCCACACCATCAAATCCAAACACATCGTTTTACACCACACGCAGCTACACAAGTGCGTCCCCGAAACAAAGCCGTTAATTAGTCCCATTCCCATATCGAGCACACCGATCGATCGAGAGTATCGCGCTCTTCTAAAGAAAAGGAATAAACTAGCTAGTGACGCAGTTCTGAAACAAGAACCGACGCACGCTAGAAAGCGATGCTCGTCTATATAAACCACTGGAATCAAACGCCATAAGCACACGCGAGCAAGTCTAGCGCATGCAAGCCTAAGCAGCAGCAGGACTGCAGGAGCTTAATCAGTTAGGCCGCCATAGCAATGGCGCACGCTAAGCTCGCAGCTCTGGCCATGCTCATCGTGCTCCTACTGCATGCGTCCACGCCCGCCGTGGCGATCTACGGAATGCCGGCGACGATGAAGCTAAACGATTTTGGTCCTGGAGGGAGCGGTGACGGGCCGTTGGACCGACGACCACTACCACAACAACAACGAGATGCTGGCGGCGCTGTCAACTGGGTGGTACGCCGGCGGGCGCCGGTGCCAGAGGATGATCAGCATCAGGAGCGCGCAAAACGGGCGCACCGTGCTGGCCCGGGTGGTGGACGAGTGCGACTCCAGGCACGGCGGCTGCAAGGACAACATCGTGGACACCTCCATCGCCGTGTGCAAGGCGCTCGGGCTCAACACCAACATCGGCGAGGTGCCGGTCACTTGGTCCGACTCCTGAAACCATGCATCTACCTACCGGTGAATAATGGGAGGGGGCACTCGCAGGTCGCAATGTGTCTTTTATGTTTCAACTAGTACGAACGTACTTACCCTCTTGGCTGGATCGATGATGGAGTACGCAATGAACGAGATTTTTCACTTCAAGGTCGCACGGGAGAACTGTGATCGTATTTCCTATAATCTATGCATGCATTATAATCATGTAAGATTAATAATGTTATGAAAATCTTAGTTGAAACACTAGTATTTCTGATTATATTTTCATGTTGTTATAAAGCTTCACTCCAACCATGCATGCTTACCAATACTGCATAGTACCAGTAGTCAGTAGAGAAGGCTAGAACATGCTTATGTGTGTGAGTACTTTTCTAAACCATTGAGAAATGCTTAACAGGGCACAAATAAATACTCCCGAGCTTCTGAATTCTACACTTGTAGTGGCCGGTGGCGCGAAACTCAGAATCCACCGGATATATTACTAAGCGCATCGTTGATCCGTCTGGATAATTTGATTCTCTATCCAGCTCACGATAACGACAACTCAAGGTAAACAAAAGGGAGAAAATGTGCCTATATCTTGATTCTTACTTCAACCATTAGATGACGTTCAAATTAAAGCCAATACATCGAGATCATATACTTCTGGTTTGTCTTTGAGCGGAACACTCCGAATTTCAGATTCTGATCTTTGTTGAGAAATGGAAAAGGGGACGAGAGCCCAGCTAAAAAGGAGTTTTGACATGCTAATTGCCATAATCAATAGGCGATCAACCGAGTCTTAAAGTGCATTGGTGTTACTAGTTCATGTATGCTTCTTTTTAGTTCATCGATCAAATTCAGCAATTGTGAAAAATTCCCGGCTTGGTTTATGTATATGTTGAGAGTTTATAAACTGAGCTAGGTCACAATCAGTCAAGGTTGTCTACTACGTCATGTTTATTGGATGTTTGCATATAGCCAAATACACGGTCAAATTTGATTTCCATCCTATACTAGATGTTCAGGCTGGCGTCTAAATGTCCGAACTCCGAACCAAAGGACGCAGCCTGATCAGTTATAGCGAGAACAATCAGCAGTGCACAACAATATATGGACACCAACAAATAAAACTGAGACTGTCAACGACATGTATATTAGTACATTCGTATGTCAAACTTACAATATTATAAACCCGCACTACCACCCATAGAAGCAGTTTATCTATTCTTATACTCGACAATGTACCCATCAGCAACGACACTGACACTCGACCTATGATCGATATGCCGCCATTCCAGCGCTCGCTGTGAGTTTCATGCGTCGGACCAGGTGACGGGCACCTCGCCGACGTTGCTGTCGAGCCCGAGCGCCCTCCACACGGCGGCGGAGGTGTCCACAATATTATCCTTGCAGCCATGCCTGGAGTCGCACTCGTCCACCACCCGGGCAAGCACGGTGCGCCCGTTGTGCTTGCTGGTGATGCGGATCGGCTTGTGGCACCGGCGCCCGCCCGCGTACCACCGCGTCGACAGCGCTACGATCAAGTCCTTATCGCTGTGGTACTTGCCATCGCACTCCGCCGGCTCGCCGCCGTTCTCGCCTTTCTGGAACCCATTCACCGTCATGACGCCAGGGGTGCCGCCGCTGGCGCCTGGCGATGGGCAGTGGCCCGGCTTCTTGTGCTTGTGTAGCGTGCCCACTGAGCCGACGTCCTCGCCGCTGCACGGGTCCGGCTTGACGTGGTGCCGGGCCACGGCGAACGTTGACACCTCCAGGAGGATAACGAGCGTGGCCACGGTTGCTATAAGCTTGGTGTTCGCCATGTTTACTAGCTAGCTGATCGAGTTGTGTGTATCTGGTTCAGGGTGCTCCTTTATATAGGCGCACGTAGCTAGCTGCAGACCAAAACTGATCGAGCTTCCAAGTTAATTACTTGTTAGATGAGTACTAGGAACGTTTCCCTGAGTAAGATACTCCCTCGATCGGTGTGCTCGATACAGGCCAAATTAATATGGCTGTATGTTGGATCACGCATGGAAGACAAACTGATTTGGAGCGGAGAAGAGCTCTCTTTTGGATTGCATGTTGTCGCTAATGTTACAGCGGTAATAACTGAAGAGGGAACAGGGCAGGTCGCTCTTGGCACAGAGATGGTACGTATCAGTTTTACCTCTTCAGGTAAGGAAAAAGCCAAAGTCCAAGCTGATTTAATCACGGAGCAGGATACGGCTGGATGAGAACGAGCCAAGTGTACTGGGGATGGTCCAATGTAGTTTTTTCCTAGGAAAAAAAATCGATAGAGTCTCGTCGGAATATTTATGAGTAGTTGATTAGTAACAACCATCTAGAAAAGTTTGGGTACAAGATCATCATCCATTTTTTAGGTAAATACTATTGATCGTGGTCCGATCTTTTGCAAATCGTCGGACCGATCTCTATCCGTCGATTTCCTTTTCATCACGCGGTGAAGAGCTCCACAATTTCCTCCCTGCCCCAATCCACGCACCTCCAAAAAAAAAAGGAATCCACGATCCCCAAATCCCGCACCTGCTCCCACTCTCCCAGTTTCTATCGTTCACGCAACTCGATCCAAATATATATGAGCCATGTCGCCGGCGACCTCGCCTCCCCAACATTCTCCTATATGCCTCCTCCAGCATGGCGTGTCGTGGCTCTCCACAATCCCCAGTACCACGCCGTAGTGAAGTTGCCGAAATAGGTGTCCGCGGTGCCCTTCACCAACGAGGGTTGGGCACGGAGGCTCACATGCGGCGGCAGCCTGCATGTCCCGGCGTGCTACAGCCCTTATCTGCAGCGACCACAGCATGCGTGCAGTGCCTAGATTCTCCATTGACATAGGTCTTATCCATCTAGTTTCTTGTCAATTTCTTAGTTTAGATCTGTAAAATGCAGACGGTTGATACTTGGGATACATTTTTTTGCTACAGGTTGCATGCTGCACTGCGAGACTGCTAGGCATCGGATGGTTCCACCATTCACGATCGCCGTCTCCATTGTCTCAACAACTAGTTATGCGCTTCAAAATTTCTATGCTTCAAATACATAATTGTTATGTTGAGATAGATCTAATTCCTTGCTTAGAAATATTAGTGCTTCCAATTCAAATTTCAGTGCTTCCGATACAAAATGATTTATGTTGAGATAATCTATTTGAAATATCCATGCTTCCTATGTATACTATATGTTTTTATTTGGTATAGATAGTTTGCGACATATAACCATGATTCTTCCTTCTTGATTTTTGTTATTGGCATTTTTCAGTACCATTAGTAATTTAAATATTGTCCTCCTGTACTAGTTATATTTTCAGGCTTCGAAGCTTCTACATGGTACTAGTTATGTTGAGATAGCATAAGATTGATGCTTCCAAAGCATGTGTGTGTTTTTTTCCTTGAGAGTTTGGATAAGTAGAACCATGTTTCTACCTTCTTGCATTTGATTTTTAAAATTTCAATATAATTATATTTTAGATATTGCCCATGCTTCCTACATTTCACATATTTGCTCATGATTCAAGTCACCACATTACAGATAACCTTTTTTTCCAACTGCTGCTATATGTCGATTTCCACGGTGAGCATGGCGAGGTCAAAATAATGCTGGTCAATGTCTCATGTTTGAACCACTGGTATTAGCGACTTTTCATGCCGCCAGAAGCATACTAGTGTGCTGCTCCTACTACCATTGGTGCCCTTCACCAGCGGGTGTAGGAACTTCAAGAGGCACGGAGGGTTACCAGCAGTGTCATGTGGTCGTTGTTGCAGGTCATCAGCGAGCCTCTGATGTACGCCGCCAGACATCACCATCGTCAAAGATATAGACTAGTGCTTCGATGATCTTGTAGGTTGGAGAAGGTGGACTGTGGGTGAGTATTGTGACAAACCATGTGACAAATTCTTATTGTACTTGGAAGCAAATTCTGATATTATTGGAAGAAACTTATATCTTCTATACACAATATTTATGATAGAAGCAAATACTTTGTTCATTTTAAGCAAATATTGTTTTCTTCGGAAGCAGATTATATGCTCTTTTGAAACCAATGTTGATTGGAACAAATGCTTGTTAATTGGAAGCAAGCACTATCTGCTTTCTAAGAAAATTATATTCTCTCTTGGATGCATGTTGATACTAAAGAATATTTGTTGCATCTTTTCTAGCCTTGGAAGCAATCTCGCCAGCCAATAGTAGCAAAACATTCTTGGTAGGAAGCAAATTAAGTTGCATGGACAAGAAAAACACCATGGTTGAAAATAACAGTTAGATCGGTCATGATTATTCCAAGGAAATACTCCATTAAATTGCTTCCACTAATGGAAAAAATGATTCCAAAAACAAAATTGCTTCAATGGTACAAAATAGGTTGTGGTTAGTGGAAAATAATAATTGATTTGCTATATTTTATTACTCGGAAACAACTCATAATTTCCCAACATTATTTCCTGAAAATAAGGAGTTGTTTTGGATAGATAGGCGGTTTTATAGGAAGCAGTTAACAGGAACGTAATCAAAGCTAACTACCAGGCCCACGCATGCATGATGTTCAGGAATCACACGATCTGTTTGCATACATATAAAGAACTTGTAAGTCAATCCGTTCCAAATTATTATATTCTTATTATCATTTTTTTATCCGTAGAACTACGTACTTTGCCAAGTGAAAATATGGCTTTTGATGAGTAAGTGAGCTTCTGCAACAGGGGGTTATACAATTTGATTGTGGTAGTTCACTAACACTAACAAGGAAGGTCAAGAAAAAAACACAAGCAAGCAGGCCGGTCGATCTAAGCTTATAACTCTGTTTCAGACATTGATGAGTAAGTGGGCAGTGGGGTTCTTTTAACAACAGGGGTCATACAATTTAGCACACTCTTGAAAGAAGGAATGACTTATAAAGGAATTTCAGACTTTCAGTTATCCAATGCAATACACATGCCAGAGCAACAGGTAAGATCGCTCAGAACTTCCAGTGATTGACTAAATGCAGAGCTAAAGGTAGTAATGGAAATATGGAATCAGTCGTAGCTAGTGCCAAAACTGTTGCCCTGCTCAGGTTATAGTAAAGAAGCAGGGCTCAGAATCAAATGATTAGATGCCATGCCCACTTCAGACTTAGCATTGATATCATTCGGTGTTTTCATTTAACTTTACAAGCCTAGAAAAGTAGCCACGCTAGTGTGAAATGCATACCTGCATTAGTAGCGAGAGACAATAGAACGCTCACTCTTCCACTGCAACACTTCAATCAGGCAGGAGAACCATTTAATGAAATTTAATACTTAGAAAATAATTCAATTTGCATATTTAGGAACTCAATAGATAACTTGAAATTCTCGGTAATGGACAAGAAGGTTCTACAAGATAACATTCCACTCCACAAAAACCATAAGATGCTCACACATAGATTTACTTGGACAGCAACCTAGAAATGTATCAGTCTGGACAGAGTTTGGAGAATGGCCATGGACAGTTCAACCAAAACAAGAATTAAAAACAGAAATGAATGGTGCAGTCTTTAAGGTTATTGTCTTACCCTAAGGCCCTAACCAAGAAAGAAGATGAAATAAATATGATTTCTAGGTTTGTCAAGCTGCATAATATTTGAAACCATAAATGGAAGGCCATGCAGGTTTTAAAAAGACAATAATGCTTCTTCATCATCTGTATATATGCTGCAATATAGACTGGAGAATCCACATGTAAAGCATTTCAAATCTTCAAATGCATAAAAACAGGGCAACATAAATGTTTAGCATCAATAGATAAAAATATGTGAATCTAAGATATTTATTTGCATACAGTGAAGGGGACAGTGAGGTGAAAATGCAAATATAGATTATGCAAGACATTGTCTTACATTTACCCATATCAATTAGTACAGCTTACCAACATTGAATAACTGGTACTACATGAAAGAGAACAGATTACTCCCGAAGTATTAGCCTTACAAAGTCATGCACCCGAAGAACAACATATAGAAATACCAATGAGGGCAACATAAATATTTACACAGAAGATAATAAATTGTATACAATAAAGGGGAATAATGAGGTGACCATGCAAATACAGATTATACAAGACAATGTACTATCACCATCTTACATTTACCCCCACATCAATTAGTACAGCTTACCAACATTGAATAGTTGGTACTACTACATCACAGAGAATAGATTAAATGACTAGGTTCATTGACACAACTAAGTGTTAGCCTTACAAAGTCTTGTCTCACCAACATTATTCAAAACCAGAAAAAGGCATGCACCCGAACAACAACATATAGAAATACCAAACTGTAGACATAAGAATTGGGGACATTTCCAAGCCTGTGTAATAAAATTAGAAGAATAGGTCCATACCAACAACTGATACTTGTTGCCTTGCTAAGATTGTGAAGCTGCACTGACTCTTAGTGACGGTCACTCCGCAAAACAGGGAGTATAAGGTAGACCACCCAAGAATTCTTCAGAAGTGCAGATAACATGCACTTTCTGATTATCCATATCATATGACACTGTCATCTCCTCCCCATCAGTAAGAAAAATCAAATTACACTCCGGATGAATTGCAAACATTGTATAGGACTCGACATCTTTGTGACAATGCCTTCTGAACAGTTCCAGAACGTTAACAGTGTGCTTCAGGGTCCACTTTCCTCTATCATAATCGTCAAGAACCCAAACAGAGAGTTGGCAATCATGATGATAATCTATCCGCCACGCGTGCAAGCGTCCCTGAGACTGACCAATGGAAGCAACAGCATTATCATAGCTGTTCGGCATGATGCCTGGTATTTCAATTTTCCTCCAAATTTTGCCCTCCGTGTCGACTGTAGCTACCGAGGAATGATGGGTGGCCAAATGCATAATCCCATTCAGGAAGACACTTTCAGGATTACCAACCAGGGTAGTTCTGTTACCCCACTGACTCTCCACGAAAGTCCATCGTCCAGCATCCGACGAGTAGATGGCCACCTCTCCAAACCTGTCGCAATAACTTCTCAGGGGCGCAAACACCACAAATCGGGACGGAGCGGCTCTATCGAAACCCAAGAAGATATTACTCGGGTCCAAAATAACAAGGTGACCACCATCCTCTTGGTCCGGGGAAACCAGAGGAGGCAACACAATCCACTTCTCGGTTGCAGGATTGCACACAACGTAGTCATATTCATCTCCCTGTGCAGGCGATCTCCAGCATTGGCAGAGGAGAAGGCTGTTGCAGCATTTCTCGACCATGATGCGTTTGTACCTCTTGTGTAGGAAAGGCAGGGAGGGGTCGACCATCGGCGGGCCTCTCCCGGACAGATTGTGGAACTTGAGGCCGTCGAGGCCGAAGTGGAAGAAGCCGGACAGGGTCTGGGGCGACCTCCTGCGGATGTCGGTGGAGGAGCAGAGAGCCAGCCACGGCTTGGACACGCACTTGAAGCGGCGGAGCGACTTGTACGGCACCCGCGATAGGATCTCGACGAGGGCGTCCTCCGGGAGGCTCGCCATGGGCTGCTGCTGCTGCTCGTCCTCGTGCTGCTCCTACACATGGTGGAGAGGTTCGATTCAGGTTAATGAAAGGCTTCCCTGATAAGTTTGTTTGGTGGACTAAAGCTGTAGTTCAAGGGGGGAGTGTGTGTGTTGTGGTTAATGACAAGTTAGATCCGTACTTTCAAACTAAGAAATGTTGAGACAAGGGGATCCGTTTTTTCGCCCATTATGTTTAATATGGCAGCTGATGTCTTGGATATTCTAGTTCAAAGAGCACAAGATAATGGGTTGTTAAAAGGTCTAGCTAGTGATCTGCTGGATGAGGGTGTAGCGCTCATCCAGTATGCTGATGATACGATCTTTTTATTTGAAGATGATTTAGAAGGAGCAAGAAACCTGAAGTTTATTTTATGTATTTTAGAACAGTTGACTGGTCTTAAAATCAACTTTCACAAGGGCGAGATTAATTGTTTTGGAGAAGCTATACAGAAACAAGATCAGTATGCGTTTATTTTTACTTGTAAAACTGGTAATTTTCCTTTTAGATACCTTGGGTACCTATGCATTATAAGAAACTTTCCAACGCGGATTGGAAGGATTCGGAAGACAAAGTAGAAGAAAAAAGCAGCTTCTTGGAAAGGAAATTTTGTTTCCATTGGAAGTAGATTGGTGCTGGTAGAAACTTGTCTTAGCAATGTTCCTAGCTACTTAATGTCTTTTTTCAAAGTGCCAATTGGTGTTGGTATGAGGTATGATTTCTTTAGACCTAGATTGTTGTGGCAGGAGAGAAAAAGGGGTTCGCAAGTACCACTTAGTTGAGTGGGAGGATGTTTGTAGACCGAGAGATTTAGGTGGTTTGGGAGTTACTAACATCCAAACTAAGAACACTAGTTTACTTTGTAAATGGATTTGGAAGTAAGAAAATGAAGATGGTAAATGGCAGGAGCTGCTTAGAGTAAAGCATCTCCTGCGCATTCGCATTTCCGGTCTGGCATTATTTCAGTTAAAGATGTTTTCTATAGTTGTTGCCAAAGGATCCTTGGTGACGGGAAGAAAACTAGAAATTGGGGGCGGGGCTCCTTTTATGAAAAAAAAATATCGATTCAGATTCCCGGAGATCCCTTTATTAGATCGAAGATCGAAAACTGAGAGAGCAGCGGAGCAAACCTCAGTTGATCTCTCAGATGAGGGCTGCGGCGGCGATGACTGAGATGGAAGGTCCCTGTCGTGGCCTAGGTGGCCGGTCGCCGGCGGGTTGCCCTGGTTCTTGCAGGCATCTTCCGCTGCTCCAGCTCCTCCTGGCCGCATCGCCCACTCCCTGGCTCGCGGATCAGTGCCCCGAGGCCCTCGACTCGGCCGTGGCCGGCTGGCGGCGCAGGTCGCCGGACGCCGGGCTCCCCGGCTACGGCCTACGGGAAGAGGAACGCCGGAACAGAGTGACACCTTTCCTTTGTGGTTGGGAACACCGGAACAGAGTGGACTTTGTTTGACGGCGTGAGAAGTGATGAAAAGGATGGGACTTCTTTTTTCGCGTGGGAACTTGAATGAGCTCAGCTCGTGCTCATGAATTTGTGTGTGATGGTTGTTTGCATCCACTAATTTTGTCTCTCTGAAACTTCCACTATTTTGTATCCCCAGGTTTTGGCTCTTTTTATGTTAACCTCATCGAAACTAATGATAATTTAGGACATTTAATTGGACAGAGTTATCTTATCTTATATCAGCCACATAATGAACAGTGAGTTATTTTCTAGTGTTGTCTCTATTAACAAGATATCCAGAGAGAGCTATTGTTGCTATAAGATTATCTCCTCATCAAAAAAGGTAAGCCTCGGGATGTTCTCACTTAGGGCATCTCCAGCCGTCCCCCCCAGGGCCGATTTTAGCGCCGTTTTGGACTGGGAGCGCCGTTTTTGGCCCAGTCGCCCCCCCCCCCCCCCCCCCAGGAGCCCAAATAGCGCCGGATCGGCGGAAATTAGCGCCGGCGCTCCCAGGCCAAACCCAGCCCACCGGGTTCGGCCTGGGGGGTAACAGCGCGCGTGGGCCAGCGCTGTCGGCGTGATAGCACATATCCCACCCCCGCGCCGCTTTCTTTTCCCCATCTCTCGCGTCGCCGCCGGCACCACCCCTCCCCTCCGCCGCATACAACTAGCTAGGAAGTCTCCGCCTTCTCGCCCAATCCTCCGCCGCCCCTCCTCCCTCCGCTGTCATCTCGCCACAAAGAAGACTCTCGGGAAGGTTCGCCCCCACCTTGCCTACTAGGTGTTCGGCGATTTGTCCGCCCAACCATGGACTCCGACGACGAGGATCTGCTCGCCGAACTGCTCGACGAGGAAGCCCAGGCCGACATCGACGATGAAGAGCACCTGCTCGTCCTCGCCTGCCTTTCCGGCCTGCTCGACAAGGCGAAGCCGCGGCGTGGTGGCTCAAAGCCCGGTCGCTGCAAGAGCAAGCCGAGGCAGCGCTACGAAGGCTACTGCATCCTCTACTCCGACTACTTCGCCGAGCACCCCACGCAGGACGAGGCTGTGTTTCGGCGCCGCTTCAGGATGAAACGGCAACTCTTCCTCGACAACATGCATGCCATCCGAGAGTTCGACACCTACTTCAAGCTGAAGACGGATTGCACCGGCACGGTAGGCTTTACCTCAATTCAGAAGTGCACGGTGGCGATGAGATTGCTTGCATACGGTGCTCCCGCTGACGCTCAGGATGACTATCTGCGCATGTCCGAGTCTTGCGCCATTGAATGCTTGAACAGGTACTGCAGGGCAGTGGTGGTAGTGTTTGGGCCAAAATACTTGCGATCACCCAATGCGGATGATACTGCCCGGATCCTGTCCACCAATGAAGCAAAGAGGCTTCCCAGGGATGCTTGGAAGCATCGACTGCATGCATTGGCAATGGAAGAACTGTCCATTTAAATGGCAGGGCATGTACAAGGGGCACAAAGGAGCTTGCAGTGTCATTCTTGAGGCTGTGGCTACAGAAGATCTGTGGATTTGGCATGCCTTCTTTGGAATGCCAGGAACACACAACGATATCAATGTTCTGCAGTGCTCAAATGTGTTTAGCAGCCTTGTTGAGGGTCATGCTCCCCCGGTGAACTATGAGATCAATGGGCACCAGTACACCAAGGGCTACTATCTTGCAGATGGCATCTACCCAAAGTGGTCAACATTTGTGAAGACCATCTCCAACTCTGTGCCAGGAAGTGCGAAAGCTTGGTTTTCCAAGTGCCAGGAGGCTTGCAGGAAGGATGTTGAGCGGGCATTTGGTGCGCTGCAGTCTAGATTCGCTGTTGTCCGGTACCCAGCTCTGACTTGGTCCAAGGCCAACATGTCTGAGGTGATGAACTGTTGTGTGATCTTGCACAACATGATCATTGAGAGCGAGCGGGATGATCCGGTGGCTGACACTGAGTACTACAGGCAGGGTCCTCTTGCAGATGTTGATCACCAGGTGCCGGCAACATGGGCAAACTTCATGACTATGCGCCAGGAGATTCGAGACTCCATGGTGCATACACAGCTGCAGAATGATCTGGTGGAGCACCTGTGGAGGCGCAAAGGCAATGGCCATGCCGATGCCTAGTTTGTTCTATTTGCTTGCATTGTTGAACTATTTGTCTATGGATTTGTATGTTGAACTATTTGTGTGTGGATTTGTATGTTGAACTATTTGTGTGTTGATTTGTATGCCGAAAGTTTGGCCGAAACTTGGCCGAAAGTTAATGTGTCGGTTGATTTGTATGTTGAAAATTTGGCCGAAAATTGGCCGGCTGGGTTCGGCCTGGGTTCGGCGACTGGGAAAACGCCGAACCCAGGACGTCAATTTGCGCCGGCGTTCCCCCAGGCCGTCCAAAAAGGCGCCGTTTTTCGGCCTGGGGGGGGGGGCGAATGGCTGGAGATGCCCTTAGGAGGAACGATTAATGCTTGAGAGACCTTTTTCTGAAAAAGAAATACATGATGCTATCATGGGCTCGTATGCAGCAGGTGCTCCGGGCCCTGACGGCTTTTCCTTTTTGTTTTACCAAACCTTTTGGCATATAATCAAAAGATGATTTTATGACGTTGGTCAGGGATTTTGAGAATGACACTTTGGATGTTGCTAGACTCAACTATTCGATAATTACTCTTATCCCTAAAGAAGCTGACGCGAGAGACCTTAAAAAAATCAGGCCAATTAGTTTGGGGAACTGCAGTTTGAAAATTATCACCAAAGCCATGACTAACAAGATTGCTCCTGTTGGTGATAGGATCATTGCTAAAAACCAGACAACTTTCATCAAAATTCGATTTATTCTAGAAAGTGTAGTGGCTGCCCATGAGGTAATTCATGAGGTCCATTCGAAGAAGCTCTCTGGTCTGGTTTTAAAACTCGACTATGAGAAGGCTTATGATAGGATTGATTGGAGTTTCCTTGACATGATGCTAGAATCTAGAGGTTTTGGTCCTATATGGAGAAAGAGAATCAAGTCTAACCTTGTTTGTGGATCTTTCTATGTCAGGATTAATGATATTGATAGTAGTTATTTTGTGGCTGGGAAAGGTTCTTAAGCAGGGTGACCCCCTTTCTCCCATCTTGTTTAACTTGGTTGGAGATGTTTTTACTAAAATGTTAACAAAGGCGGCCAACGCTCATCTTATCCAAGGGCTTTTGAATCCAGTTATTCCGGGAGGTGTCATCAGCCTCCAATACGCTGATGACACCATCTTATTCCTTGAAAAAATATTGATATGGCTAGAAACTTAAAATGGATTCTGACCAATTTCGAACAAATGTCTGGTATGCGGGTTAATTATCATAAGAGTGAACTCATACCTATTAACGTTGAACCTGATGAGGCTAACCTCTTTGCTCAGGTTTTTGGTTGAAAGGTTGGGGATTTTCCTTTTGTTTACCTAGGTCTACCCCTACATTATGCTAAATTAAGGAGGGAAGATTTACAACCGATAATTGATAAAATCATTAAAAGGATTGCGGGGTGGATGGGTAAGCTTCTTTCGTATAAATCTCGGATCATTCTGTTGCAGGCCTGTGTGGCCAGCATCCCCATGTATCTACCGTCAATGATTAAGTTTCCAAAATGGGCTATAAAAGCTATTAACTCCCAGATGTCACTTTTTTTTTGGAAAGACACTGATGTCTCTTCTAAGTATCATCTGGTTAATTTTGAAACAATTTGTCAGAAAAAGGAATACAGCGGTTTGGGTATTCAGAATCTTAGAGAATTTAACCTGTGTTTACTGGCTTCTTGGATTCGGAGACACCAACTGGATAAACATAAAATTTGGCGACAGATAGTTGACTATAAATATAATCTCACTCCCAATGTGCTCAGAGCTAAACCGGTCCGATGTTCTCCTTTTTGGAAAGGAATCATTTGGGCTGCCTCTGCAGCTAACATGGGATATCGTTGGTGATTAGGTGATGGTAAGAAGATTTATTTTGGGAAGACATATGGATAGGTCATTGTTCACTTGCTACCCTATTTTGGGAACTCTATATAATTATTAATGAACAAAACTACACAGTGGCTGAAGCCTGGGATGGCACAGACTTAAGATTTACCTTTAGAAGAACTGTTTCACCACGTGTGTATGCTAGTTGGTTGGAATTGGTTGCCTTGATTGAAAATGTGCAATTCTTTGAGGAAGAGGATACGCATATCTGGATGTTCCATCCGTCTGGGCAATACACAGTTAAGTCGTTTTATGGTGTGATTAACAATCGTGGGGTGGTCTCTGTGCACACTCCAGCTGTCTGGAAGTTGCACATACCTCCCAGGATCCATGTCTTTTTGTGGTTGCTAGCGAATAACAAAATTCTTACGAGGGCTAACCTGAGTAAGAGACGACATGTGGATGATGTAACTTGTTTATTTTGCTCTGAAACTAAAACTGCACATCACTTGTTTTTTGATTGTGTGGTTGCTAAACATGTTTGGACAGTTATGTCTGAAGTTGTAGATAAACTTGTCGGCTGTGACTTTGAATCCATTGCTAGATGGTGGATTAGTGAAGATAAAAACTTTGTGGTTAGTATATTCACTTCTGCCGCTCTTTGGGGGATTTGGACAATAAGGAATAACATGTGTTTTCATGCCCTAAACTGGCCAGGTGTGGGAGAAGTCCTTCGAAGAATTGGTGCATTTATCAAAAGTTGGAAGATCCTCTGCCTCGACAAGCACTCAAGTCTGATGGATGCAAACATACAGAAGCACGACTCCAAGAGAGGAGAGTTACTCAGGATAGCTTGGATGTGAGCATGATGATGCTGAAGATGGTGCCAGGGGCTTTCGAGAGCTGGAAACAGGAGCGAAACTGATATTTCAGGAGTTGCATTTGGAACCAATCCCTGCATCTTGACCAGCTTGCCATTGTGTTTGAATTCCAAAGTCTTTCTGAGCCAGTCGCATAACATAGGACTGCAAGTGGTCAACCAATCCATCCCCAGAATTGCATCATATGCACCCACCTCCAGAATACGCATTGTGTCAGAGAACATATGGCCTTCATACTCCCACTGTAGTTGTTCGACCTGAGTATCACAATGCATCACATGACCGTTTGCTACTTTCACTGCGACGGATGGTACACTCGATATAGTACAGCCTGCTTTCTCAGCAAAACTCCGAGTGACAAAGGTGTGGGAACTGCCTGAATCTACTAAGAGAATCATCACATGTTTCCCAACACGTGCTCTGATGCAAACTGTGTTAGCAGTCTCTGTCCCAGCTAATGCATCCAAGGATAAATGACAACAAATAGCCGGGACGTCTGTTTCTTTAAGCAATTCCAAAGCCAGTACTGCTTCATCAGATAAAACTTCACCAAACTCTCCGACTTCAATTGTCAACAGTTGTCCAGAGCGTTTGCATTGGTGTTCCTTGGAGTAATTGTCTCCACACTTGAAACAGAGGTTGTTAGCGCGCCTGAAATCACGCAACTGTCGCTCACGATTGAAATCATCGTTTCCCTGCTTACGAGGCCAGTCACCTTTAACCACTGCATTGGCTGTTCGAGGATGTTTCGTTGGTGCTGAAGGTTTTGCTCTGGGTCTTATGATCACAATCTCTTCTTCCTGAAAACGAGCCAGAGATGCTTCCCGAGTGATGCTAGTGGGTGCCTGCAACCAAACTGCGACTTGAATCTCATCGCACAAACCAAACATGAAGTGGGACACAAACCAACGTGTGCTAAGCGTCTCATCCACCGCTAACAGATGGTACATGCATTCTTCAACTTTACCCGCCCAAACCAGAACAAAGAAGACCCTACTACGGTTAGGGTTAGAGATATCTTGTAATCTAGAGTCAATCAAGTACAGCTTTCATAATGTTCAGATTATAGATTTCAAACCTATCCAAAGATAGGACAAAATCTTGGAAAACAAACCATAGCTACAACTTCCCCTACTTCCACCCGAACGGAGCTCGAGCTGCTCCTTTGATAACCACCGCGTCACCGCAAATTACTCAAACCAATGGTCACTAAAAAGGTGCTCTTTCTACAGAAGAAAATACATTGGCCAAGAGGGTTTGAGAAACAATCATGGTTATAGAAAGTTCGATAAAACAAAAACCTCTGGAATATTCAACAGAAATACTACAAAGTGAGCCATTCACAAAAAGGCATGATATTTGTCTTTTTGGTACAATAGGCAAGTGATCATTTTGTTTGTACTTCTGCAAACTTTTAAGTCTTGTTTTGAAAAGCGGTATTACAATTTACAATGACATAATTCCAATGAAAATCTCTGACAACTACATGAGTATAGGGAGTGCGAAAAAATGAGTGCAATTAATCATCCTATTTATGTAAAAAGACATGAGAAGTTTGCTTATCCTTTATATGGTCTTAAATTTTCGATGTTTTTCTTGTGATTTTCTTGTCACTGCATTCCTAACCTCTGGATTTATTTCCATATCATAATTTTCAAATCCTCAAGATACAAAACCACCATCCAACATCGTAATAGGGTTCAAGAACAACATATTTAAAATGCTTAAAGTCCAAAAATATACACGTTATAGTTTAAAGATCAAGTCGGATCAAACAAAATAGTTCAAGGTTCAGGACACATCTCGCTTAGAACATCTCCAACAAAGGCTGAAAAACAAACGAGTGCTGGAAAAACCGCCAATATAGTGCGCGAAGTCTTGGCGCGCGAAAACAGCGCGCGCGGGGAATAAAGAGGCAGCGCTCGCACTATATATTGCGCGCCGCCAACCGACGCTGAACCTTTGTACTCCCTACCGCTCCTCTCCTCCTCTGCTCCCTCTTCCGTGTGCTCCGAGATGTCTCCGCGCCGCCGCGGCCCGCTGAGCACGTCCGGCTACCATGGTGTGCGCGTGCCCGTCGGGGACGAACTACGTGGAGATTCGAGCCGGCGACTGCCTCCCGCTCGGCACCTACGTGGCGGCACGAGGCGGCACGCGCATACGACACGGCAGCATGGCGGCTCGGGCGGACGCGCCGCGACATGGATTTTCACGATGTGTGGACCCACGAACAGGCACAGAAACTCGCTCCTCCGCCGCACCTCGTCACCGCCGAAGACGCCAGCGCCATCGCCAGCAGGAGCATCGCCTCCTCATCGCTGAGGCGGACGAGCGTGCCATGGTGGCGTGGAGGTAGCAGTTCCCTCAAGATGTGGCGGACGAGCACGCGCTTTGGTCGCAGAGGAGGGCCGAGAGGATCGTTTTGCGTCGGGCGGACAAGCAGGCGCAGAAGGCCTTCACCGAAGCCGACCACCATCGACGACAAGGATCCGAAGTGGGACGATCTCTGGACGTCGTCCGAGTACACCACCTCGAAGGAGGAGTAGTTTGAGAACTAGTTTATCCGTTTTAGTCTACTTTATTTCAGTACTATGAACTATCCCTGTGGACTATGAACTATGCAATATATTTTCTTTTCATTCTATTTTTTTGCTCAGTTTGATCTTGTTTTCATCCATTTAGTTGGAAAAACATGTTTGTAGCGCGCTGCTGGAAAAGCTAGTACGCAGCACGCTAAGATTTTTTAGCGCGCGCCATTATAGCGCCTCTGTTGGAAAAAAGCTCTTAGTTTTCATATTTTGAGTTGCTATAGCGCAAGTTGTCTCTTTCATTCCCCTTCACCTCTTCTTTAGCCAAATTCGCAATTCATTTTCCTTGTGGTGCTACCAACCACAATTTTTTTCTCGAAACATAGCTAAACTTCAATGCCGCACACACGCATAAAGTGGACTACTGCTCTAGCAAGGAATCACTTGGAAAACCAGCTCAAATTATCCAAATTGCAAGATAGAGGTAAGTTAACTAACACTAATCTCTCCATACTGTTCATTTCATCCGTTGATGAGTAAGTGGCCCCAGTGGGGTTTTCGTTAGCAACAGCGGTCATACAATTTAGTAGAAAAACTACCTCTTGAAAGAATGATGACTCAAAAGGAATTTAAGATTTTCAGTTGTCCAATGCAATGCACATGCCAAAGCAACAGGTAAGATTGCTTAGAACTTCTAAGATATGACTGAATGCAGTGCTAAAGGTAGTAATGGAATCCATCCTAATGCCAAAACTGTTGCTGTGCGCAGCTTCTAGTAAAGAGCAGAGCGTAAAATAAAATAATAAATAGCAATAAGTTCAGAACTAAGTTGTCGTAAGAACTTGCATGATTTAGATGTGATGCCCACATCAGACTTGACAATGATTTCAGTCTTTTTTTCATTTAACTTTACGAGTCTAGAAATTAGCCACGCTAGAGTGAAATATGCATGCCTGCCTTAGAGCATCTCCAACCGGAGGCCCCAAACCCATCCCAAACGTCCGGGCGGACAGCCCGGACAGGGTTTGGGCTAAAAACCACCACCCAAAGGAGGCCCTCAAAGCCACCCCAAACGTCCGGGCGGTCCGGCATACCCCAAACCCAGCCCATATGTGGGGAGGGTTTGGGGAGGTCCGGACGCACCCGGACAGGCCGCCACGTCGGACGCGGCCCAAGACGACCCCACATATATCCACAAATTCCCCACCCCGGTCGGAACCCTAGCTCTCACTCTCCTCCCATCCCCTTTCCACTCCAACTCTCCTCCGTCCGCAGCTTCGACAATGGCCGGCTCCGGCAGCGATTCGACGGCCGAGCTGTACTGGCATGCGTTCGCGGAGGAGGAGATTGGGAGCTGCCCCGGGCCGGATGCCGCGGCGCCGTCTTCGGTGGCGGCGGCTCTTTGCAACGGCGCTGCGGGCAGTTCCGCCGCCACCGCCGCCGCCGCGTCCAACGAACCAGTGGCGACGCTTCCGCAGGTTCGCGCCTCCTTACCCCAATGTACATTTTAAGAGCCGATGTCCGATCCGTAATTTAGGAATTTGATGTTTGATGTACTCCGTAGGCCGTTCCTAGAGGTCCAGCGTACTCCGTCGGCGATGATAAGGTGTTGTGCAATGCGTGGTTGTCCACCCCGGAGGATTGTCAGACCGGAATCCACCACCGTGCTTCGTTTTGGGGCCGGATCGGTCAAGTTTTCAATGCAAACTCGGAAATTTTCCGCAACGAGGCCTCCCTCCGCCATAGATGGCAAAACATAGTGGCGGAAGTCAACAAGTTCGCCGGATGCTTTGCTCAAATGGGATCCGTAAGTTTTTATTGTTAAATTTTCTTCAATGCCGGATCCATTAGCTACGATTACCTATTTCATTTTCATAGATGGAGGATGACGTCCTACTGTACAACGCACTTGGGGGGAGGCCGGAGACGACGGAGTGGAAGTTCGGCCATTGTTGGGAAGTACTGAAGGATATCCCGATGGTGGACTACACGCCGGATGAGGAGAGGAGAGACATGATCCGCCGAGTGGAGAGCCAGGCTCGACAGGCACGCCGTGCTCGGCAAAGGGAACGGGAACGTGTAGAGGCCACCGCTCAAGCACGCCAACAGCAAGAGGAAGCCATCGCGAGAGCGGTCGCCATAGCGGTGGAAGCTGAACGTGAAGCCAACGCCGCATGGGACCTGGAACGTCAAGCCAGGGTTCGCCGGGCACGTCGTCGTCGCCAAAGAGAACGTGCCGCAGCGGAGGACGGCCGGGTTCTCCATGATCTGTGAGAGCGTGCCTCCGCTCTGGTGTGTCCAATGTACTGTGTCCGATTAATTTCTGTGTTGAACTATGTCCGTGGATGTTTGAACTATGTTTATTCGTATGATCTTTGAACTATGATCCATCATTTTGACCTACGTTGCATGTCAATATGGTTTTGGGGGGGATTATTTGGGGGTTATGGTTGTATGACACCAATTTTGGGGGTTGTCCGGTCACTGTCCGCGGACGTGTCCGGACGCGTCTGGGCACAGTTTGGGAGCCGGATTTGGGGGCTCCGCTTGGAGATGCTCTTAGTAGCCAGATACAAGACAGTCTGAGTGCTCAGATCTTCCACTGCTACACTCGAATCAGAAGAGCAGAACCGTTTGATAAAAGTTAATAATTAGAAGGTACAATTTGCATATTTAGGAACTTAAACTCAATAGACGATTTAAAATTCGGAAAATGGACAAGAAAGTTTTGTAAGATAACATTATGGTCTAACAATATCATAAGATGCTCACAAGCAGATTTACTCAGACAGCAACCTAGAAAAATATCAGTCTGAACAGAATTCACGTAAGAGAATGGTCATGGACAGCTCAATAAAAAATAAGAACAACAAACACACTAGGTCGGGATAAGTGATATAGCGATGAAAGGTGCACTTGTACAAACATATCAATGATTGAATCATGTTATTCTCCCTAAGGCCATAAGCAAGAAATATGTTTTCTAGATATGTCAAGCTGTATAAAATTTTAAACCATCAATGGGAGGCCATGCAAGTCTAAAAAAACGCAATGATACTTATTTATCCTCTTTGTATATGCTGCAATATAGAAGAGATAATCAACAGGTGAAGCATTTCAAATCTTGAAAATGCATAAAAACAGATCAATGTCACTATTTAGTATCGATGGATAACAAGCTGCATATAGAAGATATTCGCCCACATAAAATAAATGGAAATAAGGAGGTGAAAATACAAACAGTTTCAAACAAAGATTATGTAAGATAATGTACTCAAACTGTCTTACATTTACCTCACATCAAGAGCCAACAAGTGGTCACGATAGTTAGCACTACATGACAGCAAATAGATCATATGACACAACTAAGCATTACCCTTACGAAGTCTTGGCTAAATAACATTGTGTAAAGCCACAATAAGGCATGCACCAGAACAACAACAGACATGAATATCAAACTGTAGACATAGGAGTTGGGACATATCCAGCCGGTGCCATAAAACTAGAAGATTAGGTCCATACAAACCACCGATTCTTGTTGTCACGCTAAGATTGAGAAGCTGCACTGACTTTTACTGACCATCTGCCAGTCATTCCACAAAACAGGGAGTATAAGGTAGACCATCCAAGAAATACTTGGAAATGCTGAGAACATGAACTTTCTGATTATCCATATCATATGACATTGTCAGCTCCTCCATATCAGTAAGAAAAATCAAATTAGAATCCGGATGAATTGCAAACATCTTATACGACTCAGTATCGTTGCAACGACGCCTTCCAAATAGTTCCAAAACGTTAACAGTGTGCTTTAGGGTCCACTTTTCACTGGCATAGTCCTCAAGAACCCAAACATAGAGTTGACAGTCATGATGATTATCTATCAGCCACGCATACAAGCGTCCCTGAGACTGACCAATGGAAGCAATAATATCATCACAGCTGCTTGGCGCACTGTCTGTCATTTTAATTTTCCTCCAAACTTTCCCCTCCGTGTCGACTGTGACAATGAGGAATAAATGGTAGTCAAATACAGTGTCCCGTTCAGGAAGACACATTCCGGAGTACCAACCAGAACAGTTTCATCGCCCCACTCACTCTGCACGGAGTTCCATCGTCCAGTTTCTGATGAGTAGATGGCTACCTCTGCAACTTCCTCGCAGTAACCGCAGAGGGATGCAAACACCACAAAGCGGGATGGAGAGGCTGTATCGAAACATAGGAAGATGTTACTCGGGTCCAACTTAAAAAACTGACCATCCGGCAATACTATTGGAGGCAACACAACCAGCCTCTTAGTCGCGGGATTGCACACGACATAATCAAATTCAAATTGCTGTCCCGGTGTAAACGATTTGTAGCATTGGCAGAGAGAAGGCTGCTGCAGCATTGTTCAACCCTGGAGTATTTGTACCTCTCACGCAAGAAAGGAAGAGAAGGGTCGACCATAGGCGGGCCTCTCCCAGACAAATTGCGGAACTTGGGCCATCCATGCCGAAGTGGAAGAAGCCAGACATAGTCTGTGGCGACCTCCTGCGGATGTCCTTGGCGGAGCAGAGGGCGAGCCACGGCTTCGAAACGCACTTGAAGCGGCAGAGCGACCTGTAGGGCACCCGCGACAGGATCTCGATGAGGGCATCCCCCGGAGGCTCGCCACGGGCGGCTGCTCGTCCTCATGCTCATGACTCTGCTGTTCCGACATATGGCGGAGAGATTCGATTCAGGTTCCCAGCTCTAATAAATCGAAGATCGGAAAATGGAAGAGCAGCGGAGCAAACCTCAGACGATATCTCGGGTGAGGGGTGCGGTGGCGATGACTGGGATGGATGGTCTCTGTCGTGGCCGGTCGCCGGCGGGTTGCCCTGGTCCTTGCAGTAATCCTCCCCTGCTACAACTCCTCCTGGCTGCATCGTCAACTCACTGGCTCACGGATCAGTGCTACTCAGCCGTGGCCGGCTGGCGGCGCCGGTCGCCGGGCGCCGGGCTCCCCCGGACTGAGGGTACGGGGAAAAGGAGCACCGGAACAGAGTGGACCTTTTTTGCTCTCTACTGTAGTCCAGAACAGAGCGACTGTTAGACGGCGTGAGCGTGAGAACTGATGAAAGGGGCGGGGATGGATCTTCTTTTACGCGTGGGAACTGGAATGAGCTCAGCTCGGCTCATGAATTTTGTATCCGAAGGTTTTGGCTCTTTTTTTTCCTCCTAACCTCGTTGACATAGTAAATTATACAGAAAAAACCTCCAAAAGGTTTCATTAAAATTCTAAGAAATTGGGCCGTGCTCAATAGGTAGGTCATGTAAGTTGATTGATAAGATAGACTTACTTGCCCAGTACATGTCAAGTAATCGAAAATTGACAATGACGGCCGAGCTCATATGCTCCTGTCAGAATAAAAAAACTGAAACAAATTGTAACACATTTCACAAAATTCTGAAGACAATTGATGAAGAACATATACAAATGTTCTACATACGTTGTAAAATAGCATTTGTGTTCCTGTGTGCAAAATAACAAATTTAGTGACCAAAATGAGATTTAAAAACTATCTTGTTGGAGCATTGATTTTGTTTTTTCGCACAGAGAAACACACAAATCTTTTCATCACAAAACTTGGCATGTATGTAGAACATCCGTATATGTTCATCTTTAAAAAATCAGAATTTATTGAAATGGTTTAGTATTTTTTTTAATTTGTTTATTCTAACAAGGAATATATGAGCTCGCGAGCCAAAACACCACCCTCCCAAGTAATTTAGATATAATAATAAAAACATGACGACGGTCGGTGAGGGAGCTTGGATGGTTTTAGTGCATTTTTTGCTAATTCACCGTGCAATTCTCTTCTTCTTAATTAATTAATTAATGAGATGAGAAAAATCAAAAAAAAAAAGATGAACAATAGGTTGTTTCCTAGTTTTATCGCTAGTAACAAGATATATGTGAATATGTGGTGAGAGCTACTGTTCGTAAGAGATAATCTCTATATTCAGAGGAGGCAAGCATTTAAAAGTAGCACCATTAGCCTTTTATAAAGGATACATGTTAGTTGTATCATTTGTTAGATTTCTGCGTATTTGATATAATTCCCCTCACACATAGATTATTCCCATTGTTCTTAGATATCAAGATGCATAAGTTTCCAAATTCCAGCCTACTCCGTCTGATTCTTAAAAAAGTCGTATAAATATTATCAAAAGTAAAATCATATACAATTTTACCAAATAATTAGAAAAATACCAACCATCAAAATGTCAAAGCAAGCTTATTAGGTACATCAGTAACTATATTTTTATATTAAATTTGTATAGTATTATCGTTTGTTGATAGTTTTTTCTAGAATTTTGTCGAACTATATATAATTTGACTTTTGAGAAAATTATAAGCCTTCTCTTACGGAACAGAGGTTTTAGTTACTATTCTGCGGGCATGGTTGAGAAGAATGTGTGATAATTCATAAGTATAAGAATACAATAGATAAAAAGTTTATAGTTCAACCACAATGGTTTGGAACTACTGCTAAAGTTTCAATCCTGAACTCTAAAACCAGCGGCTTTTTACCTTGAATTTTAGAATTAGTCTATTTTCTTATTCTACATATTCTTCGCCGTTTCGCCTTGACTGAGATGACACATGTCACCATTTTTATATGTCTACATATTAAAAAATAAAAACATAAATAGGGGGAATCCATCATTTTTGGAAAAATTTAGAACTTTCTACGAAATCAAGGAAAGCGATATTGTTCATTGATTGAACTATTCTGCAAGTTCACTATTGGGACACAATTTTTTGAGGAATTTATGATTTTGTTTTCAACTTGATTGTGAAAATGATTAGCTCCATGTCATATTTGGACTAGTGTATCAATTTTGACTTTTGACTATTTCGGAATTTGGAAAAGCTCCAAACTCTTCTAATATTTTTTTATATTTCCTTTTTCTATTTGTTTGTCTTACTAAAGGTTCTAAGATGACACCACAGTGATTTGTTGCTTCATTCAGCACAAAACAGCTTAAGAAGTTGGGATAGGGAATGGGGGTAAATTAAATAGATTAACAGTTTAAAGTGAAAACAACCCTTGTTAGAGTTAAGGATAAAGTGAACGTCCAAAATAGTTTAGGATTGAGAAGCTAACTTATAGGATGTCCAAGGAATGGAAAAAATAGTGGGTGCTAAAGCTCAAACAACAAGCAAACCAAGCCCCAAGTTTTCAGGGCATGCAGTGAAGAAATGCACATGTGATGGCTATTTCGGTCAGTCCCCCCCCCCCCCCCCCCCCCCCCATACAAAGAGCCCAAGCTCCGGCACTGATTCAGGGTACATCAGAAACACTTCAACATCTTGATATACAGGTCCTCGAAAATACATACCTCCTACTGTTACTGGTGAAAGGCCCATTAAGAAGGGAATTTGAAAGTAAACAGTTTCAGAAACCTGAAAATAAATTCATAACCATGTATCTGACATATTGCGGTGCTAAATGATTTTTGGTCATAAGTGCAAGCAATATCACAATCTGAATTTGATGAGAGTTACTGACAAGAACATCAAACTTCTGAATCTGCCGCAAAACAAGGAACAACTTGAGTGTTCTCGTCAACACGAGCCAGACCAGCCTGAAGCAGAACAAGCAATACAAAAATCACTATCAAGCATTGCAATGTATTGGTGGTAAGATGTGGTTAGCATTTTTGAATGTTGGAAGCACTAATACATTTGAAATTATTCATTAGAACTTCATGCACTGTTCTCAATACACTTGAGCAACTATTCTAGACAATGTAACTGAGTTTTCAAAAATGCTTTCCAAATTTTGCATTATCTGAATAAGATATCATACTAGGCTGTGATTGGCCCAAACAACACAGACCTATATTCAACGGACTTCAGTGAAATGGGCATCATGCTAAACGACACTCACCATTTTTTCCTATCATGTTGTAGCGCCCTGACCCGACTGCTATACAGTGATATTGTGTCCCCGGTTATCCGATACCACCCGACACACTATCAAAGCATAATAGAGAGATCAAGACTTGTGGAACAACTGGCACATCACAGACTCTACGACACAAATCATATAGTTCAACTCTTATAATAGAGAAAGATAGCAAATGACAACCAGAGGTCACAGACCCAACATTACAACAAGCGGAAGGAAATTAAGTTGTTCTAAGCAACAAGATCCAGATTATGGCCTAAGAGGCCTACAAATAAACATCCAGCGCCAGCTGCTCTGGGATGTCCCAAGCTGCCACCTAGGAACCCCAGACTACTCGTCGACGTCCACAAAGAACCCACCTTCGAGGTCGGTGAAGTCCTCCTCTGAAACAAAACAAACGACGTTGAGTTCGACGAACTCGCAAGATTATATATAGAGCTTTAGCTCGATGAGGCTTGCAAGGTTTTATGGCTGCTTTGCATAAAGCTGATTTTATTTATGAAAACATAACTCAAAGGCATCGACTGTTCAGAGTATTTTCAAAAAGAGGTAAGAAGTGACTCTTTTCTTTGATCACCTTTCTCAACATCAACCATCATCAACCACTGTACCCGTTCATCAAAGGCACCTCCCCGAATCACCCTCGAGGAAGTCAACCTTGCATTCTGGAGTGGTACCTTTAGTACCCAGTTTTTAATCATTTCGTTCAAGTTATTCTATGATCTTACCTTCACTTCCCAAGTTCGTCCATAACCGCGGACACGGCTTTTCGAAAAGATTTACCCTGCAGGGGTGTACAATGTTTGCCACGCGTACCGTCCGGCCCATTACCTAGCTTTTAGCTCTCTTCCTTAGAGAGCCGGCTGGGTGGAAGCGGTGTCGACTTCTCCCTCGTTAAGGACTAACCCAGGATCATCAGTGAGGACGAAACAGAGATCCAACACCCTGCCCCGTGGCCACTCATTTTCCTAAACACCACCATCCTCATCCCAGTTCATACCACCATCATCACGCACGCGCAAATGGAACCTCAAACTAGAGGACCCTGGCTAGTCCCGCCCGAGTTATTTAGTCTATGAGGTTTCCTGCAATTGCATAGGCCTCACGCATGGTTGCACGCTCAGTCTTGCTTCAAGAGGTAAAGAACTCGCAAATAGGTGGCGGAACGAGACAAAGCACCACAACCACAGTGGCCTCTCATCCCCACCTTTAAACATTTTATTACCTGTCACCATAATTTCTCCACCATCATCCGAACATTTTCCATATCTGTTCCCAGCATAACATATCCATCGGACGGATACACATTTCACTAAGCATGGCTAAGCATCAACATTGCATAGTTAAGTATCTCAGGCCAACAATACAAACCTATGGATAATAGGAGGGGAACAAGTATTGGCATCGGAAACTTAATGCAGCTATAGGATACTCTAATCCAATAAAATTGACATTTGGAACCGCATGCAATATTATAGTGGAGAAAATATTTGCGGAAACATAGGATAAGACATGCTCAGAGGGGTGATTACGCTTGTCTTGCTCAACGTGCTGGTAGTACGGCTCTTCGGGGTATTGTGGAGTAACCCCGGCTGCTTGATCTACCGAAGCATAAAAACACGGGAAGAAACAATCAATCACCACACATGTTTCACAAATGCAATGCGCAAACACATGATGACATGACATGTTAAATCCCCGGGAGGAGGATGATTCAACTAGTCAAATTAAACGGAGTTCAGATGCTTAGAGGGGCGCATCCCGAATACACCGGGGAGTCAGGTCATGAATCATCGTTAGTTATCGATTAAGGTAGTTGAAACCCTAAGGTTAACTTGTAGATGAAATGACATGATCAGGTGATGAAATGCAGGGTTTTGGGTGATTAAATAAACCTGATATTTATTTTAGAGGTTTGTTCACAATTTTCCGGACATTGGGGTATAACACACACATTTTTCCGAAGCACCGTTAACAAATTATTACATTTTATTTCCTCTTTTAATTATACCTTGGTTACATTTATTTTCCCACACAGTACCATATTTTCCAAAATAAAAGAACAAAAGGAAACAGTAAAGCTATTTTGGTACTGGACCAAATCGGAATTTCCGATTTTTCCCAAATCGGAATATCCGATTGAACTATGGACCAGAACTTCGGCTAAGGACTCGAAGTCCATAAGCACTGATGAAACTCGGATCATCCGAATTCGTCTCCGTCGGAAAATCCGATGAACCCAGATGAAGTGGAAACTGCTAAGGACTGAAAGTTTTCGAGCACTGGTGGAACTCGGATTATCCGAGCTCACTAGCTCCGGAATATCCGAGCAAGGGGGAGAGCACGGCGACGCACGGCTGCTGGCGGAGCCACGGCAACACAGCGAGCGAGGGGAGAGGGGAAGGCAGTGGAAAGGACCGCGAGCTCACCCTGAAGTCGTACACGTGTTCGGGGAGGCCGGGGACACGGCGACGGCGATGTATTCGTCTGCGGCGGCGCTCAAAGTGTAGCGGCGAGGTAGTGGACGGTGACGGCGATTTCGGTCGCCCCAGCTCGATTCCGGTGGCGTGGAGGAAGAGTTCGGCACGGCGGAGCTCACGGCGGTCTCGGCTTGGCTCGGGGAGCTCTCGAACGTCGGCGATGCGTCGGCGACGGCGGCGCGGTCCGTCCGTGCGAGGGAGACGAGGAGGAGGGGAACGGGGAGAAAGCTCGGGGGAGGGAGCAGGTGAGGCTTCGTTGGGGTGCTCCTCGCAGGGGTAGGCAGAGAAGGGGGCCCGGCGATGCACGTCGTGCGGCACTGCCACGGTGACGGCATGGCGCGCCACTGTGGCGACAGGAGGAAGGAGAGAGACGACCTTTTTCCCGAAAACCCCCTGGAGAATTTGGTTCCTCACGGATAGGTCCTTTTCAGCTTTTATTTAAAACCTTTTAAAACCAGCACCTCCAGTGATTTAATTAGAGCACTTAAACACTTTCAAAAATTATGAAATAATTTGTGTGTCCTTTTCATCTCATGTGGGAGCTCCACAAAAATTGGCGCCTCCAAATAAAATGTTTTGAACCACTTTTGTTTAGAAAGGTTGGATATGGCATTTTGCTAAATTTCAAATTGTTGCTCCTTTAACAATTTGGAGCAAGTGCAAAATATTATTTTGGAGCTCTTGGAACTTACTTGACAAATATACGATGTCAAAGTATTTTGTTTGCAACCTTGAGTGCTTTCATTAATTGAAACAAGTTTGGCATTTGGTTTTTGAATGTTGCCAAATCCACCACAATTCCCTAGCAACAACAACAATTCCCTAGCATTATTCCCTAGTAACAACATGATGCATGAATGCCATGATGCAATGAACACAAAAGCGGAAAAATTACACGGTTTTTTAGGTTCTCAACTTTGGGCTGTTACACATGTACTCTAACAAGCATCACTCAAATACACCAAAATTGATCAGCCCGCTAGAATCAGCTGACTCCTTTCACAATCAGATTTGGCCGCCTCATTTACTTGATTACTCCACCTACACAAGACTTTGCGCCTACTGACCCTGAAATTCAATTTGTTCTAGAATTGTTTCGTAAGGTTTGTTAGTTTATTATAGAATTGTTTCCAAAGGTTTGCCAGTTTATTTGACAAAAAATCTCTTTCTCACTCTATCTATGGATCACTCGTGTGCCCATTCAAATATTTTGAATTTTAGGTGTGAAATCATCTAAGGGCGGATTTGGATAGTTCTTGTATTTTTTCAGTTTACATCTGAATGAAGTGGGTGTCTGGTAAACTTAACATTTACATCTTCTAAACTACAATACAACCTTTTGTCACAGAAGGTAAAAAAATCATTTTTTTGTATAATTTAATTGTCCAGGCAAGCTTAACTACACATGGCCAATATTTTATAGATTCTCTACTATTGGTTAAATCTTTATTTGTAATTATCTAATTTACAAACTAGCGATACTTATAACAATTAATAGCTTGATATTCTTCCACGCATAATTAATAGCTGGATACTTACAAACGTGCCTATACATTCTACCCATTTCTGTTATAGATTTTGTCTGGGGCGATTAAATAATTTCGTGTGGTACTCTTATTGTATTTTGGTTAATTAGTTACACTTTCAGGAACTTCTTTCAATTTGTGACAAATTAAGTTGGATGAGCTGCGCCTCATTGATTACCATTTATATGTATTAAGTAGTACAGTACATAAGATGAATCTAGAGGTTACGTGATATTACTTCATGTAAATCCCAAAGTCTCGCATATGTGTGTGAGTCACTGTACCGAAAATAAATCGGATAAAATATATGAATTTAGTGCCGCACAAAAAATTCTTGTAGAGAGGCGCACATTGCAGTCCGCACGGGAAAGTTAAATTCGAAGGCCCATCCTTATCATTTCTCCTCACAGGCTCACTCATTTTTCTCATCGGTCACTTTCTTTTTTGTAGCCACCGGCAAGAGCATTGCCTTTTCATATAGATAGAAGGGAAAACCGCACTGTACATAGATGTCATGTTTTTTGAATGGAAACATGCCGGAAAACTGCCAAGGCACGAAACCGAAAACAAAAACTAGCCCGACTCGACCAGAGGAGCTGAGGTGTAGGTGGCGAAGGCTCGTGCGCGCTGCACGATGTCCTCCCAAGCAAGGAGGCCAGCTCGATGAAAGTCATGCGGCTTCCCGTGAAGATGCGTCTGTTTCTCTCCTTCCAAACGATTCCATAGGACATAAAGCAGTTGGCCACTCATGCAACGTTGTATGCTATTTGTCTTCCCCATAATCATCTCATCCCACCATTCTGAAAGTGATGGAATAATGTTCACTTCTCCTAGATAAACTTCCAGTCTACCCTAAACGAAGAACAGTAACAATTTTGGTCTTTACATTTATTAAGATCCATATTGTTTGACACCAAGACCACACATGTTTCGCCAAAAAAAAGTAGCATTTCTTTACCCTCTCTGTATATGCAGCAATATAAGCATTTTAAATCATGCAAATGCATAAAGACAGCGAGAAGTCAATATTATCATCGGTGGTAAACAAGCCATACATCAAACATGTTACTGGCATGAATAAATGGAAATAAAGAGAAAATACAAAGAATCCCAAACATGGGTAATGTACTCTCACGTTGACCCCACATGAAGAGCTAACAACTGACAGCAATAATTAGTAGTGCTACACTACTACTACATGACTGCAAATAGATCACATAACTAGATTCTTTAATACAATGGGAGGGTTGCTTACAAATTCATGGCTGCACAATAACTAGTGCAGTACCAGAAAACTGGAAGATTAGGCCCATATCAGCAACTGACTTTCTATATACAGAACTAGTGTCATGCTAATTAGATGAAGCTGCACTCATTCAGTGATCATCCGCTGACCATTCGGCAAAACAGCGAATATAGGATACAACAGGTCCCAGAAATATTCTTCACAAGTGCGGAGAACACGTGTGCTCCGGCTAACCATATTGTAAGACACAATCCCCTTCATGTCGGTAAGGAAAATCAAATTGCATTCGAGACGAACTGTCAGTAATTCGTAGTGTTCACCAGGCTTACGACACCGCCTTCCAAACAGTTTCAGAACGTTGACAGCAAGCTTCCGAGTCCACTTTCCAGTAGCATAATCCTCAAGAAACCAAACATAGAGTTTGCAATTCTTAGGATTATCGATGTGCCAAGCATACAACTGCCCCTGAGACTGCCCAAAGGAAGACATCCTATGTGGCATTTGAATTTCCCTCCAAATCTTCCCCTCCCAGTCCACCGTGAGCATTAAAGAATCAGAGGAACACAAGTGCACCATTCCGTTTAAGAAGACACACTTTGAATATGCATGGCTGGTCACTGAACTTGGCCGAGATGAGTACTTTGGTCACTGAAGTTGCAAGATGTTGCCCGCGGGTCACTCAACTTGGCAGAGATGAGTAAACTGGTCACAATCGTGAAGTGGCACGCTGACTGGAACGTTGACTGCATACTTTGACCAATTTTTTTTGGCAAAAACAACCCTGTAGAACTAAATAATTTAGTCTGTGTTTTCTCTCACTCGTCAGGAGGTCCTTCATCACTCCGTCTCTGACCGGGCATCACTCCGCCGTCCTCCAGAAACGCCGGGAGGCAGCGCTGGCGAGAGCAAATCGCCGCGTGCCTCCGTCCGGGCCACCACCGAGCGCGTCCCCGAGCATGCACCCTGAACCTTCGCCTTTCACCGCGCTTGACTGCGCCGTCCTCCAAGCGCCAGGAGGCCGCGCCGGTAAGGGCAAATCACGTCGGCTGGGAGGCCGCGCCGCACGCTTCCATCCAGGATGCCACTGAACGTGTACCCGCCCGCGCGCCCCAGCCCTCCACCTCTAACGTGCATTACTCCGTCCTCCTCCAAGAGCGCCGGGAGGCAGCGCCGGCGAGGGCAAATCGCGTTGGCCAGGAGGTCGCGACGCGCACCTCTGTTCGGGCCGCCACCGAGCGCGTCCCCACGCGTGCGCCCCGGCCCTCCGCCTCACTCCGCCGTCCTCCTAAGCGCCGGGAGGCCATGCCAGCCGGGAGCCCTCCACTTGCGTGTGGAGGAGGCCCTCTACGACTGTCGGGATTTAGGCACTGCAGGCAAAGGTTGAAGACATCATGACAGGTGGGGCCCACTCGTAAGTGAGAAAAACATAAAAAGAGAGAGGTTAATTTCATTTTATGATTTGATAGGGTTGTTTTTGTAAAAAAAATTGGTCAAAGTATGCGGTCAACGTCCCAGTCAGCGTGCCACTTTACGATTGTGACTGGTTTACTCATCTTTGCCAAGTTGAGTGACCCACTGGCAACATTTTGCAACTTCAGTGACCAAAGTACTCATCTCAGCCAGGTTCAGTGACCAACCATGCATATATCTCTTGAAGAATCATCCAAACTAGTTCCGAAACCCCACTTGCTCTGCATAGAACTCCAGTTCTTTTTACTCCGCATATTAGGTTATATCAAGTCAAATGTTTTAATTTTTGACCAAATATATTGGAAAAACTACTAATAATTGTAATATCAAATTGATGCAATATGAAAATATATTTCATGATACATTGAATGATATGCTTTGGTATTGCGAATGCTGATATTTTCTTCTATAAACTTGATCAAAGTTTACAATGTTTGACTTAAGACAAACCTAATATGCGGCGTAAAAAGGACCGGAGAGTATATTGCCCCAGTCTTACTACAAACATACCATTCTTCTCCTAGATAAGTCCCCTTCCAGTCTCCCCTTAAACAAAATTGTAAGATTTCTTGTGTTGTTTACGGTAATTAAGATACATATTGTCTGACACCAAGAACATGCATTTTCCTCAAGTAACGAACATGCATTTTCCTCAAGTAACTAGCAATTCTTTCCGTGAGGAGAAATGAGAAGGATGGGCCTTTCCTATTTATTTTTTCCGTGTATAAACTGCAATGGGCGCCTCTCTACAAGAATTTTGTGTGCGGCACTAAATTCATGTTTTCCCGATTTACTGACGGTACGAACTAGCATAGTGAGTCACACACATATGCGAGCAAACATCTTTTTTAACAATTATACTTTGGAATTTACATGGAGTAATAGCACACAACCTCTAGATTCATAATATTTTCCCGATTTGGAATTTACTTTCGGTACGAACTAGACAGAAAAAACTCTAAATCCAACACGTACTTGCAAGTTTAGGATTTAAAAAAAGCCACTAGTCTAACAAACTGGTCTGGCGTGTTTTTTTTTTTTTGTCTACATACACATTGCAGTATATTAAGTGCATCAAAAGTTCTTTCTCAACTGAAATTTCAACATAAAAAGCAATCTCCCAATTGACAGAAACTCCTCTCAGGAAGGAAGGAATTCCAGGTCCTTGATTTTGGGCCAAAGCTCATTTAGCTTGCAAAAAGTTACACCAAGTAGCTAGAGACGTTTTTCTTTAGAAGCTGCCAGCTGCCATGTCAAGGTTGATCGACCAGGTGCCGAATTAAACAGGAGGCAGTCAATCAAAAGTTCATTCTCAATTGAAATTTCAACATAAAAAAAGCTCCCAGTTGATAGAAACTCCCCTGGGGAAGGAATCTCAGGTCCTAGATTTTGGCCCAAAGCTCATTTAGGTTGCAAAAGATACACCAAGTAGAGAACAAAGTTTTTGTTTAGCTGCTGTCAAGGTTGATCGATCAGATGCCAAATTAAACAAGAGGCAGTCACACGGATACATATACATGCATTAGAGAAAGGACTCTACTAAACAAGAGCTGGCATGATTGACACACGGCTTACTAAAGACGTGCATACGGTCAACATAGAATGCAAGATAATCGTCAAGGTTGCAGGGTCTGGCAGCCGGAGCAAAACCCCGGGTTAGACTGAAGATGAACTTCTGCTTGGGTTCGGTCTTCTTGTTGTTCATATGATAGACGCTGAACCCACGAGTTTGCTGAAACTGGCAGCCCAGGTATATCGCGCCGGCAGAAATGGAGGGGAATGTCTCCGTGGAGATGTGCACGCAGTGCGTCATGCCGACGAACACCGCGTACCGGCCAAGGCTCCTCACGGGGACCAGCCTCCTGCCGGCGATGTCCACCTCCAACACCTCAATGCGGCTGGTGATGCCACGGGCCGTGAATAGCTCCTCTGGATCGTAAGCCTCGGCGCCGCCGAACCGCTCCATGCCTCTCCAGTACCGCACCATCAGCATCCTCCCGCCGGCGCCGCCGACCAGGAACGAGAGTATGTGCTTGCACCAGATGTTATCTGCTTTGGCAAAGCAGCGCTGGTCAACCACCTCGACCAGCCGAGGTTGCGGCTGCTGCTCAAAAAGGTAGACCGAGCCCTCCGGCGAGCTGACGTAGCAGCGTCCTCCTAGGGACAGCAATGTGCAGAATAGTACCTTGCGAAGGCTGTCCTCCATGGGGTGGGAGGCTCGGCCTGGGCTGACCAGAGTCCAATGTGCATCGCCGGGTTTGGCGAAGATAATGGTATCTAAACCGGCTCTCAGGCAGAGCACGAGTGTGGGCGGGGAGGTGGAGTCGTCAAAACATGCGCCGTTGATCGCCCTTGGAATGACGCCGACGGGATCCTGCAACACCAGCGGGAGGTGTCCGCTTAGACGACTATAGGCGCGGGGCGCGGCGACGACGATGCTGGAGACGGCCGGGAACTCGGTGACGGCGTTGGTGAGCGGGTCGAGCAGGCGAATGGCCTTGGTGGGCTTGTGGAAGATAATGAGGAGGCCGTCGGCGGCGCAGATGTGGCAGTGGCTGGAGAGCGCCGGGAGGTGGACGCCGAGAGATGCCGATGTGGCCAGGTTGAGGAGGCGGCATTGGGGCTCGGCGTCGGGGCGATGGCGAGCACCATCCAGTTGCGGGGGCGGAAGCGGCTGTCCAGGAGGAGGCCTGGTGTGCGCGGGTCGGCGGTGAGTACGCGCCACGGGCTGCACACGGTGCGGAAGCGTAGGTACTCTGCCACGTCGAGGGAGAGCAGCCGGCCGGAGATCTCCTCGACGAGGTCCGGAGGGAGCAGGTTGGCCCAATCCCTCCATTCCAGCGCTTCAGTCTTCCTCGTGGATTCACCTGACGCGCGGCGCCGCTGAGCCTGACACCACCCCGATCGCTGGGAAGATTCTGCGAGGAGGAGCCGCCGGCGCCGCGCTCGTGTCATCATCCCTTCAGATCCGGCGTCATCACTGGATCTCGAAGGAGGAACGGCAAGGCTCCAGCGCAGCGACAGTTGCCTCGTCATCTTGGCTGAGAGAGATCCCGGTATGTTCGTGGGCAGCTTGATTTAGTCCCGTATCTTTACTATTAAATGGGAGTTCAACGTATGTTCATACCCCTCCTTTTTCTGCCAATATTTTCTGCCGATCGATCGATGTAGCTCTGACATGGGCCGGCCCATAAACAAACAGATCGCGACTTGCCACCGTTATCTTTCCTTTCCCAGGCAGACAAACAGATCGGGACTTGCCAAAATAACTAATTCATTTCCCTATAATAATGGCCATGGGTGAAACCAGGCAGTAAAAACAAATCACCTCGTTCAAATACTTTCCATACCGGAGACTGCCCTAGGCTCACCAGGCAGTCAGTCAGTCAAATAACTTCCAATCGCAAACATTCAATCGCGGTCGCCCTGGGCTCGCGGATTAGAGCTACCTGTCGCACCTCCTCGGCTCCACGAAAAAGTTTGCCATCGTCTCCTACCTTGAACGAGCTTCAAGTACTGCCATCGAATCTTCAGTGTGCTTCTGAGTACTGCCATCGAATGATAATGCCACGGTGAGAAAACGGTGAGTAAATTGCAAAATCAGTCCGAGTTCTTAACAGAATTAGCCTACAGCATGACATCTGAAGCGATCCCGCAGTAGCCTCATTTTATAACAGGTCCTCATTTTATAACATGGCATCATCAAATCGTACTGGAGTACAGACTCCATTCCAAGACATAACAAACGGCAGCAATTCAGGTAAATATATCACCAGCTCTTACCTGCTTGTACCTTGTACAGTCTAAATATTTTTGGCACAGGACAAAGACCAAATCCAAAAGAATTGAAGAGACAAAGTGAACGGGAGAGATATGCAAGAAAAAAGCGTGAGGAAGACATAACCAACAGCACCAACTCAGTAAAGATATCACCATCGTTTACCTACTGGGACCTTGTGCATCCTAAATTTTTTTTGCCTCGCAGGACAAAGACCAGATCCAAAATAGTTGAAGAGACAAAGGGAACGGGAGAGATATGCACGAAAAAAGCGTGAGGCCCATCAACTCAATGGAGACCAGACTACATCAAACACACCGGGGGGCCATATCAGCCGGTATGTCCATTATTTACGTCTACCCCATATGATGCACAATCAAAAGCATTATGATGCGCCTCATGGATTCTTCATCTCAGGATTTCAGAATATAACTTGTTTTTGCAACTCAACTCCATTGTGGCCATCATGGAGAGAAACTTATTATAATATTTGCTATATAACATGAGCATGGTTTTTGTTTTGCAATGAGATTATTGTCTTCTATGCTGATATAAGCCCCCGTTGAAACACACGGGCATTTTACTCTGTTTTTTTTCGGTTCTGTTTGTTTTAATTTATTAGTTTTAGCTTCTTTTGTGGGTGTCATGAACCATCCTTGATGGCTACAACGTCGACCACTGATGTCTTATCGCTACAAATAACATGTTCACACTCCTTTCCATGATCAGGGTAGAGCAGCTATATAACTTTCATTGCAGAGAATATAACCAGATGGTGGTGGAGGAATATTACCTTTTCTGTTGAATCCTTTGAACACTAAGATGGTACGATCTGGGGATTTTTATCCATGTCATGGAAACTATATCACAGCAGGGATCTTTCTTCCACCTTGCTTCTTTCATGCAACCCGTGCTGAATGAAGCCTAAACTGATCAGGGTTCTACAAGACTACATGCTATCACATCACAATAATATTTCAGAATAGCAAGATGCCACAATATTTGTTTTCAACTTCTCAATAAGCAGAGATGCCACCGAAGTTTAGTTTGCAGCATAGTAAGTTAAAACTAAAAGTACTACTGGCAACTCCCTATAAAGCTTAATTCATTTGGGCAGTAGTGAATCATACACATCTGATATAGTTCCATACGCACATCATTCAGTAGATCATATGCCAATATGACTTCGCTGGATCAATTAATAAACCACAGATAAGCACTTCTGAACTTATACCTTGTTGTAGCAGCAGTCATAATGTCATAACACCGAAAGTGAAAGCAAGGACAGCCTGCACATGGGTCTGGCCATCCTTGGAAATACCTGCCTCGAAACCATGTCAACGATAAGCACAAGACAAACATCCTGGGAGGATGAGAGCAAGAGTTTTCATGATACATTTTAATTACTTCGAACAGCTGACTCCTTCAGGTATGTAATGACATCATGACAACTCCCTCAAATAGTCGTTTTTCTACCTTTATATAGTGTACAATGGAATAAGATAGCCAAGACAAATAAATCAGCTTGAAGTTAAAACATTGGATCTTCAGGTGCTTGATGAAATGTCCGTCAGAGCAAACAATTCGTTCTGTACTAGCAGAGATATAAGTTAGAGATGGAGGAGAACAATTGCGCGGTTGCTCGGGTTTTATGCTGATTTTTTGTGAGGAGAACGTGCAGCCAGCAGTAACTAGATGATCATCAAGTCTGAGAAATGACAAGATCACAAGAGTATGTGGTATGTACTACTTAGATGCATATAAAATGCATCGACTATTGACTATTTATGCTGTACCAATTGGTTGTTATTTGTGATGGAACAAAAAAAACATGTAAGAAAATGTTATAATTTGAATTACCTGAACAGAAAATTGAGTCTTCTTCTGTTAGTCGGTTGGCCGCTCGTTGCTACATTTTTCTTTGATTTACCATAGCCATCTCAGTAACCCATGTAATCATAATTCTTCAAGCATGTTCCTTCAGCATGTCCTATGTCACGATATAAGTAATACAAGAAACGCCAATATTAATCTTTATAATCACTCTTTTTTGTGAATGCAGGTATAAATAACATAAAGCAGCTAAAGGCTCTATAGTTTACTTTTCTGAAATATTGAACGCCTAACCTTGAAGTATGCAAACAGTACAGTCATCAAAAACACTACGTGGCAGCAAGCTGCAAGCCTTTTATCGCCTCTCCATTCATCAGAGCATTAAGCCTCCGGTACTCTGCAATTGAATCAATACATTATACATGCTTTAATAGCTGCAAAAAGAGATTTGACCATGGCTGTTGTGGACTGCCCAAAGAAATTCATTGGTAGCAGCGACAGGAACGAGCAGACCTTGGGGATTAGCCATGGTGATTTGGTGAGCCGGTCCAGGTTGCCGAAGGGTCGAGCAGCACCAACGATATTGTAGTTGTGTCTCCCTCCCCCGGCAAGACGTGCGGGAGTAGCTTCTCCGGAGCGAGCGCCAACACTGGCCACGACCCGCTGCACCTGCCAGAACGAGGAGATGAACTCGTTCGCCCGCCGCCAATCCAACTCCCTCCTACTCGGACGAATCGCCGGTCGCTGCAGCTTCGTCCGTCGCCACCGTCGGCACGCCGCCGTTCACCACCAGCGCCATGAATCAGTCGGGGAGAAGGCCGCCGGTCCCGCGCCCTACTTGATGCGCCTCTTGCTCCGCCTCTTCTATAGCTTCCTCGCGCATTCATTTTTGGCTGATGGCGCTGTGTCAAACCAATGCCAGCGGCGCTGCCTCGACGGAGGAGGCTATGAAGGAGGTGGTGGGGGTGGGAGTGGAAGGGCACCAAGCCAAGCTTGAGGCGCTATCACCGGAGCGGCAGCGAGACCTGCGGCCGGAATCGAGCACAGCGGTGAGGAGCTTGGGTAGAGAGTGAGGATTGGGGAAAGTCAGTGAAGTGAAGCTAGGAAAAGTTAGCTTTGGCATCTTTTTACATGTCGTTGAGCAAGAGAAGTCTGTAGGATTTACTTTAGATACAGCGTGTAGTTACGTTCATTGTGGACTTGTCATGCGACAAGTGTGTAGCTTTACTCGTGTGTATACATACAATTTTCACAATATTTCACTCCATCAATTATATTCAGATTTTGGATCTCCATTTTTCTAAATATGTCTATTTTAATCATACTCTATATTTGTAAAAGTAGACGGTGATGTACGAGCTCGTAATCACAAGAGGGGGCTGACGTGTCAGAGCCGCTTATAAACCGTGTTCTAAACTTTATAAAACGAGTTGAGTATTTTGAAACTATAGCTAAATGGCTATACAAAGTCAATTTATTCGATTCGAAATATAGAACCCCTAAAGAGGCACAACGAAGATAATTTTTGTATAGCCATATTTATAGTTTATATTGATATATACTTTTCTCTGGTTATCTTTTATATGTACATATATTTTAATTTATTTTATATAGATATGTGCGAGAAATGCAATACAACAAATAGGCCGTAGCAACGCACGGGCATTCAACTAGTATCTGTTTGAATTTCAGTCAAATGTTTTGAGTGGACCTTTGTATGTTCGGCATTTCAAGTCCGGCGAGCCAAATTAGCGGAAAGAATTAATTATCCGCAAAAAGGAAATTATTAATTAATGCTATGCAAATCGTGAAGAAAATCCCTGATTGATTTATTTCCACTCCCGTCGCTTATGCCTTCTGTCTCGATTTTTTTTTTCATTTCTCTCGCACGGTAAAACGAAAGAAAGGTCTGGTGGTTATTTCCTGGAAAACGCTGGTTATCATCCGGGGATCGTGTGCTCGCGCCCCCGGGTCAGTCGCGTGACACGTGCTCCCGTTCATGACTAGCTCGACCCAGTTATGTGTCCACACCTACGCGCTCGCCCTTTCTTCTCCCTTGTCTCCTCTTATATATTCACGCCATGAATCGATCTCTGAGACGGGCATAGAGCATTTGACAGAGATTAGGAGGGATGGGTTTGGCCGGAGTGGGATTCGACGGGCGGCCGGAACCCTATAGCCGCTGGACCTCTAATCTTGAGAGTGATGTGGGTGTTTGGATGGATTCTATGGTGCAGGGTGAGGCGGCAGTAGTAGCAGCGGATGATGGTGTGGAGGTTGCAGCGATGGAGGGCCGCGAAGGACAGTTATATGTACCTGATCTATATTTGGACATTCTATATTTTGGACATAAAAATGTAACACAAAAGAGCCATTTTTGTGCGTTGTGTTAAAAATACAAAACAAAATCTCTCATGAAAAGTAATTCTGGAACACCACAATTTTCTTTTCACGCAAGTCACAAAAAGTACGATCTGTAATCCGAAGAAGGTGTCGGAAGCTATATGTATCAGTTGTACTGCTTTTAGGTTATTTTCTCGGCGACAGTTTTAACGGATCGGAAGGAGTATCTTTTTTTCGCCAATATAACCTCCTTTCTTTTTTAACACCACGGGCATTCATCAACCCTCTAGACAAGTGCACCCGCACTTGCCGCGAAATCTCCAGCCACGCCCTATGTTTTCTTTTCGAATGAAAATAATGTACTGTTTTCATCACGCCGACTAGCTAGGAACGATCGAGACTCGAGAGAGTAGTTTTGCCGTTTTGGAGATGCTATGATCGAGTAAGCAACTCTAGTTAATTTCCAGCTTCCCAGAGCAAGCTAGCTAGCCTGCACAGCGCCGGGCTAGCCTAGCCACATTGGAAGGTCGAGAAATACAGCATGTGTTCATCGACTCCCCTTCTCCCATTTCAAAAGTCAATAGAGAAGGTAATCATGGACCGGACAGAACTACTTCAAATTAAGAAGTGGCCATATACTGGAGTACTTCTCGACGGAAGTTTCGAGGTTTCATGATGATGCATGGATAATCGTGTGGCCGCCGATGGATGAACGGTTCAGATCAACCGGCCGCACGAGGCGTTCACGACATGCACCTCTCGTCCAGGTACGGCTACAGGAAGCGCAAGTCAATAGGTTTTGCTGTCGGACACTTGATAGCGACTGATAAGTGAGCTTCAGCGGCACTTGTGGGCCCGAGGAGTCAGTGTTTTGTCACTCTTCGGACTTCGGTGCGAAGACAAGGTTTTTGTTTTGTTTTGTTTTGCAGCTAGTTTTTTTTTAGTTATTGTTTTGCAGCTAGTTAGCTGCAACATAGTACTCCCTCCATGTCAAAAAGTAAGACGTTTTAGCTACTTACCACACACATGTATCTAGACATGTTTTAGTGCAAGATTCATGTGAATCTTACACTAAAACATGTCTAGATACATGTGTGTGGTAAGTAGCTAGAGAGTCTTACTTTTTGACACGGAGGGAGTATATCTGCCCGTACGCAAACGTATCTACGTGTGCGGTGTATGGTTGCCGAGGACTATTCTGGCCGGCCGCTAACCCATCACCAGGCCACATGCATGGTGTCCAATTTTCTAGTACAGGCCACACGCATGTACGCGTCTCCAATTGCTTTGCGTTCTTGACAAGAATGCACAGTAAATTTCCAACTCCAAATTCGTTGTATTTTTGGCTATACAATAAAAACAAATGGGTTAATCTAGGTGGTGAACAGTACACAGTTTTAAAATTTCCCCGATTTATACTTTTTGTACAGCCCAAAATACAAACATTATTAAGGTAAAATTTGCACAATTGTAGATCTCGACAATATCTACACGATTTTTGGAAACTCAAAAATATCATTTTTTATTATTTTTTCAAAGAAAGCGCTCCATGTTGTTCGGTACCCCAAAAATCCACTCTCTGAAATATATTCCATTTATCGTTTCGTAATAAAACCAAGCCTGATACTTTTCCTCCCTTGAGCGGCGAGAAAGATCATCCGTGACCCACAATTCTTCTTCACCCTCACAGTTCTTCCCTGCACTGCACAGATGGAAATCACTGTCCCAGTGTGGTGATCTTGTTACTGTCTGGAATGCTTCTGATTATGCAGGGCATTAAGCCAAAAAATCTAGCCTAGGGGAGGGGGCAGTGGCCCCCCTAACTTGTACATAGCTCCATGATTTACATGGTCCATGTTAAAGAGAAAAAAATCAGTTCTAACAATAAGTGTAGCTCGAAAACATTCACCTGCAACCCGTGTGCAACTAGAAAAAAAATGTATAAACTAATAAAAGATTCGGCTGAAACTGTATTCAAAATTAGGGTATGTTTTTACTACCCTCCTCTAAAAATTTCAAAGTAGGGTTTCACATATTCGTTCCATAGTACCATACGGTATAGTATTACTTTTTAACCTTGCATCTTTAATCAACAATGTAGTTTCAATCCTACTTTTCCTTTTGATCTTATTCATATGTTGAATCTAGGTTTCCATTTAACCTCTTCTTCTACATGATAGTATGGTCATATTAACTTTTCCTTTTCATTTATTTCAGTGCCTAATCCAATCTTTCACTATCTGGATGGCCAAAAACTAGGTAGTCCGCATGACTCGTTATGAGACTACGACCAGTCTCTATATGTGTTCTAGCTTTATTTATGCTCTTTACTAAATTATAGGGCGTATGATATAAAAATCACAATAATAAAAATTATTTAACTGATTTATTTCTTTTTTCAAAACAATGTCATAACAAACCTAAGTACACATTATAGTTCAGAACACATGAGAGCATTAGATTTCATCCATAAATTAGCAATTTAATTACACATTATATATAAAACTACATATGTTGTCATATACTTATAATATTTATTATTACTTGTCCCTTTTAATTTAGTAAGAAATGAAAGGAATTTGCTAGAAAACAATATTTTAATTTATGTGTGGTCCAAGATTTCAAAAAATTAATTCAACCTAAATCTAGGCCAGAAGTCACATTATTCTACAAATTAATTTATATCGGCCCTTTATTATATTATTATACATATCAGGTGTGTTTACATATAGTATTCTTAAATTAGAAAGAACAAAATAAGCACCGCAACATATTTTAGAAGGCATCGTGGACTACCTAGTATTTAGAGTGCATGTCGGATCATGTATCAAACAACTAACTTCACAGAGGTTGCTAAAGTATAAGAATATCGAGTTTAAGTGTACTAAATAGATAATTCTACAGTACATGAGTTGCAAACAAGCAGTTTGTTCTAAAATTCTCTTCTCACCCACTTGTTCTGGGTACTCTTTTTTCGATGTTTTTTGTAGGAAAAAGGGCAGTAGTTAGCCATTGCCAGATGTGTGCTTTGTAGTTTGGTATCAAAATCATGTTTTCTTAACATCCTAAAGTATTTGGGATTTAAACTTATTCACCACAATGTTGCTTTTTTAATTTAGTGTAGAACTTGAAGAATACAATAGTGTGATGGTGGTGTAGTATATATGGTAAGTCTTTTTTTCTATGTGTTGATAGTTTGTAATATCATGTTTCTTTAGTGAATAGGGGGCAGAAAGTGTTACTTGCACATGAGCACTTGTGATCTCGTTTTTTTTCTTTCAAAAACAAGGAATAATATTTATGTATATCTAAGAGTACTGAAATATATATACAATGACATATACACATGGAGTACTCACGTCACAAGTTTCCTTATAAAATATGTTGTATTTTGATCGAAATAAAATGAAAATTTTCAGGGTTAAAATAATAGTTTTTTATTCATTTATAAACTAAAAATTGGTTTTCCTGTAGCCTACAATATAATGCTTTTTTATTGAAACTTTATAAAAGGATACATAACACGTATAAATAAGCACGGAATTTATTTTGGATTTTTTTGATATTTCAAATTATCAAAAAAAAAATCGAGCTCGCTTGAGCTCGGGTGCCACAAATTGTCACTCAATAGGGGGTGACTCCTTGTCCCTAAAAATGAACCGAACATACCCTTAGCACTTTAGCAGTATGCGAATGGATCAGTCTTTGTTGAAGTTTTTTTTAATTGTAATTTGGTTAAAGATTTGGACTAGAGTCATCTTTGTCTGAAGTTTTAACGTAGTACAGTTTTATCAATTTGAACAGCCGGCTCAGATCGTTCATACATAATGTCACGAGCGTACCTCTCTATCTATGCAGTCGGCAGTCCCCATCACCAATTCAGCGCTTCACATGCAGAAGAGCAGAGCAAAGCAGAGGGTACGCCATCTTCGGCTGTCACGAGCCCCCTGCGCCGCTCCCCTTTTCCTTTCTACTCTCCACGGCACTACGAAACATCGCGGCTCCACGATCCTACCCTCTGCTCATTCTGCAGACCCCTCGATTTGAACCGCCTCCACCTTTGCGGGAACGAAACTAGGACACACGAAGAACGAACCATGTCGGTGTCGGCGTCGGACATGGCGGCGGTGAAGACGTCGTCCAACGGGATATGGCAGGGCGACGACCCGCTCCACTTCGCCTTCCCGCTGCTCATCCTGCAGACCCTCCTGATCCTGCTCCTCAGCCGCGTCCTCGCCTTCCTCCTCCGGCCGCTCCGGCAGCCCAAGGTGATCGCGGAGATCGTGGCCGGCATCCTGCTCGGCCCCTCCGCGCTCGGCCGCAACAAGGCCTACCTCCACGCGCTCTTCCCGCCATGGAGCGCTCCGGTGCTGGAGTCCGTCGCCAGCCTCGGCCTCCTCTTCTTCCTCTTCCTCGTCGGCCTCGAGCTGGACCTCCGCTCCGTCCGGCGCAGCGGCCGCCGCGCGTTCGTCATCGCCGCCGCCGGCATCTCCCTCCCGTTCGCGTGCGGCGTCGGGGTGGCCTTCGTCATCCGCCGCGCCATCCCGGGCGCCGACCAGGCGGGGTACGCGCCGTTCCTGGTGTTCATGGGCGTGGCGCTCTCCATCACCGCGTTCCCCGTGCTGGCGCGCATCCTGGCGGAGCTCAAGCTCCTCACCACGTCCATCGGCGAGACGGCGCTGGCGGCGGCGGCGTTCAACGACGTGGCGGCGTGGGTGCTGCTGGCGTTGGCCGTGGCCATCTCGGGGAGCGGCGACGACCGGCGCAGCCCGGTGACCTCCCTCTGGGTACTCCTCTCGGGGGCGGCGTTCGTGGCCGTGTGGATGCTGGCCGTGCGTCCGCTCATGTCGTGGGTGGCGCGGCGTTCGGACGCGGGCGGCGGCGGGGACGCCGTGTGGGTGGCGGCCACGCTCGCGGGCGTCCTGGCGTCCGGGCTCGCCACCGACATGATCGGCATCCACGCCATCTTCGGCGCCTTCGTGTTCGGGCTCACCGTGCCCAAGGACGGCGCGTTCGCCGGCCGAGTCACGGAGCGGGTGGAGGACCTGGTGTCGGAGCTGCTCTTACCGTTGTATTTCGCGTCGAGCGGGCTGAAGACGGACGTGGCCACCATCCGCGGTGGCGGCGCGCTGGCCATGCTGGCGCTGGTGATCGGCACGGCCTGCGCGGGCAAGATCGTGGGCACCTTCGCGGTGGCCATGGCGTGCGGGATGGGGGCCAAGGAGGCCATCGTGCTCGGCGTGCTGATGAACACCAAGGGCCTCGTCGAGCTCATCGTCCTCAACATCGGCAGAGAACGCAAGGTCAGTACACACATACTACTCCGTACTAGGTAACCGTACACCGTTTGCTTGCTAGTTTTTTTTTTTTTTGACGAGTTTTGCTTGCTAGCTAGCTATACGGTGTCGTATACATGGCTTTTCCGTATAATTCACGTTTTGTCGTTATTATTTTCTTGCGCATTGGTTTTAATATCGGTTTTGCTAATTCTCATGCGATTGAGAACTAGCTCGAATCAAAAAATGTGTCGTGATTCGTGCAAACGAGGTCATCTTCTTCCTCATGACAGTGGTGGCGGCAAGCCGAGCCGGTGGGTTTAGAGGAAAGGTCGGGGCGGCGGCGGATCGGCGGAGGAGGAGATTGGGGCAGGGCGGGGCGGCGAGGCGTCGCGACAGCGCGTCGGTCGCGGGCGGGGAGGTCGGCGGTTCGGCCGGCGGTGGCTGCGGGGGAGGGGATCTCGCCGGAGTTGATGAAGACGATGATGACGTCACTCGATTGCGAATTTGCTTAATTCTCTGTCGATTGAGCTTTAGAGAGACCCTTTTAATATCTACGTATATACATGACTGGGCACGGGCGTACACCGTGTGTACACTTGATTTCGTATGATCGTACATGCGTGTACACGGGTACTTACATGTGAAGTGAGACAAAAGAGGGGTACTCGTGAGGACAAAAGCAGGAGTCACCTGCTAGCCGCTTCTTCACGTGGCTTCGGCTTCCTTCGGCCACTTTCTCTCTCTGTTGGGTGTCACTTGAAACATGGGATCATCTTGAACCTTTTTTAGATTCTACTCTGCCATGGCAGCTTGTGACTTGGTAGGTTAAGTTTCTTTTCTTCGAGGCCAACCAAGTTAGCGGTAGCGGTGGCACATGAACCTTCTCTCTCGAACACCTCCTCCGATATATAGTCCACTAGCCTACATGGCTACATGATGATGCACCTTAATTTGCATTGGGAATTGGAAATCACATGATGCATATGGTAGGAGGAGTAGTACTACTACCTTCGTTTCCACAAAATAAGTCGTATGTTTTTAGTCAAAAGTTAACATAGTGTAACTTTGACCAATCTTATAAATAAAAACATTAAAATTTACAAGATTTAATAAACAAAGTATAAAATATATTATATATTTATATGGCGAGTCTATTGATATTAATTTGGTATTACAAATATTCATATTTTGTCTATATAACTGAGTAACTTGGTATACGTTGAGTTTTGATTAGAAATATACACTTATTTTGAGAAACAGAGTGAGCACTCGAATAGATGCCTACATGGGCAAAACTCCAAAGGTCAAAATTACACGTGTTATTTTCCGTGACTTCAAAGTGAAGGCTCGAAACTCTAAGGTCAAAAGACTAATCAGGGTTCCCATTGCATTAGTGACATGAATAATAATTACTTGCTGAAATAACCATGCATACCATGTTGGTCCGTTGTCACGTGTCGGATAGCAGGTATCCACGAGTCTCTCATGCACAGCGCGGATCTTGCGCCAGGCATTGTGCCGGACAGATTCGAGTAGCTCAAATGGATTTTTTTTCTTTGTGCTATTAAAAACGTATATATCGTTGAAATAAATTAGACAGAGTTGCAGTTACGTTTTTGAAATTTTGACCGTAAATATCGTTGAAATAAAATACTTTTCTAGAGCCATGAATTTGTCTCGAAAAAATTGTTCCAGGGTTGTATGCAATTTTTCTAAAGTTTGTTGACAAATTGCAATATGTTTTCTAGAGGACCCAATGGGAGATTCCGCTTATTTAGTGTGGGTGCATGGATTTTGCATGAATTGTCGGAAAACTATGACATCCGTATGCACGTTTTACGCTACTGAATTTTGTTGGTTCCAGGTGCTGAACGAGGAGACATTCGCGATCCTGGTGCTGATGGCGCTGGTGACCACGTTCATCACCACGCCCACCGTCATGGCCATCTACAAGCCGGCGCGCGCGGTGGGCCGCCGCCGCCTGCATCCCCGCAAGCTCCACGGGCCCACATCCGCACCGTCCTCCCCAACCTCCTCCGCCGCGGGCGCCAACGCCAAGGAGTTGCGCGTGATGGCCTGCATCCACGGCGGCCACGACGTGCCGGCGGTCATCAACCTCATCGAGACCATCCGGGGGCACACGCAGCCGTGCCGCCTCGTCAAGCTCTACATCCTCCGCATGGTGGAGCTCAGCGAGCGCACCTCCTCCATCCTCATGGCCCGCGCCGCCCGCCGCAACGGCCTCCCCTTCCTCCGCCCGCCCCGCCGCGGCGGCGACGACCAGATCGACGTGGCCTTCGGCACCTACGCGCAGCTTGGGCACGTCCACGTTCGCCCCATGACCGCCGTCTCCGCGCTCCACACCATGCACGAAGACGTCGAAGCGGTCGCCGAGGACAAGCGCGTCTCTTTGATCATCCTGCCCTTCCACAAGCGTCAGGTCGCCGGTCACGGCCATGGTGGCGACGGCGAGGGGATCGAGAACCTAGGGCCCGAATGGCGCGCCGTGAACCGGAGGATCCTGCGAGAGGCGCCCTGCTCCGTGGCCGTGCTCGTCGACCGCGGTTTCGGCGGCGGTGAGCAGGTGAGCTCGGAGGAGGTCGCGCACGGCGTGTGCGTCGTGTTCTTCGGTGGGCCGGATGACCGGGAGGCGCTCGAGCTCGCCGGCAGGATGGCGGAGCACCCTGGCGTGCAGGTCACAGTGGTGCGTTTCCTTGACGGCAAGGCCGGCAGCGACGAGCACGCCGAGGTCACGCTGCGCCCGTCCGAAGCCAAGAACGCAGAGAAGAGCTACACCTTCTCCACCGCCGTCGTCAACGGCCACAGAGAGAAGGTAACAATTGGTCAGACAAAAATATGGCGGCATTGATTGTCGATGTGTATCAATTTGACGACGGAGCGTGTCCGCATGCAGGAGCTGGACGACGCGGCGGTGGCGGAGTTTCAGCAGAGGATGGGCGACACGGTGCGGTTTGAGGAGCGGGTGGTGGCGGGGAACGTGGTCGAGGAGGTGGTGGCGATCGGCAAGAGCAGAGAGTACGGGCTGGTGGTGGTCGGCAAGGGGCGGCTGCCGTCGGCAATGGTAGCGGAGCTGGCCGTCCGCCCGGCGGAGCACCCGGAGCTGGGGCCCATCGGTGACGCGCTCGCGTCCACGGGGCACGGCGTGGCGTCGTCGGTGCTCGTGGTGCAGCAGCACGACGTGAGCGCCGATGAGGTGCCGGTGTCCGTCGTCCAGATCGACGGCCACGGCGGCGAGCTCGGCAGGGACAACGTGGCCGTGCCGTAGAAGGAGACGGGTTCTCTGCTCTGCCTGACGTTACGTGTCTGTCACCTTGTTACAAGTTCACAACCAGTTTCGACTAAGATGATGACGACGATGACATATGACTTGTGTGTACATGTAGTACTAAGTTTAATGCTGCCTCACATGTAACTTAATGGTCAATAAGCACGCGAGTACGCTGAATTTCTTACCAAAGCAACTCATCATGCTTCTCATCAGTTCAGGGATCATAATCAGCTTAATGCAGTATAACTGGAGTATTATATAAGCAGAATTGACATAGTTGTAGTTTTGGTTCCGACCACACCACTGGTTTTTATTTTTGGGTCCGAATAAGTCTCATTCCAATGACATGATCGGTGTTATAATAAAGAGAGAAAATTTATCTAGGGATCGGGATAAGCGGTGGCTCCGGATCTATATCAACGGTACCAGGGGCATTTAGGGTTCACCCACCCTGTGACCCGGTTAGTTTCCCGCCACGGGTAGGGAATTACTTGCGATCTGTAGCCAATTCCGCCCCTCTCCCCGATTCAACTAGATCAATTGGCGGGCTTGACCATTTGCGGTAGTGGCGGGCACGACAGAGGTTGTACGCCTCCGGGCGAGTAGGAGAAGCGTCGCCACCGTCATTCGGAAGGAGTGAGCAAGCGTGGCCGCCTTCAAAGGCCAGGTGGTCCGGTATCAAATTACCAAAACGTACAACACGAGGTATCAAACCATTTGAGGCAAGCAGACTAGCTAGTAGATAAAAAAGGGAAGACTAGGTAGTAGATAAAAAGGAGACTGAGGGGGGACGCTAGCTTACGGGTGACCATGGGCACGGTCGATATTCCGACAGCTACTGTAGTTTTTTTTTATAAAGGGAACTTTATTACTTAAGAAAGTATTAAGTATTACACCCGGCCTCTGCATAATTAGGATGCACACAGGCTCAACGGTTTCACAAGTCTCAGCAAACAAATATAAAAGGCGAATTACATATCATAATAAGAAATTGTAAAAGCGCCTAAGGTGATGGAGGACAGATCCAAAGATTATGTTGCCATCCATGCTGGAAAATAGCTCCTTGGTCGCAATCTCCAAGCACGAAGCCACCTCCGAAAAAAGGTCCCGATGCTCCACACGCTGAAGGGACAACCACAACCGGAGCGTAGTTGTGCACTGGTAAATAACCTGCATAACAGAAGAATTTTTATCATTAAAAATCTTGTCATTTCTACATAGCCAGAGCGATCAAATAACAGCAATCGCTCCCACCCTAAACCTAGAATCCACCCCATTTAGCCAGTTGCTGAAAATATTCGCAACGCTACTAGGTGGATATAAGGCAGAGCCTACCTGGATGGCTGACCATATAGATCTAGCAAATTTGCACTGGAAGAATAAATGTTTTATAGTCTTGTCATGATGACAAAAGACACACTTTTTACTTCGGGCCAATTGCGTTTAGCAAGGTTGTCTTTTGTAAGAATTACCCCACGACGAAGATACCACGCAAATATCTTAATTTTTAGCGGGATCTTCATCTTCCAAAACTTTCTATTATTATCAACTGGTATATCAGGTTGGGTTAGTGCCTTATACATGGAATCAACAGAGAATTTTCCATTCTTGTTAAGATTCCATTGAAATTTATCTGGACCCTGTGTCACCTGGACAGAATCCAGTCGCAAAAGCAAAGCATTCCAAGATGCTAGCCTAGGGCCAAATAAACTTCTTCTGAACGAAACAGTCGGTGGGGAGGTTCCCATCACCTTAGCGATAGTATCACCTTTGTAACGTACAATGTTGTATAAAGCCGGATATTGTTCTCGGAGTGTGGACTGACCTAGCCATATATCCTCCCAAAACCTAATTTCTGACCCATCTTTAATAGAAAAAGAACCATGTAGGAAGAAAAATTTCTTCGTAGCCATAAGACCAGCCCAAAAGTGAGAATCACCTGGTTTCCAAAGAACCTGAGCTATCGCTTGTGAACCCACATACTTTCTCTTAAGAAGGGTTTGCCAAACCCCATCTTCAGTAAGAAGCTTGGAAATCCATTTGCCAAGGAGGGCTCTATTCTTGACCTCAAGGTCATGAATACCGAGTCCTCCTTGGTCCTTGGGGCGACAAACCACACTCCATTTAGCCAGCTGATATTTTCTTTTCTCGCTATCACCTTGCCAAAAGAATCTTGATCAGAAGTAATCCAAACGTTTCAAGACTCCTTTTGGTAGTTGGAAGAATGATATCATATAAAGTACCATGTTGGTTAATACTGAATTAATGAGAACCAATCTTCCACCCAAGGATAATAATTTGCCTTGCCAGCTATTTAATCTCAATTGTAGTCTTTCTTCCACTAATTTCCATTCAGCATTTGTAAGCCTCCGATAATGAATCGGAATACCCAAATACTTAATAGGAAACTGCCCCTGCCCACAGCCAAATAATTCGGCATAGAGGGAGGCATTTTCTTGAGCCTCACCAAAGCAAAACAATTCACTTTTATGAAAGTTTATCTTTAGACCAGATAGCTGCTCAAACGCCGACAAAATTAACTTAAGGTTTCGAGCTTTTTCAAGGTCATGTTCCATAAATAGAATTGTATCGTCGGCATACTGAAGGATGGATAAACCACCATCAACTAGATGTGGGATCACACCTTCAATTTGTCCCTCAGACTTTGCGCGTTCAATCATGACTGCCATCATATCAGCCACTATATTAAATAATATTTGCGATAGTGGGTCACCTTGTCTAAGCCCCTTTTTGGTTTGGAAATATTTACAAATGTCATCATTGACTTTAATGGCTACACTTCCACCCGAAACAAAGCTTTGGATTAAAGCATGCCACTCATCAGAAAAACCTTTCATTCTGAGGGTCTGCTGAAGGAAAGACCATTTAACCTTATCGTAAGCTTTTTCAAAATCAATTTTTAAATAACCCCATTCAACTTTTTCCAATGTACTTCGTGAACTGCTTCATGTAATATCAGAACTCCATCAAGGATGTTGCGACCTTGCATAAAAGCAGTTTGAGAAGGACGAACTACATGATCTGCCACCTTGTTCAGCCGTAACATAGCAACTTTAGTGAATATTTTAAAACTAACACTAAGAAGACATATAGGTCTGAATTGTTGAATCCTTTCCGCTTCATTAACCTTAGGTAATAAATTTATTTCACCAAAATTCAGACGGAACAATTCTAATTGTCCAACATGAAGACAGCTGAACAAATCCAGAAGGTCAGACTTGATAACATCCCAGAAATTCTGATAGAACTCGGCTAGGAAACCATCAGGACCAGGGGCTTTGTTGTGTTCCATTGGAAAACCGCCTTTCTTACTTCATCCTCAGAATAAGGAGCCGTAAGTAAGCTATTTTCCTCATGTGTTACCTGAGGGATATCATCTGTTCTGGACTCATCCAAAGAGAAGTTTCCTTCCTCGGGTGCTCCAAACAGGTTCTTATAATAATTTGTAATATATGACTTCAGTTGCTTATGGCCCTCAATCGTTCCGTCATCTTGTACTAGAGAATGAATACGTTTCTTCCTATGCCTGCCATTGGCAATACAATGGAAGTATCAAGTATTCGAATCCCCTTCTAGGATGAATTGAGCTTTAGAACGTTGATACCATTTCAACTCCTCCTCTCGCAAAAGTTTCGCTATCTGCGCATTCGATGGGCTCTTGAGCTCAATTTCTTGCGTGGACAATAAGCGAACTTCTGCTAATGCTTCAAGAGCATCAATAATTGAGGGAAGTTGTATTTTCTTTTTTAAGAATACCCGTTGTATGACGTGCCCAACATGCGAGTATGTGCGCAATGCACGGATTTTGTTGTTCCACCTCTGGATTGGACTATCACCAGCAACATGTCTTTCCCAAATCTTTTTGACTAACTCGAAAAAGCCCTCGCGGTGCAACCATCCAAGTTCAAACTTGAATCGCTTGTTACACGCTGGCCGGGGCATACCCGTAGTCAAAAGAATGGGAGCATGGTCTGACAGCCCCTCAATACATTCTAGAGCCCGTATCGACACCATTGGGAACTTAGATTCCCATTCAGTATCCATAAGTACACGGTCTAGTTTTTCGTATGTAGGTTCAGGAAGACAATTCGCCCATGTGAATTGTCTCCCAATCATTGAAATCTCTCTAAATCCATAAGTAAACCGGCCTTTGCTTTTCTCAAATGGAAAACGAAGCAAATTGAAGCCCCCCCCCAATAATAAACGGGGAGTGAGGCAAGGGGATCCACTATCACCCCTCATCTTTGTTTTAGCTGCTGATCTGCTCCAATCGGCTATCAACAAAGCTTATAGAGATAACATTCTTCAGGCTCCCTGCTCCTCTGGGTTTGAAATGGATTATCCCGTCGTACAATATGCGGATGACACGATTATAGTTATGCCTGCATGCCCTACCCAAATCGCTGTTATGAAAAAAAATCTGGACACCTATGCCTCCTCTACTGGCCTCCACATCAACTATAATAAGTCGATCATGATCCCTATAAATATGAATGTGGCCAGAACTGAGGAGATGGCACAGATTCTTGGTTGTGTTGTTGGAAAAATGCCGTTTACATACTTGGGGCTGCCCCTTGGGACTACTAGACCCACAGTTCAAGACCTCATGCCTTTGGTGGACATGATTGAAAGGAGTATGTCGGCAAATTTCATGATGATGTCCTACAGTGGCCGCGTCGAAGTGATCAATTCTCTGCTGACCTCCATTGCCACGTTCTCGATGTGTTCTCTCAAGATACATCCTAAAATCCTCGAGCATGTGGACAAGATCAGAAGGCATTGCTTGTGGAACAAAAAACAGAAAATGGGGAGCATTGCAACTCTCTTATTGCCTGGAATAAGGTTTGCCGGCCTAAGAACAAAGGTGGTGTTGGTGTTCTTAACCTCAAAATTCAGAATGAAGCGCTGCTGCTTAAATTCCTGCACAAATTTTATAACAAAGAAGATATTCCTTGGGTACAGCTTGTTTGGGACTCTTATTATGCTAATAAAGTGCCCCATGCCTCTGATTCTTGTGGCTCATTCTGGTGGAGAGATGTTATGAAACTGGTACCTACCTTTAGAGGCGTCACTACATGCAGCATTCTTTCTGGAAACTTGGTTCTCTTCTGGAAGGACTTATGGGGAGATGCAAGGGCCATGGAGGCCTTTCCTCGAGCCTTATCTTTTGCCCTAAATGAAGATGTCTCTGCTCAGAACTTCCTGACTGCTATGTCGCTAAGCTCCAACTTTACACTGCCTCTCTCTCCTGAAGCTCTAGAGGAGGTCAGACAGCTTCAGGTTGCAACAGCACACATTGCCCTAGATGGCCAAAACCCTGATAAGTGGACATATGTTTGGGGCTCGGACAGATACACTGCCAAAAAATTCTATAAGTTCTGCTTCAGGGAAATTAAGCCGGATATTGCCTTTTCTTGGCTCTGGAAATCCAAGGTTGTCCCAAAAATAAAAATTCTGCTGGCTGCTTCTTTCGGACAGATTGAATACCAAGAACATGCTCAAGAGGAGATGCTACAATGTGACTAATGACTTTCTTTGCAAACTCTGTAATCTGGGAGAAGAAGAGACATTGGAGCACTTGTTCTTTACTTGCCCGTTTTGTACGGCGTGTTGGGCCAAGCTTGGGGTGTCGATGCAATACTCGGGTCCAAATGACAGATTTGCTTTCATCTCTCGGGGGAAATCTAGGTGGAAAAACCCCATGTTCATGGAGATTTTTTTCCATGGCAGCATGGAGCATCTGGAAAGAAAGGAATGATCTATGCTTCAAGGGGATTGCTCCGTCTGTGGGTTCCTGGACTGCACGCTTCAAGGAGGACTTCTCACTTCTGGTTCATAGGACCAAGGAGGATAAACATAGTTTCATTAAAACTTTTGCTGCTTCCTTGTAATAAATATAGCACATAGCCTTAGAAAGAACTCTTTTGGCCGTTGGCCTGTTGTAAATATGTAACTCTCTGTGGTTGGTAATATAGAGGCAGTGGGAGCCTTTCCCACTGTCATAAAAGTTTCAAAAAAAATGGGTGTGGTTTGTCCTTTGCTAAGTTTACCATTTCACGAAAAGCAGCTTTAGAACCCTCCTGGGCCGGCCCATACACAGCAACAAGACTCCAAATGAAATTGTCAGCTTTGTTACGGATGTGCATATTAATATGAAAATCACCATCCGAAACAGCCAACACATACATGGTCTCAGTCTTGACACCAAGTAGGATTCCCCCGGAACGTCCATGGGGAGGACGTGAATACCAAACAAAATCTATACCGCCCGAAAGTCAGTTCAGTAGATCTTGCGAGAAATCACGTCTTCCCGTCTCGAAAATAGCTAAGAAATCCAAATTATAATCCTGAACACAATGAGCGAAGTGCAAATGTTTAGCCAAGTCACCAAGACCTCTGCTATTTGCAAACATACCATTCATTGGGAAACTATGGGAGATTTGGAAAACTTAGTCCGTTTCCGAGACCTTTTGTTAGAGGAAGATTTAGATTTTCGGGCAGATGCTTTTAACTCATACAGCGAGCGCAATCCGTCCTCATCCAAACCAATTTCTGACACTTCACCAATAAGATGAGAAAGAAGCTGACCATCTGTTGTGGCATTCGCTTCTTCTTCATCTAAATAGGTGCAAGACAACCCATTCGAAACTTTAGGAATAACCGTAAGACGGTCAAATTCCATATGCCTCAAGACCTTAGTTGAAACATCAATTTGGTTTTTATTACTAACAAGCTTAACACCTAAACTAGATAATTTAGAAGAAATCGACGAAGAAGAAAAAGAGAGGAAAGACTTGGAGGCCACGTCCGTACCATGCGAGTCGAGGTTATGCGCCGCTTTGCGACGCATTGCTTTCTTCAAAGAATCTTCATCCGTCGCCGAAACACCATCAGCCGACATCCCAAAACGCCCGCTGCGACGAGTCGGCGTGATCCCACACTCGAAGTATGTGGCGTTGGGGGGTGGCATCCGTGGTGAAGAAGGTCCAGCAACGGTCAGCTGGGTCGGCTTAGTTGGTGTAGCAACCAACCCTGCCCCGTAGAAACATCAGTCTGGAACGGAGAGGTGATAGTCGATGTCGTTCCCTCTACCGTTCCAACCGAAGACTCGTCGCTCGACCGAACTACCAGGGGAGGCAGAGTTGACGTAGCAGCCTCCCTCACGCCTGGTATGGTGAGCACAGCAGCCGAGGCTCTCCTGCTGGAGGCCTCCCTCGGTGATGCAGGCGGCGGCCTGCTCAAGGCGGCCCGCTCCGCTGCACCGAGCCTAGCTGGGCTCCCAGGCACATCATCGGCACCCGGCCTGCTAGGACCAGCCGCTGGCCCGCTGGGCAAGGCAGCAGCGGCAGACGGCCTGTTAGGGACAGCCACCAGGTCGCCATCCACGGCCAGCGGCACGTCCAGCCCAGCCACCTGAAGAACATCAGCACGTATTGCGGAAGACTGCTGATTCGGAGCTGTAGCTAGTACGTCCGAACGGATCAAGCCTAGAGATAAATTACGGATGCTCTCCACAATCTCAATTCCCCTTGGAGTACATGGGTTAGGATTATAAGGTGTAATGGCCCAAACCGAACCAGAAGGTGAATCGGAGGGCACAGTTTTGCCATGGTTGCCATCTCATGTGGATTGGTTGGCATCAACATCCATGCTGGTACCTTCCACACCATGCATACCAGCTGGACCCAAAAAACCCTCCAAGCCCTTCTCATTTCCGTCCTCATCATCCACATCATCACCTTTATGGCGCCAAAAATAAGGGACAAAGTTTGAATCCAGAACAAAGTCTGCGGCCTCACGACGGAAAAAGAATGCATACTCCTTGAGTTTAACCACGCAAGCCGTCCCAACATACGGTCCAGCCAAACCCACTTGCTTCTCAAGCACTTGCGAGTTCATCATGCCAATAAGAATATGAACAATGCCACGGCTGCGGAAAGTAGCAAGATCAACATCAAGAGTCGTCCCAATAAGAGAACCAACAGCCCAGAAACCAAGAAAATGCCTCACTGTGTACGGAACACCCTGAACATGCACCCAGACCTGCTCAAGAACTCTAATCGGAGGGATATCCTGAGTCTTCCACTTAGAGAAAGTAGCCTGTGAGTTATACGATGGAATCCCCATCTGGAAGCCATAAACCCTATGTAAGTTCTCAAAGGAAGCTAAACCAATCAAGAACGCATCAATACCATGTGGGAGTGCTTCCCATGTCCACTGAGAACTCGACGGGCACATTCTGGACAATAAGCTTTCAATGGCTGCCGCTGGGACAGAATCACCAACAATCTTAACAAGAGCAGTAGGGGAACTCGCCGGAGCCAAGTGAGCCTTAAAGACACTATCGGGAAACTGCACAAACATTGTCTCATCAGTACCATAACCAGCAGTAAAAGCCACCGGCTTAGACAATCTCAGCGTGGGGCATCTAATGGTAGGATGTGCCGTATTATCACAAACCAGACAGTAATGCTCCACCTTACACGCCTTAGTGGTATGAGTGTCAACTGCACACTTCCAGCAATTAGTGCCCTTCTTAGATTTACCATTACCATGAGACGGCGCCCCAGACTGCTCAACAGAAGCCACCACATCCACGCCGACAGCTGCGGTGCCGGAAGAACTAGTAACCACAGTCGCAACCGTACCCTGCGAGACACTCGGCAGGCCCTGGAGCACAGGCTGCGGAGTAAACAACTGCTGCTGCTTGATCGGCTGTTGCCCCAAACCATACGGCACAAACGTCTGCTGCACAGGCGGGACAAGCTGCTGTATAGGAGGCTGCTGAAACGGAGACCCCTGTAGTTGCTTAATCTTCTTAGTCTTACGCTTGGTTCTTGACATGTTCTGACCCGGCAAGGAGCTGGCTGGGCAAACTGTTGCTGCTGGAACGGCGGGTAACCGGCGGCGGGCAACGGCACCATCGGCGGAGCCTGAAACTGCTGAGGTTGCATGGGCATATACGCCGGTGGCCCATACTGCCGCGATGGCTATTGGAGAGGATGGTACGGCGAAGGACCCATCGAGGGCGCGAACGACGGCTGACCCGCCGGCATCGAGACCCCACCATACACCATAGACGGCGGCGCCATCCCAGGTCTAGCACCCACGCTAGGGCCGACGGCAGTCAGTTGCTGAGGAAGAGAGGGGCCGACGGCCGTCATTTGCTGAGGGAGAGCAGGCGTCATCTGTCGAGGTTGCTGAGGAAGAGTAGGCGTCGGCTGCCGAGGGCCAGCCCTTGGCCCCCCAGCCGACGGCGGACGCAGCGGCGCCCCGGCCATCGGTCGGCTTGACGACAAAGAGGTGACGGCGGCAAACGATCGCGGTCACCTAGCCAGGGATGGAGAGAGAGGCGCAGCCGGAGCAGGGAGCGGTGCGGTGGAGAGTCGGAGGCGGAGGGACGTAGTCTAAGGCGGCGCCGCGAGAGGATCGACAGGCGAAGGAGACGGGATCGTGGAGTTCCTGTAGACTCCGAACCAATGGTGTAGATGAACCCACGGTCCTGGACAATCCAGATCAGACGCATGCAACCAGGCCCCACCACACAGCAGCTCCAAAACATCCGCGTCGATCACGTCCGTAACTGACGCCGAGACCAGCGGATCATCCTCCGCCGGCGAGCTTGACGAAGAACCAGACGGAAGCGGCGTCCGCTCCGCCGTCGTCGAAGACGCCCGAGTAAGCACCGCCATGTCGATGAAAGCACCCAGGACCGGCGGCGGCATAACGGGGCGAGGTGGGAGAGGACCATGCCAAGGTCCCATCCGCGGCGGCGATCGCGAAAGACGCAGTCCCGACGGCGAGGAGCATGAGCCATGGCGCCTACGCCGCCAGGTCGGCACTGGTTCGACCACCAGCGAGTCCCTGCACGAAACGAATTCATTAGCCCGCTCACCTTTCTCACCTAAACCCGACGGCTCGGACGAAGATCCCTTTTCCCAAACGCGGCTCGCCGGAGAAGAAAAGTCGGCTTCAGTCCAGAACTCCTAAACCAGTTCCGCCTCCGAGCGCGGCGAACGGCAAGCCACCGGTGAGCTAGTATGCGATGGACCTGCATCACCCATGGCATTCAAAGCCACCTGAACAGCGACGTGCTCGGCTTCCAGATCCACACCGCCCGACGGCTCGGTGACCAAACCATCTAGGCACGCGAAACGCGAGCCGGCGGCTCGGAAGCCCCACGCCGCCGGCGCCAGAGTCTGCCGGCGACGCCCTAGCATCGCGCTTGCCGCGCTCGCCTATCGCCTCCGCAAAACGTCCTCTCTCATGTAAGTGTAAGTGTGACCATCCAAAGATCTGTAGTGGCCCGACCGCTACTGTAGCTGTCGGAACGGAGGCGGGAAAAAAGCAGGGAAGAAGAATAGGAGGGTTGGGCACCGCCTTCCACCGGAGAGAAGGAAGAAGAGGTGTGCCACCGCTGGACTCGAGGTCTGTTCCACCCCCGCAGCCATCGCCGGTCGGACCGCCTGGATCCGGGATCTGCCGGAGAAGAGGAGAGGAGAAGAAAGATCGCCGCCACGGCACCAACGCCCCATAGGCCAGCAGCCATCCCCCTGCCGCCGACACCGGCCGAACCGCCGGCCGCTGCCACCTGCGGCCGGCGACACCGCCGCGCCGCCTCACCGCCCCGCCCTGCTCAAATAGCCGCCTCCGCCAGTCCACCGCCACCGCGGCCCTCCCTCTAAGCCCCCCACCCCCACCGTTAAGTTCCTTCCGATTCGACACCGGCGCCGCCGCGGCCAGCCGCGTCGGCCCCGTTTTCGGCTCGGTCCTGGCTCGCCGAAGCCTTTTCCGCCGCGGCCAGCCACGGCGTCGCCGACTCCGGCTCGGCCTCCGGTGAGGAGGGAGGAGAGGAAATCGTTAAGTTCTGCGTCGTCGCAGGCTCCGGTGAGCAGGTGGACGGTGGTGATGTCGCGGCCGTGCTCGGGTGGCGCTCGACTGGAGGAAGGAGAGAGAAAAACGGAGGAGGAAGACGATTAGTTCGGGATGAGGAGAAGGAAAGGGATAAGAAGGTGCGGTGGGGTCCACAACGGACATGCCACGCATGCGTGCGGTTGATCATTGCCACGATCACCCGTGGTAGAGCCGGTTCGGAGACTGATTATGGAGGGAAAAGTGAGACGTACTCCTTTTGGTCGCGTCGACAGTAGTAGCACGTAGTAATACATGCATGCACTTGTTGCATATCTAAAGAGGTAAACCGGGAGAACCCAAGGAGGCTCATCAGAGCTCAGCTCATGTCAGCCGTCCGATCGAGTCCTCCAAGCGCATCTGGACCTTTTTTTTTTCACCGCGTCATATAAGAAGCAGAGCACCACAGTGAAAACCCTAGCCGCCTCTTGCACCCACGTCTCTTCGCTCAGACTGTAGGTGGGCATGCTCACGGCGGCCCACCAACTATCCACCTGTGCCCATTCAATTTAATCGGGCTTCGCTTCGTGGCCATTTCTAACGTACATGTTAATTGGACTACCATCTCTCCCAATTAAACCCAACTAAGCGCCGCTAGCCTCCACCCCCGTGTCCTGCTCCACCGAATGCGGATTTCGCCTGGGACTTATGGCGCGCATGTGCAATCTTGGGCTGTCGGATTCAGCTATCCGACGACCAGGATTTAGTGTTGAAAATGGGCTCGATCAACAAATCCTAGCCAGATTACGCATGCGCGCCATAAGGCCCTGTTTACAGGGATTTATCGTGCTCCACCGCCGCTCCCAGAAAGATCAATCAGTAATCGTCTCATTAGTAGATGTCGCGGCCGTCAGCTCCTCCTCCTGCTCTGCCGACGGTGCTCATGGCGGTGGCGGCGGAGCTTAGTCTCCAGACACGCTACTGGTGGGCGGCAAGCTGGGCATCCTGGATACGCAATCTCTGAAATTCATCCATTGCATAGTACAACGAAATTATTCCAATTATTGTCTTACTGCTGGCGGCGTGATTGCATAATTTCAGAGGTCTAGGATGCAGCAGTGACGGAGCAAAGCAAAGCCACTAATCTGCAGCAAAGAATCAGCGGGTAGCAGCTAGCACCAAGTAGCAGCACAAAGACAAGCTACCAGCAGGGGAGCGCACGCGAACGACGGCACGAGTGCACACAGGCAAGCTGTTGCAGGTTGACAGATCCACGTGGGAGGCCGATGAGCAGTGGAACTCTACGCACCTGCGCTCGCTCTGGAGAGGCGCCAGGAGGTCGGCGATGCTGGGCAGCACGGGAATGGCGATGGGGTTAGGCTAGATGGGGATCGACACGACGGCGTCGGCCGCCGGATCTGCATAGGAGCTGGTCGGCGGCTGAGGCCCTCTGCGTGGGCGGCCGAGAAGGGGAACGGAAGGGAGAGCGGGGGGACGGAGCGGCGACGGCCGGAGGCTGGCGCCATCGCCATGTTGGTCGCGAGCGGCGAGGCGGCGGTAGCGGCCACGCCGTGATTGTCCGCCCCAGTTCTATCGTTGCCCGTGGGTGTCCACTTACGGGACTTAATTGGGTTTGGGCTAGCGGCGCCGTGGGCTGTCCATATCCACTTACAGGCCTGCAGCCGCCGCCACTCCCCTCCGCCCCTGCCGCCTCTTCTCTTCCACCGCGACGAGCTCGCGCTGCGCTGCGCGTGGCCTCTCCATCCTCCTCCACAGCGCTCCACAGGCGAGGCAGTCACCGCTGCTGCTCGAGCCGGGGCCGTCGTTACAAAGATGGAGACGAGGAAGACATGCCGAGGTACGGCGCCACCGATTGACCGGCTGCCAGCCCCCATCTTTCTCCTATTTCTCTGCACCAGCTCATCTTCTTCCTCCCTAACAAGCAGGAGGACTATGGAGCAGCGCAGCCCGCCGTTCTGTCGCCCGGAGGAGTGCTGCTTGGCTCAGATTCGTGGTGGAGGGTTACGGCCAGAAGCTCAACTACCTGGCCTCCTCGACTTCTTCCACCCTCACGCAGCAGGGTCGAGCGTTTTGACTCGGGTGAGCTTCTTTTCGCTTGAGTTCTTTCTTCTAATCTCTTTCCATTCTGATTTCCGACAGTTGTTTGCATATGGGATCTCAAGGAGGATGCATAGCAGCGTGGTGCGGAGCGAGGTTTGCTGTGTTGCGGATCGTTGGCAGGGACGGAGTCGTGCGAGGCTGCTAGCCAGTTCGTCTCCGGACGAGCGACCTACAGTACAGGCATGTTCTCTCTCTTCCTCTCTCCCTTGACGCCAGTAGCAGGAAATTGCAAGACCGACAGTAGCTCATTATGCGCCTCTTTGTGACACAGATTTGTTGTATGCTGATATCTGATCTTCCCTATCTTGTGGAAGGTTTGAAACATCTGGTGATATAAGATCCAAGGGTTATTTGATCCATGGAAGAATCTGGTTAGGATATTATTGCCGCAGGTAGCTGCAGTTTGAAAAATATTTGAAGGATGTGCAGGCATACTTCATTTGTGGTGATGTCATTTTTGTTTCCCCTCTTAGAATAATGAATTAATGGTGCTATCTCACTATGAATTTTCCATGAAATCCAAGAAAAAATATATAACAAATCAGGATATTAGTAGATCAATTGAAATGATTCCCTCTAATTTGTTCTTCATTATCTTTCATGTATGTAAGCTACTAGGCTTTATTTTGCCCCTTTTCATATTCCTTCCTGGTATAATTAGCTTCAATATGTATGATGTTAAGTATTTGCTTTATTTGGTTCAAATATTTATAGGTACTTTCTGTATCTGATTCTTGCAGGTTCATGAATAGCATGTGATGGATTATCTCGCAGCTCTGGAAATAGACCTCATCTATCTCATCTGTAAAAGAATGATTTAAAGGTCACATTACAGGAAGTCTATTTGTATAGCTTCCTACTCAAATCAGTGTGGCATTGGAAGTGGAAGATTGGGCTAAAATCTTGCTCTTTGGGCACGTAAATGTTGGCCCTTTATGTTTTGGACCGTGCTTCCTACTCAAATCAGTTTAGCACCGGGAGGCTACAGGCTGCAGCAATACTCTAAGAAGTAAGAACTACACGGGTCCATCGCCAAGAAGGTAACTCATCTCTCCCGCATGTAACTTTGATGGAAAGTGTGCAGCTGCAGATCTGCAGTAATTATCATTCAACATTTAGACTTTTGTAGTTGCTGATTGTGCTAAATATTCACTATTGCACTTATTACTTGAAGCAGTTTACGGTTGGAAGTGGAAGATAGGGCCAAATTTTGCTCTTTGTGCATGTAAAGGTTTGATCTTTATGCTATGAACCGTATTTGAAGGTTGGGGATTTTTCTGTTCAATGAAAATTACTTGCAGCTATATCCTCCGATATTTCGTTATTTTATGGATTACTTATTTCCTTTTCACTGCTCATTTTTGCATATTTCATAGTATCACGTTTTTTAAATCATGAATAGTGCAAGAAATTGGTGATGAATGACTGAATGCCCAATTTCATCATCTCTAGGCCACTTGATTGCCTGTTAGGATCTAGATATATTTTAAATTATGTTCTTATTTCTCCTAACTATATGGATATATCACGGAAATTAACACAAGGTTCTTCTGGAATTCCATTTTGTAGTTAAGCTTATTGATCTCTAACTAGCCTTGGGCGGACAATTTTGGTTCTAGCTTCATGTGAATTTTGCTAATTTATTAATAACAATCTTATAGTATATACACTGTAATACTGCTTGCTGAAACGGAATTATAAGTAATACTTCAGCACGTTGCACTTCTTTGCACATCATGTTCCGTGGAACTTCTGTATTGATACTATTTCTAGCTTTTTCCTTTGCCATTTTTATTTGGGCACTCCAATTTTACATGTTCTCTACTGTATATTCTCATGATGCTTTTGGTACATTTAGATTATTCTAGAGTGACAGTCATGGCTGTATTCGGTTCATTTAGAGCTAAACGTTGGGAATTGTGTTGCTATATTCCTTTTTTTGTCCCTTTTCCTTTCTTTACAGTCGACCACTTAGCAGGTTTTTCCTTATGGTCATATAGCTGGAAATGTTCATTTATTTCCCGTTGTTATCTCATGTTCTCTTCTCATATGTTTTTTTTGTCATGACCATATATATACATATTTGGGTTACAAAGTCAGTTCCGGGTTCATTTTGTTTCAGGAGGTGTTACTGTTGTAGGGTGAGGCTGTGGTTTTAACTTTCCGTCAGGTATTTGTCTTCCCGCACCCCATGTCTTCATACGTTTATCCTTTGCCGATTTAACGGTCCTTTATTTTCTTTGTTTTACCTAATCAGACCATTCTCTTCTCACTATACATATGTGATTGGCAGCATCTCAGTGGTCTCTTATGTCGCTGTGCTCACCTTACCAGGAAGGACTGTTGGTATAGCAAGGAGGGATGTGTTCTTTTCCAACCCAGGGTGGACTCCTCATGCTTCATTTTCAGATACATTTTATTACCCAGCTATTAATTTGCCTACTTTGCTTCATGCTGCACAGTAGACAAACTAAATTGCCTTTTGGATTTAATTGAAATATACCGAGGTTTCTTGGGCTGACAGAATCAATTGTTTTTATCTTTGTTGGCACCATCTTACGAGATTATGATGGTACTCACCTTCCTATCTACTTATTAAACATGCAGATATACTTTATTATCTAATTTTAGGGCAGTCCTGTCATGGGTTATGTTCATCCGGTTTACTAAATTAGAGAGAGCAGTACCTGCTTCCCAGAAATCGGTTTTCTACATATAGACATTTTCTAGGTAGCCTTTCTACTTTATCTATGCAGCTTGCTCACAAGAGTTAACTTTTCTTCTTTACAACTTAACTAAAATGACATTTAACAATATGTGTATCCACATGAATATTTATGCTTATTGATGGGAGGTAGCCAACATATGTGACTGGTGACTAGAATACCAGAATTTTTTTGTTGAAACTTTTCCTTAACCGTGATCCTCACTTAACTCCTAAAAGTATAGCATTTGAATTTATTGGTCAGTTTTTTCCTGGTACAACTTGAAACTTGGGAAGAAGCAGCGGAAATATGATGTTTTTGCCATTGAGATATATATTTCCTTTATTGTTGAGTTAGCTTTGTGCACCCCTTAAATATCAGCCGCACATCTCAACTAGGATACTATTGTTAACTTAGTATACTATTGCTCAAATCCTTTATTTTAAATTAGGATATTATTGTCACATTTTTTTTGAAAGTAATAATCATCTTTGTCTCTGCATGATATTGATTTTGAAGTGATCACGGTTGACTGTGCGCTCTCAAGGTCACACCACCTACGCCTCCTTATCGTCGACCATGATGGAGGCATTGCAGAGCAGGGAGGCAAAGTGGCAACAACCGGCGCATTCAATCATGCACGCTGAGCCCCCTCCTGGTATGGATTTCCTTCTTGCTTTGTTTACAGTAATAATAAAAAAGAGACGAACCCTTTTTTTCTCGGTTCTTTAGAATAATTTCACACATTAACTATTTGAATTGGGATTTCTACTCTGGTATGGGATCTTAGCCTTTTGCACTGGACTAATATGGCCCTTATTCTGGCTGCGTGCTAATACTTTTCTGTATCATGAATTAGTTAGGGATTGAATAGAAGTTGTTGTTGGTCAACAGAAACGTAATTTGACCATCCATTTTCTGGGTTGTATTACTAATATTTTAATCCTTAATATTTATGGTTCCATTGTGTGAGACAATTCCCTGCCATACTTCTAATTATGATCATTCTTGATTTATTAATCCATCGATGAACCTGTTGTATGCTGTCATGGTCTTTGTTTTTTTTGCCAAGGTCAACTTATTGATCTTGAATTCACTACATCCATTTATCATTTAATTTCGTACTTCCTCTTCTATCTATGGAGTATGTGTGGTTTAAAAATTCATTTCTTTGCAATTATAGGGTTAACTCCTAGAGAGGATGCAGCGCTCATGCCCGATGTTCAAGTTTTTGCTCCTCCCCATGGCTGGTCTATAAGAAAATCAGTTCCTAATGGAATGCACGCCTTATCATGATGTCGTAAACCTTGAAGATGGTTAGTGATCTGGCTTCATTATATATACCTATTATTTGGTTTCGTTCTTCTGAAGTTTTGTTGCTTAAGAATTGATGGATCATATATCAAAGTTTTTTAGTTAAGTTATGATGCATTCAGTTATATGGGTTTTGGTTTGATTTACTTCATTTAGTGTTTCGGGCTCTTTGTATTTATTTTTGGTGCTTATAATTTTTCAGAGTTTCATATTCTTGCCTTTTTACCTCTATTTTCATAAATCACTTTGTTGGAGCCGACACCTTTAGGCTTCTATTTCAGATTAGAGGAAGTAATGTTTGTTCGATCACTTCAGGTGCAAATTGATTCTCCAGTTTGTTTTTCCCCTTCCGATCCTGGGCTCCTAGCTCACGTGTTTCTAAGTGCAGATTGTCCATTGCAACATCATTGCTAGGTTGGCCAAAAGAACGCATGAATGGATATAAGATTGTATTTTTTTGTTTTTTCTTCGATTAAAAGTAGTCCATTTCCTTCCAATTTATGGTGTTCAACCCATGTAAATATGGGTATCTGCTAATTTAATGGTGGTTTTTAGTTTCCTTTTGGTATTAGTTCACTAAATAAGAACAATGTACATGATTGCTGCACCGCAATACATCCTATAGTATTGTTGTTCAGTGATGATTAATTATTAAAACTTAGATAAATATAATGCACATGTTTTTGATTATGATAGTTGCATGCTTTGCTGTTATTTCTATGCTAAACTCTGCATTGTCATTTCTTTGTCTAATGTAGGGAATGGTTAATTCCGATGCACCAGATTTGATGAACTATTTGTTTCATGTCATATTTTATTCCTTGGTTTGCCTGTATGCACTTCATTTTTACCTGCTTTTGCTCAGAAGTCAGAATAATTCTCTACCGTTTTTCTTCATAGAAGCGATAGATTACATGGTTTCTTGATCGAGTGAGCACTCAATTATATGTTGAACTGAGATCGTAGTGTTAGCTCAAGGGTTAGTTCTCATAGAAGCACCCAATCATTTCCATTGATACTGATCAACATCTTTAATCAAAAGAGAAGGCTAGGGGTATCATTTCTTTACAGAGTCTTTTTTTTCTTTCCAAGAATTAGAAGCCTATGCATATTCGGTTGTAGTTCTTCTTACTTCGTTTTTCAGAAGGTGAAATCATGCTCTAAAATTATCTGCACTGAAAGTATTTACAGTTTTCACTAGATGTATTTACTGATTTATCATCTTCTATATAATGTCTCTCTTCAGAAGATACTTGCACCTTAGTTGGGTAGTGAGATATTACATATTCACATTCCCTTCAAACAATTACAAATGGTGTTCAAAAGTGTAATCGATAGGTTAATCTTATGCCTTGCCCTCCTAATTTATTTCGTACCTCTTTGTTTCTATAATCAGTTTAGTTAAGCATGTTTTTTATGCACAGTTTGTTAGACAAAGATGACTCAATTGTTTCGTGGTAATATAAATGCAGATGGTCATGTTGGTGCCTCTCCATCTTCCTATACTACCTGCCAGTTCGTATCGATAGTAAACATGTGTATTTACTTATCCCACTAATATTTTCATGCCTTTGTTATATGTTTACCTATCTCTGATAGTTTGTAGATGTTGTAATGAAAGACCTATTTATAATGAATATCATCTATCCTAAAGACTCTTATGGGTGTAAATTTTATGTATGGAAGAGCATTGCGCTTTGCTTTAAAATTATAGTGACACTATGTATAGTAACTGTGGACTACCGTGTAATATTAATGATGCTTATTGTAACGTTTTACCAATCGATTACCACTGTCAAAGCCAGGTTAACCAAACTGCTATGCATAACTATCAGGCGGCACCAAACATGTTATGTCACCGTAAGGACTACCTACTATAGTTATGTGCTCCCGCTAACTTAGGTTAACGATATATGTGATGATTGTAGACGTTATAATTTATTTATTTATCCTGAAGAATTATGGGTGTAGACTGTGTATTAAGAGCATTATGCTTTGCTCTAAACCTATAATGTCACTGCTATGCATAACTATCGGGTCATATTAAGAATGTGTATCATAGCGTTTTGCAAATCGAAAACCAGTGTCATCGGCAGGTGGCACGCGGCAAGCCGCGCCAGGGGATCTAGTGTACATGCACACACATGACACAGCTGACACTGAATGAGTCTACCAAAGCCAAGATCACCTCAAACTTCTTTTTTTTTAGGGAAAAGATCACCTCAAACTTAAAACTGGTGGCGGCCTGTCTACCTTGTGATTTTTCCTCGACGTCGACATCGTGCTTCAAGGTCGCGATGATATAACGGTCAAAGCATATTCCACCATTAATTTGCGCTGGCGCGCCCACACGACTGACTTAAGAGACCAGCTTCCTAGTCAACTCCGAAGATCCCGAAGCTCCAACGACCTGGCTCCGAGCACATCGAAGGGATATTCCCCGAACAGTACGCGACACAGGATTAAAATTAGTTAACTTCCTAGGACTTCACTACAGCCAAATCGAAAATAAAAAAATTCGCACTGTCACAGTACACGTCCCATGTGTTCAGGACTAATCAGAGTCAACTCTCATCTCCCATGTCCTTAATCAAACTCAACCTCCAAGCCTGATCCGCGTCAGACTTCCAACCACAATCCCCACGAATATCCCTCAAGCAAATTATAATTAGAGTTGAATCTGCTCAGGCTTTAACCAGGATAAAATGCAAAGAATTCGAGTGTCCTAGTATTACATGATTCATCTGTCTTGTTCGGTGTCCTGATCAAATCCAACTTCCAATACTGAACCGTGTCTGCAAACTCTCAACTACGTACTGACTCACGCCCATTCGTCACACTCCAGGCATAAACCGTGGATATTCCCTGCGAGTTATGCAACACGAGATTTAAAATGTTTAATCTGCTCGGCCACCCAATCCCCACAAATCGTCACAAATACTCTCCCCTTACAATACACTAGCATGGACTAGAGTTTTTATTTTAAACAAAAATGAGATGGTTGGTGGGGGATATCTAAGGATTATCCCCTCTAATCCCCTAAAATACACTAGAAGTAAACAGACTAGTGGGGATTTTCCGAGATCCAGGATAATCTCCTCCAATCTTCTAAAATACACTAGAAGTAAAGGCCTAATGAAGAATATCACGGTGTCCTAATCTATGACACAGGGTTTAGTCAGAGTCAACTCCCATGTAAATGATCAAATCAACCTCGAAGCATGATCCGCATCTCCAATTTATCAATTACTAACTCACTCCCAGTTTCGTCAGACTCCAAGCACAACCCATGGATATTCCCCACCAATTACGCAACTTGGCTAAAAAAATGTTTAATTTCCTCGGGCTCAATTAACATCTATCAGGGGCAAGAAATGGCAAAAGGAATCAATCGTACTCTCTCTGTCCCAAATTATCCTGCGTTTTAGGATTAGTAAAAGTCAAACTTTACAAACTTTGACTAAGCATGTAGAAAAAATATCAACATTTATAATATGAAATGTAAACAATACGAAAATATATTCTGTGATGATTCTAGTAATATTTATTTTATATTTTAGATATAGATATTTTTTTCTAACATGCTTAGTCAAATTTTACAAAGTTTGACTTTGACTAATCCCAAAACGCGGGGTAATTTAGAACAGAGATAGTATAGTAGTTTCGTTAGGATGTCGAAAACTTGAATCCATTATTTGCACTCTTGGAGAAATAGTGGGAGAGAAAAAAGATCAGAAGATGAAAGGCCACTAATTAATCATACTTTACTATTCTTATATACTCCCTCCGTTTCAATATATAAAACATTTTAGCTATCCAACATGTTGTCTACATGCATACTAATATTAGTGCACATACACACTAAAATATATCTACATACATCCAGATATATGTGAATGTGGACAAATGGTAAAACATTTTATATTAAAAAAACGAAGCGAGTATCATTTTATCTTGATGATAGTTCATATTTGTTGGAACAATAATTCTAGTGAAATCCCCATAGGCCTATGTGGCTCATTTATACATAGCAAGAGGTGAGGTAAATTTAATCATATCGCCGGTTGTGAGAATATACACGCGCTCCTCCTTCGCCGCCCACCTTGCGTCGAACAGACACGCATGAGACCGGTACTTGGTCTCAGAGCCGCCCCCACTATTCCCGCATCCGCCTTTCTGTGTGCACCAAGAGACTACCACTCGCTACCAAAGCTTTGCACCGCCGTCTATGATTCCCCCATCCCCCTTTCGAGATGCACTGGAGAAGAGACAATAGGCTGTCTACTACTTCCTCGTCGACATGTCTTCTGACGCTACCGCGGGCGATTTCTTCTTCGAGAGCACCATATGTGTGTTCTTTTTTTCACCGGTGGGCATCATGCTGGAATCACTATTAATAGCAATCAGTTTGGATGGGCTATTTCAACTTACCATCTAGATTGCATGACTAGTTTATTCTCTATTTTTTATGGTCATTTTTGCCATTTTTATGGATTAAATTATATGGCAAATTGGTCATATATTGAGCGATATTTTTGCAGGCAGTGCAAAGCCTATATCAACCTTGTGCGCTCCTTGACAGCCAGCTAAGGATGGCAATGAGTAGGGTATGGGGCGGGTAGAGAAATACCATACCCATACCCATATAGTTAATGGGTAAACAATTTTATCCATACCCGTACCCGCGGGTATGAAACTTTACCCGTACCCACACCCGACGGATACCCATACCCATTGGTACCCAACGGGTAGATTAAATAGTTCGCAAGTTATTCATAATTTTACATTCATCGATAGGACATTTCACAAGAGAAAAACATTTATCTCAAATTAGTGAGTACATGACAATTATCTTAACTCAAATTAACAATTGGTGATAATTTGCACATAGGTTCACAAGCTTATGAGAATAAATGTTGGAACTGCACGGGTAAGGTCCACATATTAGTACAAACATGTAGGGTATGGGTATACCCACGGCTATAAGGCTACACCCGTGTCCTACCCGTGACTTAACGGGTAGGATATGGGTATTACCCGTGGGTATAAAATTAATTATACCCATACCCTATCCATGCGGGTACCCGTACCCATAGGTAAAATTGCCATCCTTACATCCAGCTGCCAAGAGGTAATACTACTTATCACACGGCTAACAATCAAATGTTGGGCGATGCTTAACCATGGTCAAAGTATCCCGCCTCCGGCTCCGGCGCGCCCACACGGTCGACGTCGACGCGCTCTATTAAATTCGTCTTCCCAACGCCAGGCGCAAAACCAAAATGCCAGCTCCAGACTCAACGTGTCCTCCTATATAACCAATCCTCGTTTCTTTCTTCCTCGCACTCCCAAATCGTTCTCTGCTCCCTCCTCTGTTTCTTGACTGCTGTGAGCCTGTGACTGCGAGAGTGCATCATGGCGGCTCGCCGTCGTCTGGGCCTCCTGGCGCTCGCGTTGCTCCTCACGGCGGCGGAAGCGGGCGTGACGAGCGCGTACCGGCGGAAGCTGGAGGCCACGGCCGACATGCCGCTGGACGCCGACGTCTTCCGCGTGCCGCCCGGCTACAACGCTCCGCAGCAGGTGCACATCACGCTGGGCGACCAGACGGGCACGGCGATGACGGTGTCGTGGGTGACGGCGAGCGAGCCGGGCAACGGCACGGTGGCCTACGGCCGCTCGCCGGCGAGGATGGAGCTCTCGGCGCAGGCCACCCTCACGCGCTACGACTACTACAACTACACCTCCGGCTTCATCCACCACTGCAACCTCACCGGCCTCCGGCACGGCGTGAAGTACTACTACGCCATGGGGTTCGGCCACACGGTGAGGACCTTCTGGTTCACCGCCCCGCCCAAGCCCGGCCCCGATGTGCCCTTCAAGTTTGGACTCATCGGTACGTACCTTCCATTAGGCATCTTTGTTTTAATCTTCAGAATGATAAGATCCATGTTAGAGTAGAATTAGTTACTCGTTAATACATATAAAATGGAGTAGAAACAAAAGGGTTCGGTGGGATCTAGGACAAGATGAGGAAATGCCAGCATTATTGTCAATGGTGTCGTAGCTAGCATCCAGTGTAAAGATCATGATTTAGCGGCAGCGTTCAGCCGGCATCCTGCAAGTTGACGACCCGTCGTCTTCGTCGGAGTCTAGGATTATTGGCAAGTACTCCCGTAGACAAGACTGCCATGTTTGACTAGAGGCCACTACCGTAGACAAGACTGCCATGTTGCACATACTCCATACAATGAACAGTGCCGATGCTCCCTGAATGGAAAAAAGAAAGAGTAAATCGTTGGAATAGCAATTTGATAGCCGATGCTGAAATCAATTTCTAGTACAGTAGATGCTCAAAACTACATAGTGATGTGCGTGTTCCTGCGCCGTTTTTCTTTTTCTTGTTGCTGTCGGATTTATTAGGACTGTTCGTTTGGTCTGCGAGGTTGTTAGTGGGCATTTGGTTCTTTACATGGTTACGAGGTACAGTACCACCTCTGATTAATATTTAGTGTCGCAATTTTGAACTATCCCAGTTCAAAACTACGACACTTGTTTTGAACGGTAAAGTCCACCAGTAAGAAAGCGAAGAGCTCTCCGAGCCCATCATTTATTTGCCCTTTTAGAAGCTTATAGAGATTCAAAATGGCCAATAGGTGAGAGACCTCGTGAAATATAATATGGTAGAACTCACCCCCGTCGTTTCTCGTGTTGGGAATTAATCAAGCTATGCCTTTGTTGTGTTCCATGTATCAATCATACAAACAGGTGACCTTGGTCAGACATTCGACTCCAACAGCACGGTGTCACACTACGAGGCCAATGGCGGCGATGCGGTGCTATTTGTTGGTGACCTCTCCTATGCCGACAATTACCCGTTCCACGACAACAACCGCTGGGATGCCTGGGCACGCTTCGTCGAGCGCAGCGTTGCCTACCAGCCCTGGCTCTGGACCGCTGGCAACCACGAGCTCGACTATGCTCCAGAGATCGGTGAGACAACGTTGTTCAAGCCCTTCACGCACCGCTACCCGACCCCGTACCGTGCCGCCGGTAGCACAGAACCATTTTGGTACTCAGTCAAGATTGCCTCGGCGCATATCATCGTGCTCTCCTCCTACTCCTCCTACGGAAAATACACACCACAATGGTTGTGGCTCAGTCAGGAGCTTAGTCGAGTCGATAGGAAGACGACGCCGTGGCTCATTGTGCTCCTGCATTCTCCATGGTACAACAGCAACAACTACCACTATATGGAGGGGGAGACGATGCGAGTGCAGTTTGAGCGGTGGCTCGTCAGTGCCAAGGTCGATGTCGTCCTTGCTGGCCATGTCCACTCCTATGAGCGTAGTCGCCGCTTCTCCAACATCGAATACGACATCGTCAATGGGAAGTCAACGCCGGCCCGTAACCTAGACGCGCCGGTTTACATCAATATTGGTGACGGAGGCAACATCGAAGGCATCGCTGACAAGTAAGTTTCCTATTCTAAAGGTAGTAAACTATTTACCGTATCTAGACATGCTATAACTAGGAAAAATGCTAATTTGCCAAACCTAATACATTTCTTATAGCAAACAACGTAATTCCAATAGTGATTTAATTCTCTCACAACTGATATTAAATGACACTTTTTCTAAAATACGCATATCAAAAGTATATCATATATTTATGAAGAAGCAGACACTCCAACATTAAGGGAATCCTAACGGGATATCATGGCTAGCATCGTGTTGTGCCAACTAGGTATAATCTGACATAGCATTGCATTAAAGAAACACAGAGGTATTTGATGTATCATCATATCATAGCGTGTGAGTCGAGAATATCAAATAAGAAATAAATCTCTTCCAAAGTTTTTACAAATGAATAAATGAAGTGGTATTATTATACTACTGTATGACAACATGCAATGTAAATTTAGTAACTTTTTTAACTAACTAGTATAATGCACTAGGATAGTACTAATTATGATACTATACAATATGAGAGGACTAACAGACTAAGATACGAAACACTAGAAAAGTTGTAACAAACATGTATATGTTACATTTGAGATTGTCTGATATATAATTGCAATGGAACCTGTCTGGTGTTCACAATAATTTGTTATGCAAGAAAATATTCAAAATAAATAAATTAATGAGTGCAGCTCAAACCTGAATACACCGTCTGTTACCGTCGAACATAAATGTAGCTTCACATGATATGGCTGGATATTTTGTATGAATTACTAAAATATAAACCACTGCAAAACTGTTTCCACTTATATTTTATGTACACGATACGACTTAAAATATATGAGTGTCACATTGCCACATCTCTAGTTGCAACTCTAAATCAATTTCAACATGCAGCTAAAATGATATTTCTAGTACTGACAAATATTACCAAATGCAGCTTCACGAAGCCGATGCCGACGTACTCAGCATTCAGGGAGGCGAGCTTCGGGCATGCTACACTGGAGATTAAGAACCGAACCCACGCCTATTATGAGTGGCACCGCAACCACGACGGTGCTAAGGTTGTTGCAGACTCCGTGTGGCTCACTAACAGATATTGGATGCCTACCGACGACTCCAACTGATCATCTCACATCATTCACCCCCATGCAAATATTTGTTTTATATTTTCATATGCGAAAAAAATCTGTAACCGAAGCTTGTTCTTAAGTGTTTCGGATATGAACTTAACAATAAGACAAGGTTCTCTTTCATGTCACAAGATAAAACTGAGAAAAAAGTATGTTCACAACCCTGGCCTTATTGGACTCAGTTATACAATGGTTTAACGGTTGAAAAAAAAACTTTTAGACTATTGTTGCAAACCCACATGCCATAAATCATGCTCATTTTAAACTATTTACATCGATAGTCTGATTGAAATATTTTGTCGGTTTGGTCCTAGACCGTAGATTGTGTTCTTCGAAGGGTGAATGAGTCATTATCCTCTTTCTATTAGAAATGATGGTTAATTACCCCATGATGTCGCAAACACGATTACAAGAATCGCAATCCATCGAGCGGTTGGGCACATCGTTGCTCATTGCACCCGCTACCGCGATGCCACTCACCCTACCTCCCTCCTCTCCACTAGCTACATCCAATCCATGCATTAGGAAAGGCAACGACAACAGTATTGCATCCTTGGTCTATGACATTAGCTCCAGCGAAGGCACTTCCTGCTCCACCAAGTAGAGGCATCTTATTGTCTCAAGGTGACCACTCAAATGTCATACTCACCAATCTAAGATTACTTAATGTCCAAAAAGAAGCTCGTATTAGGCTTCAATTGAAGGATGGAAAGCACTGTGGCTATGCAAACTTGTTTATGAAAATAATGCAAAAGCTAGGGCTAGATTTATGCAAAAAATAATATGATCAGATTGCATAATTTTTCAATATTATGTAGACAAAAGCCGCATGCCCCAATTAGGTTTTCTGAAACTCATTTGCCAAGCACAAGTTTCTGCATCCAATCATGCTAGCTATCATTTTTATGCATCTAGTGTTTCTTATATGTGTTGTAATAAAATAAATTTATTGCTTTTGTTGGACATGCTTCCTCTTTTATTTCTTGCATATGTTTCTATAGTACGGATCTTTTGCTTCAACTATTGTAAGTTTGTGCTTATTTTATTGTACACACATTGCATTAACTTTTAAGAGTCATCAGCCAGTGTTAATTTATTATTTTAGTGAAATTTATAGTGCAAATACAACTTCTACTAAGTTTTGTTTCAACCCTTAGTGCTTCTTTGCAACATAATACATGCTAATGTTGCTGCGATGATGTTGGGTACGCTACGCGCTAAGACTAGACACTGCTATATAATGTCAAACGTAATGAGTATGATGCAGAGATCACACTACAACACGTGTGGATATTGTCCTTGATCAGTTAGTTCATTGCACACTATGATGCCAACTAAGATGAATGCAAATAGTATTGTTGCAATTGTCTTCTACATTTGTTGCAAAAAAGAGTTTTAAAGTTTTGTGCATATTGAATTAATTTGTTTCAATGCCTGACCATTCTTGACGTGTTTCAATGTAATTTCTTTGTGAAGCAGAGGTTTCCATTGTACACTCCTCTTGTACCGAATATGTTTTCCAAGGCCCTTAAACAACATAGCATATATATATAATACTTTTTTTAACAATGTGTTTCTACCGCACCACAAACTACATGCATCCATGATTCAAAAGGAAACGTTTCCACAGCACAAAGGAAATTCTATGGTGGCATAAAAATGCGCCCCAAAGAAAATATTATTGTATTAGTTTTTTTAAGTATATGCTTCCGCCGATCACTACATCACGGTTGAGATTTAGAGGCACTTCAAAGTGCCCCTAAATGTCACTTTTGTGCCTCTAAAAGTATTTGGGGCACTTTTTTTAAGTGCCACATTTACTTGTGTCTCTAAAAGTATAAGGGGCACTTTCTAATGTGCTCCAAGAAGTGCCCCTAAAAGTATTCATTAGAGGCACTATGAAAAGTGCCCCTAAATACATTTAGTGGCACTTTAAGGAAGTGCCCCTAAATATATTTAGTGGCACTTTGAGGAAATGCCCCTAAATACATTTAGTGGCACTATCTCAAAATGCCCCTAAATACATTTAGTGGTACTATCTCAAAATGCCCCTAAATGTATTAAGGGGCAGTTTGATTATCTGCCCCAATTTCAATCTGAGGCCTTTTCTAGCAAATTCAAAATAAACCCTAAATCTGTTATTCAAATCACAGCACACATCATTTTGAATCACAGTGTACAAATTACTTGAATCACATGACACATCAATTCAGAATGAACCCTACCTCAACTTCTAAGCATCACATCACACATCAATTCGAATCACAATGTACAAATTATTTGAATCATAGCCCCTAATTTGAATATGTTATTACAGCACCAGTTTCTAAACATCACATCACAACACCAGTATGTTGGAAACCTGAAACCTGAAACCTCAACTTCACAGCATGTTGGAGAGCATATATCCCCTGAAAGGTGCAAAAGGAATAATTTAGCTTGACGGAGTTCATATATCTCAAGGAATAGCTATTTGGAGATCTCTTCTAATGCCTAGACTCTGCTTCCTAGCTTTTGATATCGACAACAAAAAAATGAACTTCCAACTAAATGAGCAAACTCCAGATTCGGCAAAAGGAAACAAAGAATAACTTCGGCTGTTTTGGTCAACTATCTGCTATATTCAGCTAGCAATGCATGTGTATACTACACTATAATGGTAAGTGTTATCTATCTCATTTAAACATGTTATCTTGACAAGAATGGAGCGAACACATATATGCCCTTCTTGTTTCAACTGTCAACAAATCTAGTAAAAAGAGGAAGAAAAGCTCTAATCAATTCATTGCAACCTTTTGCCACGGATGTTATAGCAAGTTGTTATCTATCTCAATTAACATTCGGCTGTTTCACTATATGAGCTAACGTCCTCTAAATTCGTGGGAATATAGTTGGACTTCCTAGATGTTATATCAAGTTCTAAGATATCTTAAATTGATTAACTGATATGAATATATACTTTAAAATGAAGATACACTAAACAGTAGCAAAGTGGAATTTCATTGTCTGAAGTTTAAGTTTTTAATTACAAATGTAATATGAGGCCAAATGTACATGTGCTGCTGCAGACTATTGCACTAATAATCGCCTTCAGTAACTGTTTCAAGAGGAACATGCAGACACAATTAAAGAGAAGAGACGACCATGGATTCCTGTTATGCTAGGAAATTAAATTATTTTCTCAAATAACAAATAATATGGCCATATTATTTCAGTTAGACAAATAATTTTCAAGGAGCATATAAATAATTCAGAAGAACTCCTATATTTTGTCAATCTGTTAGTGTAGCCGTTCGGTAAGAAATGAAAGAAATCTTTATAAACTAAAAGGTGTTGCACTCAGCATGAAAGAACAATTAGCTAAAGCCCAGACCCTTAAAATCTGCACAAAAAAGAAACACCAGGGGGTGCAAAATTGAAGGCACCTGCGGCATGCACTATCTCACTGATAACAAAGAAAAAGGTTTGTTTGCATGATACACAAGCATTTTAAGCCACATGAGCATCCTGAACTGGTCATGTTTCTTTCAGGTTCAGATTTTCAATGACAACACAAATTTAATGAATCTTATGATTCAAATTATAGCAGATTGATTGGAATATTAATCCCTAAAATTTAAACCTAGCCATGCATAAAGGTTTTATCGACAGACATTGTTATGAAAGGGATATGTATGGCGAGGGTGATGAAAAGACACTGGTTGCGAGGGTGAGGAGAAGACACTGGTATTCATGTTAGAGGTGTTCTATAAAACCTGATTTCACCATGGGGAGCTTGTGCACATCCGAGAAAAAAATTTAGTAGGCTGAATTTCACTAACAATCTGCAGTAACCTTGGAAAAGTCCTAGAGAAGGAATAGTTAGGACTTAGGAGCTGAAGTATATTACCAAGATAGTTAACTGTAATATATGCTGAGTAAACACTTAATCACTTAATCAAACACTTGATCAGCATTCAGTTCAGGCGAACAGGAAACACAAAACAAGCGGCGTAGATTAGTTGTTACTCCCTCCGTTCCAAATTACTTGACATTCATTTGTCTAGTAACGAATGTATCTAGACACTAAACAAGTATAGATACATACGTATTTGGACAAACACAAATCAATTAATTTGGAACGGAGGGAGTACCTTTCAGAGAGGAGGTCCTTGAAGGTGGTGTGGCGGATCGGGTTTCATCCTCCACTGCGCCTACCGGAGGCGGTGGTCGATGCGGCGCTCGGCTCGCACAGTGCGGTAGCCCCCGCGAGAGCGCCTCCCACGGCGCGGCTTACCGCGACACGGCCGCCTGCTGCGGTGGCGGCGGAACCGAGCCATGGTGTCACGAAAGAGCTCGCAACTATTTTTGTTGCAGCACCATCAAATATCTGTCAACAAAAACAAACTGTTGATGGCATATTCTGTGAAGTAGCAGATTGAGATAGCTAAATGTTTTCTATCATTTGGTACTTTAAATTTAAATTGTATCTTAATAGATAGCATTTCAAATTTGCACAACAATGTATTATTGGTACAATCTAGATGACACGAAAACAACTTCAACCTATGCAAAGGTGAGGAGTTCAAGCAATCAGAGCAAAGCCATACATAAATATCAAGGGTAAAATTTTGAACTCCATGTTGTAAACTTGTAATTCTTTTGGGATGCAAATCCAACGTATATTGTTCTGATTACAACCTAACTAGAGGCACCATAAAAATCAGAAGATAGAAACCATTGCCATGATCAAATTTCTCTCCGACATTATGTCGAACAGATGACGTGCGGTTCGAGTTGTACCTTGAGAGTTGCGCTGAAGGCACGACATGGAGGAGCACGAAGGCCTCGGGTCGGAGGAGCAGGGCCGCGAAGAGGATGCGAGAGCGGCGCTGGAGAGCACGCCGAGCGGGGAGCAACACCATCAAGCGGCGGCGGCGGTCACCACACGGCCAAACCACACGGCAACGAGGCGACGAGGAGGAGTAGGAGCACGAGGGGTCGAGGAAGAGGTCGTGGACGATGTAGAGGGAGCAGTAGGAGGCACGCCGAGAGCAGCAGAGAACGGCGAAGAACTGCGGCGACCGAAACCCTAGCTAGGGTTTTGGGGTTGCGCGCCGCGGTAGAGCTCGAGGAACAAATCAGACAGGAGGAGGCGGAAGAGCACACCGAGGCGGTCGTTTTACGACCCATGGCGGTGGCGGAGGCGGCCGGAGACGGCAGGGGTAGCAGGCGACGCCGGCGGCGAAACGAGAACCGAGAGAGCGAGCGCGCGCGGGAATGGGCTCGGTTGACCGGGCCTACAGGGGCCTTTTGGTCATTTTGATCGTATTAGAGTTAAATAATATTAAGAAAATTCTAATTGTACACACGCATGCAACTCACCCTTCCCTCTCGATCCGGTCTGCATCCAAACATACAAAAGAAAAGGCCAGGAAAGCAAAATTGGGAGAAGCAAAGGGCCTATCTATAAACCGGCTCCATACTCGGTTTGCTCTTCTCTCCCCCGCCGCCGCCGGCCGCCGATTCATTCCTCCCCACCGTCGCCGAGCACCTCCGTCCCTCCCGCCTCCATCCACCCAACGCAAGAGCAAGGGCACCTGCCAGCGGCGAAGGCGATGGCGACGGCGCTATGGCAGCCGCAGGAGGAGGGGCTGCGCGAGATCTGCGCGGTGCTGGAGGCGCACATCTCCCCCGACTCCGACCAGGCCCGCATCTGGCAGCATCTCCAGCACTACGCCCTCTTCCCCGACTTCAATAACACCTCGTCTTCCTCCTCGCCCGCGCTCAGGTAACCACCCACCTCCCACCTCTTCCATCGTGAAATTACACGTGTTATGCCATTGCTGGATTTTAATTTAAAACAGATAACATCTCAGGCACATAGATACCAAACAGTCAATGTGTGCCATACTTTTCAGCAGTAGGCATAATGTCCTCATCTGGATAGCATAGGAAATTCAGAATTGCCTGATCCTTTTTTTAAATAATTCGGTTTTATACTTTTATTGCGTTCCTTATATATATAAATAGAAATCAATGCTTAGAATTCTCGAATGGGTTCGTAACTTCGTATAGATTTGCCTATGCACCAAGTCAGTAGATTCTTAGCCTAGTTCTGGCGTAACTTTTGGTCCTGAATTCCTGACAAGTGACATGGTATGTTGGTATGACTGTAAATCCAGCTACTGTACTGGAATGGTCATAGAAGCCTGGTTAGTTCTAGGTTTGGAACTGTTGTGGTGGTCTTCCAACCATCACAATCTGGTGATTGTGAGGGCATTGTAGCATTGGGAATTTTTAATACTGTACCGGAATGGTTGTGCAATGATAATGGTCCTGGCTAATTCCATAGAATTAAGAGTGGGTATAGATAACATAGAATGTATATGCACATTGCTTTTTTAAACTTGTCACCTATTTCTGGAATACTACACGAGTTTGAGACCCGCCCGGGGATGGGGTCCGAGAAGGCTCTCGCAAAAAGATTGTACTAAAGAAAGCTAGAAAGCTCAATTCCAAGCAAGCAACCTCTGGAGCGCGGAATCTACTACTCTAATAAGATACTCGGCTCGGGTAAATCATGCTTTCGTTAGGTTTGCAATCAAACATTTGTAAAACTTGGTTTGGGTATTTCATTATCAGATCTAGACGGTGGACCGACATAGATGAGAAAGACGGCATGTTCTCTTCTTAACAGATAGGGTTTAAAAAAGATGTGTGCGCTAAAAGCCAAATGCATTGGTAAAATAGCAATATATTTATAACCGTGGCAAGGCCATGGCACTCAGCTAGTCAGATATTAAAGGCTAGTAAAGCTTCTGATCAATCAAATGGTATTGCCATGGTAAATGCTTATATGGCTCTTATGTTGTATACTAGACTAGATTGGAGTGCTCAACGTTTAGGGAACTGTATTTGCTTTTCACTTTTTGTCTTCAATTATTCAGTCATATCCCCAATTATAGGAGGTATGCCATCCTACAGAATAACAAAAATACTTTAAATTAGTAGAAATCCAAACAAGGAGCCACCATTTTGTTTAACAAGTTCAATCAGAAGTTCAGAACAGTGGCCTGCATTCTTTTTGTTGGTTTAGCTTGTGCTATTCTGACCTTTGTGTTAGTGAAGCAATTTCCAACTCGACCAAATGGATTTAACTTCACCTTTACTACTTGAGACATTTATAAGCTCTGTATGCATAGGTGTGATTTTCTTGGACCTCAAACCAGTGAGTGAATATTGTGCTAATGTCTGGACGGATTAATGTGTAGATTGACTGCTCATATGTCGAGAATTTTATTTGATAAAATAAGGGTGCAAAGCTAAGCTATTTTGTATATATGTAGAGAATAATATCGGCCGACTGCTTCAGTGATGTTGTAGTACCAGCATAGCGAATCACCCTGGATAGAAATCTGTAAGTGTACCCACTGCTAGGATACCTATTGTTTTTTCGTGAAAGAAGTAAGACACCCATGCAATGGTAACTAGGAAACATTTATGCAGCTGATCTGTAGCTGCTGGTTCCTGTTGATGCATGCAGGATATGTTAGATAGGAAGCTGGTCAAGCAGATGGTGATGACGTCAGTTTATGGTTGAGGTCAGAGACTTGTGCATAGCACTTGAGCTGGAGGACATTGGTTTTAGGACTATGCAAAGTTTGCTCCAAGTTCCTGAAGATTGCAGTTTACTGGCTAAATGGCGTTTTATCCATCTGCTAGTTTAAGATTTTGGATGTGCTAGCTCTACTAGGTTTCAAGTATGTTCCATCTAGGTTGCGCCAGCTTTTGGAATTAGACTCAAGTATTGTCTGAAGAAGTAAAATCATCTGCTAGTTGTACTTGATTCAAATATGTGTGAACTTTGGAGAAATATGCTTTTGCATGCTAAATTGGACAATGATATCGCTATATTTGTATGTGTGAACTTTGGAAAAATATTCTTTTGTATGTATTTGGACCGCAATATGGCTAGCATGTGTTGTTCGTATGTTGTCAATTTGGATATTGGGCTTTGGAGGCAATTCAAAGTACCCCAATAGCTATTGAACTTTGGGGGCAGTTCGGAGAAGTGCCCCAAAAGCTATGACATTTAGGTGTAGTTTATCAATATGCCCAAAAGTTATGACATTTAGGGGCACTTTGACAAAGTGTCCCAAAAGTTATGACATTTAGAGGCACTTTGTCTAAGTGGCACAAAATGTCATATCTATTAGGACATATTGATAAACTGCCCCTAATTGAAGGCTTTTGGGACACTTTGGAAAATGCCCCAGCCAAAGTGGCCCTAAATGTAGGTCGTGGTGTAGTGGATCAAAAGGACACCAAAACCATGTCAATATGCTTGCATCGGTCAAAAGTGTTTCCATGGCGCAAAACGCATGTTGTCCTCGCTTGAAAATGCATGTCAAAAAAATATTGTACTAAATAGATTTTATCTGTTCGCAACAAATCGCGATTAACCAAAATTATTTCCAGAAAACTTGGGATACGACGGCCATGCACACGCTAGCAGCTTAGCCCAGGTCTAGGGGGTTCGATCAGGTCGTTAGTTTGTTAGAGGAGATTAGTTAGTTTGTTAATTGCGTATATGTTTTGTTATTAGAAATGCGAAGATTCGGGCGGCATATTCTACGATCTACACGATCAGCCGGCTCATATATATCTGCTTCGTTAGTTCTTCAACGAATCCACAGCAGCAGACGTACGTGCTCATCATGGCGCGTGCGATCGTCCTATTCTTCCTTCTCGCGGCACACGCCACCTCCGCGTCCGCGGGCGTGACGAGCACCTACCGTCGCAGCCTCCAGATGCTCCCGACCATGCCGCTCGACGCCGACGTCTTCCAGCCGCCGCCAGGCTACAACGCGCCGGAGCAGGTGCACATCACGCAGGGCGACCTGACTGGCCGCGCCATGACGGTGTCGTGGGCCACCCCGGCGCACCCCGGCAGCAACGTCGTCCGCTACGGTCTCGCGGCCGACGACCTCAACCTCACCGCCGAGGGCACCGTCCGTCGCTACACCTGGGGCGGGACCTACCAGTCCCCCTACATCCACCACGCCACCCTCACGGGACTCGACCACAACACCACCTACCACTACGCCGTCGGCTACGGCTACACCGTCCGGGCGTTCTCCTTCAAGACACCTCCCAAGCCCGGGCCGGACGTGCCGATCAAGTTCGGCCTCATCGGCGACCTCGGCCAGACATTCCACTCTAACGACACGGTGAGCCACTACGAGGCCAACGCCGGCGATGCGGTGCTCTTCATCGGCGACCTGTGCTACGCCGATGACCACCCGGGTCACGACAACCGCCGGTGGGACTCGTGGGCGCGCTTCGTGGAGCGCAGCGTGGCCTACCAGCCATGGATCTGGACCGCGGGCAACCACGAGATCGACTACGCGCCGGAGATCGGCGAGACGGTGCCGTTCAAGCCGTTCACGAACCGGTACCAGACGCCGCACCGGGCGTCCAACAGCACGGAGGCCTTGTGGTACTCCGTCAAGATGGGCCCCGCGCACGTCATCATGCTCTCCTCCTACTCCACCTACGGCAAGTACACCCCGCAGTGGGTGTGGCTGCAGGACGAGCTCAAACGCGTCGACCGGAAGACCACGCCATGGCTGATCGTGTGCGTGCACTCGCCGTGGTACAACACCAACGCCTACCACTACATGGAGGGGGAGACGATGCGGGTGCAGTTCGAGCAGTGGCTCGTCGACGCCAAGGTCGACCTCGTCCTCGCCGGTCACGTCCACTCGTACGAGCGCAGCCACCGGGTGTCCAACACTGCCTACGACATCGCCAACGGGAGGGCGACGCCGGCGTTCAACGCGTCGGCACCTGTCTACATCAACATCGGCGACGGAGGGAACATCGAGGGGCTCGCCGACAGCTTCCGTCCACCGCAGCCGGACTACTCGGCGTTCAGGGAGGCGAGCTTTGGGCATGCGACGCTGGAGATCAAGAACCGGACGCACGCGTACTACGAGTGGCACCGGAACCAGGACGGCATCAAGGTTGTCGCTGACAAGGCGTGGTTCACCAATAGATACTATCTGCCCACTGATTTGAACTAGCTCTAGCCACCCGATTTAATTATTTTGCAGTTAGTAAATGTATCATCTCTCTGGTCTTTCAGTTCATTCAGTTATAGTGAGAAGACATTGTTGCGAATAGGAGAACTTTCGAATAATTTACCCAAGTTATCGTCGATGTTTTTTTTGTAAAAGTTATACTTAACGAGATCAATGTGAAGGCGATTCATACATGCATATTTACATCATGTCCTACAAGCTTTTTCATATCTTGTTCCTGTATCAACGTTATCAACTTCCTACTAGGCCATGCATGCATATGTTCTTGCGTACAGTTCGTAACGAACTAACTGTTCAGGCATATTTGACTTCCAAGTTCGTTAGATTCGAAATGATGGTACTAACAAAGATGCGATCGCAATTCGCAACAAGGGCACGCCTCGCATTTCGGGAATCTGTTCCGCACGAAGGATATCCGCTTAATTAAAACAAAAATTACTAAAGGCGCTCCCATACTGTATCTAAATCTGCATCGTAACTAGGCAATTAAATAGGTAACTAATACGGAGTAGAATTTTATTTATATCTGAACACAATACCGTAGATCACTCGATTGCTGAAGAAGTGATTGGGAGGCTAGAACTCGATGGATTGCTTCAAGCTCAAATGAATTGTTCAGATATACACAAGTGTTTATATCTGACACTAGTGTTTCTGAACCAGAACTAGGGCTATAAATTTCGACATATCCTCCGGCTCACAAAATACACCATTGGATTTGTACTAAAACTGCGTATTTATGGATGTGATGACTATGAGCACATAGTAAATGTTGGTCAAAATCCTGTCTTCACGAATCAAAATACTGCTCACGATTTGAGACATAGGGATTAACCCAAAACACGGAACTGAATTCAGTTTAGCTTCCTAGTCTGTCCATCTTGCTTCCTCATAACGCCTGGGCGGTATCTCCTCCGCCCTCTCCCTCCAGAAGAGCCGGCGGCGGTTCCATCATCGCCGGCTCCCCGCCGTCATCATCCACCTCAATCTTGTACGTGACTCTGCCCTTGGTTCTTAGTTGTTGCATGTAGTCTTTCTGCCTCTCCAGCATCCACGCGTTGTTGATCTCGTCGAACAGGGCCATGTCTGCCAGCATGTCGTACCACATCGCCGCCAGCATCGGGTCTTTCCTGATGACGATCTCAGGCACCTCCGCACCGTCCAGTCTGCCACCTGAATCACCTTCTTCTTCTTTTTCTTGATCTCCGTCGTCGTCTCTGGAAGGTTTCCTGCTGACTCGCCGGGTGGGTCTTTCTGAACTTGCGGATCCACCAGCATCTCCTTCTCGGATGAACTTGTTCTTTCCATCGGGATCTGCACCACTGCTATAGATTGTTTCGTTGTTTGTGTGAGATATCAGGGGCCTGTGTGTATATATATATATATATACGCGCGATCGAGTCCTTGTCGGACTCCAGACTCCAGTTCAGGTCGTATTCGTGTGCAAGCAAATACTGCATGATTCGATTGAAACACAAGGAACAAATCTTTCTCATTGTACGTATTCCCTAGCACGGGCGAAAAGTCCATGTATAGCCTACATGTAGCCTTTTTTCCGATAAAATTGAAAACGTCATTTTAATGTTTCAAAAAATTCTGAAAGAACTTCTAGACAATGATAATGATGTATTATTCCAAATTGTAAAATTTCAATTCGAAACACTTTGTATTTTGAGCCACATAAAAAAGACGAATCAGAGAAATTTTGGAGATTCAGATTTGGGTACTGTTCACTACTTAAAATCTCCACTTTTGTCTTTTTTAAACAGGCCATAATACAATGTATTTTGAGTTGGAATTTTACAAATTGATAGAATACATCGTTGTATACATCTAGGATTTGTTTCAGAATTTTTTTACACTTTAAATATTATTTCCAAAATTTCCAAAAAAAGGGCTACAAAACACCACACATGCAGGGTTTATGTGATACTGAACCGTACTACTTTATGCTTCCGATTCCATATCACATAAACCATATTTTTTTTAGATAAAGAATGTATATTAATATCGCGGAGATACAAATTACATCTAGCCTCTGCAACAACACAATAACCAAAGCTATTACGGATGCACACAGCCGAAAGACAATAAGAAGAAGAAATAAAAAGAAAAGTCCCGCTACAGTGTTACAGTCCTTACAGCAGCCGCACAACCACCACCAAGACACCACCTGATGTCCAATTCTTCAAAAGCAGCGCCTTCAAGAAGAACAGTGTCAGGTACAACCAATTAAGGCCAGACATTGGATTTTCACCCTGAAGATAGTCCCCGCTCTCAAAACAATGTATTCAGCAAGACCATTGTCAGGCACAACCAATTAAGGCCAGACCTTGGGTTTTCACCCTGAAAGGTAGGACTTTGAACTTCACCTGTGATGTTGCCCCCACTAACAAACCGCTGCTCCGCCTCCTGCAACTCCAAGCAAGTTCGTCATCGCCGCAAAGCCTCCAATCACCATTTGCTAGTCCTTTAATCTCAGCTTTCATGACATTTCCCGCATCTGACTACACCATGGATTTGCCCATGATGGCACAGAAGCAGAGCTTCACGCCGCTCCCTCCGGCGCGACCGAATCCCTCCGATCAAGCAATCTCTAGGAATTAGCCCATGAAAGATCACCGGCGGAGCCTTCCGAAACTCGACACTCTTGCCAGATCAAGGTACCGGTGTCAAGCAGATCTTCATCTTTACGTGATTCAGAACCAAGGACCACCGCCTTTATTCGCAAGACCAACGGCCCCCATGCCGCCAGTCAACTCCAGCCAGACTGGATGACGGAACGGATCCGCCGATCCAGCCGCGAACCCGGCCGGCCACGTCCGGCGAAGGACAAGACCACCACCACCATGCCCGGAGCAGCTGCTCGACGCGACCTCGACGATGTGAAAATGGCCCCGGATAGCCTCCACACCATCGTATACGTAGCAGCGGAGGTGCGCGAGATCGAGGTCCGATCTAGACCCAGCGGGCCGAGATCCATCCCGTCACCCGCTCTGCCCCTGTCTACTAGCGCCGCCGCCGGCCGTCGCTTGTCCAGATCGCCGCCTTCGCTGGAGAGGAAGGGCAGATCGCCGCCGCCCCGGCCCATCCGGCGATCGAGGAGACCACCGTCGCCGCCGCGACACACGGGTCTTTGCCGGCGGCGGCAGAGGGGAGGGGCGCGAGGGGAGGCTTGAAGGGCGGCGAGGAGGGGGCACCCTGGGGGCGGCGCGGCGCCGCCACCTTGGGGGTGGGAGGGTTTCGGAGGATGAAAATATAAAATGAAAAATACATAAACCATATATAACTAAAGCAATTCTTGTTCAAAGCCTTGTCTTGACAAAACCAGGCTAAGTACTACTCGATCTGAATACAACTTACATCTTGAAACAGGCCAAGTACTACTCGATCTGAATTCAATTTAGCATCCTCGTTTCACCATCGTCGTCGACCTCGACCTCATAGGTTACTCTGCCCTGGGTTCTTAACTGCTGCCTAAAGTTCCGCTGCAGCTCGAGCTTATGCTCTTTCATGAGCTCGTCATATAGGGCATTGTCGGCAAAAAGGAGGTACAAGCTCGCCGCCAGCTTCGGGTCATTCTTGATGATGATCTCGGGCACCTCCGGGAACGTAGTGTCTGGTTTGTAGGAGAGGACGTCTTTCACATACCAATCTGGCTACTGAAGCAATATCTTCTTCTTCATCTACTTCTACTTCTTCTTCTTCTTCTTCTTCTTCTTCTTCTTCTTCTTCTTCTTCTTCTCCGTTGACATCTATCTGTGCAGCGTTTCCGGCCGACTCTTCAGGTGAGCTTTTCTGAAGCTGCGGATCAACCTGCTCCTCCTCCGTGAAAGAACGTGAGCTTGCCATGGGGATTTGTACGTGCCGCTACTGATTTGATTGTTTGTACTATGGGATATCAGGCGCCGACCTCCGTGTATCTATATTCTATTTTTTAGATAAAGAGTATATATTAATATCGCGGAGATACCAATTACACTCAGCCTCTGCAACAACGCAATAACCTAAATTATTACGGATGCACACAGACAAAAAACAATAAGAAAAAGAAATTAAAAAATATTCCCGCTACAGAGTTACAGTCCTTACAGCAGCAGCAGCACAACCACCACCAAAACAACACCTGATGTCCAAATTCTCCAAAAGCAACGCCTACAGGAAGGAAACAATGCACAAGCGCCATCGTTGCCCGATCGAAGATCTTGGGTTTTTACCCTGGAGATAGTCCCCGATCTCAAAACAATGTCTTCAACAAGGTCATTGTCAGCCACAACCAATTAAGGCCAGATTTTGGATTTTCACCCTGAGAGGTAAGACTTTGAACTTCACCTGTGTTGTCGCCTCTACTTACATACCGCTGCTACGAGTTCTGAGGCTCCAAGCAAGTTTCTCATCGCCGCCAAAGACTCCGATCACCATTACTAGTCCTCCGATCTCGATCTCCATGAAATTCTCCGCCTCTAACTTCACCATTGATTTGTCCATGATGGTAACAGAAGCAGAGCTTCACGCTGCTCCCTCCAGCGCGACCAAATTCCATCCGATCCAGTAGTCTCTAGGCATAAACATCCATGCGAGATCGTCGGCGGACCTTCCGGAACCCAACACTCCGGCCAGATCAAGGAGGACAGGCATCATGTAGATCTTCATGCTGGCGCGAGTCACGATCTGGCAGTGATCTTCCTTCGTCGCAGCCTCCCGATTTCACCGGTCCTCCGATCTGGTTCGGATTGCACATCAGGGGCAGCAAAGCCATCAACATTCTCCATGCGGGGCCTCCGATGTAGCTGCATCACCACTGCAAGTGAGCATGCACATGCACGCAGTTGGTCTGTGCGTTCAGATCAGATCGTTGATGGCTTTCTTCACGTCAGCACCATGCAAATGCACGCGGACGACGGTGCGTAGGCATGGACCGAGCGCGGCGACCGGCCGAAATTGCAGTACAGATCAGATCGGAGAAAAGTGCCAGACGCCCCGCCGCCGCCGTCAGCCGTCGACGGCTGACGGCAGCGGCGGGGGAGTGACGGAGGGGAGGGTGGCCGGCGGCCGGGGCGGTAGGGTTTCCCCTGGAGCGACGCCAGGGGCGGTAGGGTTTTTTTTTTTTCAAATATATCCACGCACATGCAAGTCCTTGTCGGACTCCAGTCCAGGTCGTATGCGTGTGCAATCAAATACTGCAGAATTCGATTCGATTGCCCCCCGGCATCTTGCGCTGAATCTACCTAGGATTGATTGCCAGGAATTTAAACCCATCCTACAACAAGGTCTCTTTCTGTGGAATATTCAAGGACCGGCTTAATGACAGAGTTGTATGTTTTTAACACCTGGGTACCTGCTGATCGCCTCATCCTCGATCATCAATGATACTAGTCCTACATCATCATAACACTCTGATAAACATAACTTCTATAATTTCAACCGAATTGGAAACGGAGTTCAAATCAACATACAGATAAACATATATAATGAGGAATTTCGGTGTTCTGGCGCTTACAACTCAGTGATTATCATAGGAACAGACACAAACAAAATGAATTCTTAAAAACAACAAGGATCTGAAACAAGCATCATAGACAGATACTCCCTCCGTTCGGAAAAGGATGTCACAAAAATAGTCTACATATAGTTCATTTTTGTGACATCCTTTTCCGAACGGAGGGAGTAGATTATAGGACAGTACGTTATGATTGGACCACGGTTCACAAACGAAGGAACAAAAAACTGATTGTTCGAAACAGGCATGGTGACATATCTAACTAGAGTAGTTTTGTGATCTAATTCAGTTTCCTTGTCTCGCCCTGGTTCTTCATGACGCCGGGACCGTGTCTCCTACGCCCCCGAGCTAACGGGACGTGGTCCTTCTCTTCGTCATAGTCCTCGTCCACCTCCACCTCGCGAGTGACTACGCCCTTAGCCTTGAGCTGCCGGTGAAATCATAAAACTGGGGCTTCTGCTCGAGCATCCATCGGTCCAAGTTCTCTGCGACCGGGGCTGTATCGGCCAACATGATGTAAAAGGCCGCCGCCATCTTCGGGAAACATTTGATCAGTGCGTCCGATATGACCGGCTTGTAGGGCTCACGCTTGTAGTTCATCACGTGTCTCACCTCGCTAGCTGGCACCGCACGCAAGATCTTCTTCTTCTTCTTGGTCGCCGTCGTCGGCTCTGCGGTACTTCTAGTCGGCTCGACCGTGGCCGGCTCCTCGCCGTCAGCCGCCGTGTTTTTCTGAACCTGCGAACTCAGAGTCTCCTCGGAGGAGGAATTTGAGCGTGTCATGGCAATTGGTATGATTGTTTCGATGGAAAACTCAGCTGGCTGATCTCTATACATAGGCGACCTAGTCCTCGTCGGACTCCAAGTTGGTGTACTGGAGTAGTGAGTAGTCTAGGACTCGATTTGATTGATCCCTGGATGGAAATAATTTGTCTGACGTGCATAGCATGCAAATAACTACTTATAAAGAAAAAATATGGTATATGGTACTCGCTATGAAACGAGTACAGTCGAACGTCCAACAGGAGAGGAAACACCGGATTATGTGTGTATCAGTGTAAGTATTATTTAAACAACTCGTCAGACGCACGCCATCGACCGAACCATAGTTATTTCTTTTTAAACAAGACCGAACCATAGTTCTTGACTTATGTACACATGTACGTAATCCTGACAACCCCTAGATCCGCCCAAGGCCCAAGCTGGGATTGCAAATGATGCATCTGACTCTGAAACTGATGATGTCCGACTACTGTTGTGGGATTTTTTTTCATAAATGAAAATATGGAATATACAAATAAATAAGCAGTGACATATTTACCTTTCACCCACACATGCGGCACCAATGAAATGAATCCAAAAAATAAAATATATTGATAGAAAATGTAATACACACAGATTTCTTAAAGGCTATCTAGCTGTCTGAAACATATTGTCGCTCTCTATCAACCAAACATGCCAACATTTGGATTCCTCGAACCTATATATTCATCAAACACTGAACAACAAATCCATGTGAGCAATCCAGCTATATGTGATAGCTTGTATTGTACAGAAATTGACAAACACTGCAGGCAGGAAAGAACAACAATGCAACAATCCCACATTACGAACGGCTAAATAGTAGTTCTAGTATGAGGACAAAAAAATATTGTAGGAAATAACAACAATGCAACAATTCCATACTAAGTCGAGCTAGCGTTATAGTTCCAATAAATTGATACCCATTAGTAAATCTTACTCCAGCCTATCTTGCCGAACAGTCGTAAGTTTCTGCCCCATTCCGGGTTCATTCAGCGGCACGCCGCCCTCCACCTATAGAATGTAATACCTCTGCTTGAAGCCTAACACTAGTGGAAACATCATCAACAATCCCGGGTCCAGAGGGCCTTTGGTCCCGGTTTTACAACCGGGATTAAAGGGTCGGGACTAGAGGGGGTGGCTTTTATCCCGGGTGTCCACGACCCGGGATAGATGGGCCTCCACGTGGGCGCGGTTGGGCGCGCAGGGCGGGGGAGCTTTGGTCCCGGTTGGTATTACCAACCGGGACCAAAGAGTTTCTGCTTTTTTTCTGCTAATTTATTTTTAGGGGTTTCGATTTTTTGTTTCCAATTAATTTATTTTTTAATTTTACTCTAATATTTCTAATTTTGTTTTTTAATTTCCCAAATAGCCACACACACATAATCTCTAATTACATATTAGACACTTAATCACAGGTCAAAGTACTTACCCCGGTCAAACTTCCCGTTCGGTCACCCATCATTAAATTGCTCCAGCCCAAGCACGCTTAACTTTAGAGTTCCTTCCAAATTACCTGTCAAATGAGATGTTAGAACTTACTGATATTAGTATCCTATCAACCATATTAACCCCTGGGTCATGGTGTCACACTTTTTATTGTTTAAATTTTGAAAATTTATTTGAATAAATAACAATGATTATGTAATAATAATATTTGAATAAATAAGAATAAAATTTATTTTACTTTATTTTCTCCTTTTTACATTAATATGGAATAATTCATATCTTTAAATCCGTAAATCAAAATTTAACAAATAAAATGTCTAAATCGATTAGAAAAATGAGAGGAATCCGAATATGATATCCATATCATCCTTTTCATCATGTATATGAATTTTTGCAACATATTTTTGGTACTTGCTTAATAAAAAAGTCATTTTATACATGTTTATAGATGATTGACTTTTGTGTGAAGAAGTTTTTTGAAAACTTTGTCAAAACTCATGTTTATCATTTTTCCTATCAACTAGTACACATAAAAGGACTCCATGCCAAAGGATTTAATTTTTTGAGTATTGTTTCACTTTCTTTTATTTTGTTGAAAAACGGTCAAAATGTATGTCGTGCCTATTCATCCAAAGAGGTTGCATTTCTCAAAACTATCGATGGTTCTGTGATATAACCACTACTGGCGTATCTTAAAATGATTTTTGTAAAATTTTCAGAGCAAACTATCACACACTTGTAGTTCAAAATTGAATTACTTTCAGAAAATAGGCATACAGTCATTTAAATAGGCGAAATGAGGTAAAAACCGAGAAAATTCCTAATATTGCTGGATTATCGATAAAATATGGCCTACTTTGTGTGATAATTGGATGGGTGTCATTTTGCATCATATTTGTTGTACTTGCTTAACAAAAAATGCCATTTTTTGACAATTAAAAAATAAAAAATGATATTTATAAACATAATTTGAAAAAACTCATTTCTGCAACATTGTTTGTCACAACAAGACACATCTAAGTCTCAAATATGAGCACATTATCACAAACTATGGCACGAGGATGATCATATCTAGGTCATTTGACTCGAAACTTATACATGTCTATAGGCGATTGACCTTTTTGTGAAGAAGTTTTTTAAAAACTTTGTCAAAACTCATGTTTATCATTTTTCCTAGCAACTAGTACACATAAAAGGACTCCATGCCAAAAGATTTCATTTTTTGAGTATTTTTTCACTTTCTTTTATTTTGTTGAAAAAAGGTCAAAATGCTCGTCGTGCCTATTCATCCAAAGAGGTTGCACTTCTCAAAACTATCGATGTTTCTGTGATATAACCACTACTGGTGTATCTTAAAATGATTTTTGTAAAATTTTCAGAGCAAACTATCACGCACTTGTAGATCAAAATTGAATTACTTTCGGAAAATAGGTATAAAGTCATTTAAATAGGCGAAATGAGGTAGAAACCGAGAAAAATCCTAATATTGCTGGATTATCGATAAAATATGGCCTACTTTGTGTGATAATTGGATGGGTGTCATTTTGCATCATATTTGTTGTACTTGCTTCACAAAAAATGTCATTTTTGACAATTAAAAAATGAAAAATGATATTTATAAACATAATTTGAAAAAACTCATTTCTGCAACATTGTTTGTCACGACACACCTAAGTCTCAAATATGGGCACATTATCACAAACTATGGCACGAGGATGATCATATCTAGGTCATTTGACTCGAAACTTATACATATCTATAGGCGATTGACCTTTTTGTGAAGAAGTTTTTTAAAAACTTTGTCAAAACTCATGTTTATCATTTTTCCTAGCAACTAGTACACATAAAAGGACTCCATGCCAAAATATTTCATTTTTTGAGTATTTTTTCACTTTCTTTTATTTTGTTGAAAAAATGTCAAAATGCCCGTCGTGCCTATTCATCCAAAGAGGTTGCATTTCTCAAAAATATCGATATTTCTGTGATATAACCACTACTGGTGTATCTTAAAATGATTTTTATAAAATTTTCAGAGCAAACTATCACACACTTGTAGTTCAAAATTAAATTACTTTCGGAAAATAGGCATAAAGTCATCTAAATAGGCGAAATGAGGTAGAAACCGAGAAAATTCCTAATATTGCTGGATTATCGATAAAATATGGCCTACTTTGTGTGATAATTGGATGGGTGTCATTTTGCATCATATTTGTTGTACTTGCTTCACAAAAAATGCCATTTTTGACAATTAAAAAATGAAAATGGAGGAGAAATGGTGATGAACTCGAGCTAGCTCGGGTGGAAGAAGATGATATAGTAGGGATACCCTTTGATCCCGGTTTGTAACAGGAACCGGGACCAAAGGTCCCCTGCCAAAGGGGCCCAGCGCTGAAAAGTATGTGCGCGCATGTGAGGACCCTTTGATCCCGGTTCGTGTCACGAACCGGGACCAAAGGTCCCCCCCGACCCGGGAGCAATGCCCACGGGCGCCCCGCCCTCCCGACCCGGGATCAATGGTGCATTGATCCCGGGTTGTAATTTGGCCGGGATCAAAGGTGAAAACGGAAGCCCTGTTTTCTACTAGTGTAACTTTCTCAACCGGTCAATCCTCTTGTTCACAGAGGTGAGCACACGCAGCATGCGGACCGACTCACCATCAGCACTGGTTAGAGCAGCTTCGGTTTCCACCTTGAGTAGCATCAAAACGGCTATTTGATTGTATAAACGAATAGTGACGGCTGTCGGAGTCCGACAACAAGAGGAGCTGAATCAGTAGGCTCACTTGGCATCGTGAATAGACCATTAATTGTGGGATGCCTAACAAGAAACAAGGAAGATCAGAGCACTTAATACTTATTGCAAAAGAAGAACCAATGAAGAAATATTAGAAGACACATAAGTAAATGGATTGCGCAATTCAGTCTTGCATTTGTATGTCCACGATGCTCTTGAAAAAAATCATTCACAACAACAATGTTGCGTATAACATAATATTGGGAGTCTCTAATTAAAAACATATACATGACTCCAACGTGTTGATAAATACGGTGAAATACAGGATGCTAGGATTGTAATTGTTGCTAATATAACACATTAAAGTCATGGGGAATTAAACCAATTGGTAAATCGTAATGCTATAATTCGGATACCACGATTACAATCTTATTAATATACTCTGATTCCTCATTCTTGCGCTTCCCTATTTCAATGTTTTGTGAATACTAATAACCAAATTGGGCATAACAATCCTCAGGGTCTGTCAACTCTACTCCTAACAATCATAGCGATCAAACTAATTGAGAAACGCTCGACAAGGTCCATCAGATCAAGAACCGACCAATCATTTGGAAAAGAATCAATCTTCATGTCGTGGGAAACACATCAGACATGGAGGGGAAAATAGAGGAAGAAGATGGAGTACTCACGACTTCACCCCCATGTTCCCTCATGGTAAGGGGCATGCGCCACACCTTCATGGGGTGGCGGAGGTTCTCGACTAGGTAGTCTGTCTTGTCCATGGAAAGTACACAAGGCCATTTCAACTAAGGACACGGGCCAATTTAAAGTAAATATAATTAAACTAAATTTTATTCTTCCTACAAAATTATCATATTGTAATTTTAACAAATATATGTTGTATACTACTTAATTAGCATTGCTAACCATACAATATTGTTCTCAATCGTTTTCCGTTATATAGTTGCAATGTATATCATCAAACCTATAACTATGATGCAAAAAAATTATTCCTTTGTGATATATTACCGTTAACAAGATACAAACCCCAAAGTTTTTAATTTACAAAAGGAAAAACACACGTCACCTTAATTTTATTATAATTGATGAATTATATAGTGTATGTATATTTCTAATGTGAATATATTGCTATATTTTTATATTATTGGATATATTGGTAGATATTCCAATGCATACAATCTAGATACAACTTATAGCTAGGCGTGTGTAGTGTATGGTTATGTAATCAAATATATAGAAAATTCTAAAGTATAAGCGTGATCATTATTTCCTTGGTCATGTGTCTTACAAGTTATAGTAGATTCGGTAATAACTAATAAATTTATAATATGTTGATGATCTACACTTTTCTATTGAAGTAGCATTGCTTATAGTAATTATTGGGACATAAAATATTGTGGATTCTACTACTTTGCACACACAAAATTCAGTAACTATATATGCTCGCCTCAATGTGCCTCTCTATTACATGGTGTATTCATGTGCTTCTCAAATAAAAAGTTATACATGGAATTAAACATTATAAATATATCTAGCAAAATGTTTAATATAACATATGTAATGCATCCATGTAAGAGACTTAGAATCCAAATTAAACTTGTCACCATGATCCAAATTAAACGGCACATATCGCACACACTCCACCAAAACGAACTGTATGCGAAGGTTGCCACATATTACAGACGATTCGCAGAGAGCAAATCATGTGTGATACGGCCCAATTGCACACGGTTGTTGCAACTGCACCATGGGTAATACTACCCACGCAATTCATTCATTTTTTGGGTGATACTACTAGAGATTTCATTAATATTTGGAGGGTTCTATTAAAATTATAGTCCTAACATACGTACACAAAATGTATCTAATACTCCAACTAAATACACTGAAGGTTCTCCTCGTAAGTGGTTTCGTCGTCGGTGAAATAATCCACTTGGTCGTTGGCGGCGTTGTTGACAGGTGGCTGGCAAGACCCAGAGGCCTCGGCAGCGTCGGCCTTCTGCCGGTTCGGTGGTGGAGCACCAAAAATATTGAGCTACACCTTGAGGCGCCGCCACCTACGCAGACGGTTTTGGCGCACAGTCTCGAACAAGGCCTCCCTCCACCACGCGATGCATCATGTATTCTTCCGCGCGCCATGACATGATGGATTCCTGCACCAAAATGTCCTCCTCCACCTCCTGCTTCCGATCCAGCTCAACCGACGACGACGACCCCGAACCAGTGCTGTTGTCGACCGGCGTCTCCGTGCGAGGGATGGACGACGATGAGCCGGGGGAGGAGGGAACGCCGGACGAGGAGGAAGAGGGGGAGGGAAGGGCGGCAAAGGTGGAGGCACGACGCACGTGAAAGTGCTCGTTCCTTGTTGTAATGGAGTATCGCATCTCGTCGGAACTTTGAACTTGTAGCGAGCCATTGACACTGTTGATACGTCTCAAACGTATCTATAATTTTTTATGTTTCATGCTTGTTTTATACCAATTGCTACATGTTTTGCATCTACTTTATATCAGTTTTATACATTTTTGGGACTAACATATTAACAAGATGCCGAAGTGCCAGTTCCTGTTTTCTGCTGTTTTTGTATTCCAGAAAAGCTAGTCTGGAAATATTCTCGAAATTGGACGAAACTACACGGGGGTCCCTATTTTTCCAGAACACGCCTGACGGAGCGAAGGAGCAACAGAGGAGGGCCACCAGGGCCCCACACGCCACTAGGGCGCGGTTCCCCCCTCTGCGCGCCCTATGGTGGTGTGGGCCCCTCGGGGGTCCGCAGCCGCCGCCCTTTCGCCTACTTATTTCCCCCGACGCGAAAACCCTAAGTACGTGAGCAAATATCAACGAAAAGTTCCAGAGACGCCGCCGCCGTCAACCCTACCTCGGGAGGGTTCAGAACCTCTTCCCGGCACCCTGCCGGAGAGGGGAATCATCACCGGGGCTTCTACATCGCCATGCCTGCCTCCGGAGTGATGCGTGAGTAGTTCATCCTTGGACTACGGGTCCATAGCAGTAGCTAGATGGTTGTCTCTCCACTTTGTGCCATCATGTTTAGATCTTGTGAGCTACCCTACATGATCAAGATCATATTATTGTAATGCTACATCTTGTGTTTGCTGGGATCCGATGAATATTGAATACTATCAAGTTGATTATCAATTTATCTTATATGTTATTTAAGATCTTGCATGCTTTCCGTTACTCGTAGATGCTTTGGCCAAGTAGATGCTTGTAACTCAAAGAGAGTATTTATGCTAGATACTGGGTTCATGCCTCCGTTTAACCTGGGATAGTGACAGAAAGTTCTAAGGTTGTGGATGTGTTGTTGCCACTAGGGATAACCTAACGATGCTATGTCCACGGGCATATATGTTTGTTTACATTACGCGCTTTACTTAATGCAATTATCCGTTGCTTGCAACTTAATACCAACGGGGGACTCGGATGACAACCCGGCGGTGGATTATTAGTCATAGATGTGTTGGATAACGGTCTATGTATCTTGTCGTAATGCCCAATTAAATATCATAGTAGTCAACATGTCATATATATGCATTGTCATGCGCTCACTATTTGTCAATTGCCCAGCTGTAATTTGTTCACCCAACATGTTAGTTATCTTTTATGGAGAGACACCACTAGTGAACTGTGGACCCCGGTCCATTCTTTTACACTGATTAAACAACCACAAACTGCAAACTGTTCCTTTTTCATTCTCTGCAATTTAATACTCATTTTCCACACGAGACGTTTAATCCTTTGTTTTCAGCAAGCCAGTGAGATTGACAACCTCACTGTTTCGTTGGGGCAAAGTACTTTGATTGTGTTGTGTGCAGGTTCCACGTTGGTGATCGTGTTGCGCCGTGCGGCCACCAACAACCTTCTGAAGAGTTGCTGCTCCTACTGGTTCGATAACCTTGGTTTCTTTCTGAGGGAAAACTTGCTGCTGAACTGCATCATACCTTCCTCTTGGGGTCTCCCAACGAGCGTGTGATTCACGCCATCAAGCTCTTTTTCTGGCGCCGTTGCCGGGGAGTTAGAAGCGCTTCAGCAACTGCCACTGTTTGCTCTCCGTCAACAGCTCTTTTTCTGGCGCCGTTGCCGGGGAGACAGCAGTCTTCTGCAAGGGGAGTTTCACGCTTCCAATCTCTTTACTTTGTTTTTGTCTTGCTTAGTTTATTTTATTTTATCTTGTTTGCTTTCAATTATCAAAAACACAAAAAAATTAGTTACTTGCATTTAGTTTATTTCGGTTTGTTATTATGTCTAGTTGTTTATTTGCTATCAATGGCTTATCTCTATGAAACTAGATCTTGTTGGCAAGGTGGGTCCACGGAAGATGAACGAAGATATTATAGGAATTACCGCTTGTCACAAAAAGGGATGTACTTATGGAAATTGTTAAATCAACTAGAGGAATATGCTAGAAATTTATGCTATATATTTGGCAAATCTTTTTGCTTTAATGAATCTGATTGTCATAGGAAGTCTAAACACTTTCCTTTCCAATGTGCTTGTAATGAAAATGAAACCTTAGCTTCTTATGTTAAAGGTTACTATAATGCTTATGAGGTAGAAAGGATGGAAGAATTTATTGTCTTTAAGGGTGCACTTGAAATTAGTTCTTATCTTGAGCATAAAATTGATGCCCCTTATAAATCTGAAAGTCTTGCTATACTTAAATATTGTTTTGATAACTATAAGGATGAAAATTCTTATATTACTGAACATGTCAAGAGGATTTTTCCTCATAAAGAAGAGACTAATGCCTTGCAGGAAAATGTGGAAGAAGAAATTGCTGAAGCTGAAAGCTCATTTGATGAAAAAGAGGAAGAGAGTGATGAACAAAAGGAGGATCTACCTTCTAATGACAGTAACTCTTTAACTCTTACATTATATAATTACCCTCCATGCCTACCTAAGGAGGAAGAATGCTATATTGTTGAATGTCATGATTCTATTGAAATATCTTTTTTGATAAATTTGAAGTAACATCCTCCTTGACTCAAGTAAAAGAGGAAATTGCAGAAAGTAAAAATGTGCTCCCTAATGTTATATATGATAATGCTCTTGATGATGGTCCTATATTGCCTAATGATATTAATTATACTACTATTGTCAAAAGTGGGTTTGATAACCCTACTGTTTTTTAGCTTAATAAAAATTATGTGTTTGTAGATCATGAAAAGCATGCTTTATGTGATAGTTATATTATTGAGTTTGTTCATGATGCTACTGAAAGTTATTATGAGAGAGGAAAATATGGTTGTAAAAGTTTTCAAGTTACTAAAACACCTCTCTTTATGTTGAAAGTTTTGAAGCTATATTTGTTTCATCTTTCTATGCTAGTTGCTTTATGCTTCAATAATTTATTTTGTTACAAGATTCCTTTGCATAGGAAGTGGGTTAGACTTAAATGTGTTTGATATTTGCCTCTTGATGCTCTCTTTTGTTTTTCAACTCTTATTCTTATGAGAGCATCATTAAAATCTTCTAGCCTAGCTAAAAGGCATTAAAAGAAAGCGCTTTTGGGAGGCAACCCATTATCTTTTATTTTCAGTATTAGTCAAGGAGGATGTTTACTTCTGTAGCAACTCCTTTGTATCTTTATTTTCTCGCATTGTTGTGCCAAGAGTAGCCTCTAATGTTAAGACGATGCTTAATTTTGATTGCTGCGCAGAAACAGATTTTTGCTGTTCACTGTACGAAATTCCTAAAATCACCAGATTGTTAATTAAATCTGAAATTTTTGTGCGTAATCTTTATGAATGTCTGAATCTTTCATTAGTTCAGAGTTTTTCGATCTGAGCGTCGTAAGTGCGAAAAAATTCGTCTTTGCGGACTGTTCTGTTTTAGACAGATTATGCCTTTTTATTTTGCATTCTCTCTTTTACTAGTGTTGAGTGAAATTCTTTTTTGGGTGGAAGAGCTTCACATAACATCAGTGGCTGTAGCTAATGTTTAAAGTAACAAATCATATTGCGTCTATAGAACATGTGAATTTTTGATTATGCACTAACCCTCTAATGAGATCTACTTTGAGTTTGGTGTGACGGAAGTTTTCAAGGGTCAAGAGAGAAGGATGATATAATAGGATCAAGAAGAGTGAAGAGCTTAAGCTTGGGGAGGCTCCCATGGATCTCCCCAGCATATTTCAAGAAGACTCAAGCGTCTAAGCTTGGGGATGCCCAAGGCATCCCCTTCTTCATCGTCAAAATTATCAGGTCATCTCTAGTGAAACTATATTTTAATTCTTTCACATCATATGTGCTTTTCTTGGAGCGTCTGTGTGCTTTTATTTTCAGTATTGCACTTTTATTTTCAATAAAGCTTGACTGGACCCTAGCATTCTTGATTGGGAGAGAGACACGCTCCGCTTTTTCATGAGAATACTCCTATTCTTCACTTATATTTGTTGAGTATTCATATCTAGCGCTGTTCAGCTTTTAGCTCTTGTTTTCATGTATCTCTTGTCAGAGCTATTAGCTTTCTTTTGTAGAAAGTACTCTCTTGCTTCACTTATATTTGTTTGGAGAGTTGATGAAATAAATTGATTGGTGTTTGGTTGGTTCAGAAAATGTTGCATGTGGTAATTGGTATAAGGAAAAACTTGCTTAATCTTGTAGATCACTAATGGATAACTTGATGCTTGTCAATTGTTTTGAGTTAACAAGTAGATCATGATTAAATTGTGCATCACATGAGTTAAGCCTATTAGTGAAGAACTACCGTAAAGCTTGTTGAAAATTTGGTTTGCATCGGTGGTATCTCTAAGGTCTAGATATTTTCTAATAACAGGGTTTGGTTAACAAGGAAGACGGTATGAAGTCTTATAACGTTTGCAATATGTTTGTCATATAAAACTTGGTGTACGGGTTGATATTCTTGTTTGCTTACATAACCTTGCTAGCCTAAACTCTGTACTGAGAGGGAATGCTTCTCGTGCATCCAAATCCTTGAGCCAAAATCCATGCCATTTGTGTCCACCATAACTACCTATATGTGGTATTTCCTTGCCACTCCAAGTAAATTTTTCATGTGCTACCTTTAAATTATTCAAAATGTTATTATTCCCTTTTTGTGTCAATGTTTACTAGCTCATGAGGAATTAGTGTGGTTATTCTTTATTCTATTTGTTGAATGGACTTTTACACCTGGACTAGTGGCATATACATCCGCTTATCCAATAATTGCAAAAAGAGCTGGCAACGGGGTGCCCAGTCCCAATTAATTACAACTTTAACCAATTAATTCTCTTCACACTTTTGCCCTGATTCATCAGTAAGCAATGACAAACAGTGAAATACCTGAATGTGTGTAAACCAAAGAGAAAGAGGGATGATCTGCCTTGCTGGTAGAAATAACGTCCTTCATGGGAGCCGCTCTTAAAAGTCCGTTTGACAGGTAGAATACTGTTCTCACCCGCTACCATTCGTTGACAATTAACAAACACCTCTCAAAAATAGATACTCCTCCATGGTATGTGATTGATGGAAGGCACCCGAGGATTCGGTTAGCCATGGCTTGTGTTAGCAAGGTTGGGAGGAGTATCAAATATTTTATGCAATCTCTATATGCTTTCAAAAACCTAAAAGCTCTAGCACATGATTAATCCCTGCTTCCCTCTGCGAAGGGCCTTTCTTTTACTTTTATGTTGAGTCAGTTTTCCTATTCTTTCTGTCTTCCACAAGCAAACACTAGTGTCAACTTTGTTACAACATGCGTTATATGCAATGTATTGGACTTGTTATACTACTTTGTGTTGACAATATCCATGAGATAAATATGTTGAAAGTTGAAGCAAATGCTGAAACTAAATTCTTCCTTTGTGTTGATTAATACCTTTTATTAGAAACTATTGCTTTATGAGTTAACACTTATGCAAAACTGTTTGATGCTTGTCTCGAAAGTACTATTCATGAAAACGTTTAGCTTGTGTGATTCATTGTTTACTCATTATCTATTTGGTAGCAAATTATAGACCATTGACTTGGATCACTTCATTCATTTACATGTGCCTTGCAATATTATATGATCAAGATTATGATGGTAGCATGTCACCTCAAAAATTATTTTGTTTTTATCGTTTACCTACTCGAGGACGAGTAGGAACTAAGCTTGGGGATGCTGATACGTCTCAAACGTATCTATAATTTTTGATGTTCCATGCTTGTTTTATACCAATTGCTACATGTTTTGCATCTACTTTATATCACTTTTATACATTTTTTGGGACTAACCTATTAACAAGATGCCGAAGTGCCAGTTCCTGTTTTCTGCTGTTTTTGTATTCCAGAAAAGCTAGTCTGGAAATATTCTCGGAATTGGACGAAACTACACGGGGGTCCCTATTTTTCCAGAACACGCCTGACGGAGCGAAGGAGCAACAGAGGAGGGCCACCAGGGCCCCACACGCACTAGGGCGCGGGCCCCCCTCTGCCGCGCCCTAGGGTGGTGTGGGCCCCTCGGGGTCCGCAGCCGCCGCCCTTTCGCCTACTTATTCCCCCCGACGCGAAAACCCTAAGTACCTGAGCAAATATCCACGAAAAGTTCCAGAGACGCCGCCGTCGTCAACCCTAGCTCGGGAGGGTTCAGAACCTCTTCCCGGCACCCTGCCGGAGAGGGGAATCGTCACCGGAGGCTTCTACATCGCCATGCCTGCCTCCGGAGTGATGCGTGAGTAGTTCATCCTTGGACTACGGGTCCATAGCAGTAGCTAGATGGTTGTCTCTCCACTTTGTGCCATCATGTTTAGATCTTGTGAGCTGCCCTACATGATCAAGATCATATTATTGTAATGCTACATGTTGTGTTTGCTGGGATCCGATGAATATTGAATACTATGTCAAGTTGATTATCAATCTATCTTATATGTTATTTAAGATCTTGCATGCTTTCCGTTACTCGTAGATGCTTTGGCCAAGTAGATGCTTGTAACTCCAAGAGAGAGTATTTATGCTAGATAGTGGGTTCATGCCTCCGTTTAACCTGGGACAGTGACAGAAAGTTCTAAGGTTGTGGATGTGCTGTTGCCACTAGGGATAACCTAACGATGCTATGTCCACGGGCATATGTGTTTGTTTACATTACGCACTTTACTTAATGCAATTATCCGTTGCTTGCAACTTAATACCAACGGGGGACTCGGATGACAACCCGGCGGTGGATTATTAGTCATAGATGCTGTTGGATAACGGTCTATGTATTTGTCGTAATGCCCAATTAAATATCATAGTAGTCAACATGTCATATATGCATTGTCATGCGCTCACTATTTGTCAATTGCCCAGCTGTAATTTGTTCACCCAACATGTTAGTTATCTTTTATGGAGAGACACCACTAGTGAACTGTGGACCCCGGTCCATTCTTTTACACTGATTAAATAACCACAAACTGCAAATTGTTCCTTTTTCATTCTCTGCAATTTAATACTCATTTTCCACACGAGACGTTTAATCCTTTGTTTTCAGCAAGCCGGTGAGATTGACAACCTCACTGTTTCGTTGGGGCAAAATACTTTGATTGTGTTGTGTGCAGGTTCCACGTTGGTGATCGTGTTGCGCCGTGCGGCCACCAACAACCTTCTGAAGAGTTGCTGCTCCTACTGGTTCAATAACCTTGGTTTCTTTCTGAGGGAAAACTTGCTGCTGAACTGCATCATACCTTCCTCTTGGGGTCTCCCAACGAGCGTGTGATTCACGCCATCAACTGTCAGCGGCACTTCTATGAGCAACCAAGATTTATACACAAGCGCAGCGGCGGCGAGGAGGCGAAAATGCGGTGAAATGGAGGGAAAAGGAAGCGGGAAAGAAAGTAACGCCAATAATAACTGGACCGTAATTCCATTCTATGAACAAATTGAAACACTTGTCGATTGTAATTACCATTCACAAAAAAATATAGCGATAACTTTTATATAGACATACGGTTCGATTTCACACGACTGTTGCAAACAAATGGTTTGCGATGGTGAACTCTATGCATACGCTTATAATATCACGACCGTAAGCGATAGCTAGCACACAGTTGAAAAACCAAAATCGTATGCGAATATATGGACATCGAAGGCTGTGGGAGCCTTTTTCTCCAAGGTTGAGCGATAGGGAAAATCACACATAAAAGATTGTTCCCATGTGCGATGGAGGGGACTTAAATTGCCCCATCCGTACTAGTGGAAGATCTTTGGGGGCAATGAATGATACATTACGACACTGGTAAACATATAACTACGTTGACACTATGTGAATGTTCACATTGAGACAGGCAACTCCTAGGTCTGGTACGTGCGCACCCTCCAGAGACACCAAAAGAATGCATACAACATTGCTATTTAACCCATGGACCAATGGATGGTGAGTATAACTGGACTAGGCGAGCAGAACAATGAAAGTACCACCTTAAGCTAGACTAAAGGAGTGCGTTTTTGCATACAGGCATATTTTAACTGAGTTGAAACGAAGTATGAAAAAAGGCATGTTGAGGAATAAATTCAGTGACAGACGATCGAAATGATACATCACATTGGCCATCAGGGTTGTAAGTTTATAATCTTCTATCAGATGACGGTAAATGAACAAAGACACAAGGAACAAATCTTTCTCGTTTACAGCACTGGTACTTAATCTCAGTTTACAGCAATATGGCATAAGGCTTGTCAAAATAGAAAAGTTTCATGGTGCCTAGATGATCATAGATCTTGGAAAGGCATAACACTTCACGGTATGTCTTACAATCAAATATGCCTCCGCCTCAGAATGTAAGGCGTAATTTGCTTCGTTATTGACCAACAATTATGTTGTTAATGCAGGGTTTATGTGATAGTGAACCGTACTACTTTATACTTGCAATTCAACATCACATAAACCACATAATATAACTAAAGTAATTGTTGTTCAAAGTATTGTCTTAACAAATCAAAATACAACTTACATCTTGAAACAGAAAATACTAGATCTGAATTCAGTTTAGCTTCCTGGTATGTCCATCTTGCTTTTTCATGACCCCAGGGCGGCGTCTCCTCCGTCCTTTTCCTCCAGAAGAGCCGACGTCGGTTTTACCATTGTCGTCGACCTCGACCTCATAGGTGACTCTGCCCTGGGTTCTTAACTGCTGCCTAAAGTTCCGCTGCAACTCGAGCTTCTCCTCTTTCATGAGCTGGTCATACAGGACAGTGTCGGCAAACAGGAGTACAAGCTCGCCGCCAGCTTCGGGTCATTCTTGATGATGATCTCGGGCACCTCCGGGACGGTAGTGTCGTCTGGGTTGTAGGAGAGGACGTCTTTCACATACCAATCTGGATGCTGAACCAATATCTTCTTCTTTTTCTCCGTCGCCATCGGTGCAGCGTTTCCGGCCGACTCTTCTGGTGAGCTTTTCTGAAGCTGCGGATCCACCTGCTCCTCCTCGGCGGAATAACTTGATGTAGGAGTTTGCGCGATAGAAAACAAAAAATTTCTCTCACATGCGGAAGCAACACTCAAGATCCTATCTAGAAGATTCTAGTAACGGGGAGAGTAGTTCATCATACCCTCGAAGAACACGCGCGTTGAACGTTTAATTCAACGCAGCTCGGTGAAGTTGTTGACGATGTTCGATCCGATCAGCACCGCAAACGAGCAGCACCTCCGGAGGCTTGCACACGTACAGCTCGATGACGTCTCCCTCTTCTTGATCCAGCAAGCTAGAGGGAGAAGTAGGTGGGATCGATTCCAGCAGCACGACGGCGTGGTGGTGGATATGGTGGAGAGTTCCCGCGGGCAGGGCTTCGCCAAGCGGTGCGCGGGAGGTAGAGGAGCAGCAAGCCAGTGATGCGGCCAAGCCTCTGTCTCTTGGTGCACCTCTCCCTCTTCTTTATATAGGCAAGGGGCTGCAGCCACTTTATTTCCAAAGTAGAAACTCCCTCTTTCAATAGTGGTAACCCCTTCTCATTTAAAAGGTGGTAACCCCCTCTTTCAAGAGTGGTAACATCCCTTTTAAAGGGCTACCCATTGAATGGCTGCATGGACCAAGTAGGACTGGTCAAATGGACCAGTGGGCCACCCTTGGTCGTTGGGGACAGGTGGGCCCCACTATGGGACCCTCCGGAACCTTCTAGAACATTCCGACACTCTGCCGAAAAATCCCGAACTTTTCCGGAACCCTGAAATCAACTTGCCATATATAAATCTTTACCTCCGGACTCTTCCGGAGCTCCTCGTGATGTCTAGGATCTCATCCGAGACTCCGAACAATATTCGGACACCATTAACAAAATTATCCCAGAGCTACTCTAGCGTTACCGAACGTTAAGTGTGTGACCCTACGGGTTCGAGAACGTGCAGACATGATGGAGACACCTCTCCGATCAATAACCATTAGAGGGACCAGGATATCCATAATGACTCCCACACATTCAACGAAGATCTTTATCGGTTGAACCACTATGTCGTGGACTACTATAATCCGTATACAATTTCCTTTGTCACGCGATATTTTACTTACCCAAGATTTGATCGTCGGTATCACTATACCTAGTTAAATCTTGTTACTGGTAAGTACTCTTTACTCGTTCCGTAATACAACATTCTCTGTGACTAACTCATTAGTCACGTGCTTGCAAGCTTTACCGAATGTGCACTACCGAGTGGGCCCAGAGTATATCTCTCCGAAACACGGAGGGACAAATCCCAGTCTTGATTCATGTAATTCAACAAGCACTTTCTGAGATACCCGTAAGACACCTTTATGATCACCCTGTCACGAAGCGATGGTTGATGTCCCCAAAGTATTCTTCCAGTACCCGGGAATAACATGATCTCATGGTCTAAGAAATAGGATACTTGACAATAAAAGGCATGACAATAAAAACTTAATGAAACGATCAATATTGTTATGCTTAGTTGGGTCTGTCCATCACGTCATTCTTCTAATGACATGATCCCGTTAATTAATTAACAACTCATGTTCATGGTTGGGAAACCATAACCATCATTAATTAACGAGCTAGTCTAGTAGAGGCTTACTAGGGACGCAATGTTGTTTACGCAACCACACATGTATTATGTTTCCGGTTAATACAATTATAGCATGGAAATAAACATATATCATGAACACGGAAATATGATAATAACATTTATTTATTATTGCCTCTAGGGCATATTTCCAACAGTCTCCCACTTGCACTAGAGTCAATAATCTAGTTTACATTGGTAAAAATCTAACACCCATGGCCTTCTGGTGTTGATCATGTTTTGTCTGTGGAAGAACTTTAGTCAACGGATCAGCGATATTTTGATTCGTATGTACTTTGCTAATGGTAATATCTCCTTCATTGACATGCTCACGAATTTGATGAAACCGGCGTTTGATATGCTTGGAACTCTTGTGACATCTTGGTTCCTTGGCTAGAGCAATGGCACCAGTGTTGTCACAAAAAATCTCCATGGGATCCAGTGCGCTCGGAACAACGCCGAGTTCAGTGACGAACTCCTTCAGCCATATCCCTTCTTTCGCTGCTTCAGAAGCGGCCATATACTCCGCCTCTAATGTAGATGCCGCAATGACGGTTTGCTTGGAACTCCTCCAGCTAACCGCAGCTCCATTCAAGATAAAGACATACCCTGTTTGAGATTTCGAGTCATCTGGATCAGTATCGAAGCTAGCATCAACGTAACCTTTTACGGAGAGCTCTTCATCACCACCATAGACAAGAAACATGTCCTTAGTCCTTTTTAGGTACTTAAGGATATTTTTAACTGCTGTCCAGTGAGCCTCTCCAGGATCACTCTGGTACCTGCTCGTCAAACTAAGAGCATGGGACACATCCGGTCTAGTACACAACATGGCATACATAATAGAACCTATGGCCGAGGCATAGGGGATTTTCTTCATCCTTTCTATTTCTGTTGCCGTAGTTGGACACTGAGTCATACTCAATGGCTTACCTTGTAACATGGGCAAAGAACCTTTCTTTGCATCCTGCATATTGAATTTCTTCACTATCTTCTCAAGGTATTTACTTTGACTAAGTGCTATTAAGCGTCTTGATCTATCTCTATAGATCTTTATGCCCAATATGTATGCAGCTTCACCAAGATCTTTCATTGAAAAACTATTATTCAAATAATCTTTCACACTGTTAAGCAGCTCCACATCATTCCCAATAAGTAATATGTCATCTACATATAAAACCAGGAATGCAACCGAGCTCCCACTCACTTTCTTGTAAACACAAGCTTCTTTATAATTTTGGACAAATCCAAAACCTTTGATCACCTCATCAAATCGAAGATTCCAACTCCGGGATGCTTGCTTCAGTCCATAGATGGATCGCTGAAGTTTGCACACTTTATCAGCATCCTTAGGATCGACAAAACCTTCAGGTTGTACCATGTACAACTCTTCTTCAACGTTTCCGTTGAGGAACGCAGTTTTGACATCCATCTGCCAAATTTCATAATCGAAATAAGCAGCAATTGCTAGTAGAACCCTAACAGACTTTAGCATCGCTACGGGTGAGAAGGTCTCATCGTAGTCAACTCCTTGAATTTGTCGAAAACCTTTTGCGACAAGTCGAGCTTTATATACGGTGACATTACCGTCAGCGTCTGTTTTCTTCTTGAAAATCCATTTACATTCAACAGCCTTACGGCTATCAGGAAGGTCAACCAAAGTCCACACTTGGTTTTCCTTCATGGATTCCATTTCAGAGTTCATGGCGTCTTGCCATTTTCCAGAGTCTGGGCTCATCATCGCTTCCTCATAGTTCATAGGTTCATCATTGTCTAACAATAAAATGTTCAAGACAGGATTACCGTACCATTCAGGAGCAGTACGTAACCTTGTCGACCTGCGAACGGGAACTTTGACCGAAGCTGCATGATCACTATCATCAGCTTCTTTCTCTCTAGCTGGTGAAGGCGGTGCCTGAAGATCCAAATCTTCCTGCGCTGCGCTGCTCTCCAATTCGGGAGAAGGTTCAATAACCTCGTCTAGTTCTATTTTCCTCCCACTCACTCCTTTCGAAAGAAACTCCTTCTCAAGAAAGGATCCATTCTTAGCAACAAAAACTTTGCCTTCGGATCTGTGATAGAAGGTATACCCAATGGTTTCCTTTGGATATCCTATGAAGACGCATTTTTCCGCTTTGGGTTCGAGCTTATCAGGTTGTAATCTTTTGACATAAGCCTCGCATCCCCAAATTTTAAGAAACGATAATTTTGGCTTCTTACCAAACCACAACTCATATGGTGTCGTCTCAACGGATTTAGATGGTGCCCTATTTAAAGTGAATGCGGCTGTCTCTAATGCATACCCCCAAAATGACATTGGCAGATCGGATACAGACATCATAGAACGCACCATATCTAATAAAGTACGATTACGACGTTCAGACACACCATTACGCTGTGGTGTTCCAGGTGGCGTGAGTTGGGAAACAATTCCACAATTTTTCAAGTGCATGCCAAACTCGTAACTCAGATATTCCCCTCCACGATCAGATCGTAGAAATTTGATCTTCCTGTTACGATGATTTTCTACTTCACTCTGAAATTCTTTGAACTTTTCAAATGTTTCAGACTTGTGTTTCATTAAGTAAATATACCCATATCTACTCAAATCATCAGTGAAAGTTAGGAAGTAACGATATCCACCACGTGTTGGAATGCTCATTGGTCCACACACATCAGTATGTATGATTTCCAACAAATCACTCGCCCGTTCCATCGTACCGGAAAACGGTGTCTTAGTCATCTTACCCATGAGGCATGGTTCGCACGTATCAAATGATTCAAAGTCAAGTGATTGAAAAAGTCCATCAGAATGGAGTTTCTTCATGCGCTTTACACCAATATGACCTAAACGGCAGTGCCACAAGTATGTGGTACTATCATTATTCGCTTTGCATCTTTTAGCATCAATGTTATGGATGTGTGAAGTACTACTATCGAGATCCAACAAGAATAAACCATTTACGTTGGGTGCATGACCATAAAAGATATTACTCATAGAAATAGAACAACCTTTATTCTCTGATTTAAATGAGTAACCGTCTCGCAATAAACAAGATCCAGATATAATGTTCATGCTTAACGCAGGCACCAAATAACAATTATTCAGGTTTAAAACTAATCCCGAAGGTAGATGAAGAGGTAGTGTCCCGACGGCGATGACATCGACCTTCGATCCATTCCCGACGCGCATCGTCACCTCATCCCTCGCCAGTCTCCGTTTATTCTGCAGCTCCTGTTTCGAGTTGCAAATATGAGCAACCGAACCAGTATCAAATACCCAGGCACTACTACGAGAACTAGTAAGGTACACATCAATAACATGTATATCAAATATACCTTTGACGTTGCCAGCCTTCTTATCCGCCAAGTATTTGGCGCAGTTACGCTTCCAGTGACCGTCTCCCTTGCAGTAGAAACACACAGTGTCCGGCTTAGGACCAGCCTTGGGTTTCACAGGTGTGGCAACAGGTTTGCCGCCCTGAGCAGCAACAGATTTGCCACTCTTCTTGAAGTGACCCTTTTTGGCCTTAACCTTCTTGAAACTGGTGGTCTTATTGACCATCAACACTTGATGTTCTTTCTTGATGTCCACTTCTGCAGATTTCAGCATCGCAAAGAGCTCATTAAGAGTCTTATTCATGCCTTGCATGTTATAGTTCAGCACAAAGCCTTTGTAGCTCGGAGGGAGCGACTGCAGCACCCTGTCAGTGATTAACTCATCCGGGATCACACATCCCAGCTGAATTAGGCGTTGGATATAGCCTCCCATGGTGACAACATGTTCACTGACAGAGCTGTGCTCCTCCATCTTACATGTATAGAACTTATCAGAGATCTCATATCTCTCAGCGCGGGTCTGAGTCTGAAACATGGTTTTCAGCTCTTCAACCATCTCATAGGCGCCGTGATGTTCAAAACGTTTCTGGAGATCAGTGTCCAGAGATGTAAGGATGGCACAGGCAACTATAATGTGGTCATCTCTGCGCGTCTCAAAGACATTTTGTTCTGCTTCAGGCGCATTGTCTGCAGGTGGGTCACCTAGCGCAGCATCGAGCACATAATGCTTCTTACACCCAGTGAGGATAATCCTCAGGTTGCGGTGCCAGTCAGTGAAGTTTGAACCAGATGATTTCAGTTTTTCTTTCTCAAGGAATGCGCTGAAGTTGAACTGAGCTACGTTGCGGGCCATGATCTACAACATTTTAGCAAAGACATCTTTAGACTATGTTCATGATAAAGAGTTCATTTTAATCAAATTACTAACGAACTCCCACTTAAAACAACATCCCTCATAGTTGTCTAGTGGTACACGATCCAAATCCACTACACCAAGTCCGATCTTCACGAGAGAAGATGTAGTTTCAATGGTGAACATCGAAATGTTGATCATATCATTCATATGACTCGTGTTTAACCTTTCGGTTCGTCGTGTTCCGAGTCCATGTCTGTACATGCTAGGCTCGTCAAGTTAACCAAAGTATTTCCGCATGTGTAAAACTGGCTTACACCCGTCGTATGTGAACGTAGAGTTTACCACATCCGATCATCACGAGATGCTTCAAAACGACGAACTTTCGCGACGGTGCATACTAAGGGAGAACACTTTATCTTGATATTGTGTGAGGGATCATCTTATAATGCTACCGTCGAGCACACGCAAAATAAGATGCATAAAAGGATAAACATCACATGCATAAAAATATGTGACATGGTATAGCCCTTTTATTGCGTCTTGATCTCCATCTTAAACGCACCGGCATGATCTCCATCATGGCGCCATGTTCATGTGGCGCCTTGGTTGTCTCCACCACGTTGCATCCCATATATTGCTAACTCATAGCGATAAATAATGCAATTACATGGCGTTTGAAGTTGACACGCAGGTCATACAATTGATAATTAAGACAACCATATGGCTCCTGCCGGTTGCCGTACTCATCGACATGCAAGTCGTGAAACATTACAAAACATGATCATCTCATACATCACAAATATATCATATGAAACAGTTTGGGCTATACCATATCACAAGCACCCCTGCAAAAACAAGTTAGACGCCTCTCCCTTATTCTTTGCAAATTTTACGTGGCTTAGGGCTTTCGAAGAAAGAACCGTTCTTACCTACGAACATGAAACCACAACGGTGATAAACAAATTATTAACAACCCGTTGTAGATTAAATCTTAACTATAGTGGGAGAGACAGACACCCGCAAAGCCACTTATGCAATACAAGTTGCATGTCAGTCGTGGAACAAGTCTCATGTACGTGGACATGTAAAGTTAGTCCGGGCCGCTTCATCCCACTATGCCACTAAGATTCAAAATACACAAAGGAAGTAATAAAAAGATTATCAACGCCCACATACACATATGTGTTCTACCCGTACCAAAACATCTACGCATAGATCCGGCTCTGATACCACTGTAGGAGTTTGCGCGATAGAAAACAAAAAATTTCTCTCACATGCGGAAGCAACACTCAAGATCCTATCTAGAAGATTCTAGTAACGGGGAGAGTAGTTCATCATACCCTCGAAGAACACGCGCGTTGAACGTTTAATTCAACGCAGCTCGGTGAAGTTGTTGACGATGTTCGATCCGATCAGCACCGCAAACGAGCAGCACCTCCGGAGGCTTGCACACGTACAGCTCGATGACGTCTCCCTCTTCTTGATCCAGCAAGCTAGAGGGAGAAGTAGGTGGGATCGATTCCAGCAGCACGACGGCGTGGTGGTGGATATGGTGGAGAGTTCCCGCGGGCAGGGCTTCGCCAAGCGGTGCGCGGGAGGTAGAGGAGCAGCAAGCCAGTGATGCGGCCAAGCCTCTGTCTCTTGGTGCACCTCTCCCTCTTCTTTATATAGGCAAGGGGCTGCAGCCACTTTATTTCCAAAGTAGAAACTCCCTCTTTCAATAGTGGTAACCCCTTCTCATTTAAAAGGTGGTAACCCCCTCTTTCAAGAGTGGTAACATCCCTTTTAAAGGGCTACCCATTGAATGGCTGCATGGACCAAGTAGGACTGGTCAAATGGACCAGTGGGCCACCCTTGGTCGTTGGGGACAGGTGGGCCCCACTATGGGACCCTCCGGAACCTTCTAGAACATTCCGACACTCTGCCGAAAAATCCCGAACTTTTCCGGAACCCTGAAATCAACTTGCCATATATAAATCTTTACCTCCGGACTCTTCCGGAGCTCCTCGTGATGTCTAGGATCTCATCCGAGACTCCGAACAATATTCGGACACCATTAACAAAATTATCCCAGAGCTACTCTAGCGTTACCGAACGTTAAGTGTGTGACCCTACGGGTTCGAGAACGTGCAGACATGATGGAGACACCTCTCCGATCAATAACCATTAGAGGGACCAGGATATCCATAATGACTCCCACACATTCAACGAAGATCTTTATCGGTTGAACCACTATGTCGTGGACTACTATAATCCGTATACAATTTCCTTTGTCACGCGATATTTTACTTACCCAAGATTTGATCGTCGGTATCACTATACCTAGTTAAATCTTGTTACTGGTAAGTACTCTTTACTCGTTCCGTAATACAACATTCTCTGTGACTAACTCATTAGTCACGTGCTTGCAAGCTTTACCGAATGTGCACTACCGAGTGGGCCCAGAGTATATCTCTCCGAAACACGGAGGGACAAATCCCAGTCTTGATTCATGTAATTCAACAAGCACTTTCTGAGATACCCGTAAGACACCTTTATGATCACCCTGTCACGAAGCGATGGTTGATGTCCCCAAAGTATTCTTCCAGTACCCGGGAATAACATGATCTCATGGTCTAAGAAATAGGATACTTGACAATAAAAGGCATGACAATAAAAACTTAATGAAACGATCAATATTGTTATGCTTAGTTGGGTCTGTCCATCACGTCATTCTTCTAATGACATGATCCCGTTAATTAATTAACAACTCATGTTCATGGTTGGGAAACCATAACCATCATTAATTAACGAGCTAGTCTAGTAGAGGCTTACTAGGGACGCAATGTTGTTTACGCAACCACACATGTATTATGTTTCCGGTTAATACAATTATAGCATGGAAATAAACATATATCATGAACACGGAAATATGATAATAACATTTATTTATTATTGCCTCTAGGGCATATTTCCAACACTTGAGCCTGCCATCGGGTTCTGCACTAATGCGATTTGATTGTTTGGATGAGAGATCAGGCGCCGGCCTCTGTAGTATCTCTAAGATATCTAAGCTTCCTAGGATTCTAGAGCTATGGAGTATGCCATGTGTCGGCATGTATGTGGTGTGACCGAATAGCAAGAAAAAATAAATTTCATGCACATACGTTTGACTGCCACTATTTTTTTAATTAATTTGTGGGCTTAATTACATGATTAATTCATCATTAGTCGGTAATCTTGCCGCCTAATCCATGCAGGATGTATCCATGTATGTAGGGTAGCTATGTAGTTGCATCGTATTTCCTTTCTTTACCACGTTCGTAGCGCAGTGGAATCACAATTACGCTAGCCATCTGGTGTGAGAAAAGTACTTAATTTCACGCACAGGGATTAATTCATCATTAGTCGGTAATCTTGCCACCTAATCCATGCATGATGTATACATGCATGTAGCGTAGCTATGTAGCTGCATCGTATTTCTTTTCTTTACCATGTAGGTAGCACGGAGGGATCACAATTGCGCTAGCCATCTGGTGTGAGGAAAGTTCGTGTTATTATAGTACACACTGATTTAAAATACATTCTTTTTAAACAGATTATTAATATTACTTCACCATTTTATTTTATTTAAACTAGCAATCGAACCGGGGGTCTAACTGGTGAACCGTGAACCAAGACCCTCCCCGGTTTGGTCACCGGTCCGGCTTTTGAAACTATGGTGGCCGCGTGTGCTGCACTATTCTTGCAGGTCGTCCGTTGCCGGTCCTGGTCTCCTTTCTTCCTCATCTCCTTTTCCTTACATTTGCGGAAGTGGCGGTGGCGGCAGCGTGTGAGCATCGGTGGGTTGGACCTTGTCTCTGCGATGGATTCCCCTCATCGTCAACCGCTATGTGCGCTTACTCCGCCTGCATCGCTTTTATTTCCGAGATTAGATTCGTTTTAACAGATTATTAATATTACTTCATGATTTTATTTTATTTAAAACCAGCAATCGAACCGGGTGGTCTAATTGGTGAACCGCGAATCAAGATGCTCCTCGGTTCGGTCACCGGTCCAGTTTTTGAAACTATGGTGGCCGCATTTGTTGCACTGTTCCTGCAGGTCGTCCGTTGTTGGTCCTGGTCTCCTTTCTTCCTCATCTTCTTTTCCTCACATTTGCGACAGCGGCGGTGGCGGCAGCGTGTGAGCATCGGTGGGTTGGACCTTGTCTCTGCGATGGCTTCCCCTTATCGTCAATGGCTAGGTGCGCTTACTCTGTCTGCTTCGCTTTTTATTCCGGGATTGGATTCGTAGCGCCGCTAGGATTGGGCAGATTCAGTACCAGGCTGCCCTCTCTTAGATCCTTCTCCTCTCTCTTCGGCTCTTCCGCATCCGCTACACAACCCTCTCGGTCCCTCACGGTCCCTCACAACCACCTCCTTCTCCCTCTCTTCATCCATGGACCTTCCTCCTTTCCAAGACTGCTGCTATTGCATTGATACCCTCAGTGGCTATGTGGGGACTCGACTACAATGGTCGGCGGCGACAACGATCCGACGGCCAGGGAGGACGCAGAACAGCGACGGTGACAGCGAGCGAGCCGAGGGCCCGAAAGGGCAACGAATGTATGGAATCGACTTTTTGTTTGACAACAGGGACCTCTCCATCAAGAACGTTGTGAGGAATCTCCATCACAACAGCTGGGTCGCCCGTTTGATTGGGTGACCTATGCGCTAGCGTTGCTATCGTCGAACGATTCCAAGCGTGAGGGCACAACTACATGTTGTTGTGATTCATGGTTTATCACTGCCAAATCTCCATTCCTTCTCCGGAAACACCGAGCTTGCCTACCAGAGCGACGAGGTATGCTGTCTACAGCTTTGTGTTCTATCTTCACTGTTTCTCCTCATTTGCGCACAATGCACTTCGTCCCCTCCACTCTGGGTAATAACCCTTATACCGATGAGATTGCCACCGATCGAGAATGCATCAACGTACAATATATTTGATGCCTTCTATTTGGATCACTCACCTATGACATATGATGCAGTAGGTTTTTAACACCAGAGAATTATGAATACTTCAAGAGCATCTACCACATGTCGACTGTGAATTTAATTAGTGCCTAGAAGGACATGTTGCCTGCAGAGTAGTATGTATTTAGTGAGTGTGCCTATACTTTGTTTCTAGAATATAGTGGTGTGCATACTGAATCCTTAATGTACATTGAATCTTGATTGAAAATTATGCTAATTAGTGACTACAACCTAATAATAAGTATGTGTGGGTCTAATATTTTGGCATCACTTTAAATATGTTAAAACTCAAATTTGCTCCTTCGATTTAAAAACCTACTCACATCCAAGAAAAAACTGAATGACTACTTGATGTCGTCCTTGATTCAACAATCTCATGTTAACAAATATTTTTTCACACCTCATTATCTATATAATTTGGGTGATATAGTCTGAAGAGTATTTGGAATTTGCGCATTAAATACTTTTTTGATCATTGCCTAACATAGATGAAAATGTTCGATTATTGGTCCACTTCACTTTTTATCTGTACAGTTGCATGTTTTTGGGACAAATCAAACAAGCTTTTTTGGAACAAGCTAGCTACTTAGGCAGTTAGGTATGAGTTCCACTATCCCTTGCAATGTCTTGGTATTGACTACCATTTTCTTACATTGGAAATGAACTGATCGAAATGAATATATTTGATTCCAGAAACAAACATTACTAACTTTTATATATATTGTAAATCACTAAAAACAATTATCTTAAGAGTCATATGTGCCGCAATTTATAACAATATTTTCGTAGTGTAGCACATGTTGCTGACACGAAGAAACGGACCAAGATCATGACAAGTTCCATTCGTACCTTATAGTGCTTAAGTGTCGATTACTTCTCTGGAAATGAACTGTGGGTTTGGTGTATACTAACAGTTCTCTGCTAGCTGCTTATAGTCGTGCTGTTAGTTCTAGAGTTTGATCAGGCGGTGCAAGGTCTGCATTTTTTTAACAGACTGGTCATATATCACAACTCTCACCACTCTGTAACTAATGTATATACGAGATATTTTACACTAGAGTGTAGTGCAATTTAATAAATAAATTTATGTATTAGGAATCAATTCTTTTCCTTGTTTTTCTTTAATGATTTCAAATAATTTCCAATTTCAGATTGTGAAAAATGTTCAGTAGGAACCAAGAGCTAATCTGTAGTCACATAAAAAACTTATGATGTCTTCTGAATACATGATTGTATTGCATTCTGGTCTTAATTTGCAAGAGAGGTGAAATGAGTTTATTGTAGGTTGGGATTTTAGATCAGTGTTACCATTGACACAACTTGGATGCCCTTCCATTGTGAACCCTGACTTAGGATGGTTTATCAAGCCGGTTAGTTTTATGATATTTGCTACTGATTTTGTTGAGGTTTGATTTGATTATCATATAAAAATTTAAGGCAAGCACACTTTGGCACTGCCAAAGTGGATGACAACCCAATCTGAACTTCTCTCATTGTAGGATCAACGTCCAAGTATTAGTTCTCATCATTGTCATGCTTATGTTTATTTCTCTTCCATGTAGTGACACTACAAACCTAATTTTAGTTGTGCATTAGTTGACAACTGGTCGCTCTTTTTCATATTATAAAGTTGTTTCAAGCTTTAAAATTTGATGGTAATTTAGTTTATAACTTGTACACTTTTTCATATTATAATGGGCTATTGTGAATCAAGGCCGAGTGAGTAGTTTCTTAGCTATATTTATTTTTGAACTACTGCCAAGCATCCTATGTTAAGATTTTGTGGTACACAAAGTGACACTCTTCTTTGTTACAGTAGAAATATATTAAGCCTACTGAATGATAATTGATAAACATATATTTTTGCCTTTTTATTTAATTTTGTCACCTTTATATGTTGTACATATTTGATGCATGACATACCCATTAACCTGACCAATAGAGGAAGAAGCATGAGCTTTTTTTTTGGTTACGGAGAGATGAACATGAGTAGGCATCCTGCACATAAGCAAAGAATACCACCATAGGAGCATGGTGGTCTCATGGCTAAGATAGTAAAATGAATAAATGGTTCGATGTCTTGGAGTTCTGCAACTTGGGAAATATTAAATCTACATACTGAAAGTTTCGTGGAAAGGAAGGTACGATTGAGTATACAAGCATCAAACAATAGGTTGTCAAATGTGACATTGTGGATGATTGACTTGATTATCTTAGAAATGGGACACGGTAGCAAATTATCGCATTTGAGACGATTTCTTTTCTTTGATTATTTGAGTTATTAATTTGTTTAAGTCTCATTTTAACAGTTGCTCCATATGAGTTATTGTCTCTTCGCGGTAAAGAACTTTGAGGCATGGACATCATTTATTTTTGCCAGTGTACAAATGGGCGTGGCAAGGCGCGCCAATTCCTTCTAGTCTGTATCCACGCACAAGCAGAGTCCTTGTCGGACACTAGTCCAGGTCCTATGCGTCTGCAAGCAAATACTGTAGGATTCGATTCGATTGATGTTGTGCCGAATCCACCCTGGGATTGAATCCCAGGAATTTAAACTCACCCTTCAAGATTTATTCTTGTGGAACATTAAAGGACCGGCTTAACTACAAGGCGGACGCTACGCGTCAGTCGGTTGTACTGACGCGTATCTACAGCCGCCTGCCGCGCCGTTCGATCTGAACGATCATAGTTGTACGATGCGATGACGCGCGAGACGTCGCTTTCGGTCGGAGTTGCGCGCCTGGCTTCCTTTCGTGAAGGTGCTGTTTCACGTGGAAGTGGTGGACCCCAATACAACGGCACACTTTCTTACCACGATGTATGCATGACCACGTACTACTGATTCTTTACCACGTGACCATGGAGTACTACTGTTCTTCTGCTCTTGGCTAGCTGCAGCGCTGAGGCAATGTGTGGTCCAGCTTCTCTGCATGTTGCATCGTAGAGTTTAGCTCCTAACTAGCCTGTACATGACACTACAATATGAAACAAAAACATTTCACAAAATGCTACTATAATAGTATTTTCATGTAATTGTAGCATTTTAGAAAATGATACTTCGTTTTATAAAAAAAATTCTAAAATAAGAAAGTCAGTTTATCCAACGACACATGCATATGCTGGTTCGCCGTTTGCTACATAAGATTGGCCACTGCTGCAAAAACAAAATATGAATGTAACATATTTTGTCTGTCTATGTAGCATTTTCAAAAAATGCATTTTTTTCTCGGATATGTAGAACTTGCGACGTGTACCAAAAAAATATTGTAACATTCCGGACACCTAAATGTAGCATAAGTTAACAACCTATGTAGCACATCCATTGATAGCACATAAAATATTGGAAAAGTTGTCGTCGTTTGTAACAAAAAAAAATCGACTTATCCAACATGTGTGTCCATCTCATCCAGCAATGCACAAACACGTAAGAAACATTGGAGCAATCCCTATGTAGCATGTGCACATATAATATTGTAGCATTTTGTTCATTCTTACACCACAAAAATGATGCACTCATGTAGCAAAATGGTACACCGCTTGCAACATGGACAAAATGCCAAAAAAGCTAACCTAGCCGTCAGCCATGGATCCATCACCATGGATGATTCGAGTTCTTCAGCCATGAACCGCCGTGCCGGAGGTCAGACGCAGAGCTAACACTAATACCAATCTGCAAAAAGCTGATCTTTCGCCATCAAAATCCGTCACGCCAGAGAATCGTGAGAATTAGCTAGCTACGTAAAAAGGACGCGCGCTGAAGCGAGTTGGACGCGACAAGCGAAAGGTGAACCTGCGCGCGCGACAGCGACCCACGCGCAACGTGACGAACCGGCTGTAGCTACAGCCGGCTGTCAAACAGCGTTTTCCTAACTACAAAGAGTTTATGTTTTTTACACTTGTACCTAATGATCCTCGATGATACTACATCAGAACACTCTGATAAACATTGAAATTTATTTCAATCGAATTGGAAAGGGAGTTCACAATCAACACACTGATAAACACATAACGAGGAATTTCGGTGTTCTGGCGCTTACGACTCCTAAGTCCTAACAATCATAGCCATAAACGAAGGAACAAAAAACTGATTGTCCGAAGCAGGCATGGCGATATAGCTAGACAGCCTAGTCTGCTGATCTAATTCAGTTTCCTTGTCCTGCCTTGGTGCTTCTTCTGTTCCTCATGACAAAAATTACTACACGCGCTATCAAGATCACTCGATGGCTGAAGAATTGATTGGGGAAACTAGAACTCGATGGATTGCTTCAAGCACAAATGAATTGTTCAGATATACACAATTGTTTATACTGAATATAAGTGTTTCTCTAATACCAAAATATCCCTTGGTCTCAAAATTTAAGGCGTATTTTGGTTATGTAAGATGAACTTTTTTTTGCCAATAAACATTGGTAGTATATGTGATTATATCCCACAAAATACACCATTGGATATGTACTAAGAAACTGCCTACTTACGGATGTGATGACTATGATCACATAGTAATTGTTGGTCAAAATCTTGTCTTCACGAATCAAAATACTGCTCACAAATTTTCGACACAGGGATAAACACAAAACACGGAACTGAATTATTCAGTTTAGCTTACAACTCAACTCAACTGTCACTAAACATTGATAAACCGCATTGTCCATCAGGCTTACAACTCGAGGACAGTAAATGAAGAAAAACACAAGGAACAAATCTTATTGGTACCTTTTTTTCTAGCGGTTTAGGGCAAATCAAAGACACCTTATATATTCTGAATACTGTATCAAATCAAAGACACCTTATATTCTGAAACAGTGTGGGTAGAAGAAAACACTAGACTTGAATTCAGTTTAGCTTCTTGGTCTGCCCATCTTGCTTTTTCATGACGCCAGGGCGGTGTCTCCTCCGTCCTCCTCTATAAGATCCGACCATGGTTTCATAATTATTATTGTCATCCTCGTCGACCTCAACCTCGTAGGTGACTCTGCCCTTGGTTCTTAGTTGTTCCCTGTAGTCTTTCTGCTTCTCGAGCATCCACGCGTTGTTGCTCTCGTCGAACATGGCCATGTTTGCCAGCATGTCGTACCACCACGCCGCCAGCATCGGGTCTTTCCTGATAACCATCTCAGGCACCTCCGCACCGGCCAGGGTGTCCGGCTTGTAAGAGAGGACGTTTTTCACATCGCGGTCTGCCACCTGAATCACCTTCTTCTTCTTTTTCTTGATCTCCGTCACCGTCTTGATCTCCATCACCGTCTCTACAGGGTTCCCTGCTGACTCGCCGGGTTGCGGATCCACCAGCACCTCCTTCTCGGATGAACTTGTGCTCGCCATCGGAATCTGCAGCACTGTTATCCGTTGATTGTTTGGGTGAGAAATCAGGCACCTCTCGATGCCTCTTAATATACACGCGCGAGCGAGTCCTTGTCTGACTCAAGTCGTACGCCCGTTCAAAAGTACTAGTATTAGGATTTGATTCGATCCCCAGTCGGAATCGGTTAAGATTGAAACCGGCCACACGAATCCGAAGCACAAATCAAACAGGAAAGGGATTGTGTCACGTACCCAGCACCTGAGGACGCTGACTCCGGGGGTTTGGTTGCCGTCGTGTTCGCTTCCTTACCCTAAACCAGGGGAAGGCGATGATGAACTGATTGATATTTTTCAGGAGGAGGATACACCGATTGATGAGTCCAGTTTTTTTTTTTTTTTTTTGAGAGGTGATTGATGAGTCCAGCTGGCATAGTTGAAGTGCACCGGCCCAAGACTTGTTTCTTTCTTTCATTTTGAGGGAGAGAAAACGTGGGCCCAGATAAATCAGATCCTAAATGTATGTTGTCATGCCTGCAGGCTGCAGCCCATAAACGCCGACGACGCAACGTAGCCATGTAAGTCCCTGTTTATGAAAAGTTTTGTTATTAACAGCTCAAAAAAAAAAAGAAGCAAGGGAATTGCTTTGCAGGTAAGTTTTGTTATTAACATCAAGGGACTAGCGGGTGCGTCCTGCTAGTCTTACCTCACTGTCCGAGGACCGGTTGGTTGTCCCCGTTCTTTCCTGTCCGTTCCGGTAGTCTGCTCGTGGTGGTGGTCGGATGCATCGTGGGCTAGCGATCCTGGATGTCGAGGTGGCGGCCTCGGAAGGTGGACTGCGCGGGTGTCTCTACGGCGAGCGACGTGGCAGTGGTGATGACCTTGCTTTTTGGCCATGTGGATGGCGAGAAACGGGTGGCGGGAGCTCCCAGGGTTGGCGGCGTTTCGACAAAGTCAACTCCCAGATCGTGTTCTGGAAGCCTGACTCGGTGGCGGCGGGTGGTCTGAAGTATCGGGTGTGGGGGAAGGTTTTTCCAGGCGAAAGGCTAGCGCTTTGGCGCCAACGACGGCGGTGCTTGCGGGTGTCGTTACCCTCTTGGGGCGTCGTTGTGGCTACCCTCCTTGCATTAGAGCTCTAGGTGAAAACCTTGGACTGTGGTCTCGACATTGGCGGCGTATGGCGTCGTTACCCTCTTTGGGGCATTGTCGTGGAGCTCCGGTTACTTTCGGTTTCGGTTCTTTGCCATCGGTGGCAAGTCTGGTTTCCTGTACTTTTGGTTTATCTTTGATCTGTCTGTAAGAGGATCTCCTCATCACCTTGTATCGGGTCGGCCGTTGGGCTTTATTTATAAAGCGGTACGAAAGCCTATTTCGTCGATATTATTTTATCGGATTTGAAATCGGGTGGATAATGACCGGATAGGGATACTAATGCGGATTAATCGGATTGCAGGGTCGGATCGGAAACGGAGCGGTTTCGGTCCGGAAATGGACAAACATTATCAAATGGCTACGCGTAGATAGACATAATTTCACCATTGCAAATCACATGAAAAATATCCAAAAGAATTCGCACTACAGAGTGGTCAATCGTTTTAGAAGACAATTTACAATAACAAGTTAACAATAGCTTTATATCGTTGCATGTATGTGTCTAAGGTCTCGAATATGAGAGGTGCAAAGACATGACAGTGTCAATCGTCCATCGCTTGTATTTTCTTGCATTGTAGTGATAAACTTGTTCTCTTTAGTAAAATCAGTCATCACTTGTAAGTAGTGTTAGTAGTGCCGTAGTGGTACTAACCAAACCAAAAAGGTAAACTGAAGGTATAAACGTGGCTTTATAATATTATAATGCCATAAAGTGGTCTACAAACTACGATGTTTCCAATAGTAAGTTGCATCTACAAACAAGAAGTCAAGGATTAGTATGAATTTCCAACCAAACTACTCACTCCAGAATTTTTCAACCAGTGCAGTAGACGACGATGAACGACAGCTGAGGAGGCTAGAAAGATATGTATGCTGCTTACGTGACGTGATAGCATTAGGATTATATAATATATAAAGATAACCATTAAGTTAGTGGATTAATAGGGTATTTGGGTTGATTTATTGAGCTTATTTAATCAGATAATTCTAATTGTGAATGTCGGATATATAGCAATACCATATCCGACATCATATTCTTTGGATATCCGCCTGACCATTATCCGAATCATCATCCATATCTCGCGGATTCTAATATTTTCATACCATATCCTTCAAAACGGATGCGGATTCGGGGCGGAAATTATTCACACCATTTACATCCTTATTTGCAGGGGTAGTAAGGGGTAATCAATAGAAACATGTCGACCTTTGCAAGAATTTGTTTGTTTTCTCTCTGATTACGACATATGCATGTTTGATAAATGTCACAATGGTAGAGTTTGTTTCTTCTCTCAAGGGGATGCCGGGAGGTCGTACCGCAATTGTTTCCGTGATCCGAAATTTTGAAATGACATTTTTTTAGAGACATTTGTCTGAATTACGAACTTCTTCCACCGTTGAGTTTCTCGCCTCAAGATTTTAAAAACTACATCTCCGTTTTCAGAGGATTTACTCCGGCGAACCTAATAATACTTATCCGCACATTTGCCGGATTCTCTATTGGGCGCCGGTGTAGATGCTCTAACTTGCAGGCACCGCGCAAGTTCTTGTACATAGCTCTTTTAAGATTCACTTGGAGTAAAAAAAACGTACCCTCTCGCTAGGGTTTCAGGCTCCGGCGGTGATTTTAAAAACTACATCTCGTGTGTGTTTAGAGTTTCTGAAGGTCCCTCTGCATACAGATGGACAGCATGCACCTGAAGGAACTGCGCTTAAGGCCAATGTAGATGCTGGTTGGAATGCCACAAACAATGCAGCTGGACTAGGGATTGTTATTCGAGCCAGTAGTGGTAGTACTATTCTCTCCGAATGGAAGCATATACCGTGGTGCGGTAATGCAGAAGAAGCAGAAGTTTTGGCTTGCATTGAGGGACTGAAGCATCTGGTCGGCCTGCAGTGTACGTCGGCCACGCTGGAATCAGACTGCCAACGAGTGATCACGACCCTGCTGAGCAAGGATACAGATAGATCTTCAAGCTGGAGTTTATTTTCTGAAGGTCGGGAAATACTTAATATTTATCAGTTTATTAAGGTAGCTAAAGTGGAACTCGTGAACAACTGGGTGGCGCATGAATTAGCGCAATTAGGCAAGTGTGGCAATAGCGGAGTGCTACGTGACTCAGTCCCGGCCTGCGTGTCGGAGCTAGTCGCAAATGATTGTAAGAATTTGTTGCCTAATTAATATAGTTCACGAGTTCTTTAAAAAATCTACTTGGAGTTGGGTTTTATCGTAATATTGTCGTTATTTTTACCACAATAACTCGACTGTGCATGTGAGCGGAATCATCGACCAGCATGCGTAACTGTTGATTTCAGAATGAAAGGTCTACGTCCATTTAGTCACTATCGGGCTGTTATTTTGTGATGATCCAAATTCGTATATACAGATAAAGGCCAGCTTGTGACGAAGGAGAGCGGAGCGTCCCGGAGTCAGCAAAATTACATTAAAAAAGTTCTTCATCGTTTCAACATGCATGACTCTAAATCAGTTAGTACTCCAATTGCTCCGCATTTTAAGTTGTCATCTTCACAATGTCCTAGTTCAGATGAAGATGTTGAGTACATGTTCAAAGTTCCATACTCTAGTGTTGTTGGTTCTTTAATGTATGTCATGGTTTGTTCTCGTCCAGATTTATCATATGTTATGAGTCTGGTTAGTAGATATATGGCTAATCCTGGTAAGGAGCATTGGAAAGCTGTTCAGTGGGTTTTCAGGTACCTACGTGGAAGTAGTGATGCATGTTTGAAGTTTGGCAAGGCTGAGAAGGGACTTGTTGGCTATGTGGATTCAGATTTTGCTGCCGATTTGGATAAGAGACGGTCCCTTACAGGTTATGTTTTTACAGTTGGTAGTTGTGCCGTGAGCTGGAAGGCAACATTGCAGGCTGTTGTTGCTCAATCAACCACTGAAGCAGAATACATGGCTATTGCAGAAACTTGCAAAGAATCTGTTTGGTTGAAAGGTTTGTACGCTGAGCTTTGTGGAGCTAATTCTTGCATTGATCTTTTCAGTGACAGTCAAAGTACCATATACCTTACTAAGAATCAGATGTTCCATGAGAGAACAAAGCACATTGACATCAAATACCATTACATCCGAGAGGTTGTTGCTCAAGGTAAATTAAAGGTATGCAAGATTAGTACTCATGATAATCCTGCTGATATGATGACAAAGCCGGTTCCTGTTGCTAAGTTTGAGCTTTGCTCGAGCTTAGTTGGTACGGTACGAGTTGTATACGAGTTATGTACGGTTCGAGTTGTACTCGACTTGGAGATCACGTTACCGACCTAGGTTAGGTCAGGGCTCCTATAAATACATCATGTAAGCCGCCGGTTTGGGATAAGCCACATATTGTAAATCCCCGGCGTTGTAACCTCACCCGAAATAGTGAAGTATTGCTGGCTGGCGCCCGTGGTTTTTTCCTCTCCATTGTCGGAGGGGTTTTTCCACGTTAAAATCTCGTGTCCCCGTTGGTTTGATCTTGCTTAACTTCATCGTTGATTTCCTATTGCGTGTAACAAGTGGTATCAGAGCCCAGGTTTTGCAGCTTAGGGTTTTGCGATGGGATCGATGAAATTTGATCTGCCGTTGTTGGACTACAAAACGATATTTTCGTTGTGGCAAGTGAAAATGCGAGCGATCCTCTCACAAGCATCGGATCTTGATGAGGCGCTAGATGCGTTCGGAGAGAAGGCCGAAAGAGACTGGACTCCGGATGAGAAACGCAAGGATCGTAAGGCTTGGTCATTAATTCAGCTTCATCTATCTAATGATATCTTGCAAGAGGTGCTGCAGGAGAAATCCGCCGCAGCTTTGTGGCTCAAGCTGGAATCGATCTGCATGTCAAAGGATCTAACCAGCAAGATGCACGTGAAGATGAAGTTGTTTACGCACAAGATGCAAGAAGGTGGTTCGGTGATGAATCACTTGTCGATCTTCAAGGAGATCGTGGCCGACCGAGCGTCGATGGATGTAAAATATGAAGATGAAGATTTAGCTCTTCTATTGCTATGTTAGCTGCCTAGTTCCTTTACAAATCTGCGAGATACTATACTCTTAAGCCGTGATACACTAACCCTGGCGGAAGTTTATGAGGCCCTGCAAACAAGGGAAAAGGTGAAGAGTATGGTGCAGTCTGACACGTCGTCCTCCAAAGGCGGCGATGCGTTGCAGGTTTGAGGCAGGACTGAACAGCGAGACAACAACTACAACAACTACAACAGAGACAAGAGCAAGGACAACAGAGGCCGTTCAAAGTCCAAGGGACGAGATAAGTTCTGCAGGTATTGTAAGAAAACTAATCATACCATTGAGGATTGTTGGAAGGTGCAGAACAAGGAGAGAAGGAACGGTACCTACCAACCGAAGAAAATTGACGGTAATGGTAAGGCTGATGTTGTTGCTGCTGAGGCTGATGTAGTTGCTGGTGAAAGTTCTGATAGTGATTGTCTAGTTGTGTTTTCTGCGTGTGTTACTCGTACTGATGAATGGATCCTTGATACTGCATGTTCTTTTCATATTTGCTGTAACAAAGATTGGTTCAGTTCTTATGAGTCTGTGCAGGCAGGAGATTTCGTGCGTGTGGGCAACGATAACAAATGTTACATTGCTGGCGTCGGTTCTGTACAGATCAAGACGCATGATGGCATGACACGCACGTTGGATGGAGTAAAACACATACCAACCATGGCGAGAAACTTGGTTTCTCTCAGTACCCTTGACTGTGACGGGTACAAGTATACCGGAGGGGATAAACGCCTAAAGGTATCTAAAGGTTCACTTATTGTCATGATAGGTGATATGAATTCTGCCAAGTTATATGTTCTTAGAGGTAGCACTCTGCCTAGTACTTTTGTTGCTGCTGTTACTAAAGATGATCCAAGTAAAACTAACCTTTGGCACATGAGACTTGGACAAATGAGTGAACTGGGGATGGCAGAATTGGTCAAGAGAGAACTTCTGAAGGACTGCAATATGAATAAGTTGTCGTTCTGTGAGCACTGCGTTTTTGGTAAGCACAAACGAGTTAAATTCAATGCTTCCGTTCATACCACGAAAGGTACACTTGATTATGTACATGCTGATTTATGGGGGCCGTCACGTAAGCCCTCTTATGGTGGTGCTCGGTATATGCTTACTATCATTGATGATTACTCTAGAAAGGTTTGGCCTTATTTCCTGAAAACTAAAGATGCTACTTTTGCTGCTTTTAAAGAGTGGAAAGTTATGATTGAAAGGCAAACTGAGAGGAAGGTGAAATTGCTTCGTACTGACAATGGTGGCGAATTTTGTTCGCATGACTTTGATGATTATTGTGCGCAGGAAGGCATTGTCAGGCATCACACCATCCCATACACGCCTCAGCAAAATGGTGTAGCTGAGCGGATGAACAGGACGATCATCTCCAAGGTTCGCTGCATGTTGTCCAATGCTCGCATGAACAAGCGTTTTTGGGCTAAGGCTGCCAACACCGCCTGCTACTTGATAAACAGGTCACCATCCATCCCTCTTGACAAGAAGACTCCTATTGAGGTATGGTCTGGTGAGACAGCTGATTATTCACAACTGAAAGTTTTCAGTTGCACTGCCTATGCTCATGTTGATAATGGAAAGTTAGAGCCTAGAGCTATTAAGTGTTTATTTCTTGGTTATGGTTCTGGAGTAAAAGGATATAAGTTGTGGAACCCTAAAACTAAGAAGGCATTCATGAGCAGAAGTGTTGTTTTTAATGAATCTGTCATGTATTGGGATAGCTTGTCTACTGATATTGTGCCAGATTTTGCGGTTGAGGAAGAACCACAGGTTCGTGTGCAGGTGGAGCACCTGAATAAGGAGCAAACTGAAATTAATGAGGAGGAACCTGAAATTGATGAGGAGGAAATTGTGCCACCCTCACCTCCTGTTATACAGCAACCATCCATTGATGTTGATCGGCCAAGGAGAAATATTGTTCGACCTACCCGTTTAATTGAAGAGTGTAACATTGTTAATTATGCTCTGAGTTGTGCAGAACAGGTGGAGAACGAACATGAGCCTTCCACTTATACGGAGGCAATTGGCTCCAGTGATCGCATAAAGTGGATATCCGCAATGCAAGAAGAGATGCAGTCACTTGAGAAAAATGGCACACATGGGAAGTTGTGCGTCTGCCCAAGCAGAAAAAGGCCGTGCGTTGCAAGTGGATCTTCAAGAAAAAGGAAGGTCTCACGCCTACTGAACCCGCAAGGTTCAAGGCAAGGTTAGTTGCGAAAGGATTTAGTTCCATTCGCACATTCTTTAGTATTGTTGCTATGCGTAATCTTGAGCTTGAGCAGTTAGATGTAAAAACTGCATTTTTGCATGGAGAACTTGAGGAGGAGATATACATGGACCAGCCAGAAGGGTTCATAGTGCCTAATAAGGAGGATTTCGTGTGCAAGCTAAAGAAGTCCCTTTACGGTTTGAAACAGTCCCCTCGACAATGGTATAAAAGGTTTGATTCTTTTATGATCTCACGTGGTTTTAAGAGGTCTGAATATGACAGCTGCGTGTATATTAAGTTTGTTGATGAATCGTCCATATACTTGTTATTATATGTTGATGATATGTTGATTGCTGCCAAGAGCATGAAATAAATCACTACCTTGAAGAAACAATTGAGTAGTGAATTTGAGATGAAGGATCTTGGAGCTGCTAAGAAGATTCTCGGTATGAAAATTACTAGAGACAGAAAATCTGGTGTGTTATTTCTTAGTCAGCAAAATTACATTAAAAAAGTTCTTCATCGTTTCAACATGCATGACTCTAAATCAGTTAGTACTCCAATTGCTCCGCATTTTAAGTTGTCATCTTCACAATGTCCTAGTTCAGATGAAGATGTTGAGTACATGTCCAAAGTTCCATACTCTAGTGATGTTGGTTCTTTAATGTATGTCATGGTTTGTTCTCGTCCAGATTTATCATATGCTATGAGTCTGGTTAGTAGATATATGGCTAATCCTGGTAAGGAGCAATGGAAAGCTGTTCAGTGGGTTTTCAGGTACCTACGTGGAAGTAGTGATGCATGTTTGAAGTTTGGCAAGGCTGAGAAGGGACTTGTTGGCTATGTGGATTCAGATTTTGCTGCCGATTTGGATAAGAGACAGTCCCTTACAGGTTATGTTTTTACAGTTGGTAGCTGTGCCGTGAGCTGGAAGGCAACATTGCAGGCTGTTGTTGCTCAATCAACCACTGAAGCAGAATACATGGCTATTGCAGAAACTTGCAAAGAATCTGTTTGGTTGAAAGGTTTGTACGCTGAGCTTTGTGGAGATAATTCTTGCATTGACCTTTTCAGTGACAATCAAAGTGCCATATACCTTACTAAGGATCAGATGTTCCATGAGAGAATAAAGCACATTGACATCAAATACCATTACATCCGAGAGGTTGTTGCTCAAGGTAAATTAAAGGTATGCAAGATTAGTACTCATGATAATCCTGCTGATATGATGACAAAGCCGGTTCCTGTTGCTAAGTTTGAGCTTTGCTCGAGCTTAGTTGGTACGGTACGAGTTGTATACGAGTTATGTACAGTTCGAGTTGTACTCGACTTGGAGATCACGTTACCGACCTAGGTTAGGTCAGGGCTCCTATAAATACATCATGTAAGCCGCTGGTTTGGGATAAGCCACATATTGTAAATCCCCAGCGTTGTAACCTCACCCGAAATAGTGAAGTATTGCTGGCTGGCGCCCGTGGTTTTTCCTCTCCATTGTCGGAGGGGTTTTTCCACGTTAAAATCTCGTGTCCCCGTTGGTTTGATCTTGCTTAACTTCATCGTTGATTTCCTATTGCGTGTAACACGGGCTATTGAAGGCACTTTCCACCACACTATTTTTCAAAGACAAATAATACGCTGAGGTGTCAAACGTGTAAGTCGATCAGATTATGGCGTAGATCAATCAAGTTACTCTTTTTTTAGCTAAATATTGGTATTACGTAAAATAAAATAAATACTACTCCGACGATACAATAACTACTACCAGGCAAGTAGGTTATTGTTTTTTGCGAAAAGAACCCTGAGATTACATTGACATCCTTGAGATGCCCATCGTCTTCAACCTCCAAACCGTGTCGGCGCGCCGCGGCTACCGCTCCTCCCAGAGCCGGCCTGACGTTGTTGGTTGGGGACGGGAAGTAGCCGAACAAGTCAAAAAGACATGGGGGAATTACTTCACAAACTTATAGATAGACTGATCATAATGTAACAATTCATCGGATCCCAACAAACACAACACCGATTACATCAGATGGATCTCAATCATGTAAGGCAGCTCATGAGATCATTGTATTGAAGTACATGGGAGAGAGAGTACCAACTAGCTACAACTAGAACCCGTAGTCCATGGGGGAATTACTCACAAACCATCATGGAGTCGAAGTGGAGGCGGTGGAGTAGATGGAGATGGCTCCGGGGGTCAATCCCCGTCCCAGCAGGTTGCCGGAACAGGAACTTCTGACCCCCGAAACTTGTCTTCGATGGTGGCGGCGCTGCGGAACTCTTTCTGGAATATGGCTGATTGTTTTAGGGTTTTCGAGGCAGGAGGATTATATAGGCGAAAGGGCGGCGCGAGGGGGTGGCCGAGTCGGCCTCACCACTTGGTGGCGCCACCCCCCTCCAGGCCACGCGGGGACCTGGTGAGGAGGCCGTGGGCCTCCCCCGGGCTTGCCCTTCTGGCTCCGTGTACATGTCGGGAAAATAGGAGGTTAGGCTTTTGTTTCGTCCAATTCTGAGAATATTTCCTTAAGTAATTATCTGGAATAGAAAAACAGCAGAAAACACTGTGGCATCTTGTTAATAGGTTAGTCCCAGAAAATACATAAAAATAATGTATAATGCATATAAAACATGTGACATTGATATATAAAACAAGCATGAAACATCAGAAATTATAGATACGCTTGAGATGTATCAAGCATCCCCAAGCTTAGTTCCTACTCGTCCTCGAGTAGATAAACGATAAAAACAGAATAATTTCTGAAGTGACATGCTACCAACATAATCTTGATCCAATAGTGATGTAAGGCATGTGAGCTGAGATCAAATCATTCAAAGCAAATGTCTATAATTGATATTAAATAAGAGATAATAAAGCAAGATAGTTAAACAAGCTAAAAGTTTTCATGAATGATTGCTTTAAAGACATGAAACCATACAAGGTTCATTAAAGATGTTTTAAGTATCCAGTGTAGGAGTTCTATCCTTCAATTCCAAGCATCAAGTAAATTTTCACAACATAGAGTACGGATCCAGTCAAGTAAAAATAAACATGAACGTCATGAATCAACTGTTTCGAAGTCTACTCAACCGGTGAGCGTAAGAATTTGGTATTGGCACCAGGATGTTATGGCTAAGAGAACATTAATGGGGGTTTGGAAGGTCAATGGAAGATAGTCTCGCAAAGCTATAGGTGATCATTAGACAAGAGGAAGTCTTATAATCAAAGCTATGTAAGGAGTAGTGATTGCCATGCAACGGATGCACATAGAGCTATATGTGTATGAAAGCTCTCCAATGGAACTAGTGGGGGTGCATCCAACTTGGTTGCTCACGAAGACCTAGAGCACTTTTGAGGAAGCTCATCATTGGAATATACAACCCAAGTTCTATAGTGTAAATTCCCCACATAGTTATAGTAGTAAAACATGAAAACTCTCTCACATGGAGTATAGGTGCTAAACATGAGCACAAATGATGACTATGAATACTGCAGGTGCTGAAACATGAGCACAAGTGTGGATAAAGGATAGTAATGTTGCCCCCTTTTTCTTTATTCCTTTTTTTTCCTTTTTCCTTTTTTCTATATATTTTTTCTTTTTCTGTTTCTCTTTTCTATGGCCTCCATGGCTCTTTTCACTTTTAGGGGCAACATTGTAATATGACAACACACTTTTTGGTACAAATAACTTATAATGAACAAAACACGATGTATGAAACTGTATGCATCTGCCAGTGTAGCAGGATGTGCAATAATCTAGCGTAACATGGGTAAACCACACATCAGCTGTATAGAATCATGCAAAGCAATATATAAATGATAAATGACAACAAGTCATGTAATGTAAAATGGAAGTTGCATGGCAATATATCTCAGAACAGCTATGGAAATGTTGTGGTAGGTAGGTATGGTGGCTGTTTTGAGGAAGATGTATGGGCTTATGTGTAGGAGAACAGGAGAAAGTCCTCCCACGGGTTTGGATGTACTGGCAAAGTATGCACAACTCTCAATGTGAGCAGAAGGCAATACACAGCAACGAAGAGGTTAGCAAATTTGGATGGTGGAAGTCCCAAAAATCGTATCTTAACATTAGTCAAAAAGAACTCACAAGCTTATTGCAAACAACTAGCAGGTTCAACATTAAGAGCATGATTAAAATTCACTCCAAGAAGGGCCGTTCACGGCGGCACAAGTACCCCGCTAGATCCCTCGACCTTCAGCACAACTCAGTCATTACGATGAACCTTTAGACATGGAAAGCTATCAAGTCCAACTACACCTTCAACAATTTAAGTAGAGTTTGTAGTACGGTACAAGCTTAAAGACAACAATCCACTAATGATTTTAACTAAATTAACCAGCAAGATTTACCATCTATTACTTATTACCTCAAAACGTTTGCAAAGAATCAGGTTATCAAAGTTCAATGATCTACGAGATTATGCAAAAAAAAATCATTATACCACTACCACATGCAACATTTTCTGAACCAACACATCAACCAAGCAACTCTCCAAAAATATAAGTGAAGCAAGAGAGTACTTTCTATAAAAGAACTAATAGCTCTGAACAAGAGATACATGAAAACCAAGAGCTAGAAGCTAAACAGTGCGAAAACTGAATACTCAACAGATATAAGTGAAGAATAGGAGTATTCAAATGAAAAAGCGGAGCGTGTCTCTCTCCCAAACAAGATAGATAGGATCCAATATTGATATGATCAGAAAACAAAAAATAACAAACTAAAAATAAAAACACACAGACGCTCCAAGAACAGCACATATGATGTGAAAGAATTAAAATATAGTTTCACTAGAGATGACCTGATAAGTTGTTGATGAAGAAGGGGATGCCTTGGGCATCCCCAAGCTTAGACGCTTGAGTCTTCTTGAAATATGCTTGGGTGACCCACGGGGCATCCCCAAGCTTAGTCTCTTCACTCTTCTTGATCACATTATATCATCCTTCTCTCTTGACCCTTGAAAATTTCCGCCACACCAAACTTCTCATAAACTTCATTAGAGGGCAGGGGCGGCGCCAGGGGTATGCCCCTGTATTCACAGGAATACCCAAGATTTGGACGGAAAAAATGTATATTTCAGCCCAGCCCACGAAGAGGCAGAAACACAAAAACAGCCCAGCTCCGTCTCGCATCGATCCATCGACGCATCCCAGGCTCCCAGCAGTCACGCACAGACTCGGCCGCACGCAGACCCCCTCTGCTCTTTCCCCAATTCCTCTTTCAATCTTTCATTCCCTCGAGTCCTCGACCTAGAACTGCGACCGCCGCCGGCCGATGCAGCCCGGAGCAGGCGACGGACCCGCGCCCCCGGCGACGGCGGCGCCCCACCCCCCGCTGACCCGCGCCCCTCCTCCCGTCAGCACCGCCCCGCCCCAGCGTCCCCGAGCAGCTGCAGCGCAGAAGGCAGTCCAGGTACGGCCGCTCGGCTCGCCCCAATTTTGATTTGCTTCATTGTTATTGCTTGCTTGCTCGTCGGACGGCGGACGGGCGACCCTGGCACTGGCAAGCACGGAGCAGGCGACCCTAGCGCTGGCAAGCACGGAGCAGGCGAAGGCCCCACCGGACCACCCCTTTTCACCTCCTGTTGGCCCCCGCGCAGCGGCGCAAAAGGTACTGTCTCGCCGGCTTGCCCACAATTTCATTGATTCCTTGATTTGCTCGGTCGCTCCTACTAGATGCAATGCAAGATTTGGTTCATGATTTGGTTCATATATTGCGTTTTGAGCACAAAAAAAATTGGTTCATATATTGCGTATAGAGCAAAAAAAAAATTGGATGAATACCCAGCCATTGGTTCCTGGCGCCGCCACTGTTAGAGGGGTTAGTACTCAAAAACATTAATCCACTTTGGTTCTGTTGTGACACATTGCAAGAACTCAATAAAACATTAGCTACAGCCCTCCATGTCTAGAAAACCTTACTTAAAGTCCACAAGAGACAATGCAAAAAAACAGAGACATAATCTGTCAAAACAGAACAGCCAGTAAAGATGAATTTTTTGAGGCACTTCCGTTGCTCAAATCAGAAAACGCGAAACTAACAAAAGATGCGTACATATCTGAGGATCACGCACAAATTTTTTCAGAATTTTTAATTTTTCTGGAATTTATAAAGCTCAAAATGGTGGACAGCAAAAATCTGTACCTGTGCACAAATCCAAATCTAGCATCATCTAATCATTAGAGACTCTTCTTGGCACAACAATTCAAAAAAGTAAAGATACAAAGGAGTTGTTACAGAAGTAAGCAGCTCCTTGACTCAAAAAGCAAAGAAAAATTTCAGAAATAAAACATGGGTTGTCTCCCAAGAGCGCTTTTCTTTAATGCCTTTTAGCTAGGCTTGATAGTTTTAATGATGCTCTCATGAAAATATAAAATGAAGCAAAAAGGAGCATCAAGAAGCAAATTCAAAACACATTTAAGTCTAACCCACTTCCTATGCATAGGAATCTTGTACACAAATAAATCCATAAAGAACAAAGTGACAAGCATAGGAAGATAAAACAAGAGTAACTTCAAAATTTCAGCATATAGAGAGGTGTTTTAATACCATGAAAATTTCTACAACCATATTCTCCTCTCTCATAATAATTTTCAGTAGCATCATGAACAAACTCAACAATATAACTATCACATAAAGCATGCTTTTCATGATCTACAAACACATAATTTTTATCAAACTCAAAAATAGGTGGATTAAAACTTTCAAACCCACTTTTAACAATAATATAACAAGATGATTGATCAATCTCAAAAGATATGGGACTCCTAGATAAATTCAAGACCTCTCCAATCCCATTTTCAATAGTAGTACAATTAATATTATCAAGTAACTTAGGACCATCATCTAGAGCTTTATCATAAACATTTTCCAAGCAAAACTCCTTAGTACCATGCATTTCGATATCAGCCACAAATAAAGGATTATCATAAGATTTTTCGAAATAGCATGGATTATCATAAATAACAGTAGCATAATTATTCTCACAAGTTTTACTCATAGGGAATATCTCAAGAGAATCCACAGGAACATAACATTCATCCTCCTTTGGTAAGCATGGAGGACAATCAAATAGTGTAAGAGATAAAGAGTTACTCTCATTAGAAGGTAGGCATGGGTAGCTAATCCATTCTTCCTCCTTTTGTTCATCACTCTCCTCCTCTTTTTCATCTAATGAGCTTTCAGCTTCAGTAGTAGTTTCTTCTTCCACAGGTTCCTGCAAGACAATGGTCTCTTCTTTTGAGGATGTCTTTTCTCAAGAAATTCAGTAATATAAGGATTATCATTATAATACTCAAGGCAATATCCAAGCATAGCAAAAGTATCAGATTTATAAGGAGCTTCATCTCTATTTTTAAGCAAAGCTGAAATTTCATAAGCTCCCATAAAGACAAAAAATTCTTCAATTTGCTCAAGTTTATCAAAGTCATAATATCCTCTAGCATAAGAAGCTAAAGTTTCATTATCATTATAATCACATTGAAAAGGGAGGTGTTTATGCTCCCTACAACAACGAGATTCATTAAAGCACCAAGATTCATCATATGTAGAACACAAATCTATAGCAAAATTATGCAGTTTAATTACTTGTAGTGAGAGATGCTTCCCCTTTTCAGACCAAAGGTGTTCATTTAATTTATATTCCTTATCCTTAGTGAGCCATCCTGACAAATAAGATCTAGTTTTCCAGAAAATAGGCATGGCAACAGTTTTTTTAGATTTTCGTTTTTAAATTTTTATGGATTTTCGGGTATATAAGAAAAATAAAACAAGACAAAAATAAACTAGACAAAAGTAAACTAAGCAAAATAATACTAGACAGAAATAAACTAAGCACAAATAAACTAGACAAGACAAAATAAAATAAAAAAGAGAGACAGGTAAAGTGTACTCCCCAGGTGAACTTATGAGTAGAGCTATGCTCCCGGCAACGGCGCCAGAAAATAGTCTTGATAACCCACAAGTATAGGGGATCGCAACAGTCTTCGAGGGAAGTAAAACCCAAATTTATTGATTCGACACAAGGGGAGACAAAGAATACTTATAAGCCTTAACAGCGGAGTTGTCAATTCAGCTGCACCTGGAAAAGCACTAGTAACAGGGGTGATGTGAAAGCAGCAGTAATATGAGAGCAATAGTAACAGTAACACAGCAGCAATATTAGTAACACAGAGGCAATGGCACCAGAAAATAGTTGATACTACTTCTAATGGCATATAGGACCGAATGAGTATTTGATGATGACAGATGGACCGGGGTTCCCAGCTATCTACACTAGAGGTAACTCTCCAAGAACAAGTGTTGGGTGAACAAATTACAGTTGGGCAATTGATAGAATTGAAATAGCATTAAGACAGAACATCTAGTCTATTAATCATACGTAGGCATGTTTTCCATATATAGTCATACGTGCTCGCAATGAGAAACTTGCACAACATCTTTTGTCCTACCAGCCCGTTTGCAGCGGGGCCTCAAGGGAAACTACTGGTAATTAAGGTACTCCTTTTAATAGAGCACCGGAGCAAAGCATTAGCACTTAGTGAAAACATGTGATCCTCATATCTAAACCATCCCCTCCAGTTATCCCAGTTGCTGTCACTCTGGGGCCTCGGGTTCCGGACAGAGACATGTGCAAACAACTTGTAGATACAATCTAAGCAATAATTATAGAGCTTAAATCTAAGATCATGCCACTCGTGCACTAGTGACAAGCATTAAACACAACAAGATTGCAGCAACAATAACTTCACAAACTTATAGATAGACTGATCATAATGTAACAATTCATCGGATCCCAACAAACACAACACCGATTACATCAGATGGATCTCAATCATGTAAGGCAGCTCATGAGATCATTGTATTGAAGTACATGGGAGAGAGTACCAACTAGCTACAGCTAGAACCCGTAGTCCATGGGGGAACTACTCACAAACCATCATGGAGTCGAAGTGGAGGCGGTGGAGTCGATGGAGATGGCTCCGGGGGTCAATCCCCGTCCCGGCAGGGTGCCGGAACAGGAACTTCTGACCCCCGAAACTTGTCTTCGATGGCGGCGGCGCTGCGGAACTCTTTCTGGAATATGGCTGATTGTTTTAGGGTTTTCGAGGCAGGAGGATTATATAGGCGAAAGGGCGGCGCGAGGGGGTGGCCGAGTCGGCCTCACCACGTGGTGGCGCCACCCCCCCCCAGGCCGCGCGGGACATGGTGAGGAGGCCGTGGGCCTCCCCCGGGCTTGCCCTTCTGGCTCCGTGTACGTGTCGGGAAAATAGGAGGTTAGGCTTTTGTTTCGTCCAATTCCGAAAATATTTCCTTAAGTAATTATCTGGAATAGAAAAACAGCAGAAAACAGGAACTGGCACTGTGGCATCTTGTTAATAGGTTAGTCCCAGAAAATACATAAAAATGATGTATAATGCATATAAAACATGTGGCATTGATATATAAAACAAGCATGAAACATCAGAAATTATATATACGTTTGAGACGTATCACCTACCAGTAAGTGGATGAGCAATTGGAGCTCAATTCGCATGCGGTGGGCGGTTACGCGTGGATCATGAACTCCAACAAGCAGCGCCAAGAGTCTCTCTCGCAACATATGGGTGTGACGGCTGAGGCGGTGAGCCGTCTCAGAGGATCCAAAACACCATTGTTGTTTGAGGTGGGGGCGTGGAAGGGGATTCGAAGTGTGTGGATGGCAAAGGGGTTCTGAGTCCAGTGTTACATTGTCTAGATGATTGATACACACTTGCACAACACCAGTTGAAGAGGACAACCTCAGTTGAGGAAAACCTTCGATACAGACTAGCCTTTACTATTGTGCGAGTACAACCACCTTCTCCAACGACTAGATCATCCTCCAAACGTCTATAACACCTATCCCAGTGGGCAAGGTTGCGAACTTAGCAGAATTCCAAAGATCGCCATGATCTATCAGATCGAGTTTTTTCCCTCCTTCTCTCTCGTTTTTTCACATATCTATAGAGATTTGGAGTTTTGGTTTTGGCTGAGCACCAAACAAGAGCGGGCTGCAGCCGACAGGATCATATTTTTTACCCCTGAGAGCTTTGGCATCTTCTAACTAGCTAGGTGCCGTCGGGCATCCCGCGCGTGGACTTGTCACAACAAGTTTCTAAAGGTTCGAAGATCACCTTCAAGATCTTCCATCATTGATTGAGTGAAGCGGGTGAAGCTTCACTAATGGAGAATAGGGATTAGTCGCAAGTGGGTGATGCTTGCATACTAAAAATGCAAGTGCGCTATGCTTTCAGTGGTAGGTGACGTGCCCATCAACAGCGAGGCGCCCGTGGTGACTTCGTCAACCTCAAGATCTGCCGGACCAGTCTCTCGGAGGTGTTCATAGGGGTAGGGTTTACGTGTGTGCGTTCATAGGGGTGTCTGTACATGCGTGTTTGTGAGCGTCTGCGTCTGTACTGTGTTTCTCAAAACAAAATGCATGTGTGCATTAAAATTGTTATGAAAAATATTAAAATTTGTAGTCATTTATTTATCCCCAACCCCTCCCTTATAGACGACATTTTTGATCCTTTCAATTGTTACGAGAGCTTCTTCTCTTTGTTGAAGGCTTTGCCGCCTAAAGAGGAAGATGGTCTTAGGTTTAACACGTGACACCTCCCACTCCTACACCTTTGATGATGGACGATCTATTTAAGATATCCATCATTAAATAAGTAAGAAAGGAATTTGGGTCAAGCCCTAAATCCAAAGCACCCACCTCGACTATAGCCATTTTCGAGGTCGAACTACTAAGGCAGCGGAGACCAACACCTCCCAATCATAAGATGGTTCGAGGACTCATGGAATTCCATGTCTTTCCTCCACATCCTCATATAATCCATCAAGCCCATGCTAGGTGTTTTGCGTTTTGCTAACTGGAAATATTCTATGAAGGCTCATATTCGTATCTCACCGATATAATTGTAGAGAGTCATTTAGAATGGTTTCAAGTCATTTGACACCAAGAATTTTGTGTCCAAGAGGAATGGTTGGTGATCAAATTAATGAAACCGCGTTGCATACGTTGCGATAAGATTGCATTCATCATATCTTTTCTCAAGACCGCCAAAGAAGCACATGACTACCTTGAAGATTTGTTTGAAGGGAACAAGATCATATAACGCTCCAAGTATACTATTCTCAAGAGAGAAGTTAGAAGCTTTGTGATGAACGAAGATGACACGCCAAACGCTCTTCCGGTGGCTCAAGTTTCTTGTTTTCTCTTTGATCCTTTTAGAGTGTTGTTAAGAGCAAGTGGGGAATTATCATCCTAATGGTGTTAGCATTGATGAACATGTGAGCACCCTAGTCCATTTGAGCATCATTTTTTTGTCCATTTGATATCTTTGTCTAATTGTCCTTTTAATCATATTTGTTTGTCCATTTGATCATCTTTTGTGTGTTGTAGGATGGAATAGTCCAAGACGACCGGTTCCGCCAAATGCTCAAGCTAAAGGGTTCGTCCTCCAATATTGTTGGAATGAGTTTGAGGGAACGAGAAGTGGAAGGCGAGGAATGATGAGTCTCCTCTACAAAATGGGAGGAAGAATTCTTGTCCAGGTTTGGAGGACGACGAGTAAGATGATGGAGATGAAACAAAGCCTCGAAGTCTAAACCTGAGGGCGGCCTGAGAGATTCCAACGTGAGAAGAAGGTCCTGTTGAAACAAGATAAAATGGTCGGGGATAATAGATTGATGATGTTGGATCTCATCATGGAGGCAACGTCAAAATGTTGTTAGGAGATGGTGTGATTTCTACATATTAAAATGATGCTTGTCCACGCCAAAAACGTGTGCATGATACTCTAATTGTTTCGGTTCATGCAAATTATGTAAAGAAGTTGTGCGCGATTGTGTATGGAGTTTGAACCCAAGTAGAGCAAATATTTCATCCTAGTAAGAAAAGAATATCCACATATGACATATCTGAGTTTACACGTTGTCTTGATAGGCTTCAGAACAGTACGAAGTACCATCCATTTAAGTTTTGGAGACAGCCAATAGAAAATGCTGGTCTATCGTGACCCGACGAACTGGCCCACCGAGCACAGGGGTGGCTACTGTGGGCGGTGCACGAGGACCAAGCGCAAGCGGTAGCGTAGGCAACTGAGGAATATCTCTGACGCGTGGGGCCCGCCACCGAAAAAGGTAAAATGGCGCGAGGAGAAAAAGGAAATATGCCGCGAACCGCGCGTCCGTTCCACGCGACTCTCACGCACAAATACCACCACACCGCTTCCTCCACACCACCCACGCCCACCCCCACCCCCACCCCGTCTCCAAGCAGCCGCCGCTGCCGGAACAGAGAGAGGAGAGAACGAGTGGGGAACTCGGGGAAGGTCGAGGTCTCGGAATCCGTCTCTTCCTTCTCCCCACGGTCGTCTCCGAGGCGGCCGAAATGGTACATCGATCTATCTATCTGTTCTTGGTTCTTCATTCTTGCTGTTTGCGTACAGTACCTATCTATCTGCTCACTGTGCGCGCTAGGTGATCCATCTTTTCTCTCTCGGGACAACTGTAATGAACCAGGCCGTGAAATATGTCGCCGATGGGTGCCACTTTTTAACATTTTCTTGCTGAAACCGAAGTTTGTCTTTTACGCTTTATTTTTCCCTTAGTTCAAATCAATCGTCCCGGACCAAAAGTAGTAGTCTTAAGCTAGGGATTTTCCATCCCTGGCAGGTAAGATCACATTCAAATGCGCGTGAATTAGCATCGGTTGGGGATCCGAGCGGCGACGAACAGGTGACTTCAGTTTGGCCTCGGATTCGTCTGGTGTACTATAACTTCCTTTTTTAGATTGAGTTTATAAGTACTTGTCACGTTGTCAATCTACGGACGGGCCTAAGCTTTAGATAGATTGAGACGTATATCCTCATTTCAGTCCGTCATTTGGAGATGGTGGTGCTTTAATTTCTAGATTCTCAGTAGTTACTGACCCATGGCGTCGTCAGGATTAGGAAACATTTTTTATGAGAGGGCCAACCCTGTAGAGTTTATTGGAGGATCCATGTAGTTTAATGGTTCCATCTGCAGTATCTGCTGAGATATAGAAAGGTTGCACCTGGGGTCTATTATGGACTTTCCATCTGCAAAGAGCGTGTCGACGACTGACAATCGACGTTACTGCTCGTTATTACTTTCCTAAAAGGAGTGGCGACGCTTAACAACTTGCTGACCGCCAATGGTGTGCAATACATGGAAAGAGAGTCAAAGGAAGATGCACTCAGACATCTCATTGCGTTGTTTTTATATGGCAGCAGTGTAATGTATGGTCCTTGGTCATGTTTTTACATTTGTTATCTGCAAGCATCCAGAATCATTGTTGGATGTGGTGTGGACCTGCAAATTGCCTTCAGAGCTTGTGTTATGTCGACGTTTGGCCAGCTGATGTTCAAATCCACTGAAAATAGGCCCATTTCGTGTAATTCTGTTTGTTCGACAGCCACTATCCTGACAGGCATTTGCAATGAATTGGTTTAGTTCAGATGATAGCTACAGCCAACCAACTGCAGCTAATCTTGCTCTTAGTAAGGTGCAGTTAACTGTAGTTGCCATGTTGCAGCAACATCACCTGGTCTTAATCAATTGTGGTCACCAACATTTGTTGCAATATCATGCCTAACTGTCCTGCACTTCTACTCTAGGCAAACGCAGCATCAGGCATGGCTGTGGATGATGAATGCAAGCTGAGGTTCCTGGAACTGAAGGCGAAGAGAACCCACCGCTTCATCATCTACAAGATAGACGATAAGAAGAAGATGGTTGTTGTGGAGAAGGTGGGCGAGCCCACCCTGAACTATGATGATTTCGCCGCTAGCCTCCCTGCTAACGAATGCAGATATGCGATATTTGACTATGACTTTGTTACTGAGGAGAACTGCCAGAAAAGCAAGATATTCTTCGTCGCATGGTTAGTATACTTAATATGTTCTTCAGTTCGCTGCTCTTCTCCATGATGCATTAGTGTAGCAGCTGATTGACTTTCGAATGTCGAATCAGGTCTCCTGATACCGCACGTGTGAGACACAAGATGATCTACGCGAGCTCCAAGGAGAGGTTCAAGAGGGAGCTCGATGGCATCCAGGTGGAGCTGCAAGCAACAGATGCCGACGAGGTCGGGTTCGATGTTATCCAAGGCCGTGCAAACTGAGTGCCATGGTTGTGCCACTGCTACCCCAAGTATGATGAGCCTCTGATGAGGATTTAGCAATCTTGGCGCTGGACATGAGTTGTTATGTTACAGTGAGTCAGTCCGTGCTTGAGTTGCCATTATGTACCACCTAAGCAAGATCTAAGCCGTACCTAGCGCAACATCAAATCTATGGTTTTCGTGTGCCCATTCGTGGATCTTGAAATCATGTCCTAGCTGATAACTTCAGTTGCATTTCGACGATAGGATCATATTCCAAATGTACCATTAGTAAGCCTTGTCCTCTGCCTGAAGTATCTCCACTGAATGGACTAGGTTTCAAGCTATTAAGATCCATGTGACTTATTTTGGAAGTTTTTTGCGTTCACCAAGGCTAGAAATTAAAAGTGATTTAGCTGCCTAACTGATATGAAGAAGATTCAAAATTGCAAGGTAAAAGTATAGTTCGGATGATTTGGAACACTTTCATGTGTACAGCCACCAGAATACATTTTTTACATGGCCATCAGAATACATTGAGTTGGGACATCCTTACCTGAACATCCATCCGGATACAATGAAGCGGACAGAATTGGTGTTCTGATAAGCACTGATTTTGAACATTGCCTTCAGCGGATCAATCTAACTACTATTAGCAGAAACATAAATAATACAGAGGAGCTATAAGGCCATAACCAGTGAATAACTGAATATACGACAAGGCAGCAATAGATTGATGATAGTTTGTCCAGCAAAAATAACATAGTTCAGTTGCATACAAAAACCAGTCTAAAATTCGCTACAGCATCACCGCCAGGGTAGAAGTTCTCAAGCACATCACACACAACAGAAGATACACGGTGATAACAACACGTGATTTATTTATGTACAGCCATCGTATTTACACAATGAGATGCATCTGCGGAGAAGTCTCCCGCGGGCGTTTCAGGAAGCCTCGGCGGTGGAGAAATGCATTTTAGCGACCGTCTCGAGCAGGAAGCTGCTTCCGCATTTGGCAGCCTCTTGGCTGCTGATGCCATAGTCCAAGATCTTGGTCTCATGCTTGCCAGGATCGACTAGAGCTTCCCTAACCAAGGAGGTGCCAAGGTCTTCCAGTCTGGCAAGCACACAGGTGCAGAAGTCAACAAATTTTGTCTACAGATTCATGCGGGAACTTAACAGCAGTAAAATGCGTTCTGTCTACAGATTCATGTGGGAACATAACAGCAGTAAAATGAATTCCGTCTACGGATTCGTGCGGGAACTTAACAGCAGTAAAATAGCGATCTTACCCAGGAGTCTGGAGCACAGCTGGATTCTGGATAGCGTTGCTGGGTTTTTTCTTGGACTTTGCCTTCTTTTGTTTCTGTTTGCTCTTGTCCTTCTTGCGAGGCTTGGCCCGTCGCTGGTAATTGTTGTTCACAGAATGGGAAACAGATGTGACAGGGGGATCATACACGTCTTCGGCCCATTTGATGTGGCGATTCTCTGTTGGAGATGGCAGCCCATTCTTTTGGCGGCTTCCTTTCATAGCAGAGATGAGCTTCACAGTTGGCTGCGAAGACAACAAAAGGAAGCCATTGGTTAGTTTCCTCATTACACAACATTAATGGCAACAAAATTGAAAAATACTTCTGACTTGCCACAAGAATGGTTCGACTGAGCACATAATAATTGGTCAATACGGTGTGGATAGCCGGTTGGCACACACGAAAGACATGCAAGTTTCGTTGTCTACACCTACAAATGATGACTATAACCGACACTGTAGCCATGCATGCATGGCTAGAGGATACCGCAAGAAGCATACCCCAAGTTGCTTAACGATACCACAAATGAAGAAACAAACACAACGATTTATGTTGTTCAACATTGTATTATTGTCTTGTAGTGGCACACTTTTTGTTTTTCCTCATAAGGCAGAGAACAGCCCAAGCTATTGTATCACATGCAGTTTATGAAATTATATGCAAAACAAGCAACATGTTATACATTTCCACACTAGAAATAAACACATGGATTATTAATAAGCTTGTATGGACTTTTGTTGCATCTACACACTGAGCCTTTGATCCTCCAAGGAATGTGATGGCAAGTCAGAAAACTGGATAGTTGTTTCAGTAGTACAGCATACATTAGACTAGCTTGAAAGCACTTATTAGTATTAAAGACTAACTGGGAACAGGTCTGCTGCTAGAATTTAAAAGCATGGTCATAATGATTCATTTCTAGTACTATACATAGTAAGAAACAGATTCAATGAACAATACTTGTCAATCGTTTACCAAACGGTAGCACAATTTCACATTAGGTACTCACAGGTAAGGACACGGAGCGCTGGTAAGTGTGAGCATCCACCGGTGCATCAAAGCATGTGTCCTCCTCTCCAGCCACAGTGGCAGATGATGGGAATGTTGCGCATTTCTGGAGGTCTTTCTTCACACCCAAGCTGACAGATTTGGAGAGTTCCACACGCATTCCAGCCTCCAACGAACCATTGGCATTCTGCGCCTGTCGAGAAGCTCCATCCAGGCCAGCAGACTGCTTCTCTGGCGGAGTGTTTGTGCCGCGGTTGTCGGTGGAAGGGGTGCCATGAGATGCCACCGCTGGCACTCCCCCAAGACCACAGGAATGACCATCCATCAAGTAACACTAGCTTCCTAGAACAGTAACAAGCTACACTCCTGCATCCATTAAACCACAAAACCAACGTGAGCTGCCTGGTGCTACAAAACGCAAAAAAACTAACAGCCCTATCGTTCCTTCCTCCTACATCAACATACACAATACAGATGAAATAGCATTTTTCTATATACGTTTGTACAAAAATTCCAGTGATAGCTACCATAGTAATCAACTAATCATTGACCCTAAACAAATTCTAATGGACGTGAAACAAAGCAATCGAGCATAGTGATAATGTTAGGTGTCGGTTTCTGTCAGATTTGAGTCTTTGACGCAAAAAAAAGAGAGGGGTCAACGGTTTTATACCCTCGTCCTGACGCCTGCAATCCGAGCGGGAGCCACCGATCCAATCCTTAAAACCCCGTAAGCTTCCACAAGTCCACAACACTGACGAGAACCAGAGAAGTCTAGCTAAGAGCGGAGGAGGAGGAGGGTGTGAGAAGAAACGGTGCACGGGAAGAAAGACGGAGGGAGCAAAGGGAAGAAGGAGGGGACAGCCGGCGCGCGCTAGGATGAAGAGAGGCTATGGGGGTGCCAAGCCCAGGGTTTGAGGCGGTGCGAGCAGCAGCGGGCGGAGGGGAAGATGAGGGCGGCGTCGTCGCGGAGCAGGGGGGAGGTCCCCTGCGCCGTCCGAGGCATCGCCGATCCAACGCCGCCGGCGAGGCTGGGGCTCCGCAGATCTGGGTGGGGAGAACGTGGTGGTGTGTGAAGAAGGGATTGGGGATATTTTTTCTCTTCTCTTCTGTTGAGCCGAGTGGAGACGACGAGGGAGTCAAGTCTCTTTGTGGGGAGCTCATATATAGCAGTGGTGTGGATAAGGGGACACGTGGAATGGCTTGTCGGCTTCTGTCTCGGGCCTCGTTCCTCGTGTGTTGGGCTGGGCTGAGCCAGCCTGCAAGGCAGGGAGTTTTTTTAACAGTTTTGCTAATTCTCAATCGCATGAGAAATAGCTTATTTCTCAATCGCATGATGTCATCAGTTGCAAGTGGAGTTGTAACTGATTCGGACCACTTGATCTGCTTCGTGATTCGTGCATCAGTTGCAAGTCAACTTGCAACTGGGATTTGATGACGTCATGTGATTGAGAAATAAGCTATTTCTCATTCGACCGAGTTGCAAGTGGACTTGCAACTGCTCCAGACCCGTCTGATTTGGTTCGTGATTCGTGCTAATCATGAGTTGCAACTTGATTTGCAACTGAGTTTAATGTCATCATGCGAATGAGAAATAAGTTATTTCTCATTCGATTGAGAGTTAGAGAGACCCTTTTTTTCAATAAAGCCATCGTTCCTCCGAATTATGAAAAATGTTACTTCCTCTATCTAAAATCAGTGTCGCAATTTTGGACTAACCCCGGTTAAAAACTGCGACACTTATTTTAGATCGAAGGTAAGGTTAGTTTAAAACTGCCACACTTATTTTAGATCGGAGGCAGTAGAAATACGCACCACATCGTGAGGCATTCCGTCGTACAAGTTGTGGTCATCATCAATGCCTACACTACAATCATAAAACAGCTGGCCACCCGAGACAGTCGGTGAACTGAGTCGTTGTAGGTGGCCACATTTAGGTGGACGCCGTGTCAAGCATGGACGACGAAGAGGTAGGCGGCTCGGTCTCGGTGAAGGAAAAAAAAAGCGAATTGAATTTTAGTTTAGTCTTTTTTTTTCTACTGGATCCTTCTCTCAATCAAAGAAAGGGAATGCAGATGTTCTGTCGCCCTCTCTCCGTATGCCACCTGCCTTCCTATCAAAAATTATTCATTCCTTGAACATGGGCCTCTCTCTTGCGGCTAGCGAGATTGACTCTTGTGGGAGAAGAAATGTGTCTACAAAATGGAGGCTGCAGCATTTTTGCGGAAGTAGGCCGAAAGATGGCGAGGAACTCCCTAAACAGCCGGCGTTGGTGTTCCCTTGGCTGAAATCGGCCAGCAAGGTAGGGTTTTGATATATACAGATGTCACTTCACTGACATGTGGAGCCCACCTATCGTAGCCCTACGTGGCAGCCGTGTCCGACTTGTCCGGCACCCCTGTAACAGCCCCACTCTTGGTACTGTAAAATTTGAACCAAATTTTCACTTTTGCTTCTTATTCATGCATCATGGCATCCATTGTTTCTGTGTCAAGTTGAGATCCAGTGATAAAAACAAATTGAAACAAATGGAAACAATGTCACAAATCAAATTCAAGTCTTGCACTTCCAAATGTGCTTGTTCTTGGCAAACACAATTACAAATGCAAATCCATATTGTCAAGGAAGTTCCAAGGGTTCAGAATGGAATACTTTGCACTGGTTTTAAAATTCAAAAGCAAATTCATTTTGGTTTCACCAAAAATGCCATAAACAAACACTATGAACAAAAGTGTGGCAAAACTTTTTATTTTGCCAAACCAATTTTTGTGGTGCTTCTAAATGATATTGGGAGGCTACATGATTTTTCGTGAATTTTTATAAATTGTTTAAATGCCCCATTTAAATGGTGGAAAAGCTTCTGGTTTTATAAAAGAAATAGCCAAGGGCTTCCTCGTAAATAGAAAAGGTGGGCGAGGGGGTTTTCAGAAAATCCGTCGTCTCTCACCTCTCCTCGCCCGCCGAGCGCGCCGTGGTCGACAGCGCGACGCCAGGCCCCCCACGACGACCTGCCGCGCGACGCCCGGACCCCCCCTGCTCTCCTGCCGCGGCGAAGGAGATAAGAAGGCCCCCCGTGCTCCTCTGCTCGACACGCTCCTCTGCCCTAGCTTTTCCTCTCCTTCTTCCCCGCCATGGCCGAACTCGAGCTCCATGGCTGAGCTCGCCGCCGACGATTGAGAGCCCGAGACACAGATCGCGGACCACCACTAGCTCCGCCTCGTCGTCTTCTACCTCCACGCAGAAGGAATCGACGGGAGGAGCCCGCAATCGACGCCGCCGTGCAGTTTCTTCTCCGACCCCGACGCGCACCGCCGAGCTTCACGCCGTCACGGTGGTCCTCCTCCGCTGCCGCCGTTGCTTCCCACGCTTCGAGGGTGAGTACGCGAACGTCCTGGACATATTCGTCCCCCTCCTCTCCCCCTAGGACGCCGTAGCGCCGTCGCCGCCTCTCGGCCGCCGCTAGTCGAGCTCGCCGTCGTTGTTTCCGGCGACCATACGGTCTATCCCACCGCCACTAGGGCCTCGGTGATGCTCTGTTTCTAACGCGTGCCCTCCCGGCCTCGCCCGCGCTTCCTGTTGCCGCCGCCGTGCGCGGCTCCGCCGTGGTCACCGCGCCCAGCGCGCCGGACCTGGCTTCCCTCGCGGTCAAACGGCCGTGGGCCTCGCGTGCCCGCGTGGCCGCCCACGTGGCTGCTGACCTGGCCCTGGGCCCGCACGTCAGTGTCTGTGGCTAGGCCACTGCCCGGTGCGAAAACGTTTCAACCTCTTTTCTGCAAATTAAAAGAAATTGAAAACTGAGAACAGATTCAAATCTTTACTTCTAAAATGCATAGTAAATTGAAAAATGAACCAAATTCGATGATTCAAATTTCGATGTGTAGATCTGGTTGTGCTAGATCTGTTAACCTCATTTTAGCATAAATGTGGTATTATAAATTTTGCACTTATTAAATAATTACAGAAAATGATTAATGAAAGTGAAACTTTGAAAATTCATATCTTTTGTTCTGGTAATCCAAATTGAGCAAATGAGGTGTCAAAAGGTTTGTCTTAACAAACTTCACACACCCATATTTTATTTGGGCAGAATGGAATTAATTTTATCCCCTGTTTAAATGAAATACTAAAAATGGCAGAAAAGAAATCCTTTTTGGAAAATCCATAACTTATTAAATAATGATCCAAAAATCAAGTGTGATATACCAAAATGTTCAGCACTTGATATACTTCATGATTCACCACTGTCCCAAGCTTTGATAATCAATTTTAATGTTGTTTAAAATGATTTACTAAAATGGCAGCACTAAACCAAATATTGAAAATGCAATAACTGTTTATTGGTTAATCAGAAAAATGTGTTTAAAATATCCAAACGTTCACAAAATCATGAGTTAACCAGTACCATAAATAGCATGCATTTTTGGGCAACACTTCATTACTGTAATTTGTAAAGAATGGCTAATTTCTTTAAGTTTACATATGGGGATTACTCCAATTAAGGCTATAAATATAATTGGGACCCCACTTAACTTGTTGGTCATGTGTAATACTTTTACGTTGCATTAAAATGTCATATCATCATGTGCTTGTGCATTGCACTTGTTTTATATGGTGTGGTATTTGATTGTGTTCTTCCCGGTGTTTTTATGCATCGATAGATCAAGCAGTCGGGGTTTCTCCACAATACCCTGACGACCCGTATTACCAGCCCGCTGAACAAGGCAAGCGTAATCCCCCCCTCTGAGCATGTCTCCTCCTATGTTTCCGCAGATATTTTCTCCACTATAATATTGCATGCGATTCCAAATGTCAATTTGGTTGGATTAGAGTATCCTATTAGATGCATTATGTTTTCCGATGCCATTACCTGTTCCCCTCCTAATATCCATAGGATTGTTGTGTTGGCCTGAGTTATTTATATCCGCTATGTTTATGCTTAGCCATGCTTAGTGAAATGCTTAGTCGTCCGGTGGATATGTTATTTATTGGAACTGTGGTGGAATGTTCGGATGATGGTGGAAAGTTGTGGTGACATATAATAACATGTTTAAAGGCGGGGATGAGAGGCCACATGGAATGTGGTGGGTTGTCTCGTTCTCGCCGCCTAAGTGCGAGTTCTCCCCTTCGAGCCAAGACCGAGCGTGCACCCCTGCGTGAGGCCTATGCAATTGCAGGAACCCTCATAGACTAAATAACTCGGGCGGGGCTAGCCAGGGTCCTCTAGTTCGGGCTTCCATTTGCGCGTGCGTGATGATGGTGGTATGAACTGAGATGAGGATTGTGGTATTAGGAAAATAAGTGGCCGTGGGGCGGGTGTCGCTGAGGCACTGGCAGTCCTGCCGCCACTGATGATCCTGGAAAGTCCTTAACGAGGGAGAAGTCGACGCCGCTCCCACCCAGCCGGCTTTCCATGGAAGAGAGCTAATACGTAGGCAATGGGCCGGACGGTACGCGTGGCAAACATTGTACACCCCTGCAGGGTAAATCTTTTCGAGAAGCCGTGTCCACGGTTAAGGACGACTTGGTGACGGATTCAGGGACCATAGAATAACTTGAACGGAATGATTAAAACCTGAGTACTAAAGGTACTAACAAGAATGCAAGGTTGACTTCCTCGAGGGTGATTCGGGGAGGTGCCTTTGTAGACAGGTGAGGTGATTGATGATGGTTGCTGTTGAAGATGATCAGAAGAAAAGAGTTTACTTCTTACCTCTTTAAAAATATTCCGATTAGTCGATGCCATTGAGTTGTGCTTTATAAATAAAATCAGCTTTATGCAAAACAGCCATAAAACCTTGATAGCCAATCATCGAGCATATATTAGCTCTTAATCTTGCGAGTTCGTCGAACTCAACGTCGTTTGCTTATTTCAGGAGAGGACTTCACCGACCTCGAAGGTGGGTTCTTTGTGGACGTCGACGAGTAGTCTGGGGTTCCCAGGTGGCAGCTTGGGACATCCCGGAACAGCTGGTGCTGTGATGTTTATCTGTAGGCCTCTTAGGCCCTATGCTGGATCTTGTTGTTTAGAACAACCTATTTCGCTTCCGCTTGATGTACTGTTGGGTCTGTGACCTCTGGTTGTAATATTTGCTATCTTTCTCTACTATAAGAGTTGAACTATAATGCTTTTGTGTCGTAGAGTCTGTGATGTGCCCGTTGTTCCACAAGTCTTGCTCTTACTATTATGCTTTGATAGTTGTGCCTGTGTTAAGGCATCACTCGGGGTGTTGCGTTGTCTGGAGTGAGGTGTACCCAGCAACGCCTGCCAAAGGTTTTGGCCGGGGATTGGTAAACCCGTAACCTCCGTTTGTATCGCTTAACCGGTGACACACAGCATCACTGGATAGTAGTCGGGTCAGGGCGCCACAACCCGAGCCGACCTCGACAGTTGGGTGCAAATTAGGGGTTGTCGGACAGTTTGTTATGTTGTTCGAACTGATGGAGGGCGCCGTTGGGCCATTTTCATGTCTGAATCCCCAGTGGACCGATGGGAGGTTGGGCCATTTTCATGTCCGGATCCCTAGTGGACCGATGGGAGGCCTATCGATGGCACCGCTGGAGATGGTCTTATGTGGCATCCTTTGTTTGTGCCATTGCAACAGAATACATAAACATATGAGGCGTAATTCAATAAAATGAAGGAAAAAAGGAGTCAGTGAACTTATGTAGCAAAAATCTTAGCTGGTTGCTTCAAAAAAAAAAACTAAGCTGGTTGCAAAAAACTATCCACCCGTCACCTATACGTTAACCAACTCTATACTTCAATTTGTATCAGAGTGAATGACTCTTTTTAAAGACTTTACCTCCTTAAGAATGAGATGGCCGAGCATGAGGAGGAGCCGAGGAGGCCGCACAGTTGAATTGGGCCAAAGAACTCAATGAGTTGATGGCCGCCTACAACTTGCAATTCAAGGCCTCTATGAAAGGGTCCATTAAGAAACAAGTAGCCGATGCGCTTGCAACATATGTTTATGAGTCAATTAGGCAGATTGGAGTGCAGCAAAAGTACCCATATCAGTCATGCTACTAACATGGTACCAGTTAATTGTCAACATGCAAATTCAGAGAGGAGCAACCCATAAACATCTCCCTACTACCGACTCTTCATTCTTGTTAGGCTACTCCTCCCCAGTCCTTCCTAATCTCAAAGCAGTACCTCATATCCAGGTACACCTTCCCGTCGTCGTCCACGAACTGCAACCAAAATTCAGAAAATGATACACTGGTCTGTATAAGATAGATTCACTGGAACAACTCGCTAGCTATAACATGGTAGATCTATTACTATGTCGTCTTGCCCGTTCCAAGATAATTTACCTTTAGTTTGGCAGAATAAGAACCCCTTGCAAAGATACCGCTCGGGGTGATGTCTTCCTCGGCGTCGTAGGTGTAAGGCTCCTGCCGAGGGCTGAATGTCCCGAGCATCACCTTCTGATTTTCCACTACAAAACGGAAGGACTCGAGTTATTTACAGACAACATGTTGGAGAGGGTATAGATATATTTCTGTGCAACATGATTATCATCATCGTCATCTTGATGGATGATTACAGACTATTAAATGAACTCAGTGAGTGAGCCGCGGTGAAACATTCAAAACACTGTGGGCACCTTCTTGCTTGAGAACCATTCTGCTACACACAGCATACAATTGCTTTAAAATCAACGAGCGAAATGATCAAATGGGTACTAGATGCCTCGAAGTCGATGAGATAAATCCATTTCGGAGAGGGTATAGTAGATATATTTCTGTGCAATATGACTGTCATCATTATCATCATCCCAATGGATGACTACACACTATTAACTGAACTCAGTGAGCCACAGTGGAACATTCAACATACTGTGGGCACCTTCTTGCTTGAGAACCATTCTGCTACACACAGCATACGGCTGCTTTAAAATCAACGAACGAAATGAGGAGGATCTAAATGCCTTGAAGTCGAGGCGTGAATCCATCCACTGACAGAAAAACAGACAGTCGTAGGGAGTCACCTCTTACTCCGGTCTTCCAGACGGTGTGCGAGTACTTGAGGCCGGACACGATGTTGTTGGCGACGGTGAAGGAGAAGCGGAAGCTGTAGGCGCTTCCGTCCTTGAGCGTGAAGGCCGCGTGGCCACTGTCGTCCGCCGGCGCGGCGAACGGGATCGGCAGGAGCAGGTCCGGCCTCCCCGGTGCCAGGATGGTCAGGTTCAGGATGGTCACCTCCGGTTCTGCACTCTCTGAACATGGCAAGGGAACAGTCGGTCAGACAGACAGTCTAAGCATCTCCTGAGGCTGTCGTCGTAGCAGCAGCAGTACCTCCGAGCTTGGTGGTGTCAACGTCTCCGAGGAGCTGCTCCTTCCATCTCCTCAGGCTATCGTCCTCCCCCTCCTGTGTATGTAGATCCGTGATGTATGATGTGAGTGAGTGAGGGATGAGAATCAATCCATGGAATCGATCGAGTAAAAAGAGAAGGCAGAGGTGAGGTGGGGAATTATGCATGCCTTGAGGAGCTCGAGGTGGTCCTTGAGGGGAACCTGGGGGCCGAGAGCCAAGCTGCCGGCGTCCTCTTCGCCGTCTTCCTCCGCCATGCTCACCGACGCTTCCTCCTCCACATCCATGATCCTGCTAGTCCTGACCTGGATTTCTCCTGGGAGACGCGCAGATGCAGACATAGATTGCGTCAACGAAAGGAAAAGAAATCAAATCAAATCTTGAAGTGGCGGCAGGCAGGAAGGCGGCGATTGTGCGTGATTTATGGGCAAAGGAAAGGCAAATACCTGAGCTGAGCCTGAGTTGCGATTCGGAGGCGAGCAGCTGGAGCTGGGGGACGCAGCTCGCCGCTGTCGATTTGTTTTCGCCGCTGTCCGGGATGCAGCAGCCTGAGTTGCTCCCCTGTATACCTGGCCATGAGGCGGGCCGAGCGGGGCTTCGGGCCGGGCCTAAAAAAGCCCGCGGGAAAAAACCCAGGCCCGCCCATAACTACAAAATCCCGTCGGGCCTCGGGCCGGGCTTTCTTCTTGAAAATACGAAAATCTGTTGCCCAGGCCCGCCCAATAACAGTCATCGGGCCTAAATCTGCTGCCCAAGCCCGCCCAGTGGTTAGGCCCATCGGGCCCAAGCCCGGGAATTTCGGGCCAGGCCGGGCCGCTCGGGCCGGGCTGCCCATGCCCAGGTATACTCCCCTGTCTCTCTCTCCCCAGTGTATCTGCGAGTGTGTGTGAGGAGCGTGTGAGAGAGACTGTCTTTGCTGTGATTTAGCAGTACAGTTAGGGCCTCTTTGATTTTTCGAAGGAATTGCATAGAATTTAATTTTTTCAGTAGAGTCCATTCACTTATGCCCTGTTTGGTTGCACAGAATTGAGCATAGAATTGGAGAATCTAGAATTCAGGGCATAATTCTTCTGTTTGGATGTGCTAAGAATTGGACCCTGGAATTGGTTGGCCAATTCCGCGCGGGGGTACCAAGCGAGCAAACAACACGCGACGAGTTTCCGACCTCCAGACCTCGGAAACGCTCGGAAACATGTTCGCTCGCGTCCGCCCACCTTATCCTCGCGCGAAGAAAGGGGCGACGACGGGAGCTCGTCGCCGGCGGCCCAAGCAGGTACGCCTCCAGCGCTCCCTCCTCTTCCCCGGCCTCCTTCTCGTGGCCGCCTCCTTCTCCCCATCTCGCCCCTACCCCTGGCCGCCCCTCCCCGCGTCGCCCGAAGCGGAAACCTAACCTAGGCGGCGGGAGTAGGGTCGAACGGCGACGGCTGCTGGTTCGAACGGCGGCGGCGGTAGGAGGAACGGCGGCGGCGACGGCTCCTTCTCCCTGTTAATATGAATTTTTGGGCTATGCATACTTGTTGTTCATAATGTTAATGCTTCCATGTTAATATGAATTTGGGCTATGCATATTGGTTAAATTTCAAACTTTGTTTGTGCATTGTAGAATCATCATGTCTCACCAAGAATTGGTTCATTACATTTGTGAAGAGAACAAATGAAGAAAAAGAAAAAGGATAATGCTCACAAAGTTGTATTTTGAGGTGTCTATGGTTGCATTAGCATATGCTAGTACTCAGAGGTCACCGAGGGACCTAGGTGCCTTCGATGACTTTGAGAAGAAGGTTGCATATAGAAAGTATGTATTGCGAAGAACATAAAATGGGACGGAGACACGATGCTACGATGAGCTGCGTTTAACCAAAAGAAATTTCCATAATCTTTGTGCTATGCTGCGTGAAAAGTGTGGTCTCAAAGATACAACCTATGTCACAGTAGAAGAAAATGTTGTTATGTTCTTACAAGTTGTTGGCCATGGAACTAAAATGAGAATGATCGGCTATGAGCGGTCTTTAGAGACCACTAGTAGGCACTTCGAAAATGTGCTAGCTGCAATCTTATCTCTAACTGGGGAGTTCATCAAGCTTCCTGAGCCTTCTGTCACCCCTCCCGATGATTACAAATGGAAGTGGTTTCCCAATGCACTTGGAGCTCTAGATGGGTGTCATATTGATGTGTTCGTTAGGGCGGCTGACAAAGGGAGGTATAGGAACAGAAAAAAGACATCAGCACTAACATGTTGGGTGTGGTTGATTGGAACATGAAGTTTCTCTATGTTCTACCTGGTTGGGAGGGCTCGGCATCGGACTCGCGAGTGTTGAAGGAGGCCATGAGAATTGACCGCCAAGATGCATTTGTTGTACCACAGGGTACCTCTCTTTGCTCTTGGCTTTCTTTTTCTCATGTTTAATTCATAACTAACTTATGCACTTGACATATAGGAAAGTACTACCTTGTTGATGCGGGCTATACAAATGGACCTGGATTTCTATCTCCATTTCGATCCACTAGGTACCACTTGAAAGAGTGGGCTGCTAGTGCACTGCGGCCCCAAACTGAAAAGTTGTACAACTTGTGGCATTCTCGTGCTAGAAATGTAGTGGAGAGATGTTTTGGGCTGTTGAAGAAAAAATGGGCCATCCTACGATCTTGTTCTTTCTTTGCCATAGAGGACCAGGTAATACATGTCGATATGGTGTTATTAATGCTAGATATGTTGAAGAACAAATGCTAACTATGAAATAAATAATTGCAGATTCAAATTATTAATGCTTGTTGTGTGTTACACAACTATGCAAGGGATAGACAACATATGAGAGATGATCTATTGCTGCAGGAGATCGACGCTGAACTAGCAGCTATGGCCCCTGAACCTGCAGATGATGCCGCACTAATTAGAAGTGTCCAACAAAGCGATGCATGGAACACCTTTAGGCAGGATTTAGCTGATGAGATGTTTGATGAGTACCTTCTGACACATGAAGAACTAGCAATGGAGTAGTGGTCGAGTAGAAATCTAGCTAGATATATATGTAACCTTATGCTGAATATATATATATATGTTTTAACTATCTACAACTTGCTCTTTCTCCTTACTTGTATTATGTATGTCACTTGTAGAAGCATGGCTGAATCAAAAACTAAGAAGTCCAGGGCTTACCTCCCGTGGAGTAATGTGATGGACACTGCATTATTGGCCATTCTTGTTGAGCATCACAACAAGGGTGACCATGCACAAAATGGTTGGAAGCCACCTGTGTACAATGCTTGCATAAAGCATGTGAAGGAGACATGTGACGTTGTCATCAACAAAGACAAAATAGCAGCATGAATTAAGACATTTGACAAGCATTATGATATCATCAACAAGATGCTTGCTCAGAGTGGCTTTGGATGGGATTGGGATAATAACATGGTGTGTGTTGAAAGTGATGAAGTGTGGGCTCGATATGTGGAGGCAAACAAGGATGCAGGTCCATACAGGCACAAGGAAGTGAAGAATTGGCAAGCTATCTCTACTATATATTCAAAAGACCATGCCACAGGTGCAGGTGCAAGGACAAGAGGTGAGTGTGCTCAGGTTGGATCCTCATCAGTTCCTCAGGTTGTGGAGGATGATGAAGATACTCCTGAGGCTCCTAAGAAGAGGAAACGCACTGTTGATGCTATCATGAGCATTGTGGGAGAGCTGAGATGCACGTTTGAGGATGCTTTGAACTCAACCGTGGCACTACCACCACCAAAGGTGACTCCTCCATCTGAAATCCTTGCTGAACTCAAGAAGATACCAACTTTGGAGGGTACTGATCTGCTGATAGCTTATGGGAAGCTCTCAGCCAACGAGCGCAAGTTTGAATCACTCATGGCACTACCCATGGAGATGAGGAAGCCATGGCTCTTGACCTTGCCTTGATGAACTTTGTTCTTATGCACATTTATGAATCACTTTGGTCATGCTTGTTGTGCTATTTGTAAGACATAGTCTACCCAATTTGTGCTATTTGTAAGACATAAACTACCTACTTTGTGCCATGTGAGACATATTTATTATCCATATGTTGTGTCATGTGAGACATATTTATTATCTATGTGAGACATATTTTTCTACAATTTGTGCTATTTCTGGATTATTAACATTCTGATATATACATGTTTATTTTCATTCATATTACACAGTTTATATTGTTCAAAGTCAAAAAAAACTTTCAATTCCACACATTGTACACCCAAACAGGATTTAGAATTCCATTGTAACCTTGATTCTACAGGTGAATACCACGCGCATCCAAACAGCCAAAATGGTATTCTATTGAATTCGTTGATTTGGTATTCCATTGCCAATTCAATTCAGAGGTGAATTATGTGCAACCAAACAGAGCATTAAAGGATTGAATTCTCAACAAAAAAAATGGATTTATTTCCTATACTACAATCCTATAGTATTTTTAACAAGAGGTGAGACCTCTTGGAAAAATTCCTACTCAATCTGGTCGAAAATGGCTGACATAGATTTGTCAAAATATGGAGGCTCGTTTGATTCGTACGATTGTTAAATGATTCGTGTAGGATTGCAATCCTATGAGATTTTTTCCTTCGAAGCCGTTGGTATCCTATAGGAAAAATTCCCATAGGAAACTTACAGTACAAGTTCATAGGTAAATAACATGAGGTATAACCTCATGGAAAAAATCCTTCACCACAATCAAAGAAACTTACTATTCCTATATGATTTAATTACACATGCCATCCCAATCCTATGAGTTTTCTATTCCTACACATTTCCATTCCTACGAATCAAATGAGCTCTAAAATATGTTTAGATATATCTGTATTTAGATAAATCTATGTCAATAATTTCCAATCAGAGGGGTATATGTTTATGACAACTATGACATGTAGTTAATCTCAATACAAATTTCCTGCGCTTTTCCTGCGGTGCAACCAAACAATACCTACTACTGATTCCTGCTTTTTTTGGTTAATGTATAGTTTCAAGTGTCATGACATTATATTCCTGCAATATTCCTATTCACGTGTTTCTCAAATCCTGCGAATCAAAGAGGCTCTTATACGAGTATATATATTTTTGATGTAAGAAGGAAGGAAAGTTGATGATTAGTTGGTCACGATCAGTCTTAAACATAGTTAGTTCGGCGAAAGACAATTTCCAGCCGTGCTCCCAATAACCCTCTCGATATAGTAACTGGTTGCCGCCCGTCAAAATCCACCTAGCCACGATCCCAATAGTAGTAAATTTATCTGCGCGGTCCAATAAACTCTGGCAATGCCACACCCGCTCCTGTCCATGGGGAGCAGTGTTGGGGAAGTGGAAAATGTTGGAGGTATGGCCTAGAGGCAATAATTATTATTATTATTAATACATGTTCATAATTAACGTTCATATTCTATGCTATAACTGATGTGGTTCCTGAATGTGAGATTCAGAGTGAAAGGATCGAGTAGGTTGACTAGAGGGGGGTGAATAGGCAACTACAAATTTTCTTTTTCTTTTAATACAAATTCGGGAATTGCTCAAATATAAGTTCTCTAGATATGCAACTAGATGAACAATCCTATATGATGAGCAATAAACAAGCTAGCAAGATATTCTACAAGATAGGCTAGCAATACAAGTAAAGGAAGGTTAAGAGATAACCACACGGTGACGCGGAGATGTTCTACCGAAGTTCACTTCCCAATGGAAGCTACGTCTCCGTTGGAGCGGTGCGGAGTCACAAAGTGAACACCGAATAGCCTTGATATGGCACACCGTATCTCCCTCGTGTTATCCTCCGATGAGGAGATCCACGAGCCACTATATGATGCCCTCGAGGTCGGCAACAAACCTTTACAAGGATGAGGCACACTCCACAACCGAATTGGAGGCTCTCACCAAATTCCCGCGGCTCCCAAAGCCACAAGAATCACAAGGCCGGGTCGCGTCTCCACAACTTAATTGGAGGCTCCCGGCTAATCCTTGTGGCTACCAAAGCCACAAGAATCACAAGTATCTTCTAGGTATCCAATGTATCAAGTTACACAAGATCTACAAGTGACTAGGTCGATGTAGACAAATCGGCTCGGTGGAGATGCGGATCTAGGGCTCCTCTTCACTCCTCAAAGTATCAACGTGTTTGAGTGGTTGGAGTGGGAGCTCTAGTAGATTGAAGCTTGCAACAATGGTGGAGAGAGAGTGAGGAATCAAGCTTACTGACCGGAGGTAGGTGGAGGGGTATAAATACCCCTCCCAGAAATCTGGCCGTTGGAGCTGTAAACAGCCCGCAGCGGTAGTACCGGGCCTCGCCCGGTAGTACCGGCTGACAGGGAACGGACGGCCTGGCGACAGACTGGTCAACGCCTCCTCCATGCGCGCATCGGTAGTACCGGACCGCCTGGTCCGGTAGTGCTCCCCACCCGGTAGTACCGCGCTACTACCGGGGCTACTACCGGATTAAATCGAGCGAGTCCAGAGAGCATTTGGAGATCCGGTACTGGGCCCGGTAGTTCCGCATGGCAGAACACCCGGTAGTACCGGGGTGAACCCGGTAGTACCGGCTGACGCAATGAAGACTGCTTCTCTTCCTTTTCTTGAGACAAAACCTGTGCAATATTAATTGATACAATCCTGCACACTTTTAGCACACACATTAGACATCTAAGTGTGTTGTCAACAAACATCAAAACACTGTGGGGAAGGATATGTCCTTTCAATCTCCCCCTTTTTGGTGTTTGATGACAACACACTTAGGAGAAACAAATGATTTGCAAAAGATAGACGGGGCTCTCCAAATTGTGTGTTTATTAGGAATTTGCTTTTGAATGCAAAAACACACCATATAAAATGGGCGGAGCTCCCCCTATATTTTACAAACCAAGCAAGTTCATATGGATAACAATTAAAACAACTTGCACAATATAAGCAACAATAAGCAAGTAACATACTAGATAGGTCTTATTACAATACACAAGTTCAAGGCATGTCTTACATCATGCATAGAGAAGTTCAAAGCAAATATCCAAATAAAGATGAAACACAAGCATAAAGATCAAACGAAGTGCAAGCTTGTGTTTCCACCCATGCAAATCCCACGGCTCATCCTAAATAGAACACATTCTCCCCCTTTGTCATCGAAATGCCAAAAAGGGAGAAGCGCGATGCTAACACGTCCCTAGGAGCATCAAGCTCCACCCGCGCCGTGGTGGGTCGAAGAGGAGGCCTGGAAGCGATCACCATGTGGAGGAGCATCTTCATCACTCCAGAAACCATGCTTGGACACCCATTCCTCCTTTGGAGTGATTCTTCTTCAGAACCATCGGAGACTGTAATCTGCATATGCCTCATCATTGCTTTGTGTCGCTGAGCTGCCTTCTTGTGATACACATGAGCTTCATACAACGGTCTTCCAAATCCAGTTTGAGGCAAAAGGCCCTCTTGGCCTTAATCTGCAGCTTCTTGAACCATGAAGGTTCCTCAAGAGGAGGTGCACTCCCACTAGCTCTCTCAGCTTCAGCAGCAGCCTCAGGATCAATGGGCTTGGTTTTGGGAGGAGCATGAGCTTGATACGCAGTTCCTTCACTAGATGAGCCACAACGGGGCTGCCATCCTTCATGATATCTTCTCCATTCTTCTTGAGAGCCCACTTGCGGCGAATGAGCTTCATAATGTATGGGCCATAGATGGGGGCCCTTCTATCAATGATTGTGGACCACAAGTCATTCCACATCCAATCCATCACATCAAGCTTCTTGCCTTTGCCTTGATTTTCATAGAGAGCTTGAGAAGGTCAAACATGAAGCCATGAACCTCATCCCAGTTTCCCACACGAGGAGCAATGGTTTCCCTATAGACACGGTGGAGAATCTCAAATGGACGCACAAGATGAGCAGTTTTACCGGTGGTGCCTCTTTCCATAGTGATTGGTCCAAGAACATCCTTGGAGCTTGATCGATCATTGTCATGGCATCTCCATCCACTAGCAACACTTTCACCCTTGTCTTCATAGCCTAGAAGCTCTCCAAACTCCGCCAAGGTGGCAGAAAGCAAGGTGTCCTTGGTCATCCACCATAGGGTCCGGGCTTCATCATGGTCAAGGTAGACGGTGGCAAAGAACTGAATGATGTAGTACTCATGTAGGGATGGTTCTCCTTCATGATGTCAATCAGCCCAAACTCTTCACACATTGCAAGTGTCTCATCAAAATAGCCCTTGTGCTTCGAGTTTTCATGTAAGGAATATCAAGAGTGTGTTGGACAACCACGGAGTAATCCTTGTGGAGATAGATTTCCTTGTAGATGGCTTCTTGATCATTTGTGTAAAAGTGCGGATTCCGCACAAGAGGTGACCTCTCCTCAGCATAGGGATTCTCTTCTCTGAGCTTCTGATAGTCCTCATTCTTCCATAAGTGAAGTGCTTTGCGGGCTCTCGTGGGAGGAGCAGTGGTGGTACGAGCAGCAGCTGAGTTCTTCCTCTTGCTTGAGTTCTGGCTGTGGTGCGAGCAGGCAACTTCCTCTTCTTCTTCTTCCTCAATCTCATCCTCCACGAGACGTGGCTTCTTACTACCACGGCGGCTACCTGTGAAACAGCATATAGGTAGGGCAGGGAATAGATGAGTGCACAAGTTCACGGATAAGGAATCAAAAACTAGCCAATAGATGTAAAGAAAGGTTGAATCGAGCAAATTTGGAAAACCCGGTAGTACCGGGCTTAGCCCGGTAGTACCGGCTGAGCCGATTCAAGACTGAATGGCACAAAATCGAGAGATTCAACCATACATTACACATAGATGCTAGCTAACAAGGCCTAGGTGATCATCCATCCAACTTTAACCGTTGCCAACGGAGCTACCAATGTTTCCTCTCCATACATCTAGGTTTCAAGATCTAGAAACAAAGAATGCAAAGAACGGGGAAATACCGGAGGCCATGGAGGAGATCGACGAGGGGATCGCTCCCACGGAGCAGATCTGGCCGGAGATGGCGGAGACCGGCGGCCTAGGGCGGCGGCCGGAGCAGAGGCAGAGGAGGCGACGGGGTGGTTCGTGCGGTGGGGGAAAATGGGGAATAACCCCCACCCTGCCCGCACAGTTATTTTGATACCCGTGATTCCCGGTAGTACCGGGGCGGACCATCCGGTACTACCGGGGCCTGAATCTTTGCGAGCAGCAGAACTGCTTAGATTCAGAGCCCGGTACTACCGGATCCCACCAGGCGGTACTACCGGGGCCTCCTAAGAAACCCCAGTTTTCTCTTTTTGTGTAAGGAATTTGAACTTGTGCAAGATGGAAGTTGTTTTGAGATAGATGAAAGGCATAGGATTAGATCAACACACTGGAGATGGTACTTCATACTCAATTTGCAAGAATCAAACACACACAAAAAACCAAATTGAGCATGTTTTCCATAGGAGCACTAGAAAACCAATAAAATCCAAATGAAACCAACTCTTCACAAGGAAGAGGGCGGTGGCCGAGGCCACCATGTATGAGTATGTGGTGTGATACCGCGAAGATATATCTTGGGTCCACGGCCACTACTCGTCATTTAAGCTCACAATTCATAGAACGAATATAGAGATGCAAATGAATTCTTACTATCGGCATAATGGGGGGAGGGATGGTCCAATGGATTAGGACCGCACTCCCCCTATGTCCATGCCTACATCTAAACCAAATGAATATCGTCTAATATGGGTAGGTATGCAAGAAATCCACTAAATCCAATTGGATATGTCCACCACATTTAGTTCTCCTCTCAACTCCTTGAATCTTGCTTCACCAAGAGGCTTTGTGAACATATCGGCGAGTTGATGCTTGGTGTTGACATACTTGATTGCAATATCACCCTTCTCAACATGGTCTCGAATAAAATGATACCGAATCTCAATATGCTTGGTCTTGCCATGAAGAACCGGATTGTGTGCAATTTTGATAGCACTTTCATTGTCACATAAAAGAGGCACTTTGTCACAAATGACACCATAATCCTTTAAAGTTTGCCTCATCCATAATAATTGTGCACAACAACTACCGGCGGCAATGTATTCGGCTTCGGTGGATGACGAGGCCACACAATTTTGCTTCTTAGAAGACCAACTCACAAGGGACCTACCAAGGAATTGGCATGTACCCGAAGTTGATTTTCTATCCATTTTGCAACCCGCCCAATCCGCATCCGAATAACCTACAAGATCAAAGCTTGTGCCATGGGGATACCAAAGACCATAGTTGGGAGTATCCATCAAGTATCTTAGAATCCTTTTAACCGCGGTTTCATGACTTTCCCTAGGACTTGATTGGAATCTTGCACACATACCCACACTAAACATAATATCCGGTCTAGATGCACAAAGGTAAAGCAAAGATCCAATCATAGAACGATAAAGCTTTTGATCAACTTCCTTACCATCCGGATCTAAGTGAAGATCCGCCTTGGAGTCCATGGGAAACTTATATGGCTTGGCATTGTTCATATCAAATTTCTTGAGCATGTCCTTAATATACTTGGCTTGACATAAGAATGTTCCTTCTCGAAATTGGTGGATTTCAAAGCCAAGAAAATAATTCAATTTTCCCATCATGGACATCTCAAATTCCTTGGTCATTAGCTTGCCAAATTGATCACTAAATTCATGGTTAGTGGAACCAAAGATAATATCATCAACATATATTTGGCATACGAAAAAATCTCCATTTACCCTTTTTGTAAAAAGAGTGGGATCTATTACCCCAATTTCAAAGCCACGGTCTACTAAGAACTCCTTGAGATGATCATACCAAGCACGTGGAGCTTGCTTGAGCCCATAAAGAGCCTTATGTAGTAAGTAGACGTGGTTAGGAAATTTAGGGTCTTCGAAACCCGGAGGTTGTTTAACATACACCAACTCATTTAGTGGACCATTTAAGAAAGCACTTTTAACATCCATTTGATATAAGACAATATTATGAGTAGATGCATAAGCAATTAGTAAGCGAATGGATTCAAGTCTAGCAACGGGGGCATAGGTTTCACCGTAGTCGACTCCTTCGATTTGGGTGTAGCCTTGTGCAACCAATCTTGCTTTGTTGCGGATGACTTGACCATGTGAGTCTTGCTTGTTCTTAAATATCCACTTGGTTCCAATGACATTATGGCATGTGTCTTTGGGTTTTTCACTAATGACCATACTTTGTTGCGCTCGAAGTTGTTCAACTCTTCATGCATAGCCGCAACCCAATCCATATCTTCAAGAGCATCATATACCTTGAGAGGTTCTAAGCTAGACAAACAAGAGACATGACCACAAAAGTTAGATAATTGTTTGCGTGTGGACACACCCTATGAATACTCCCAAGGATATTTTCTTTGAAGTGGGAAAGATGATCCAATTTTGATGCACGCCGGATGACCCGGCGTTCCATGGCTTGACCAATTGTTTCACCAACACAAATATCTTCATCATTGCCTTTATCTTGCTCAAGGTCACCCTGAAGTGGAGTTCTTGGGGTTGTGGGTTCATTATGTTCTTGTTCACCACTAGAGTTGGGTGGGTCTTGACCATCTTCTTGATCATGTGAATGAATATCATGTTCTTGTTCTTGATAGTTTCTTGATCAACTATTGAGGTGGATGGCTCAACTTGAGTAGAACTTGTTCCTTCTTCTTGAGTATCATCAATAGGTCCTTCAATCGAAATAAGTTCACCAATCCCCATAGTTCTTATGGCTTGAGATGGAGCATCATCACCTACATCATCATGATCAATATGCTCCACTTGGGAGCCATTATCCTCGACAAACTCCACTTCATAGATTCTTCAACACACCCGGTGGATATGTTGAAGACCCTATAAGCATGAGACTTTGCGGCATATCCAACAAATATACCATCAAAAGATCTAGATTCAAATTTAGCAATTTTGCAACCTTTAATGTAAACATGGCATTTGCAACCAAAGACTCGAAAGTAAGATACATTTGGCTTTTTACCGGTGAGGAGTTCATATGGTGTCTTTTCCATGAGAGGACGGAAGAAGAGCCGGTTTGAGTAATGACAAGCGGTATTGATGGCTTCGGCCCAAAAGTTGTATGGGGAATGAAATTCGGCCATCATAGTTCTTGCCATATCAATAAGAGTGCGGTTCTTCCTTTCGGCGACACCATTTTGTTGGGGAGTATATGCAGCAGAATATTGGTGTTGAATGCCCTCCCCACTTAGGAAATCATCCATAGTGTAATTCTTGAACTCCGTACCATTGTCACTTCTAATTGCCAAAATCTTGGAGTCATATTGGCGTTGAACTAGGGTTGCAAAGTCAATGAATATCTTTTGAGTTTCACTCTTCTTCTTGATGTAGAAAGTCCAACAATATCTTGAATAATCATCCACAATTACCAAACAATATTTCTTGCCACCAAGACTATCATATGTGGGAGGCCCAAAGAGATCCATATGAGGAGCTCCAAAGGCCTCTTAGTGGAGATAATGGTCTTCTTGGGGTGATTCTTTTCATGCATCTTTCCGGCTATGCAAGCACTACAAGGACGATCTTTGGAAAAATTAACATCGGCTAGTCCTACCACGTGTCCACCCTTTACAAGAGTTTGTAAATTTCTCATACCGACATGGCCTAGCCGGCGATGCCTGATACGTCCAAAACGTATCTATAATTTTTGATTGTTTCATGCCATTTTTATACTTTTAGCACTTGTTTTATATTAAGTTTATTATTTATTTGGACTAACCTACTAATAGTTGCAAAAGTGCACAATGTTCTTGTTTTACTCTTTGATGTGTAGAAATTATCAAGAATACAAGAGGAAACCTTGTTGGGGTCGAATTGGGACTTTCCTGAAATCTTTCTGAGAACTTTTTACGAAGATTGCCAGTTTAACCCTCGAAGATGACGTTATCTAGAGACCTGGCTGTTACGAAAGTTGTCACAATTTTCCATACGAAGATTTTAAGCCCGAGATCAGCCCAATCGGAGTTCGGACGTGGCCTGGAGGCCCGTTATGGTGGAACCCTAAAAGGGGTGACGGAAATCCGAGAAGATATATAAAGGGAGGAAACCTAACTCGTGGAGGACTCCTCCACCCACGAATTTCAGCCACCAAAAGCCACGTTTTTGCCTCCCCCATGGATCCCATCTCCATGGGGGAGGGCTCCCAAGAAGCCATGAAGGAAGGGGGCTAAGGGGCGGTGCTCCCCCATGGAACCGGCGGCGCAGGAGGAGCCCCCTGCGCCACCGCCGGTGCCGGCGCCACCCTGCGCCTCTCGCTGCCCTCTCCGCCGTCTTCACCGCCATCTCCATCACCAACTCCTCCTTGTATTCAGTAGTTCATCCTCCCACAAAACTCTGTACCGTCCTATGTAAACATGGTGTTTGATGCTATAATATTTATCCTATGATCTATGTCATGTTTATGTAGTTTATTTGTCTTTCGATTGCTTTGTTGAATGTCTATGGTTCATTAGAGTTGTATGTTGATATGGTAATGTCCTTTGGTGTCCATTATACTTGTGCGCGCATGGATCAACACCATAGGGTTAGTAGTATGTGCAAAGGAAGGGGCGTAGCTCTGCCGGAGTGACAGAAACCTAAGGACTCAAACCGGTTAGTTGCACGTATGGGAGTAAGAGGACCATAAACTTAAGGCTATGGTTGGGGAAACCTTAATGCATTGTTAGTATTTACGGATGTTTGCTAACAATCTAATCATATAGTACTTGTAATCCCAAATAGTGGAGTGCATGTATATTTAGCCTCTCCCACATTGAAAACTGCATCAAAGACAATGAACTAGATGTCTTCACTAATTAATCTTAGACAAAGCCACCACAATTACCACCACTTTTCCACACTCATGGTACTGTTAGTATATGGTTACTTAGTGTACTTTATTGCTGCAGCACTAACTTTTATTTTCTTGTATTTATTATCCTGCAAAACTATCTCTCATGCCCGTATTGCTACCGTAGATTTATTTTCTAGATAATGCAAACGTTTAGTGTGCGTAGAGTTGTATCAGTGGTTGATAGAACTTGAGAGAATACTTATCCTACCTTTAGCTCCTCGTTGGGTTCGACACTCTTACTTATCGAAAAGGCTACACGCGATCCCCTATACTTGTGGGTTATCAAGACTTTTTCTGGCGCCGTTGCCGGGGAGCCATAGCGTAGGTTAATGTTCTTGTGTGCACTTGTTTGCTTTATCTCTAAGTAGTTTTTATTTTCAGTATTAAATTGTTCTTTATCTTACTATGGATAGAGAATGCGAATTACAAAAAAAATTAGGTGTAGTTGTTATCTAAAAACATTTTCAAAAAGAAAAGTGATTGGAAAGATGAGTAATGGTTAAATGAGGGTCGAACTTGAACACTTGTGTTCATGCCTATGAAACCAAAATAAATCTTTCCATGGAAGCTTTTCATTAAAAACATGTAAATATTGTAAATATTGTGTAGCTAGCATGTTTAAGTCTTTCTTAGCCTCTGATTTCTTAGTTTATCAAAAATAAAGTACCAAGTTTTATCCATTTAGCTTAGTTGATACATATGTAAAAAGTGATTTTCTGTTTTCGGTATCTACTGCTTATTGCGTGATTTTTCATATTTTACTGGAAGCTCTAAAAATCACAAAAAAATTACTGATGTTGTAGCACCTAATCCTCTGCATGTACAAAAATTGGCTAAACTTTTGGGCATGTTTAAGTGCACCTAAAAATTGCGTTTTCCAGCTGCTGTTTTTCTGTACAGATTCTGACTTTTGTTGCAAGAGTGGTCTCTTTTCGTTTTCATTTGATTTTCAATGGTTCTTACCTTTCATTTATAAGTTGGCCATTTAAGCAACCTTTCTGTAACTTAAAAATAAAATTTTATTTGGTTTAATAGTAGCACTTGGGAAATATTATCTATTGTACTAATGTCTAACCGTAGAAAAGAATGGAAAAGTTTTTGTGTTGAAGTTTTTTCACAGAGAATGAAGGAACACCAAACTATGGAATATTGAAGAATTACCAAAGTCATAAGCTTGAGGATGTCCCGCATCCCTCTTCATCAATAACCCCACGGTTTGCAAACCTTTAAACTTTGTTTTTTGAGCAACATAGGAACTTAACTAAACTTGAAGCGGTTGTATTTTATTATCTATTTATCTTAGCATCAAACACCAGTTACATTAATAAGTGGATCGTCACATATTTTATTTATCCTCTGTTTTCAATGTTTACTTGGTTAATGGATTACTTGTTGAAACTTAAAAATGATGTGTGAATAATACTGTTTAGTAGTTTATGTTTTCTTATGGTTAGTCTCAACTAGCTAATAGTGCATATTATGTTATTTTGACATCAACATGCATTGTCCTGTTCATAAGATGGTATGGTATTGTGGTATCCTCCTCTGAATAATTCACTTGAATCGACTTGGCACATGCTCACACATGTTATGACTGAAAAATAAAAGTCAATTAAGCCTTGATGATCTGTTTTGCCTCAGAGTTTTAGTATCGTTTTTATGCCTCCGTTAATTTTATTTTGTCGCAAGCATGATTATGACCGTTATCGCTCTCGTGGTTGTTGCTTCCCAGTCTATTGCTAGCCTTCACTTGTACTGAGCGGGAATGCTGCTCGTGCATCCAAATCCTTAAAACCAAGTTATCCGAAAGAGTCCACCAAAAAATTCCTATGCATGGTATTTCAAGCCATTCCAAGTAAATTTGCATGTGCTACCTTTAAAACCTTCAAAATATTTCTCTTTTTGTGTCAATGTTTACAAGCTCATGAGGAATTAGTGTGGTTATTCTTTATTCTATTTGTGAAATGGACTTTTACACCTGGACTAGTGGCATATACATCCGCTTATCCAATAACTTGCAAAAAGAGCTGGCAACGGGGTGCCCAGTCCCAATTAATTACAACTTTAACCAATTAATTCTCTTCACACTTTTGCCCTGATTCATCAGTAAGCAATGACAAACAGTGAAATACCTGAATGTATGTAAACCAAAGAGAAAGAGGGATGATCTGCCTTGCTGGTAGAAATAACGTCCTTCATGGGAGCCGCTCTTAAAAGTCCATTTGACAGGTAGAATACTGTTCTCACCCGCTACCATTCGTTGACAATTAACAAACACCTCTCAAAACATTTTTACCTCTGTTTTTAAAACAAAAAGCTCTAGCACATGTTAATCCCTGCTTCACTCTATGAAGGGCCAATCTTTTATTTTTATGTTGAGTCACCATCCTTTTTTTGGGCACTTCTTCGAGAGCATAGCTGTCGTTCTTAGTGTAATGTGCTTGTCCCAGAATACGATTAATTGAGGTATAACCATGATGCTTTTATCTTTGATATCTCTATATCTAGTCTTCACTTGAACTTCAGAGGTGCCTTAGCATTTATGTTTTGCTCCACAATTAAGGGCAAGCGAGATACCACTCTATCATGCTTTATTATGGTCATTACAATCTTGTTGATGTTTATAAATTTCATGTTATAAGCTCTTAGTTCGTTGATACTTTTCATTAGGAAACATGATTGCTAAGTTTTATTATCCATACATCATGCAATTGTTAAAAACCTGATCATAGCATTTACAATAAAAAATTATTTTGTTATCATTTACCTACTCGAGGACGAGCAGGAATTAAGCTTGGGGATGTTGATACGTCCAAAACGTATCTATAATTTTTGATTGTTTCATGCCATTTTTATGCTTTTAGCACTTGTTTTATATTAAGTTTATTATTTATTTGGACTAACCTACTAATAGTTGCAAAAGTGCACAATGTTCTTGTTTTACTTTTTGATGTATAGAAATTATCAAGAATACAAGAGGAAACCTTGTTGGAGTCGAATTGGGACTTTTCTGAAATCTGTCTGAGAACTTTTTACGAAGATTGCCAGTTTGACCCTCGAAGATGACGTTATCTGGAGACCTGGCTGTTACGAAAGTTGTCACAATTTTTCATACGAAGATTTTAAGCCCGAGATCAGCCCAATCAGAGTTTGGACGCGGCCTGGAGGCCCGTTATGGTGGAACCCTAAAAGGGGGTGACGGAAATCCGAGAAGATATATAAAGGGAGGAAACCTAACTCGTGGAGGACTCCTCCACCCACGAATTTCAGCCATCAAAAGCCACGTTTTTGCCTCCCCCATGGAGGGCTCCCAAGAAGCCATGAAGGAAGGGGGCTAAGGGGCGGTGCTCCCCCATGGAACCGGCGGCGCAGGAGGAGCCCCCTGCGCCACCGCCGGTGCCGGCGCCGCCCTGCGCCTCTCGCTGCCCTCTCCGCCGTCTTCACCGCCATCTCCATCACCAACTCCTCCTTGTATTCAGTGGTTCATCCTCCCACGAACCTCTGTACCGTCCTATGTAAACATGGTGTTTGATGCTATAATATTTATCCTATGATCTATGTCATGTTTATGTAGTTTATTTGTCTTTCGATTGCTTTGTTGAATGTCTATGGTTCATTAGAGTTGTATGTTGATATGGTAATGTCCTTTGGTGTCCATTATACTTGTGCACGCATGGATCAACACCATAGGGTTAGTAGTATGTGCAAAGGAAGGGGCGTAGTTCTGCCGGAGTGACAGAAACCTAAGGACTCAAACCGGTTAGTTGCACGTATGGGAGTAAGAGGACCATAAACTTAAGGCTATGGTTGGGGAAACCTTAATGCATTGTTAGTATTTACGGATGTTTGCTAACAATCCAATCATATAGTACTTGTAATCCCAAGTAGTGGAGTGCATGTATATTTAGCCTCTCCCACATTGAAAACTGCATCAAAGACAATGAACTAGATGTCTTCACTAATTAATCTTAGACAAAGCCACCACAATTACCACCACTTTTCCACACTCATGGTACTATTAGTATATGGTTACTTAGTGTACTTTATTGCTGCAGCACTAACTTTTACTTTCTTGTATTTATTATCCTGCAAAACTATCTCTCATACCCGTATTGCTACCGTAGTTTTATTTTCTAGATAATGCAAACGTTTAGTGTGCGTAGAGTTGTATCAGTGGTTGATAGAACTTGAGAGAATACTTATCCTACCTTTAGCTCCTCGTTGGGTTCGACACTCTTACTTATCGAAAAGGCTACACGCGATCCCCTATACTTGTGGGTTATCAATGCCAAAGCCAACCCTTGTCGGATTTAGCCATTAGACACGTGGCAATTTGAGTGGTCTCTTTCGAGAAATCAACCACATACAAACCGTTCTCACGAAATCCAACAAAGGCTACTTTAAGAGATTTTGTGAAAAGGATGGTCACGTGGTATTTATTTAAGATAACGGTGTAACCGGCATCACATAATTGACCAACGGAAAGTAGATTATATGAAAGGGATTCAACAAGGAGGACCTTCTTAATTGATAACTCTGGCGTGATCACCACCTTGATATATCCCAATACCTTAAGTCTTGTATTGTTCCCAATGGTGACATGAGAGAATGAGAGTAATTGTTTCAATAAGCCCTTTACTACTTCTTTGCTTCCGGTCATGTGAGATGAACACCCACTATCAATGAGCCATGAAGATCCACTGGAAGAAAAGCCCTACAATAAATCAAGTCTTTGATTTAGGTACCCATTTTGAAATGGGTCCTCTTTTGTTAGTCACAAGGGTCTTTGGAACCCAAATAGCATAGTGATAATCATCTCCATATGAGGTACCAACATATTTAGCAAAAACATAACCATCTCTAGATTTCATAAGCACATATGAGAGGTTATATTTTCTGGCAAAGTCATTGTGAGTGGCATTGCCCCTTGTGGCTTTACCACCCATAATGGGTTCGGCATTCTTCTTGCCCACCTCCCCCTCCTTCACAAATACAACATCTTTTGAAGGGGAGGTAGGCATCTTCTTCTTTGTTGTCTTCTTGGACTTGGGAGCAAACCCAAACCCTTCCTTGCCAACCACTCCCTTTTGATTGGTCAAAAGATCATTGAGGTTATTTTCCCCTTGGATGCAAGTGGCTAGGCCCTTTTCAAGTTGGGCATTCAACCTAGTGTTCTCCTCCATGAGAGATGCTTTAAGACATAAGGGGTTAGTAGCACAAGCATTGACATCTTTATCATTATGAGGAGTGGTGAAGCTAGCATATATAAATTGAGCTTGTAATTTAGCATGTGACCCCTTGAGCTTGGTGAGCTCACTTGAGGTCACCTTGTGGGTTTCCCTAAGTTGCTCAAAATTCTCAAGGAGTTTGTTATGACTCTCTACAAGCTCATCATTTTTAATTTTTAGATCACTAGCAACTTGAATAGAGGTTTCACGAGTTTCTTTTGTCTTGGATAAATCCTTGGCTTGGGTCTCCTCAAGTTGCTCCCAGAACACTTGTTCCTCAACAAGTTGATCTTCTAGCTCACCAATTTTATCGGCATGATCATGTGCATGCCCCTCAAGCTCATAAATCCTAACCTCCTTCTCCTCAAGGAGGTGTTTGGCTTCTCCATATTGGCACATTAGAGCCTCAACCATTTTCTTGGTTGGACCTTGGAGCTTGTTTATAAAGAGGGTAATTGTATCCTCTTCCTCCTCATTTTTCCCTACATCCTCAACACAATCCAAGAGAGATGGTTTAGAGGAGATAGTAATTTTAGGTGGGGAATTCACCTTGGTTTCCTTGGCCATGAGGCACATAGGCTTGGGGGATCTTGTTGTCATTTGGAGCGGAGAAGAGGGGTGCCAATGAAGGAGGAAGGTTGCCCATTGCAAGAGCCACCATCCCCACTTCCTCACTTGTATCATCATTCTCCTCTTCGCCACCGGACTCATACTCTTCTTCATGTGTTGCGGTGACAAGAGCCTTTTGAGGTTCTCTCTTGATGAGGTACTTGATAGGCTTGGTGAAGAACTTCTTCTTCTTTAAGATGAGTTGGCCTCCAAAAGCTTCTCTTCTCTCATACGGGCAATCCTTCACAAGGTGATTGTCCTTTCCACAATTAAAGCACATTCTTTTCATTTGTGGGGAGAAGTTGCTTCTAGGGAGGAGTTGCTCTTGATATTCTTTTTGCTCCAATACTTGATGGCGGCAAGAGCAAGCACCTCATTGAGTTCACCCACAAAATCTTCTTCATGATGACCACTTGTGCTTTCTTCATGTCTTGGATATTCTTCCACATGAGCCTTCAAGGCAAGGTTCTTTGTGCCACGAATTTGGTTGATGGAAGACTGGGAAGTGGCCTTCAAGGTATCATAAGTGACGAATTGTGCCAATATGTCATTGGGAGACATTGTTTTGTAGTCCGCTCTTGTATGGAGATTCATCACCATATTTTCATTGAATGGAACAATAGTCTTGAGGAACTTGGCTTTGACCCATTCATCATCCATATCTTTCTTTCCATTTTCCCTACATGCCACTTGATGCTTGGTGAGTCTTCGGAAGAGATCCGATGGTGTCTCTTGTTCTAGCATGATGAAGTTGTCCACTTGATGTTGAAGGATGGCGTCATTGGAGCGTTGAAGGCCCTCATTTCCTTCATATACCGATGCGAGAAAATCCCAAGCCTCCTTGGTGGTTTTGAGATTCCGCACTTGATCTTCATCATGGGCGGTCATGGCACTCTCAAGGATGTACTTGGCATTGGCATCAAGTTGTTCATCAATCTCTTCTTGCCTTGTCAAGTTGTTGGGATCAACCGGAGTATAACCATTTAGAACCACCCTCCAAAGATGCACCAACGAACTGCGAAAATAAGACTCCATAGATTTCTTTCAAGTGAAATAACGAGTATTATCAAGCTTAGGAGGTGGCCTACTTAGGTTGGTTATATGAGGTTGGGTGGGTGGAACTTGAGTGAGATATGAAGTAGGAGGAGCAAAGTTAAGAGGGGGCTTCTCACTAGTTTTAGGTTGCTCTTTGTTATCCTTATCAACCAACACCCCAACGATAGGGGCACCGGTTGATGGGGAGGCATTTTGATTATTAGTGACCCGAGTATACACCTCGTCCACCATTTTGCCTTTTGATGGCTACGTGTTGGTGAACCCCAAGAGGAAGGTTATGATGTAGACAGCAGAAGTTTTCCCTTGAATAATCTACCCAAGGTTATCAATCCAGTAGGACTTGATGATCTATCGGAAGGTTGTTGATGTTGACTCCCCCTGGCGCTAGGGAGCTTGCACCAACGTGGAATCTGCACAGACACAAACCAGAACTTTGCCCAACACGAAACAGAGAGGTTGTCAATCTCTCCGGTCTTGCAGAAACAAAGAGTTAAACGTATGGTGTGGAAAACAGCAGGAAACACAGCAAGTAACAGGAAACAGATGATTGCAGCAGGTTGTGTAAACAGTATGAGGAAATTGGACCAGGGTCCACAGTTCACTAGTGGTGTCTCTCTCAGAACAGATAACTAGCATGTTGGGTAAACAAATTACAGCTGGGCAATTGACAAATAGAGAGGGCATAACAATGCAATACATGCCAAGATGTCTACTATGAAATCTAGTTGGGCATTACAACAAAGTACATAGACCGTTATTCCAACACATCTATGCCTAAATAATCCACCTTCAAGGCAGCATCCGCATCCCATTCAGTATTAAGTTGCTAACAACAGATTATTGCATGAAGTAAAGTGTGTAATGTAATCAATACAAGTGCCCTTGGACACTGCACCAATGTTTTATCCCTAGTAGCAACAGCACATCTACCATCTTAGACCTTTCTGTCACTGATCCAGATATCTAGAGACTGAACCCACTATCGAGCATAAATACCCCCTCTTGGAGTCACAAGCATCTACTTGGCCAAAGCATCTACTAGCAACGGAGAGCATGCAAGATCAAGAGCACATAGATAAACAACTTGAATAAACATGGTATCAATATTCATCGGATCCCAGCAAACACAACATCTAGCATTACAATAAGATGATCTTGATCATGTTAGGCAGCTCACAAGATCTAAACATGGAGGCACAAGGTAGAGAGACAACCATCTAGCTACTGCTATGGACCCGTAGTCCAGGGGTGGACTACTCACGCATCACTCCGGAGGCAGGCATGGTGATGTAGAGCCCTCCGGTGATGATCTCCCCTCCGGCAGGGTGCCGGGAAGAGCTTCAGAACTCCTCCGATCTGAGATTGACGATGACGGCCGCGACGGAACTTTTCGTGGAATATGATCGACCGTAATAGGGTTTTCGCGTCGCGGAGAATATATAGGCGAAGAGGCGGCGTCGGTGGCCGAGGGGGGCCACCACGCCATAGGGGGCGCGGGCCCACCCTGGGCCGCGCCCTAGTGTGGCGTGGCCCCCTGGTGGGTCTGCTCCGACTCCCCTTTGGACTCCGTGATCTCCTCGTGATATTATTGACGATGTCTTTTGTTTCGTCCAATTCCGAGAATATTTCCTTAATAGATTTTCTGAAACCAAAAACAGCAGAAAACAGGGAACTGGCACTGTGGCATCTTGTTAATAGGTTAGTCCCAGAAAATGCATAAAAATGATATAAAGTGTAACCAAAACATGTAGCAATTGATATAATAACAGCATGGAACATCAAAAATTATAGATACGTTTGAGACGTATCAAGCATCCCCAAGCTTAGTTCCTGCTCGTCCTCGAGTAGGTAAACGATAAAAACAGATAATTTTTGAAGTGACATGCTACCAACACAATCTTTGATCAAATAACAATGTAATGCACATGATCTGAATGAAGTGATCCAAGCCAATGGTCTATAGTTTGCAAGCAAGTAAATAAAGAGTAAACATAAGTGATCACACAAGTGCAAACTTTCATGAATAACACTATAAAACATTTAGAGATATAATAGTCTAACATAATAGTTAGTTCACAGCAGCAATAATTCTCAACATGAAAGTGTTTGTATCAACACAAAGGAAGATAATAGCTTCAGCTTTTGCTTCAACTTTCAACATGTATATCATATAGATAATGTCAATGCAAAGAATATGATCAACCAAACACAAAGTTATGTAAAAACTGTTATACTGGAGTTGACAATGATGTTTGCTTAAGTAGACAGAAAGAAGTGGGAAAACTGACTCAACATAAAAGTAAAAGAATGGCCCTTCGCAGAGGGAAGCAGGGATTAACATCATGTGCTAGAGCTGTAGTTCCCGAAGGCATATAGAGAGCATAAAATATTGTTTTGTAAGGTAATGGTGTATACAGGTGTCAACAAATCAAATAGCAGGTACTTGTCATCTTCCATGGCTAACTAACTTTTAGAGCGGTTCCGAGAGTTTTTAGGACTGCACTTGTAACAAGCACTTATTGGTGACACTCCTCCCAACCATTTACTTTCCACAAACCATGGCTAACCGAATCCTCGGGTGCCCACCAACATTCACCATGGAGGAGTGTCTATTTATTTATTTATAGGGTGGACTAACCAGCTCTTTAATGCAAAATAAAAGGTGGAGAAGCAGATGAAGCTGCCAATCCTTGTAAATTAATTAGCATGGAAGATGACAAATCTCACTACTACGTCCTTATGAGCTTTTCAAGTAGTGACACAAAAAGGATAATTGTTTTGAGTAGTTAGTAGATAGCACATGAAGAAATTTACTTGGAATGGTGAAAACACCACATAATAGGTAGGTATGGTGGACACAGGTGGCATGGATTTGGCTCAAGGTTTTGGATGTACAAGAAGCATTCCCTCTTAGTACAGAGTTTAGGCTAGCAAGGTTATTATAAGCAAACATCATTATCAACTGGAATAGCAAGAGTGTACATAAAACACAAGGTTTGACGAACCATAGACTCCCACTGTCTTCCTTGTTAACACATAGCCTTCATCCAAAAATTATCTAGACTACTATGGACTTCCAATCATGCAACAGATTATTATAGCAGAAAATCCTTATAGTAGTTCTTCATTAATAGCCATTACTTACATGATGCACAAGCTTAAACATTAATTACTTGACAGCTCAAAACAATTGGCAAGCATCAAATTACTCAAGACAACGATCTAAAAAGATTCATGTAAGCATTTTATACCACTACCACATGCATAGCATTTTTCTGGTCCAACCAAACACCAATCAACTTATTTGACAACTCTCCAAACAGATATAAGTGAAGCAAGAGAGTACTTTCTTCAAAAGAAACTGAAAGCTCTAACAAGAGATATGAAAAACTGAGAGCTAACAGCAATAACAGCAACTAGACAGGAATACTCAACAAGTATAAGTGAAGCACAAGAGTATTCTAATGAAAAAGTGGAGCGTGTCTCTCTCCCAAACATGAATGCTAGGATCCAACAAGTATAGCACAGCAAACAAAACAAAACAAACTGAAAACAAAAACACACTGACGCTCCAAGGAAGAGTACACTAGTATGAAGCAATAAAAATATAGCACCATTAGAGATGACCTGATAATTTGTAGATGAAGAAGGGGATGCCTTGGGCATCCCCAAGCTTAGATGCTTGAGTCTTCTTGAAATATGCTGGGGAGGTAAGCCTCCCCAAGCTTAAGCTCTTCACTCTTCTTGATCATGTAATATCATTCTCCTCTATCAACACTTGAAAACTTCCTTCACACCAAAACTTAACAGCTTTTCTCATTAGCAGGTTAGTGCACTAAAAGATAATACTTCAAAGTTCTAGCAAAGACAAAACTCACAAGCCAACTATTTTAAACATTAGCCACTGTTACTAGGCTCAAGTGGGCACTTTTACACGAAAAGAAACCACTTAAAAACTTGTAAAAGAGAGAATGCAAAATAAAAGACAGAATCTGTCAAACCAGAACAGTCTGTATGACGAATTTTTTCGAGGCACTTACGATGCTCAGATGAAAAACTTTTGAAATAATGAAAGTTGCGTAACATCATCAGGAACATGCACAAAAATTTCAGCATTTTTCGATTTTTTCTGATTTTCTACTGAATTAAACGGTGACGAACAGCAATCTGTCCCAATGCAGTCCCGAAAATAAAAACCAACTTTGCATTAGTAACTCTCCTTGGCACAACAAAACAGCAAATAAAAGATACAAAGGAGTTGCTACAGAGGTAAACAAGCATCCTTGACTCAAGAAAACAAAAATAAAACAGCAAATAAAAACATGGGTTATCTCCCAGAAGTGCTTTTCTTTAATGCCTTTGAGCTAGGCATGAAGAGATGCATCAAGTATTGTCAAGACCAGAAAATCCAAAACCATAATTTGTCTTGACACTAGTATCATGTGAGTATTTCATCTTCTTCCTAGGGAAGTGTTCCATACCTTTCTTGAGTGGGAATTGAAATTTTATATTCCCCTCTCTCATATCAATAACAGCACCAACAGTTCTCAGAAAAGGTCTTCCCAAAACAATAGGACAAGAAGGATTGCATTCAATATCCAAAACCACAAAATCAACAGGGACAAGATTGTTATTAACCATTATCAAAACATCATCAACTTTTCCTAAAGGTTTCTTCATAGAAGAATCAGCAAAGTGAACATCCAAATGACATTTTTCCAAAGGTGCAAGCTTGAGAATATCATATAAATTTTTAGGCATAACCGAAATACAAGAACCAAGGTCACACAAAGCATTGCATTCAAACTCACTCAGTTTCATTTTAATAACAGGTTCCCAATTATCATCTAACTTCCTAGGGATAGAAGCTTCAAGTTTTAATTTTTCTTCCCTAGCATGCATGAGAGCTTTGATAATATGTTCAGTAAAAGCCATATTTATTTTACTAGCATTAGGACTCTTAGCTAGCTTTTGCAAGAACATGATGACTTCAGTTATGTTACAATTTTCGAAATTGAAGTTGTTGTCATAAAAAACAATGGAGCAATTATCACCAACACCTCTAAAAATTTCAGCACTTTTACTAGGAACAAAAGTAGTGCTATCAGGCAATTTAAAACTTTTTGTAGAGGTAGTAGAGACATTTCCAACACTTATTATCTTTTCACTAACAGTAGGGGGCGCATTAGCATGTGAGGCATCATTTGTTTCATTAGTAAAAATAGTGCAAACTCTAACAACACTATTTTGTTCAGCAATTTCAGCTTCTCTTTCTTCTCTCTCCCATCTTTCATGAAGTTCAGCAAGCATCCTAATGTTATTATCAATTTTAATTTGGATAGCATTGAGTGTTTTACTCTCTCTAATATCACTAGGAATAGCTTTTATTTTCAGCATTTCAACATCATGAGCAAGACTATCAACTTTAGCAGCAAGAGTATCAATTTTTCCTAGCTTTTCCTCAACAGTTTTATTAAAAGTAGTTTGTGTGCTAATAAAATCCTTAAGCATGACTTCAAGATCAGAGGGCACACTTCTATTGTTACTGTAGGAATTACCATAGAATTACCATAAGAGTTGCTACCATTAGCAGGATATGGCCTATAATTGTTGCTACCAAAATTATTCCTATAGCATTGTTGTTGAAGTTGTTATTTTTAATGAAGTTTACATCAACATTTTTCTCATCATGAGCAACCAAAGAAGCAAGAGGAATATTATTTGGATCCACAACACCATGTCCATTCGAAAGCATAGTCATAATAGCATCAACTTTATCACTCAAGGAGGAAATTTCCTCAACAGAATTTACCTTCTTACCAGTTGGAGCCCTTTCAGTGTGCCATTCAGAATAATTTACCATCATATCATCAAGAAGCTTTGTAGCAGCACCCAAAGTGATGGACATAAAGGTCCCTCCAGCAGCCGAGTCCAATAAGTTCCTTGAGAAAAATTTAGTCCTGCATAAAAGGTTTGGATGATCATCCAAGTAGTCAGTCCATGAGTGGGGCAATTTTTAACCAAAGACTTCATTCTTTCCCAAGCTTGGGCAACATGCTCATTATCAAGTTGCCTAAAGTTCATAATACCACTTCTTAAAGAGATAATTTTAGCAGGAGGATAATATTTTCCAATGAAAGCATCTTTGCATTTAGTCCAGGAATCAATACTATTTCTAGGCAAAGATAGCAACCAATCTTTAGCTCTTCCTCTTAAAGAGAAAGGAAACAATTTCAGCTTAATAATATCACTCTCTACCTCCTTATACTTTTGCATATCACAAAGTTCAACAAAGTTGTTTAAGTGGGCAGCAGCATCATCAGTACTAACACCAGAAAATTGCTCTTTCATAACCAGATTTAACAGTGCAGGCTTAATCTCATAAAATTCTGCTTTAGAAGCAGGTGGAGCAATGGGTGTACAGATAAAATCATTGTTGTTTGTGCTAGTAAAGTCACACAACTTAGTATTTTCAGGATTACTCATTTTAGCAAGCCTAAAACAAGCAACAGGGCAACTCGAAATTAAAAACTAGATGCAGGAATTTAATTTTTTTGGGTTTTTGATTTTTAACAGCAAGCAAAACAAAATAAAACAAGACAAAAAACAAAGTAAAGAGATTGGAACTGAGAGACTCCCCTTTCCAATAGCCTCCAAGTCCCCGGCAACGGCGCCAGAAAACAGCTTGATGGCTACGTGTTGGTGAACCCCAAGAGGAAGGTTATGATGTAGACAGCAGAAGTTTTCCCTTGAAAATCTACCCAAGGTTATCAATCCAGTAGGACTTGACGATCTATCGGAAGGTTGTTGATGTTGACTCCCCCTGGCGCTAGGGAGCTTGCACCAACGTGGAATCTGCACAGACACAAACCAGAACTTTGCCCAACACGAAACAGAGAGGTTGTCAATCTCTCCGGTCTTGCAGAAACAAAGAGTTAAACGTATGGTGTGGAAAACAGCAGGAAAACAGCAAGTAACAGGAAACAGATGATTGCAGCAGGTTGTGTAAACAGTATGAGGAAATTGGACCAGGGTCCACAGTTCACTAGTGGTGTCTCTCTCAGAACAGATAACTAGCATGTTGGGTAAACAAATTACAGCTGGGCAATTGACAAATAGAGAGGGCATAACAATGCAATACATGCCAAGATGTCTACTATGAAATCTAGTTGGGCATTACAACAAAGTACATAGACCGTTATTCCAACATCTATGCCTAAATAATCCACCTTCAAGGCAGCATCCGCATCCATTCAGTATTAAGTTGCTAACAACAGATTATTGCATGAAGTAAAGTGTGTAATGTAATCAATACAAGTGCCCTTGGACACTGCACCAATGTTTTATCCCTAGTAGCAACAGCACATCTACCATCTTAGACCTTTCTGTCACTGATCCAGATATCTAGAGACTGAACCCACTATCGAGCATAAATACCCCCTCTTGGAGTCACAAGCATCTACTTGGCCAAAGCATCTACTAGCAACGGAGAGCATGCAAGATCAAGAGCACATAGATAAACAACTTGAATAAACATGGTATCAATATTCATCGGATCCCAGCAAACACAACATCTAGCATTACAATAAGATGATCTTGATCATGTTAGGCAGCTCACAAGATCTAAACATGGAGGCACAAGGTAGAGAGACAACCATCTAGCTACTGCTATGGACCCGTAGTCCAGGGGTGGACTACTCACGCATCACTCCGGAGGCAGGCATGGTGATGTAGAGCCCTCCGGTGATGATCTCCCCTCCGGCAGGGTGCCGGGAAGAGCTTCAGAACTCCTCCGATCTGAGATTGACGATGACGGCCGCGACGGAACTTTTCGTGGAATATGATCGACCGTAATAGGGTTTTCGCGTCGCGGAGAATATATAGGCGAAGAGGCGGCGTCGGTGGCCGAGGGGGGCCACCACGCCATAGGGGGCGCGGGCCCACCCTGGGCCGCGCCCTAGTGTGGCGTGGCCCCCTGGTGGGTCTGCTCCGACTCCCCTTTGGACTCCGTGATCTCCTCGTGATATTATTGACGATGTCTTTTGTTTCGTCCAATTCCGAGAATATTTCCTTAATAGATTTTCTGAAACCAAAAACAGCAGAAAACAGGGAACTGGCACTGTGGCATCTTGTTAATAGGTTAGTCCCAGAAAATGCATAAAAATGATATAAAGTGTAACCAAAACATGTAGCAATTGATATAATAACAGCATGGAACATCAAAAATTATAGATACGTTTGAGACGTATCACCTTTCATGAACCCAAAGAGTTTAATCATGGCATTCATGGTGACCGGGGCATCCTCGTCGGGTAGGGTTACCCCCGCATCACTTAGTTCTTTTTCAAGTTGTTCTTGATCATTTTCTCTTGTAGTTCCTTAGCAAGTTTTAAATCCTCCTCGCTAGCCATCCTCCTCTTTAGGCTGTTAAGCCCTTAATAAAGAGACCTTGCTCTGATACCAATTGAAAGGATCGAGTAGTTTGACTAGAGGGGGGTGAATAGGCAACTACAAATTTTCTTTTTCTTTTAATACAAATTCGGGAATTGCTCAAATATAAGTTCTCTAGATATGCAACTAGATGAACAATCCTATATGATGAGCAATAAACAAGCTAGCAAGATATTCTACTCAAGATAGGCTAGCAATACAAGTAAAGGAAGGTTAAGAGATAACCACACGGTGACGCGGAGATGTTCTACTGAAGTTCACTTCCCAATGGAAGCTACGTCTCCGTTGGAGCGGTGCGGAGTCACAAAGTGAACACCGAATAGCCTTGATATGGCACACCGTATCTCCCTCGTGTTATCCTCCGATGAGGAGATCCACGAGCCACTATATGGTGCCCTCGAGGTTGGCAACAAACCTTTACAAGGATGAGGCACACTCCACAACCGAATTGGAGGCTCTCACCAAATTCCCGCGGCTCCCAAAGCCACAAGAATCACAAGGCCGGTCGCGTCTCCACAACTTAATTGGAGGCTCCCGGCTAATCCTTGTGGCTACCAAAGCCACAAGAATCACAAGTATCTTCTAGGTATCCAATGTATCAAGTTACACAAGATCTACAAGTGACTAGGTCGATGTAGACAAATCGGCTCGGTGGAGATGCGGATCTAGGGCTCCTCTTTCACTCCTCAAAGTATCAACGTGTTTGAGTGGTTGGAGTGGGAGCACTAGTAGATTGAAGCTTGCAACAATGGTGGAGAGAGAGTGAGAAATCAAGCTTAGTGAGCCGGAGGTAGGTGGAGGGGTATAAATACCCCTCCCAGAAATCTGGCTGTTGGAGCTGTAAACAGCCCGCAGCGGTAGTACCGGGCCTCGCCCGGTAGTACCGGCTGACAGGGAACGGACGGCCTGGCGACAGACTGGTCTACGCCTCCTCCATGCGCGCATCGGTAGTACCGGACCGCCTGGTCCGGTAGTGCTCCCCACCCGGTAGTACCGCGCTACTACCGGGGCTACTACCGGATTAAAACGAGCGAGTCCAGAGAGCATTTGGAGATCCGGTACTAGGCCCGATACTGGGCCCGGTAGTTCCGCATGGCAGAACACCCGGTAGTACCGGCTGACGCAATGAAGACAGCTTCTCTTCCTTTTCTTGAGACAAAACCTGTGCAAGATTAATTGATACAATCCTGCACACTTTTAGCACACACATTAGACATCTAAGTGTGTTGTCAACAAACATCAAAACACTTTGGGGAAGGATATGTCCTTTCACAGAGGAAACCCCACACACACGTGTAGAACATGAACATCTTATAAAGGCCCTAGTTTTGACTGACTCATTGTTGTTTGATGACCATGTTTTCATGGTCATGGGTATGATGTATACCAACAACAGTGGGAGTAAATTGTTGATGGTACAATGGTGCTGGATTTACCCAACCGTTTGATTTACTACGAGATCCTGTAATATAGTAAATCGCAGAAAGGTTAACATGCGTATATCCTTAGACCATGAGGGTGTGTTAGGATCACGTGTGATCGAAAGGTTGCTTTGGTTTCTATAAAGCATCACATCCGTAACTGAGTGATCAAAATGGTAGGTACTGGCCAGCACGGGGATCATACATGGTATAATGATCCAAGATTGAGAATATCTCCTCTAGACAATGGAGAGATACATCCAGAGCCCACTAGGTATGAAGGTATCCAAAATAAGTATGCGCATACAAGGCATGATATTAATCATGGGGATCTCACGCTAGAGGGGTGCTCGGGAGCTTGCAAATTGGTTCATCCATGCGGGGTTTGCCCACCTCCCGGCGGGCTCGCCGGTCATGTTCCGCCTCGAGGAACATCGTCCCCACGCCAACGCTCCGATGATAGGGCTTGTCGCCCACTTCACCAACAGGTTCGATGCCTACTACATGCTCGACCAGGTGTTTTGGTGTGGGTGCGAGTTCATCGCATTCACCGCCTACAACATCTTCACCGACATGGATAGCATCTTCCCCATCGTCAACCGCATGCACAGGCTCCCGTACTATGTCGGCAAGGACGGCCAGGAGGAGGAGCAGTGAAGATGGTGGTGAAGATGGCGGTGAAGCCAAGCCTAGGCCCTAGCTATTGTGTTAGGGCATCTTTATATGTGTCGTGTGCGTTTGTGTGTGTTGCCCATGCGAGGAGTTCTATCTAGGGATCCCATCTGTCTATGTGGTGTTATATGTAAGAACTTGTATTTCGCTTGATTTATCTAAGTTATGAGTGTTATAATGGTGTGTTATATTTTATTTATTTTAGTCATGTATTGTTATATTTGTTCCCTATTTTATTTGTCCCAAGTTTAGGCATGGCTAATTAACGTGGGGGAAACTAAACAAACTAACTAAAAATGAGAATAAGGTGTCAAAAGAAGTTAGGGATATGTCGGTGATTGTTGAAATAAGCAAACATAATCAAAACATATTTATGAACTAAAAAACTAATTAAACAAAAAATGATATTTATATTTTAAAGACGTCCCTATCCCTATTTGTATGGGATTCCCTTATTTTAGTTTGTCAACAAGCAAAAAAAAAAGAGAAAAAGCACATATGGTTAAGGGAAATCAAATAAATGAAAGTAAAAAAGAAAGAAAAATCCTCGAGGAAATAGAATAGCTTGGGGAATGAAATCAATCATAACTCTTTGAAATTTAGAAAGAAAATCGATCAAAAGCAAAAAAGAACGAAGCCATCGTTAAAAAAAAAACAGAGGCATCGCTTGTTTGTGGGCCTCATTTATCCTTTATGGGCTATCACAGCTTGATTCTATTTGGGACCGAAAACTAGGTTCTTTTTTAGCACTCGGTGTAACTGACGAACTTAACTAGAGAAAGGCAAGTACTACAACTGCGAGCAAGGAGAGATGAACTCAAGGTTGTGCTGCAAAACTACTCCTAACTAGTAGTTGGCTTCTGATGAAACTGAAACTGTCGAAAACTAACACCTAAAATGCAGAGATTTAGACATGGAATCCAACCACAATACAACACAGAACTGTTAATTCAACCACACTGAAATTCAACAACTACTAGTTCAACAACCACACTGAAATTCAACCACTACTTGTTCAACTAACAAATAACTGTTACAAAACATGATGAAGCCAATGATTCTACTCATCACATATATCTTTGATCTTCTGCAACTTAGCCCCCAAGTTGGATTTCTGTTTCAGAAGATCGGCAATCGTACACTACAACTTCCTCTTCTCTTGCTTAATCAGATCCCTGTCCTTCTCTGCCTTCTGCCTCAGAAACTTGTGCATGTTGGAAGTTGTTGCATCCAGTTTGTTCTTCTCCTCTAGTTCAGCTCTTGCATCAACAAGTGCTTGTTCAGCTTTGTCCTTCAGGGCTAGTGCAACCTGCTTTTCCTCAATCTCCTTCTTGAGCTCATCCTGGGCATTCTTCAAGTCACGCTGAAGCTTTGAAATCTCATCTTGGTACTTCCACCTTAATTCAATAACGTCTAAGGCGTCACGAACTCTAGAATCTTTGATTTCTCCATGCATTTCCCACAGTTTTGTCAGGGATTTGGACAACGCAGATGGCCACACATCATCAACCCAGTGCACAAAGTCACAGGTTCCTCCAAACTGCAATGCATGTATCAGACAAGTTTCTGTTACTAATTTACACAAAAACATCTCAAGTTGAAATACTAAAAAAAATCAGTGTTTTCACGTACCATCCCTGCGTAGGCCAAGAACCTCCTGCCAGTCCAACATCCTTTGAAAGCAACAAATTTCTGGATCGTAGAATTGCAACGACAACGGATAGAGATCTCATCTTCATCGGCTAATCCACAATAATCGGAATCGTACAAGGTATTTGGGCCCTAACAACAGAAATTTTCAGCGCAAGACCTCGGATTCGTGCTCAAATAAGAAAACCCCAAATCATATGAACCCTAACCCAAAACCTAAATCCTAAATTCCCAAATACACGAGATTGGAACACTTACGTTGGTGCCAAGCGAGCTCGGATTAGGGGAATCTTCGTCACCGTCGCTCCACGAAACCATGCCGTCGTTGGGCGGAGATCTATGGCTTTGCGGCGGCGAGAGTCGAGAACCAGAGCAGTGGCAGATTGGTAGGGGAGAGGAGAGGGACAGGAGCGCGAGCAATGAGGCGACCGGGCCTCTTGCGTCGGCTACTTTGACCTGGATGCGTGAACTGCCAATCAGGATGCAGAACCAGCATCGCGCGGATCGTACCTAGAAATTTTGATTGAAGTCGTCCATGCGATCCAACGATGCGGAGACACGCGCATGCCTGCCCGCGTGATTCTTCTAGAAGGCCATATCTGACGGGTGGAGTTTGGCACTAGGGTATGATCGGACGACTGACGTTCGGAGCTAGGGTTTGGCGAGATGCTGCGGGGTTTTGAGACAGTCAGCGGGGTTATTAGGGTTTGACCAAACTTCAAATGACCATAACTAATTCAAAAAAATCTCAAAAATAAAAAACATGCGTAGTTCGTCGATTTATAAGACATAGTTACCCAAAAAATATAAACTTGACATAGGGACATTTTCATGAAAAACCATTTTCATAAGTGAGCCATCGAAATCAAGTTCAAATGAGCATAAGTAATTCAAAAAAAAAATCAAAAAATAACAAAACCGGTGCACATTGCCGTGATATGTGACATGGTTATGAGAAAAAATATATAAACTTGGCATTTTCATGAAAAAGCTTCACACAAATGAGCTGTCACGTACAAAGGTGTTCAGAGTTCGAAGGAGAGTGAGAGAGGGTTTAGGTTTTACTAAAATTCAAAAAAGATCAAAAAATTTACCAAAGCTTCATTTTGGAGTGATTAAGAAGGTTCTGAACTTACTTTTTCATTTTCATATTCCAAACATGTTTTTTGGTGGTTTTCAATTAAAAGCATGTTTTTTTCAAAAAAATGTAGCAATATGAAGATTAATTCAATAAATAGTGAGACTATGACAGGACACTATATAGATTGAATATGTGTTAATAAAAAATATTTGGCTCATTTGGACAAGGTCGAAAAAAACTTGATTACAAATGGGGCTGTTTACCCTAGCTTTGGAGCTCGTTTGTAGCATATTTCTTCCCATTTCTCATTCGGATTGATCCCTTCAAATATTGGACTTAAAATGTTGGTTCAAATACATACCACAGAGCAATGAACTTCAAATTTTTATACAACTTCAACTTTGCTTCAAATTAAAAATTTGTTTCAAATGTTGCTTCAAATTCAACTTTTGTTTGCAATTTGAATTCTGCCACAAATATGATACCAAAGTACAAACAACATTATTACAACTTATAAGTTTTCACATTACCTCTAATTGAAAACACAAACACATTAGTAAAAATTCATCAAGTTCTAAGCGGTCGACTCGCATTCAAAGTTCAAATTCAAATCTTGGACCTGCTCCTTGTGTTCGCAGATGGCTTCACCGTCCTGCTCCGGGTTTCCCTTGCTGGGATACTCTTTGGATTCAAAATCATCTTGTTCCTTTTGATCTTCACTTGGGGTTGTGGCCGTGCAGGTGCTGACAGAGTACTTCCACTCGCCAAGCCCTTGACGACCACTTGACGGTCATCTGTGGGTTCAATGATCCTTAAAGGAACAACTGGAACAATTACCCCTTCCTCCTCCTCTCTTATAGCTTCAAAACCATCATAAGCCATGGCTTCAAATTCTAAGCCATCGGATGATGGTTGAACTTCAGTTTCTTGGGTTTCTTCCTCTCTAGGTCTTTTCTTCCCTCTGCCTCTATTTATCCTAGAGCTGATAAATAAAATTATAAGCCATCGGTATAAAAGAGAACAAATGCATAAAAAAAGGTAGGGAGACATACGAAGGTGCCAGTACTGCTGCATTTGCTTCATTCTCCAGTTCTGTTGCATTCTCCTCTGCATCTTCAATTGCCATTGTTGTTGCATTCTCCTCTGCATTTGCTGTTGTCCATCGTTGCTCTTCTCCAAATGATGCATCCACTGGATTGGTACAGAGCCTAGCAATGTGCCCCTGAATTCCACATTTTTTGCACGCACGTTGTCTTGGTACACGACCCTCTTCACCTACTCTGTACCTGTTTTTCTTTGGTCTTCCTGGTGGTCTAGTCAGTACAGGAGAGCAGAGTTTGAACCGTGGATCTACTATGTTCCATTGGTCTTTTCCCAAGAGTGCAGGCACATTGTTAGCATAAGCAGCGATAAATCTTTGCTCGGTACTACTGAAATAGTTCAGTTCAACAACATCGGCATCGCTCCAGGGATATGAGGCACGGAGTACAGCTCGAAAATCTTTGAAAGACATGCTGGTTTCTACCACTTTGGGATAGGAAAAGGTTGAAATCATATCCGATTTAGTACCACGCAACATATTAGTTTCCATTATAATCGCCAGCCAGAAAGCCAGCGAAGGATCAACCCTATGTTGTTCAAATAAAGGGTGCGGTTAGGCCGGCAACAATTGAGCAAAATTGGAACGATTCAAGCTACCATAAGTCAAATACTACCTAATTTACGAGTTAGAACATCAATCCGAGGGGAAACAATGCTTACCCAGGTGTAATCCATGAATTATCTGTCGCTGATTCGACCCAATCCTCTCCACTGTTGAGGGCCTTCCGAGCGTCTGAGCTCAACATCGCGGCAGAATCCCAGATGGGAAGGTGGGGGAGGTGGGGTAGATGTGGCGGAGACGCGGCGTCGCCGACGAACGGAATAGGGGTATAGGGTGGAGGGCACGACGGCGGCGGACAGCGGCGCGGTGCGGCAGTGTCTCGATTCAGGTTCAGGTTCAGACAAGCTGCTGCCCTTACGTGTCTCCTTGCGGTCCCACCCGTCAGCACGCACCGCTCAAAGGGGAACTCGACCCCACATGTCAGCACGCAACGGTCAAACGAGGACACCGCCCACTTGTCAGCAGTTAACGGTCAATGCATTGACCCGACGACAAACGTCCGCTATGAACATTTGTGAGAGTTTCAGCTAAGCAAATGGGGAAAAACGAGCACAAGTTTAGATCGTGGGGAAAAGTGAGCACAACTAAGGAACCAGAGGCACATAATGATTGGTTGAGATGTATCCATCATCCTGATTAATTATAGTTGGTGTGGATTCTGAATAACTGAACGCTCACCTTGAGGAATATCAGTTTCAGTGCGAGCACCACTTAGGATTACTTTGGTTTAATCTAATTAGTGCAAATTTAATTATGAACATGCCTAGTGTATTTTGCATAAATTGTTATAGAGTTGACATCTATTTCCCACCTACACTTTTAGTTTGTTAATTGAGTTAATTATATCTCTGGTTAGAAAAACTTTAAGGACTTGTTTCGTAATTTGAAGATTGCCCTCAAAATGTCAAGGAAAAGTCCTACTGCATAATTTCGGTAGACTTGCTCGACGTATGTGAATAGATGAGATCCATGATATGCATGGATGTGATCTGAAGAGTGTTCATTCCAATTAAGCTTGCCTCCGTAATAATTCATCTCCTTGGAGCACCGTCAGGATGTTCAACATTTCAAAGTGCGACATGTATCCATGAGCATTAGACTTGTTGACATAGGTCGGTGCGAACAGTGCGCCATGTTTCCCTGAGGATTATCGCACATCCAACCACTTGGTGGATAAATGTCTATTGGATAGACAAGGAGCTGAAAAGGTTATTTCATATGCAAACAAGGTCTAAAAGATGTTGGATGTTTCTTCTCTAGGAGAGAAGACACCGAAATAGGGACTATTGAAAGTTTATGGCAGAAAAGAAAAGTCTGGTAAATCCAGCTCAAGTATAAGTGTTATGAAGGTTATTGATGCATGTTCAAGTTGCTCGTCGATGTGATTCTTGGGTATTGTGATTTAATCACAAGGATACCGGGGAGGTTGCTCCAGTGTGCAGCATGACACAAGAATTACAATGGCCTAAAGGGACTAGCGAAATAATGGGTAATAATGTGTGACGTAGTAAGATTACTACGTTCACCATATTTGCTTTAGGGATTTATTGGGAGCATTGGCATTTGTTGCCTCGCTTAGAGATAAGTTGGACTTATGACCATATGGATAAGATACAATGAAACCTACAAGAACACATCAATAACACTGAAATGCTAAAAGATAAATGATTATAATTCCACGAGTTGTGGCATTGCAAGTTAAGTCATATTGGAAAGTGATGCATAAACTCCACTCTAGTGGGTTTTCGAGACAACTGATCACGAGTCTCGTGACACATGGAAACTTGTCCAATGGATAATGAATGAAACTCCGTTCGCGGGTCATGATGAACGAGCAACTGACTTATTGGCAATCATACCCATGGTTGCGCAATTAGTAGAGAAGTGTGTGGTGGATTATTTTACTTCATGTCCTCGTTGGATAGTTTGAATGGAAATACATATTTCTATTTAAAGAGACATAATACTGAGAAAATTTGAGTTGTCAAAGAATCTCAGCGTGAAGTAAAAATCATTTGTAACAAGATATAATTCCTGGTTTGACCATGGAATTAAAGTTGCAGGGTTTAACAAGCATCTAATGAGTTGCAGAATTATTCTTCAACTTAGGTCACCCGGAACATCGTAAGTATATGGAGTGTCCAAGTGGCATAATCCAACCTTGCTTCGGCATGATGGATTAAGGATGTTGAACTGCCATTATACTTTTCGTAGCTATGCTTTAGAGACTGACGTTTTACACTGAATGCAAAGCCATCTAAATTCTTTTTGTGATTTAAAGTGTTTACAATAAGACACAAAACGAGTGTACGCTTCTTTAAAGGTTATCCCAGGTATTGTGCATTCTTCCCACCACCAAGGACAAATCATTTGTCGGGGTGTTCTAGAGAAAAAATTTCTTGCAGAAAGTTAGTGGGAGGACAACACAGTTCGATGAGATGAGATCTTCGTCATCTTGTCAGAGTGGTGCAACCCTCTTTTAAAGTAACTGTCTTGTTCGTTGAATTTCCAAACTATTAAATAGTGTTTTTGAGAAACCTGATACTAGTTTAACGGTGTATGGGTTTATAAGACCATCTCTAACGGAACCCTTAAAACGCGAAACCTCAAACACGTTTTAAGATTCGCGGAACTCGCGTTTTTTGGGCAAAATCGAGGCGCGACATAGCTGAACCCGTAAAACAGAACCTTAAAACGGAATATTGTTGTTGAGATGCTCTTGTCTACTTTTTCCCCATCTTCTTCCTCCCGTTCGTGCTTGTTCGTAGTACAGGCACATGGATGGATCGATCGATTCTAGTAGCTAGCTCGTACTAGCATAACATGGATGGATCGATGGAGCGGCTGGTCACGCGCCGCCCACACGCCCGCACCGAGCCACCGACGGCCTACAGGCAGGGAGCTTGGTCGCCCGCGAACTCGCGACCGGCGGCAGCCCAAGCTCGCTCGCCCGCGCCTCCGTGACACCCGGGAAGAGTGAGTCCTCCTACAGCACATCCGCGTCCAGCGAGGTAGAGCTGAGGCCAATCGGCGACCAGAGCTCCTCCTCGTGGCGGCCGCCGCCGCGTTGAGCACCCCGCGCCGGGCCGGCGTAGAGGCCCCACGGTGCCGGCGACCAGCCCCTGCCCAGTGCTCCCCGCCGTTGCACAACTCGCCGGGAACCCCGTCGTCACGCACCGTCAGCTCTCTACTCCGGCAACGAGGCGTGAAGTTTCAGTAGTTCAGCTCGCGGGAATCGGCCATGGCGGTCACCGTCGATCTCCGCCCCGTTCATCGGAATCAGCCGGAAACGACGATAGGCCGGCAGCGCAGCTCCTGCCCAGCGGTTCCAGCGGCGATTTCGGCGAGTACGGCGGAGGTTTGCCGTATTCCGGCGAGTTGCACGGCGGAAGGTCACCGGCGGGTGCTGAAATGTCACTCCCGCCAACGGCTTTCACCGTATACAGGGCCCCTTCGGTTCGGCGGCGAAAACTGAGAGTTCACGGTTCCGCGGGCCGAATTGCCGGGCGCCCTCAAAACTTTTACGGGTCTGCGAATTTTAAGGGGACTGCTATGTCCGTTTTTAAGGTTCCGAAACCGTCTTTGGCAGTTATTTTAAGGTTTCGTTGCGTTTGAGGGCTCTGTTAGAGATGCTCTAGGGATCTGCTAGAGATGCTCTTATAGACTTTCAGCAACTCAACAAAACAATTATGTCCAAATTCAAGAATATATAAAGAATACGACAAATATTTATATGCATCATTTTATTCCACACACACATGTGTATAAGTCGACTTGTACATAATTTTAATCCTCTCAAAATTGAAAACCTCACAAATGTCCACACAAACGGGATGCTACATTTCTTTTAGGGAACTATACAATATTGTAAAATGCAATATATGTAGCCCTTTTTCCTACTATAAGAACACGTACTTTTGAATTTTGAGGCGACGATCACAATCAAGCACAAAGGAGAGAAGGAGTCAACAGCTTCTTGAACACACCAAACGAGAAGAGCGTGTGCCACACCCACACGCCTGCCACCCCGCGCTCTCCTTTCCCTTGCCCAATCCCGCGCCCCTGATTGGCCCGCGGCCCCCTCCCACGGATCGCGCCGTCCAAGCGAATCCACCCGTCCACCTGCCCCTCCATCCAACGGCGCGCACCCAGCGTCACGCGGATCGCCACCGAAACCCGCGGAGCGCGGCGCTATATAAACCCAGACGCGGCAGCCCCATTCAAACACAAACCCATTCTCACTCCTTCCCCAAATCCCCTCGCCGGAATCCGACCAACCAGAGCAAGCACCGGAGATGGAGAGCAGCAAGGCGAAGAAGGTGGCCGGCAAGAAGCTCGGGGGCCCGCGGAAGAAGTCCGTGTCCCGCTCCGTCAAGGCCGGGCTCCAGTTCCCCGTCGGCCGCATCGCCAGCTACCTCAAGAAGGGCCGCTACGCCAAGCGCGTCGGCACCGGCGCCCCCGTCTACCTCGCCGCCGTCCTCGAGTACCTCGCTGCCGAGGCAAGCCACCACCCTTCTCCCCCTCCCTCTCAATCTGTCTCCTCTTTTCGACGGCCAAGCTGACGGAGCCGAGATTTGCTTTGTTTGCGTTTTCAGGTGCTGGAGCTGGCGGGCAACGCGGCGAGGGACAACAAGAAGGCCCGGATCATCCCCAGGCACCTGCTGCTGGCCATCCGCAACGACCAGGAGCTCGGGAGGCTGCTCGCTGGGGTCACCATCGCCCACGGTGGCGTGCTGCCCAACATCCAGTCCGTGCTGCTCCCCAAGAAGTCCGTTGAGAAGGCCGAGAAGACCGCCTCCTCCACCCCCAAGTCGCCCAAGAAGGCAGCCAAGTCCCCCAAGAAGGCCGCCAAGGCGTAGATCTAGCCGTGACCCGTACTGATGATGATGCAACAGCCTCTGTCTGGTTACCGAGTGCTTCGATTCAGAGTGTACTGTAGTGTAGTTTAGCTGTGTGTTCAGGGAGGCAGTCACCTACTTTCCTTTGCTATGTAATCGTGTTCGAAGATGGAAGCATCTTGCTTCCTGTTTCTTCTGATTTATCTAAGTCAACTTGAGTATTGGTGGTTTCTCTGATTATTTCTTGAGTATTTTCCTTTCGTCTGCAACTGAATCAGGTTGCATGAGTAAGCTGAGCGTAGCCCAGATTTAACTGCTTTTGCTCTCACTATTTTGAGTACAATTTTGAGAGTGCGAAATAGCTTGATTTCAATATTTTCTTTTGGTGTTGCCACAGAATTTCTTTCATTCTATCTTAGATCCAGGTTATTCTATAATTTTGTTATGCTTATTGTAGCATGGTTTGTTCATGGAGGTAGCCCCCTTCCTTCCTTTGCTATCTAATCTCGAACATTGAGGAAGCCCCTTGCTTCCTCTTGTCTTATGGATTATTGAAATTGTGTTTTCAACTGGAGTAGTGCTAAAACAGTCACTGTTGGTTCTTGTTGTTTCCTTCGTTTTGCAAATGATTCAGGTTTGCTTGAGTAAGCTGGTCGATGTCCAGGGATATTTGCTTTCAGGTTGCGCTTGTGTACTGAGTGCTTCGATTCAGTGTGTACTGTACTGTAGTGTAGTTTAGCTGTGTGTGTTCAGGGAGGCAATCCCCTTCGCTATGTAATCGTGTTTCCACTGATTTATCCAAGTCATGTTTTCAACTACAGATGAATAGCCATCGGTTTCTCTGTTCTCATGAACTACAAATTTCAGAGTGCGAAATACCTTGATTTCAATATTTTCTTTTGGTGATACCACATAATTTATGTCATATCTTAGATCCAGGTGTCATCTGTAATTTTGTTATGCTTAGTTAAGCTGGGTTTGTTCAGGAAGGTAGTCCCCTTCATTCCTTTGCTATGTAATCGTTAACAAAGAAGAAGCACCTTGCTTCCTGTGTCTTCTGAATTATGCAAGTGTTGTTCTCAACTGCAGTATTGCTAAACAACCACTTTTGATTCCTTTAGTTCCGTTCGTTTCACATGAAATTAGGTTTGCATTTGCTTTCTCCTCCTGAGTTACAAGTTTCAGATTACCCCACAGATTGATCTCATTATGTTTTTTGTAGTTGACATTACTGAATTTGTGTCGTTCTGGTGCTAGTTTAGTTCCAGGGTACATCTCTGTAATATTTTTTATCCAAAGGAATCAGTTGGAGAAACAGATGGAACGTCTGAAACTTGACCAATATCTGTTTGTAGTTGCATAATAGATTGAATTTATATCTGACTTGAAGGGGCACCGAGGCCACAGATGAATATTTCTCACGTACTCTGTTGTGCTAAGTTCAATGTGACTACCAGCAGTACATAAACTACACCAACAAAACAACAGGACTTAGTTCGTAATGACCGTTGGTTTGTGTGGCGGTTTCTATGTGAGTAAATTTCTAGATTTGTTTTGCAAATGAATCCATAAGCCGAGTGATACCGAGGGGACTTGCAATTGCTTTCTGCTACTGAATCATCAGGTTTGCTGCTTCCTGGTACTTTAGTGTCAAACGATTTTCTAGGTGATACAGCAAAATCTGTACCATTCTGGTCTAACTAGTTCCTCGGTTTATGCAAGTGAAGATTTTACCATGACAGATTGAAACTTTTAACCGTAACAACGAATATTTGATGCATGACTTGAATTGCCAAGAGAACCGATATCAAGGTAACAAAATAGGGGCACTGAGGCCACAAAAGAATATTTCGTCACTCTTTCTTGTGCTAACTACTACTTGCAAGGTGGATCAATAGTACAATAGCCACACCAACAAAGACAGCGGTAAGAGTAGTTCGTAAGGTGATAGTATCTCGTTCTCCAAGGTTTCGTCAACATCATCCCAGTCCCGGCGATGACACAACACTCGGGACCGAGCCTCCAAGGCAGTCTACCTCCGCAGGCCCTCCACGATGTAAGTAGCATACAGATCCCTGTGAAAAAACGCCAAAAAGGAAGCCAGGGTCAGCTTGGCACGACACAGACCATGTAGGACAGTAGGACAATCATGGTGAGGATTCAAGAAACACTCACATGGAATGCTGAATGGCTTCGTAAGCAGCAGTCGCGGGCAGAAAGTCGTTCACAGCAACCTCCTTATTCTCATTCTTCTTGTCTGGATGTCCCAGTTAAAGAAACGTTCGATCTAAGAGGAGGTATATACTATCAAACTTACATTGCCTTAACCCTAAATTGGTTTATGCGTGATCTAAGATCCATTTTCCAGCTATCAAAAAGCTACAAAATGAGCTATAAATGCACATAACTTTGTACTGGTAGTGCATCACATAGCTATGTACTGGTTTGAAATGCAGTAAAACCGAAGTAAGCAAACATTTCTTTTGTGGAATGCTTGCTACTCATATTGGAATGTAAGTGGATCAACAAGGATACAGTCCTCAAAAAACCGTCGGATTTCAGCCAAGCGATGAGGTGGGAGCTCCTTGATATCATTGAAATGCTTGTACTCAGGATCATCAGCACACACTGCAATGATCTTATCATCTGCTTCTCCCTGTTCCAAATAAATAACTGGAATCAGGATCTATGGCTTCTTTCGGTTGCAGGGTTCAGAGATGAAAGCAAACCTGGTCAATCATAGGCATGAGGCCAATGGCCTTTGCACGGAGAAAACAGCCTGGCACAACTGGCTCCTGTATCAACAAAAATAAACGTTTTAAACACTGACCAACAGAAGGGTACAAGTGACAAATGGAGAGATATGCAGACTGTTACTGTTCTTCAACCAACTAAAAGATTCAACAGTATGAAGTACAACCTTCTGTTCAAGTGTTCACAAAAAGGAACTAGTAAGAATTAGTAAAGACATACCTGCATTATAACTAGCACATCCATCGGATCACTGTCATCGCACAATGTGCGGGGAATGAATCCATAGTTGTGAGGGTACACAACCGAGGAATAAAGCACACGGTCAACCTGCACATGGAAAACCATAAGAACATTGGAGAAGGGAGATTCAAAATAAGAGGAAAAATGAATAGCCATGCTTTACCATTATCAGTCCAGTTTTCTTGTCAAGTTCATATTTAACCTTGCTGCCCCTGGGTATCTCAATGACCTGACATGAAATAACATCCGCTTTTTATTTTGTGGACCAGAATTCCTGAGCATGTGCAGGATAACTGACAAGAGACAAATAAAATCGAAAAGCTCGAAATGACAGAGGTGATTGTTAGATCATAAATTTTATAGGTGGGGTCCTTGCTTTTCAAGTAAAGGAAAGGAAAAGGGCAATGCTATTGACAAAAAAATATAGCATACATATGGAACAAACATAGAAGGGAGAAAAATCAGTGGTAGTATGTTAGGGTGGCCTTACACAGTTGAATATGGTTGGTGCATCAGGACCTGCACGAAATAGTATAAAATATAAGTTTCAAGAAGATGGAAACTAGTGAATCGACATCTTATCAGGATGAGATGTCAAATACCTATCTCAAGGTCATGCCAAGAATGCGCTGAACCAGGTCTCCTGGTCATGGATGACAGTGTTTTTTCATTCAGAACAGGAGCCTTAACAGGTGCGCTTGCCACCTTGACCTTGTTCACTGCTTCAATAGCGGGAGCCATCACAAACACCTGACAATAATTGCAAGTTTTCTTCTTTTAGAAAGATAAATTTAGAAGTTCCAGTTAAATCCATCCGAACAGAAGGTAATACCATCACAGAAGATGGAACAACGTGGACTGGAAAAACAATCGTCAAGAATCGAATAAAAACTAAGTATGAAGACATCATGTTAGGAGATCATCGCCACAGATGAGCAAAATAATCGTAAGAAATCATCGGCTGGGGGGGGGGGGGGGGGGGGGGGGGGGGGGGCTAGCCCCCTCACTTGTGCATAGCTCTGCCAATGTTATGTACATAGAAAATAAATACTAGACATGATTCAGTTTACAGCTGAGGACAATAGGCATTTGTGGGACATGACTTTCTTACTTTTAACCAGATTGGTGAATGAGTTGCAAAAAGGTTTACCAATGATTATAAACCCGTAGATGACTGAATTTGTCTTCATACAATTGACAGTGATTTTTAAAATAGAAATAGACTGATGTGTTCTTTTAGAAACCATTAATAAGTATGACAATGACTTAATTTGTTTTGTAGAAACTGTTAGTGACTGAGACTAGCTAGTCGTATGTTCGAAATCACTACTACTCCTAACAAGTAAGACTTGGTCAAGAAACAACACACCGTAGAAGCAGAAATCTGACTCTGATAGCGGTCTCGAGATACATGGAGGTAAGACGGTCTCGAGATGTTGGCAGTTCGGAAATGAGGGACCGTTGTTGGTAGTGGTTAATCTAGTCATGCAAAATTTGTTACCCTAATGGTTAACCTATTTAAGCATTTGCACAAACAAAATGGTTATTTAGGTTCGAAACCAAAACGTAAATGGTTAACCAAACCCCACCAAGAGACTACAGAGTCCCCATCCGGGGTGCAAGCTTCAACTGCCGGTGGCAGGATTTATGTAAAATCGAATGCTCTTACATACACACACCCACAAAAAAAAAAAAACGCGCGCATTTCGATTTGGCCAACCAGACCCGCTGGCCCAAATCGCCACGCAGCCCGGCACCGAAAGCAGAGGCGCTCACTCAATCTGCTGGACCAAACGGGGGGGGCAGACGAAATAAACGGCTGCTGTGCTCGATCCAAACAAACGGCAACATCAGACGGGAACCACAATGCCGGATCTACTTGCTTGCATGTTGCATCTCATCTCGACGACGCGGGTGGTACTACTAGGAAGCAACCAGCTCGCCTGCCTGCCAGGAGACGGAACAACGTGGACGGAGGAAGGAGGAGAGGAAGAGACGCACCTGGGATGGATCTGGAGTCGGAGCGGCGAGCGAACCCTAGGTTGCTTCGGGTAGGTTCCGGAGGAGGAAGGAAGGAGAGAGGTGGTGAGGTGAGGTGTTGGTTTCGTACTTCCCGCCGCTCCTGCTCCTGCTTTTCTCGCCATTTAAAGCCGCGCGACTTCAGAGACGGACGCTCTTAGCAAACCAACCCTCAGAGTTAATTCTAAACCCAAACGTGCCCCTCGTCCGGTCTACCGGCTAGTACAGCGTTGCCATTTCATGGTCTCAGCGAGGGTGTTTGTGCGAAGTAAACGGCATCCCTGAACGTGAAATGAGACCGGCTGAGACTGTGTCGGTCGGGGTGCAGCGCAGGGGATCTCTCGCGTGGAAGCGACGTCGCTAGCTGGACCTTTTCCGTTTTATAAAAAAATGATTATTTATCTTCGAAAAAGCTGTCCGTTGGCGCGTCGCGTGCTGGCCGGACTGTGTCGGTGTGAGGTGCAGTGCGGTGGGCGGTCCCGCTCGTCAGTTGGTTGCAGCGTCCGGCCGGCGAGGGCAGGCGTCGCCGCCGGCGTCGGTGGCTCGGTTCCTTCCTCGTCAATCATCATCACACAGTCGGTGCTGCAAGCGAACCTGAACCTACCAGCTCGATCGATTGCATACGTGCCAACCCCAACCGGAAAGCAACCACGGGTGGGCGGGACGTACCGATCCACGGCGTGCGTACACACACCGTATAATACTGGTACGAGTACTACAACTAATAACTACAGATGACGACAAAACAAACTAGTACTCCCTCCGTGTCAAAAAGTAAGACGTTTTAGCTACTTACCACACACATGTATCTAGACATGTTTTAGTGCAAGATTCATGTGAATCTTGCACTAAAACATGTCTAGATACATGTGTGTGGTAAGTAGCTAGAGAGTCTTACTTTTTGACACGGAGGGAGTAATAATTACAGAGAAAATACATTTAAAAGTTCTAGATTTTTTTTAAAAATTATGCATTTTTTGATGACAAGCGTGCAAAACCACTATGCGATTCTTTTTTATATTATATAGGCGACACGAAAATGAAAAAAAAAGAAAGTAAACTATACATTGTTCCCTATACTTAGATATGTATATTTGTCATTTTTATGTAGCTCAAAACATAAAGTATTGTGCATTGAGATTTTGCACGCTTGTAAGACGTATCATTGAGAACACGTATGATTTTTTCCAAAAACTTTAAATATATTTTTAATTTTTTAAATATAGTGAGATTGCGGGAGCTCGGTATAAGTAGCCGAGAACCTACGGAGAAACGTACCTACTATCTAGGATCCTGGACGTGCCAGTTGCCATGTGTGTACTTATCTTACTCTACGACTTTACGTGTCGTGTTCATGTAATCATGTCCCATACTCCCCGGTTTTGACTTTGACTTTGACTCTGACTCTGACTCTGACTCTGACTCTGACTCTGACTCGGACACACACACATTGTTCAGCGCCTGCTGCATAGCTCGCGCCGGAAGTCAGGTATACGAAGAATCCCGGTTCAGTGGGCTACTCGACGTACCCTCCACTAAACCAGCTGCACGCCTCGACGATGCACCGTTGACTTCCCAAAGCAGAGTACTACTACTCTACTGTCTTTTGCCATTGTCCAGGCGCGTCTTGTCCGGCGCCACACTCACTAGTCACTACCTTGTATGTGGTTGATCGATGAATATACGGAATGTTGGATGTGTCAAAAAAAAAAAAAGTCACTACCTTGTTGACTTCGTGTCTTGGGTATGCTTTTGTATACTTTCTCTTTCCTTTTGGTATCTATTACCAACTCTATTTTTTTTTGTCTCCACGGATTGGAAACGTCAACTCCAGTGTACGACGTCATGGGTGTATTTGGCTTGATCCCAGAACCACTACATCGAAAATCCTACTTGCCCATACTTTTGGTCAAGTCTTCCGCATGTTTTGACCAATGATAACCAAAAAAATTAACTCACATAATCTATCTCAACCAAACATACATCCTAGTACTGCACCATACAATATACATTTGAGAGACATGTAATATGAATTTCAGAACAAATAACAGATACTTTATGAGAAAATCAAAATAGGGCCTCTTTCCAACATAAGAGAATGTAAGGTGATATAATCCTAGAAAAACCTTATGGAAAAACATGTCGTTGTAAAAAAAACTAAGTAAAACTTGTCCTAATAAAAACCACGAAAGGTACTCTAGTAAATGCGAAGAGCAAAAGGGTATTAATTGTAGACACCGTTAGTGAGAACATCTTAATTATGTGATGATTAAAAAGAAAAGAGATGGGTCAATATATTCAGCAACGGAGCTTGAACTAAAGGGTGAAATCCAAAATATACAAGATTTGTCATTTTTGTGTAGATCAGAATATGAAGTATTTCATATCGGGATTTTACACATTTGTGGGATATATCATTGTCAATATGCAGGATTATTCAGATTTTTTTAAACTTATAAATATGATTTTTGATTCAAAAGAAAAAAAAAGATCACTGGAGCCCAGGAGTAAAAAATCTCTTCTCATAAAAGTCGGACTAAAGCGGAAAGTCATTTTGGCTCCCCAGTTTCAGTGATCTCGGTTTTTCAAAAATAAAAAATATATTTAAAAGTTTCACAAAAATCTGAAACAAATCATGCATGTTCTCAATGATATATCCTACAAATATGCAAAATCTTAATGCAAAATACCATACGATGTGAGCTACACGAAAATGATAAAAGTTGGAAATTTGAAACTACATATTTTTCGCTATATTCAGATATGTACATTTTTCATGTTTGTGTAGCTCAAACTGTAAAGTATTTTGCATTGAGATTTTACACACTTGTAGGATACTTTAGAAAATAGTTTTTGTTTTTTCAGGTTTTTTTGAAACTTTAAAATAGATTTTGATTTTTTGAAAAACCGAGATCACTCGAGCTCGGGAGCACAAAATCTCCACTCGGACTAAAGAAACTAAGAAAGTATCTAGTAGCACTGCTACACTGCTCTTGCGCTATGCTAGGTACTCTCCTGAGACGCTCAACCACTCTATCGGTTGACATGCCTTGCTTCAGAAATCCACGTCATGAATGTACAAACCAGTCATACATATATACTCATACCTTTGGCTCTCATATGTAAACTCATATTTTTGGATTCCATGCACACATATTTAGCTCCTTCAGTAGGCTCATCCATTTGATTTTTCTTTGTACACTCGAGCACTCAGCTTCTTCTTGCATGCACACCAAGATGCATTTGGCCCAAGCAAGCATATATATACTCCGAAGCTATATGTAGTGGTACAATTATATATTATGTATATGATGTTAAGTATGGGTGTCATCTGCTGGCACGCTTTATTCATACGGTAAATTGTTTTGTTAGGGCCCCCTTACTAATTTTCATCAATCTCAACAGCTGTAGCTGCTGACATCTTTGTTAGCTTGTCGATCCTAGAAAAGCTTGGCTAACCTCTCGTGTTCTCAGAACATCCCATTGTTCACTGTGTGAAGATTTCTCTTTTGTGTCATTTGACAAATTTACATGCAAAATGCTTACACGGCATATTGTAAATTTACACGTATCACTGACGGAAAAGCAACCCCATTCCCTATTTCCTCCGTGAGCCGGGTGGGAAAATAGATAAGAGCAGTATTGCAAAGATGCTTAAATCTGACATTTGGCAAATCAAAATATGTCTTTGCAGATTAAAACCTTGAAATCTATGCTAGTACAACATCGCCACCATCATCTACAGCTTGCAAGGGCTGCCGCCATTTCGCTTCGAAGTCCTCCAAGTACTCCCTGCTGTTGAGCTCTGTCAACCTGCAAAAGATGGTATTGAGGTTTCAATACAAGTTTAATGGTGCAACTACAGTAGAAGAAGAGCCTATAGCCTGCTAAAGCATATGCTTTATCACGTTTCTCGTTACCTGCTAATCGTACGATCTTTCGCAAATCCGAGTTCGTTGTCAACGCATAGATCAGGATCATCGCTCTTCCGTGAGCGTGAAGATCTAGGCGAACTTTTCCGTGCTTCAGCAACCGTCACTACATTCTCGAACAGTTCTATCGGTGCGGCTCGGCTGTGCATAATAGCCTCGCCTTGTTCTCATACATAACCTGAAAAACAATACTGCCGTTAGAGTCAAATTATTTGTTCTGCCAGTAATATATAGTGCAGTCGAAAGTTTCAGATCAAGTGGAAATTTATTCCAGTCATCTGCATTAAAAAAATAGTACATATTTATATAGTAAGATGTAAACTAGACTCATGAGAAAGCTCCTTAAGAGTACAAACATAACAAGGTGTGTTACTGCTAAGGAAAGCGGCCTGTTAAGTTCAAATCATCAAGGTGTCTAGTTCAAAATTAAAACGGAAGGATTTGGAAGCAGGAGACAAGGTAAGCTAATATATAAAGATGACAGGGTGAGGTTAGATGAAACATACATCAACCAATGTGACAAACCGGTATGCTGTTGTTCTGTTATGATAACCAAACTTAGGGACACCGTCAACTGCGAGGGTGTGAAACCGTTCTGCACATTAATATTTCCAAATCAGTTAGATCACATCAAGAGTAGCATTTTGCAATCCCTAACAGTAGAAACTGCACTGAACCAATATACTTACTAAATAGCCCAAAATAGTCTGCTGCACCTATAGGCCTGTCACAGAGATCTTCAAATGGAAATATGCACATCCATTTGCTCCTAGCGGAACCTGCATAGCCAAGGTTCAGTAATTACATAGTGTTTGAATGAAACAATAGTAGCCCCTCTGAATATGTAACTTCCAGGACCTGCAATTGTCGTCCCATAACGACTTCAACTGTTTGTGGAGTAGGTTCCTCATCTCCAATTAGAGATTGGAATTTCTCTTTAAGAACTGAACTGCATTGTTCTCCAACAAAATAGAAACCTTCTCCAGCCTGCTCATAAGTATCAGAGTAAGATGTCATAAAATGGAAAAACGAAAAAAATAAACACCAATTACTTGCAAAAGTAGCAACATACTGAACCCAGTTGACGATAGTCTACAGCAGAGCCAATGGGGTGCGCAATGCACCTGTCCTGCAACAATCCACAATATTAACATGAACATACTAGCAGACTAGACTTCAGACACGGATAAATCGACAAATAATGCAATACGTACTTTCAAGGTTTTAATAAAAGGTAAGAAAAGATCTCTCTGCAAGCCACCTTCATATAGCTGGTCTGGAGCACGATTTGAAGTCGAAACTAGAATCTGGCACAAAGAACCATGCAAAAAAGTCAAGGTAAGGTATTCTTGTGTGAATAACAAGGTTGTTTCAGTGCCATTAGGAAACAAATGCAGTGGTCACATACAACGCCTTTGCTGAACAAATGTCCGAACAGCCGATTCAATAACATAGCATCAGCAACATCCGTTACCTGCATGGTATGTTTCGGATATGTTAGGAAACAAGTATGATAACACATCATGGCATTAGTACAATATTATCAAAATAAGAATAAGGATACATACCATGAACTCATCAAGACATAATATTATGGCTTCATCTGAAATCTCGGCTGCTACCACATCAAGGGGATCTGAAACACCTTTATGCATCTGCATGTAGATGGATGTTTATGAGGAAATCAACTGAACAAGACTGAAGAAGCTGCACATCCTATAACCAAAAATAATACCTGCAGACGACTATGTACATTCAACATGAAATCATGAAAGTGAATACGCTTCTTCCTCCAATTAGCTGGCCTGCCAAGAAGTAATATCGTTAGGATAGCATCAGGTTATTGAAGTGAAATTTTATTACAAGGGAAGTAAATGCAAGTTCCAACTTATTGTCTAGTTACTACCACAAAGCCAAAGGACAAAAGGAAAATACGCCAGGGTTAGTTTTTCAGGCATCTTTTCATCAGAAAAAAAGATAAAATGGTTGTTGATTCTTAAAATAGTCACTGTATATTCCTAACTGTTGGAAGTTGGAACTCAAACAGTAAATGGAGCGAATAGATTGACAACTGTTTTGGGCACATCTCAAAGTAACCAAAAAGTAATAGATACACTATTTGACGGTTGCAAATACTCCATCTAACCATATAAACTGAATGATATGTTCTTAGAAAATGGTGGCATATAATCAAGGAAGGTTTGTATGTTAATTCAATAATGTCAAGCCTCACTGATTACCATTAACAATTCCTCAAGCCTAAGAAGTGCAGCTCACCGTGAATGATTTCAGGTCCTATTATTTAAATTAACTCCCCTCACAAGGTTCTGACAAAGCTTTTACTCAAGAAACCGCAAGGCTCTGGTTTGGTGAACAAAACCAATTTGGCCTCAATTAAACCAAAACAATCCAGCTTTCATTTTTGTTAACACGGCCTTTTAGGAACATACACAAGGACATATTTCGCGGTGTGTAATCATTTCTATAATGGGCAAAGCCCCACTGAATCCCATTAGTACTAATTACTCAAGGGCCCAAGAACTGGAACTCACAGTGAATGGTTTCCGACCAACTACATGTTTGGAAGGTATTTTGACAATTCTCCCAACCTTTTCTCATATGGTCCAGAGAACGTGCTTCTAGCATGATAGTTGCAGTTATTACAAAATGGAGAAGTAGAGAACATAAAAAGAACGAAGAGAATAACTGTGCGCTGTATTGGCAGTATGAACACATTCATATAACCATCTAATAAAATAACACAATATACTTCTGAACTAATAGACAATATGTCTTGTGACATGTTCAGTAGTATGTTTGTATGTGCACTATGAAATTCATAATATCGTCAACTTAAACCAGCACAAGGAAGTCCAAAAATGGTATAACTAATTCACTTACAGTTGTTCATAGAATAGGTCCATGAGCATCGTCTTCCCTGTACCGACCCCTCCATATAGATATAACCCCTTAACTGGTGAATGGGTAGAAGGCTGAGCCATGAGGCGAGACCATAGCCATCTTCTCCTATCAAACAGAAACCAGTAAGTTAGGATCACTGGATCAGTCCCTTGCTTACCACGTGAAATAAGTGTTTTCAAACTGCGCTACCTTCCAGATTTCTCAGATGACTGATATCTATCCAGCTGGCAGGCTTCTTCATTATCTACAAGATCCTCATAAAGCCTTTGTAATTGCTGAATCGTATCGACCTGCATCAATTGGTAAAATATAAGATAAATTCTAAATAAAGCATTCAAGGAAGTCATCCAAGAGAAAAATTGATCAGGACCACTTCAACAACCTGAAAGCTATCACCATCTACAAGATCCCCTGATGCGATTCTCTTCTGATATTCTACCATCGGACCACCTTGTGGAATATCTGGCTCAGTTTGGGAGAGTAATCAAGTTGATCAAATGCCCCCAACAGAAAATAAAAAGGCTCCATGCATAAAAATGTAAGAAGAATGAAACCTTTAATCGAATCAGCCGCTATAGTGGAGAACGTGTTCCTCAGTATCTCCACACCTGGACTCATAAATCTGCTAACTTCATCATAACGCCGTACTGTGCTCAGTGAACGGGATGTCGAACTACACAAGATCACAGCATTCTGCTGCCTGATCAATCTGTTTATTGATGCGTGTCCCTCTGCACGGTGCTGAGTGAGCCGCCGAAGCTGGCGCAGCGAGCGAACTACTGATCTCATCTTGTACTATCTAGGCAAACTCAACAGGCAAACTTGTGAAACCTACAATGACAGCAAAACAAGGATCCATTAGAAAACTGAAGGTAGCTTCTCCTGTGGTAAAATACTACTCAGTGACTATGTGTACCAACACCCAAAGCACAAGTGGGAAAACCTAAAAGGTGAACCGATTGGGAGGGATCATGTACTTTGGAATCTGGTGGCATTATTAGGAAAATGACTTCTAAAGGGTGGCCAATAATAAAGAGAAATGCAACTACTCCAAGCCGCTTTCGAACTCCACTGGACAAAAAAGAAAGCTTTCCATGTCAATGGTTTGTTATATCCAAATGAGATAAGAGAATCTTCAGACTTTTATCGTCAGCTGCTTTAAGTTCAACGAGTACTAAAAGAACCGGCAGAACAAGGAACCGGGATCAAATTGATCAGAGACACGACATCCACACCAATCAATTAGGTAACTGATGATAGCCTTAATAAGATGAAATATTTTGTCAGATTCCGGAACAAGGAGCTGAAGGATAGAAAGCTTCATGACGGTGGGATAACTGATAATAAATCTAGAAAATCCCGAGTCCAGGCATTTGGGAGCAACGAACAAATGAAGAATCGCCAAAGCAAGGATTTGTCGCACCTAGTAACAGGAAAGGAAAGATCCAATCTTCGGACCGCAGAGAAGTCGCCGTCCGTCCGTCCTCACCGGAGCGGGGACTCTATCACGCGGAAGAGAGGAAGGCCGGCCTGTCGCCGCGCGCTGCCGTAGCGGCTTACTCTCGGCCGGCGTCGGCGGTCCGCAGCTTCTTCCGGGCTCCGGCGGCGGCGACCTTCCCAATCCAATTGTGCAAGAAACGAAAACGTGAGAAAAAAGAGGCTCGCTGGCAGTAAAGGAGCGCAATGAATGAACCGAGACGGCGACGAGTATTACCCTCCGACTCCGAGAAAGAATCCAAAACCGAATCGAACTTGGAACCCGGAACGGCGACGGCGCGCTCGCTGCCGCCTCAGCCTCGCCGCCGCGAAACTGGACCGGCGTCGCCTCGCCGCATCGCCCGAGGAATCAAATTCCTGCCTGCCCCGCCTGAGGTCGAGGAGCCGGGTTCCGCGCGTCTCCGAGTCTCCGCCGGCGTCGAGGAGAAAAGAAAGAAGGAAAGAAACAGAGGCGAAAGGGATTGGGAACGGGAAGCGTGAGCTGGAATCAAGCGTGTTCGTTGGGATAAAAATATATCAGCAAGTAATCTCGTGCTGGACTCGTCCTCGTCACCGGTCCTCCTCCAGAGTTGGACGGTGTGCCACACTACTTGCTGCCTTGGGAGTGGAATAACGAAGTGCTAATCATCATCAAAAATAGAAAATAGGGAGGGATCGGAACGGAGAATCAACAACACACAGATGCTGCTAGGTACCTTCTTCGTGCTTGGAGGACGCCGGCGGAGAGTTGGAGGTGAGGGGGGAGGCGGATCGCGTGGGGTGGAACCGTGGAAGAAGGTAGGATGTGCTACAGCCAGTGCGCGAGCAAAAGAACCTACCCTGAAGGCCTGAACCGGGCAAACGAGATCCTCTGCAGTACTTCCCTCTGACTTTGGGTCACTGACGTGTGGGGCCCACCACATGCGGGACCCACCAATCTCAAGATATGTACTCCGTACACATCATCAGTTAGGTATATACTCCCAGTCCCAGCTATAAAATTGTGAATCGCATTTGTCAGCACACTCACGAGGGCACGAGGCCACGGCACTCACCACTATACTAGACACTAGTGCTCTATATAAACATCCCACGACCGGAAAGTCTTTTTTGGCTCCCAAGATCTGGTGCTCTATTTATTAAAAAAACAACAAACATATTTACAGTTTTTAAAAATTCAGAAAAGAAATTCTGGGTATAAGCGAGCAAAATCACAATGCAATTTTTTTATTATTATGGGCTACACAAACATGAAAAAATATTGTATATTTTGGAGATTTAGAAATGTGTATACTTTTTTTTGCGAAAAAGAACCTGACATTAAAAGAAACACCGAACAGTACAAAACATATCAACAAAAAACGAAATTACAACGAGATTCTTGAAATGCCCTTCGTTTTTAACCTCCAGACCGTGTAGACGGCGCGCCGCCGCCGCTCCTCCCAGAGCCGGCCTGACATTGTTGGTTGCGGACGGGAAGTCGTCGAACGGGTCAAGAAAACCACATCCGTCCCAGAGCCAAAGGAGAAGGATGAACCGCTGATGAAGCTCCATGACGATCCGGAGACCGTCAATGCTAGAAGAAGTCCTCGAGAACCACACTACTCCCACGAGTTTCTCGACGTCGCCGCCGAGATGGGGCTGAACCCGGGAGACATTATTGAAGAAGCGTCGCCGCCACCAACAAAACGCCGCCCCAGCAAACCTGGACAATAAACCAGAAAAACGGATCCCTCCCGCCGACGAGGGCCGAGATCCACCGCCCCTCCATGGCATGAAGGCCACAGAGGCGGGGCAGATCAGCGGCCGCCGACGGGAGGCGTGTATCAGATCCGATCACCCCTCTCCTCCTGGTAAGCCGAAGCGGTACGCCTACGCGAGTCGATCGGGTAGAAAACTGATTAGTGGATATGTTTGGGAAAAATGTGTATACTTAGATCTATACATTTATCATATTTATGTAGACCAGAATATGAAATATTGTCAACTAAGATTTTGCACGTTTGTGTGATATATCATAAACAACATGTAGAATTTTTTCGATGTTTTAAACTTATAAATAAGATTTTTTTATTTTAAAAATAAAGGGATCACTGTACCCCGGAGCAAAAAATCTCCACCTCCCCACTAGGAATGGCACCCGCAGGGTATGGGTAAGGGTGGAGCCACCCCATACCCTTACCCGTCGACCACGATCTTACCCGTCACCCTTACCCATACCCGTCAACGGGTACAACTTTTTCCCATACCCGTCACCCGACAGGGTAGGTGGGTACCCGCGTGTAAAAATACCCGCGTTTAAAAAACCTAAAATTGGGCAAAAAATAGTCGTAAAAACAACACATAACTCATGCAGAAGAGTTATATTTTATTGTTTTGCTATATCAAGAGTCGAGACTTGATCACGTGAATCAGATAGATTAGATATAATATTAGGAATAGCTAAATTATCGGTATAGTGAGGTAGTCACCGGATGGTGCGCCATCCGCGGAGGGTTAGCGAGCAATCCCTGCCTATATCTTTGAATTACGATTGTAGCCACATGCATAGACCCTACTCATATATCCGTGCGTGAAAGTTTAGACTCACTTGTCAAATATTATATGGGTACATGGGTACGCGGGTATGAGTTATACGATCCCATACCCGTACCCTCTCTACCCGATGGGTATGGTATTTTCCCATTTACATACCCATGGGTAATTTTTTATCCCATACCCTTACCCTAATAGGGTTTTTACCCGCAGGGTAAAAGGGTAATGGGTACCCATTGCCATCCCTACTCCCCACGATGCTCAATACAATTGATCAATATATCCACCACATCATATCATCTACGTATCATGTTATGAGAGTTTTTTCCTCAACCTAGGGTTTAGCCCCAGGCTTTGGGATATCAATCTCCGTCTGGGGTCATTCAACTCATAGATTAGGACTCGCCCTGTCGACCCTTCACACCGCTGTGTTATAGGTTGCTCAAATTTTATGTCGCCTGCCGCTTGTCCACTGTTTCTTCTTCTTTCACCGATCACAAATTGGATTGCGTCGCCCACCTCTGCTCTGAACACATCATTGACTCATCTCAGACAAGTCCTCTCAACGGCCGTGCCAACTGCCAAGGAAGAAGGTAGTATGTGCTACAGGCAGCCAGTGCGCGATCAAAAGTAAACTACCCTGAACCGGGGCCAAATCGAGGTATTTACACAAGTATATACTCCTAGTTATAAAATTGTGAACCACATTTTTCAGCACACCCACGAGGCCACGACACCCGCCACTATTCTACTAGTGCATAGTATGTCATGTCCGCTTTTTCATGTCACTTATCACCTCATCGCTACTTTGTCTTTATCTCTCCCCATGCGTGTTATACTCACTCCGTTCGAAAAAAGATGTCACAAAAATGAACTATAGATATACCATTTTTGTGACATCCTTTTCCGAACGGAGGGAGTACAATTTATATTACACTAGAAAGTACCCCGCGCGTTGCGGCGGCCATGTATGATGCATTTTAATAATTACCATTTTATGGATAATAAGTAATTTAGAGGACAACTGTTATTAATGTAGGATTCTTCGAATACATGCTGAATCGTTCATGTATTGCTTCTTCATATGTTGTAGACCACTGAGAAAAGCAACATGTCAAAATTTAACTTTAAAAAGATAGCTACTATTACACCAAAAAATGAGCACAGCGTACCAAATTCCTCAGCAATATGACATTAGGTCATCGCAGCCATATGACCATGCATCTAACCGGTGCATGCACACATATATTGCAACAGATGTACAGAAAAAACTGCTTCCTCGCCTTGCAGAAAATCTGAAAAAAAAGGACTGCAAAGACAAATTATAACCTGACTGGTGAGTATTCAGTACAACGCATAACTACTCTATCAAAAATACATAGAGCATTACTAATGAAATATGGTGGAAGCTTCATCTAACTGCAATTTTATTCCAAAGCACCGATGGAACATGGTGATCACTTTTCTTGTTTGACATGCCTTACACAACGAAAGTGGTCTTTTAGAGCAGTAAGCTATGGAGCAGGCTTGTAAAATATAATCGGACAAAAAACATTGAACTATATATTATAGTCAGGCAGAATCAATCATACCTGGCTAAGCTTTTTAGCAAATTAATAGATGCCATTACCACCAAGGATAGCACAAATTGTGCCTACAGATCTTGTTTAGAACAAATTGTGCCCGCAAATCATCGTATATATCAGAGGATAAGTACAATTGCCTGCACAATATTGGCCATACCACGCATGTATCAGCTCGCCTTGTTGGAAAATAGAAGAAACGTCTGTAAGAGATAAAAGAATATAGATGGAGAAGGCTGTGAAAAGACATTGCACGCACATACCGTCGTAGCATGCTTGGGCTAGGGATGCACCGCCTTACCTCATGCTTACCGCGAGGAAAACTTGTAGGTCTGACCGCGATCCACTTCCTTACCTCGTGTTTACTGCTAGGAAAGTCCACAACATCAGTGAATCTCATATTCCCATAGCAGTGATCCGATGGAGGGGGTGCTGGGGCGACGCATGAATCACACATGGTGGCATTCTTAGAGGAGCTTGTCATGGTGGTGCCGGCTTCCAAAAGCTCTCGCAGGAGGGACATGGCAGCGCTGGAACAATTCATATTGGGCATCTCGTCCATGCGCCGGATATATCCCATATGTGCGAGGGAGAGGAATGCGAGCAATAGTCGAGCAGTTTTCTATGAAAACGATGGGAAGGGACTGCGTCGTGAAGGGGATTTAAAATCCACGTACGATGCATGCTTCAGCTACTGCGGGGTGAATGGAAAATTTGTGGCCAAACAATTGCAATTAAGTGGAATTAATCATCCGACCCTACCATGAGTAGTGGACTGCCATTTCTTAGAGGAACGGGGTACGGGGCTGGTGATAGTTTCGGGCCAGGCTGAGGATGTGATGATGTAGACAAAGAATTGGACGGTGAGATGGTTAAAATCCTACGGTTGTGAATTTGTGATGATGTGGATAGGATGCGTGTGAAGATAGAAAATTCATAAATGATCATAGTGGGGTTTTGCTTTATAAGAGGTATAGATTGGTATAATGAGGGATTTATTTAATATTCATATGCGCATAATTTATAAACCGAACTGGAGGGAGTATCTATCTAAAGAGATAGTTGGGCCTCACAAAAAAAGATTGGGGAAGGAAAAGAGTGAATCTCGGAGTTATAAAATATGGGTTGTTTGATCGGCGTCTCCTTCAATTGTGATCGTTCGTTTCGAGCAATACAAATGAAAACCCTAGCAACCCAGGCATCAGAAAATTCATAATAGCTTTGCGGCTTCCCGCCCCTTGGCCATCCGCTCCGCCTTGTGGCGGAAGGAGGCCGCTGACAAAGACGTGTCGTGGCGAATGGCGAGCACAACCGCCACACGGAGAACGTCGCGTAAATCCACATCGAGAACGCCATCACATGCTACATGGCGAGATGATGGCGTGAGATAAGTGGTGAGGTCATCAGCGTCACGCAGACCCCCAACTCATGACACGATGCGGAAGCTGTGCAGAAGAGAGAGGTGCTCAAGGACTCCAAGACCAAATAGAAGTTTCTAAATAGGGGTACACTTCGGCTCATAACTGCAATCTTTTTTAAGTTGATTTATGAGTTATAGGTTTTGCTGAAAAGAGAGGATCGGGGCTGAAGAACTTCTGTTCGAGAACTCAAGAGTTGTCTCCAGCACCTTGTTCTAACAGTTTTAGAGACACCCAAGCAAAGGTCCTCTAAAAATAGTCGCGGTGTAATGTTATAGAATTTGTTTCTGTGCATATTCTTAACCCAAACAAACAAAAAAGCTCAGTATACACAGCGATCAACGAAACAGTCAGCACATATGTGTCACCAGTTCATTGGCGGAGGAACAAAGCTGCGTGTCCGGCCAACCACGTATCGGGTCAGTCTAGAATGCGCATGCATGGGTGGCACTGACGCATACAATTGCTTCTCGATTTATACTACTACAGTGTTTATCTCGAATCGAAAGCGATGCTGCTCATTTTTAGTGTATTAATTCTTTAGCCGACCAAGCCGTCAGAGCCGTTGAAATTGTGCCATGTTGCCAATCCCTTTTCAGTTACATGCTTACGATCGATATGCGATTGGCAGCGCCGAGTATGTTTTCCTGAATTGAAAAGAAAAGGTATGAGGTGTGTGTGTTTGGAGGGAGTACAAGTTATAATTTCCGGTATCTGTATCCACAGAGGCACACATCTATAGCATTATTATAAATTGATTGATTGATTCAAGACAATGATAGACAATACAGACGTGATCATGACAAAAATATGAAATAAATGCCTACGACTAATTCATCTTCTTCGACAACAACGTTTTCAATAAGGTAAAACGAATTCTGACAATGTCATTTCGTGCACTGTGAGACGGTGAGGCTAAATGTTTTCATGTTGAATGCCGGATCCAACCAATCTAGACTAGAACACCCACATAGAGACGAGAGAATATCTGGTGGAAACTAACTTTCAGTGGAAACCGGTGAAAATTACGAAAAAATCATGTTTAAAAGTTCTAAAAAATTCTTAACAAAATAGCATTCGTTGAGAAGGTAGAGTTCTGTAGACGTACAAATTTGCAAGTTAAAACTCAAAAAAATTTAGGAGCTATGAAAATGACAAAATCAGCAATCCTGTAGAGACGAGGTTTTAAAAAGACGTGTTTTTTCGATTTCTCAAAATTGTATTTCGGCATGTCATATATGCATATAATTAAGCAGTACTATTGAGTATTGACGACATATTTCTTATAATTCGGTAACAGTATTTACCCTGAGAGTGTTGTCTTGTGTACACAACTCGATTTCATTAGTTCTTGTAGTTCTGTAATTTTTACTTGGATGCTGTTATTTTCATAGAGATATCCTGACATCGTTTTCCATGTACAGGGCCTAAACTATGGGAATCGAAATCTTGGAAATATGCTATACCTCGACGCCAGTGAGCCGGCTGCTTCAGTCGAGTACCAAATAGACACAAATACCATGTATGTTTGTGGAAATAATTGTAACAAGTTTGATACGCTAAGACACTGATTTTGGTATGTTGGTCGACCGTGTACTTTTGCCCGATCTGTACTAGTGCAGGTCCGTTTCATCCTTTCATTAAATACATTTCCCCAATCGTCGCCTGTGCGGCCCACCTATCCGACCCCACCAGAAGAGCAAGAATCCCGTCAGTTTCGTACGCTACGGGTGGTTGGGGTCGTATTCGTCCGCCTGCTTTACCATCGTTATAGGAAGCGACTTGTGACATCAGCACAGCAAGAGAAACGTATGGCCAGATAGGAAAACAATACCCGGAGCAAACATGCTCGCGCTCACTTCAGGATTTTCGGTGTGTACTGGCGTTTTTTGTTATACGCACCAGTCTACAGTATGAACAATAACCAACATGCTGAAATCATCCATTTTTTAAAAAAAAATTCTCCAACAATGAACGTACAAACCTGCATGCCTCGAATTTCACGGAAATTGCGTAGCAATATGGAAGAACATCCCCTTGCGTCGCCCGCAGCGGGGTTGTTGTTGTGTTGTGTCATGTTTTCTCCCCCCTGTTGTTGTTCTAGCTTCGTTTCCTGTCCTTGTTTCTTTTTGTGTAACTTAGCCGGCATTTGCTCGGTTCCCTCTTAATGAAAATGGAGTAGCGCTTACCGCCTTCCGTAAAAAAAAAATGGAAGAACATGTATGCCTCGAATTTCACCAAAATTGCATATAACATCAAACCTATGTATTGAAGATGAAATGGAATTTCATACTAGGCCTGTCAGCTTTAAGTTTGCTTTTATCTACGTACTACGTACCAGGTAGCCAAAACAAAACGACCATTGAGAAAAGAAGCAAAAGAGCATTCCTATCCTGTACTCCTACTGTCCTACTAGTAAACTGTACTAGTATTCTTCTAGTATAACTTTGGACATGAAGAAAAATTAAGAAGATTCCTCTGAAGACAGGCACTCTGAAGTAGCTTGCGCATTCCCGAGAAGAATGTCTCGTCGGTCTCAGAGTAAAAATTGCTGCTAGCTCTGTCTGTGCCCCAATGTCGAACACTCACGAGCGCGACACCTGCCTGCCGGTGCACGCACGCGGGGTCTGGCTAGCTCTCGGGCTTGCCTCTGCTTCGGCTACCGGCACGCGCGCCCCGCGCCGGCCACCTTTTGAGGTTGCTGCCGATGATGTCCCTGTCGGTGGTCACCTGTACAGCGTGTCAGAATCTCGAGGAGTGTAGGCACTGGCAGTCCCGCCGTTGGCGCGGCGGCGGCAGGACGAGCATCTCCTCGGCCTCGATCACCGCTGCCGCGGCGACGACCCTCGGTGGCCTGCCTTGCCGGCAGCACGCCTTGGCGGTGGCCTTCAGACTGCCGCCATCGCCGTCGGGGTGGAGGTGGATGGAGAATAGGGAGTTGACGGGGCGGTGATCGGAGAAGCGCGACTCGCCGCGCTCGTACCACACCTGCTCCACCCCCTCGCCGCGCCACAGGATGCGGTCGCACCTGCTCGCAAATGCAATCCAATAATTAGAAGCCAGATTATGGCGCCGTGAAATGTACAGTTACTACATGCAGACTGCAGTGCATGCATAAAGCTAGCTAGCATTCCCTACGCGACAAGGACTGGTCACCATGGCTGCTCTAGCCTCCTTAGTTTAACTCTGACGCGATGTGTTTGATGAAATCTCTAGTTGGGCGATGGCGGGATGCCGTCATCTTAGATGCCGCGACTAGTCCGTTTACTAGCTTCGCGCGGTGGGCGCTGGCCCTAACCTCGCTTGTTTATTTACTTCCCCCTTGTTTCTGTAACGCTGAGTTCCTTGTAACTTATTCCTCTATCAATGAAATCGCAGCTCTCCCGCGGCTTTCTCAAAAAGTTTAACTCTGAGCTTGATTAGCTAAATGCAGAGCATTCGGTCCTTAACAAATTTCCAGACTTCCCTCTGATGCTCTGACTCCAACCATCGGTCGCTTGACAGATCGTGGCCGGCGCATGCAGGCAGCTACTCCATTTGTTTAAAATCTTTAACTTTGATGTCAAATTGTTTTTCCTTCGCTTGTTATGCGATTATGCATGCATCATGCATGTGAAGTAGTCCTATATAGATTATTATGCAAGCAAGTCAAAACAACAGCTCGTCAGTTAGCTAGCTCGAGCCGGGTCTAGGATTATCCAAGAATGCAATTAAACCCATGTGCCTAGCTCACATTATGCAGATGTAGGAGTAGTGTTCAGTAAGTGCTCATGTCGCATGATCCTCTGATCATGCAAGCATAATCCTTATTTAATCGAAGCATCAGTAGCAGTGCGGTGTGGTTAGTTAATTACCATGCCGGTGTGCGCTTCTTGTCCCGCGAGGACTTGGCGGAGGCCATGGCGTAGATGTCGGACTCGGCCAGGTACTTGTACGTCGGCGGGAACCTGATCTCGCCTTCCTCCCACCCGGCCAGCACGCGCCCGGCTCTCTGCTCCGCCCGGAGCTGTACAGTACCCACTCTATTAGCTCGCCCATTAAACAGTAAACACGGACACGTACTGTAATGAAATCAAGAATGCATCTGCTTCCAAATCCATAGTATTGCTTAACTACCTGATCTTTCTCCAGCAGCGCCTGCCAATCGTTCCGCTCCAGCAAGTCCTGCGTCTCGCAGCCGCCCGTTGTTGAGAGCCGGTAGTTCAGGTCGCCGAGCCATATGATCTTACTGCAGTTCACATAGGTTTACCTCGGCATCAGAGACAGAATTCTGTACAACAAAATTAAGAAGCAGATCCAACCACATGATGCGAATTAAAATTAATTTTCCTTACTCGTGCTCCAAGATGGTTTCCGGGGACGACGGTGGCACCGGCATTGAGAACTTGTTCGGCCGCGGGAACCTCGTCCGCTTGAGGATCTCGGCCACGTCGCAGTTCCGCCGCACCTCGTCGCCGTCCTTCTCACCGGAGGCCAGGTGCGTGCACACGAAGCACATGCTCGTCGACGCCGTCGTCGTGCTATCTTGAAGCGTCAGGCTGATCGAGATGGACCCCTATTACAGACCAACCATTGTTTCAGCAACAGTTCATTTGCATATAAACCTTGACGAAATGAGAATTATTTGACAGAAATTAATTATGTACCTTGTTTCCCATGTAGCCCATGATGCCCCTCCCAACACAGGAGACCCTGAGGCCTGTGACACGTGGCATGAGGTCGGCCCGGACCCACACACAGAGGAAGATACCGACCATTTGCTTGCTGGTAGCCAGGTGGTACCCATGCCTCGCCCTCTCACGTAGCATCATGGCGAACTCGCTCGCCTCCTCCTCACTACTCGACTCTGGGTTCGAGGTGGAAGGCTCACTATCCTCCTCCGGCTCTGATACCATGTCGTCCGTTGCAATCAGGTCCGAGAGGTCGACCTTGTTTTCTTGGACGCTCTCGAGGTTCACCTTCTTGGTGGCGTGATTTTGTTGAAATCCTTGTCTTGTTTCTAAAGAAGATGGGTTTAGGGAACGGCCGATGAGGTCGAGCCACTTGGAAGCGGGCCCCTTGTCCTCCGCCCCGAGAACATTCCCGGCGTTCAGTGGCACTATTTCCTGGAAGCTGAGACAATGGCAATTAACTAATTAAACTTGAGAATTACTCGTGTGTACACATCATTATGTCACCGTTTCACACAACAGCAGAACTTTTTTTATGCAGAACTAGGCAGTAAACAAACCATCAACATCTCCTCCTCCTCTAATTTGACTAGAGCTAGTAATTATCATTGTTTCTAAAGAGCTAATCATGACTAGGTGCAGAAGTCCAACACTGAAATCCATGGCCAATAGCTAACCTAGAGGTAAACTACTACAAACTCCTATGCAAGGTACACATCCTGTCATTTTTTTAACGAACGACCAGAGCCATTTCTATTAATTAATTAAGGAAGAGAAGTTAGCTGTTACAATTTGTTAGTAGAGTGATCTAAGAGAGGCTAGCTATTAGTCTGGCGGCATCCATTGGGCTCCTGCCAAGCCGGCTCGACGCCATTCTTTCAGGTCGTCGACAATTTGGTTACACACAAGCGTGTGTGTTGCGGCCTTGGCATTGAAGACCCTGTTGTTACGCTCCTTCCACAACCGCCACCAGGTCAAGATTACGATGGAGTTGACCTTGAGTGCCGCAGGCTTGTCAAGCAATCTTGTGATGCTGCACCACCAAGCTTCCAAGCTGAATTCGTCAGCCACAGGGGTAGGGAAATTCACACCAAGTCTGAGCAAGAGGGAGGTCCAGACAAGTCTCGCAAACGAGCATTGACCAAGCAGGTGCAGCGCGGTCTCATGATGTATGTGACACAAAGAGCAGATTGGATTATGGGCGATGTTCTTCTTCTGAAGCTGGTCCGCTGTTAGGCACCTGCCTTGGATTGCCAGATAGGCAAACATTTTGCACTTGGCCGGTACCTTCGTTCTCCAGATTAGCAAGGGGAAGTTTGAGAGGTGCATGGTCTGGAACTGGAATCGATACGCCGAGGCAGCAGAATACTGACCATTGGCAGTCCAGCGCCATTTGATGGTGTCAAGTTGGTTCGGAATCAGAGTGACACCCTGAAGGTTGCGCACAAGATTCAGGTAATCGGTAAGTACATGGAGATTGGGGTTGGGTTTTATGCATCTGATCCATTTGCTGTTCATCAGAGCTTCTCCAACCTTCAGACGAGAGCCAGAGCTGTGCTTGAAGAGTGCTGGGTACTGCGATTTCAGAGTAGAGCTGTGCAGCCAATGTGAGTGCCAAAACGATGTTGCCATGCCGTCACCGAGGCATATTTCCGTTGAGGCAATGAAGATGCTCGTTGTCACTTTGTCAGAGGGGATTGGGAGACCCGTCCAAGGCTTGTCCACTTGGCTGTATTGCTGCCATAGCCAGCGCATACGCAGAGCATGGCCGTGAAGTTGCAGATTGGGGATTCCAAGGCCGCCGAAGTCAGCCGGACGGCAAAGCGTGCTCCAACGTACCAGACACTTCCCAGCTGAAGTTTCACATTGCCCAGACCAAAGGAACGCGCGGCGAATCTTGTCTATGACTTTGTCAAGCCACTTGGGGTGCGCAATGGCCAACATCTGGAAGGTGGGGATGGCAGAGAGAACAACACGAACCAACAAGATTCTTCCGGCCAGGGTGATCCACCCAATCTTCCACCCGGAGAGCTTGGCGATCAGCTTGTCAATGATGTGCTGAAAGTCTGCGCGTTTGAGCCTGCTGTCAGAGAGAGTCATCCCGAGATATCTGCAAGGGAACGAGCTGAGAGGGCAGCTCAGCAAGTCAGAGAGGGGTTGGACATTGATCTCTTCGCATCTGATTGGGATGAGACTGCTTTTGGCAAAATTTGGCTTGAGTCCGGAAGCATCACCAAACAGCTTTAGAATTGCAGCCGCTGCTTCCATGTCTCTGTGAGTAGGTTTGAGGAAGATCATGACATCATCCGCATAGAGGGAGGTGCGGAATTTGATTTGTTGGTTGCCAATGTGGTTCAGGATTCCATCATCATGCGCCCGCGTCATCATCCTAGCCAGGCAGTCCATTACTAGCACGAACAGGAGAGGGGAGGTTGGGTCGCCTTGCCTAAGGCCTCTGCGGTGCTGAATTTTGGGGGACAGTTCCCCGTTCACCAAAATCTTTGTTGAACTGGTTAGCAGCAAGATTGATAGCCAATTGCACCACCGTCGTGGGAATCCTCTGAATGCCAGCAGTTCCAGCAAGAAGGGCCAGGAAACCGTGTCAAAAGCTTTAGAAATGTCCAACTTTAGCAGTGTTGCCGGGATCTTCTTTTGCTTAAGCGCCTTGGCCAAGCTTTGCACATAGACAAAGTTGTCATGGATGCTACGCCCCTTTATGAATGCATTTTGACAGGGCAAGACCAGGGATTGCATTAGCGGTTGAAGTCTTGAAGCAATGATTTTTGAGAATATCTTGCTGAAGCAGTGAATTAAGCTGATCGGTCGAAAGTCCTTGGGCTGGTTTGCACCGCTCAATTTCGGAATTAGGATCATGGTGGCAGAGTTAAGCTTGTCAAGGTTTTGACTATTGGCAGTTTCCATCTTTCTGATTGCCAGAAGCAGGTCAGGTTTCACCACCTCCCAACAAGAGCGAAAGAACTGGCCGGTGTAACCATCTGGCCCCGGAGCTTTCTCGGCATGCATCCCAAACACCGCAGACTTGAGCTCGTCTTCGGTGATCTCAGCGTCTAGATTGGCAAGGTTCAGGTTGATGTCATCATCAAATCCGAGGGCCGCGAAATTCAGAGTATGGAGTCTATCTTCAGAGGTACCAATGAGATTATTGAAATGCGTCCACAACGCTTCAATTTTCTCAGCTTGATCCGAGACCGTTTTGCCATTAAGCTGCAGAGGTGGGATGAAGTTCTTTCTCCTCCGTGCCGTGGCCTTGACATGGAAGAACCTGGTGTTGCAGTCGCCCTCTTTAAGCCAAAGGAAGCGCGATCGTTGCCGCCACATGCTGCGCTCGATTGTTGCAATGCCAAGACATTGGACTTTCAGAAATCTGCGGAAGGTGTGCTCATCAGGGGACAGCTGTCTAACATCAAGGGCACAATCCAATCTGAAAATGAGCTCGTTGATGATCTCAGAGCGAAGTTTCATGTCATTAGTCTTCTTTGCATTCCAGGACTTGAGAGCTCTTGCCGTGCGCAACAGCTTATTGTGAAAGCGGAGGAAAGCATCAGTCTCAGTGGACTCCACTGTCCAGGCGGTGGTGACAACATCTCTGAACCCCTCAAGATTTGGCCAATGGTTTTCGAACCGAAACTGCCTGTTATGAGTGAACTTGTGATCGGTTGCCAGCACAAGAGGGCAGTGGTCAGAAGCAGAACTAGAGATGCCTTGGAGCAAGCAGTTTGGGAAGGTGGAGTTCCAGGGTTCGTTGTACAGGACACGGTCGAGGCGGACCAAGACACTCCTTTGCTGCTCATTACACCATGTGTACCTCCGTCCATGCAAGTACATGTCCTTCAGCTTAGCAGCGTTGAGGAAGCGTCGGAAAGCGTTCATGAGCCCACGGTTGACATTGTTGTTGTTTTTATCAGACATTTGAAGAATCAGGTTAAAGTCCCCCATCAGAACAAGCGGGCCATTGGCTGCATCAGCGACAGCCTTGAGATCGTTGAGGAAGAGCAACTTTTCAGCAGAGTCTTGCGGTCCATAAACATTGACCAAGGTCCAGCTTTCGCCGGTGATCTTGCTTGTGCAATGAGCAGAGATAAAGGATCGAGAACAGGTAGAGTTGGTGATCGACAGGATATCCGGGTTCCAAGCAAGCAGCAGTCCTCCGCTAGCACCAACTGAAGGTGAGAAGACGAACTGAGAGCAATTAGGTCCACAGGTATCGAGAACTAGCTGAGCGGTGAACATGGTGATTTTGCACTCTTGCAGGCAGACAACAGAGGCAGAATGATCCAGAACAAACTTGCGGACGGCTAATCTGCGCGCCGGGGAGTTAAGCCCCCTGGGATTCCAAATTAGAAAGGTACACTGATCCATTGGAAGGTTACTACTAGGGGAACAGCAGAGCAGACACAAATCAAGCTGCCGCAGCGACGCTGGTCCTCGCAACAGCCGAGAGGGCCAGGTCCGTCAGCGCCTTGATCTGCTCCGCAGTGAGAGGACCGGTAAAGTAGGCAGTGTAGCGTGCCAGCAGCTTGCCAGGGTCAACAGCCGGCTCCTCGAATTCTTCTCCGAGGCGGCGACAGACGGCGCGCTGCGCCTGCGTGAGCACCGTGCCCTCTGATGGCTTCAGGGCGAGACGCGCGCTTCGCCGCACAGGTTCAGTCTGCGTCTTGTTTTGCTTCTGCTTCCTCGGCCGGCGTGGCGGCCCAACCGGCTTGAAAGGTGGGCCACGCAGCAGGCCAGGCGAAATGCTAGAGGAGATAGCCGTCATGAAGAGGCCCAGCCCAGGGTCAGCGGCCGAGCCTGGCGGGCTCGCCAGCGTGGGCGCCACCTCAGCGGCCCTAGTCACGGGCGTGCGCGCTGTAGGGGTGCACGACACCGTCTCGGTCAGCGCCTGAGGCGGCGCGTCAACAGCAGCAGCAACCTGGTCCACTGCACGCCCAAAGAGGGAAGCGTGCAGCTGACCAGGATCGTCGGCGACAGACTCGAGGAGCCCGACCGGGAAAGTCTCGGACGAGGCGACATCATGGACTGGAGAAAGCGTGTTGGTGTTGAGCTCCGGTTGGTGCAGCAACGTTGTAGCGTCTGGAGCGACAGGAGTGGCGAGGAAGCTCGTGAGTCCTGTTGGCGAGGCAGGGCACGCCCCACCGACAGCAGCAACATCTTGTGCCACGGACGCATCATGCAGCGCCGCGTTGGGAACGCCGTTAGCCACCCTTGGCGCCGTCAGCACCGATCCCAACGGCGCCCGGCCTTCCGTTAGGGCACAGTCGGCAGCGGCGTCAGTGTCCTCGGCGACGGCGCAAGGCGGGCAGGAGGAACTGCGGCGGCGGCCACAGCGGGAGCGCGAGGAGGTGGGGTCCAGCCTACGGAAGACACTGTCTTGGGCGCCCTGCGTGGAGCGGAAGATGGCCTCCTCGCCATCAATGCGCCAGTGGAAGCGGCGCCGCGGAGGATGACCATCACCGCCGTCCAACGGCCCCGCGCCAAAGGGAGAGGAAGGGTGGCCCAGCAGGTTGACGGTCGCCGCATCGTCAGGGATCTGGGGTAGTTCCCGCAGGATAGCGCTTGTGATCTTGGCCGGCCAGATGTTGGGGTCGGAGCCGGCCACGATCACGGTGACCGTAGTGGACAGTAGCATCTGCTCGTCCGCGATCATCTCGGCAGTGGTCTCGACGGTGCATTGCGTGCGCTCCACCCTCCTCACGGCCGCCCCGAGCGCGTAGAGGCAAGGAAGAGGCAGCACGGACGAATCCACCCTGGACTCTATGGGAAGCAAGATCGGTGGTGGCAGCGGCGGTGAAGTTGGCGGCGGAGGTGGCGATGCGGGGGAAAGACCAGCCTGGACTGAATCCCAGCTGCTGCGTCAGGAGCCGACGGCGGCGGCGCAGGGGTAGGGGGGGTGGCCGCTTGAAGTGAGGGGCTTGGCGTCACGGCGTCGGCGTAGGTGAGCGGAAACGCAACCCGCGCGTGCGCAGAGAGACGAGAGGAAGCCGGAGGCTTTTGCTTGAGCAGCGGTGAGCGAGCGCTAGGCGGTGGCGGGCGACGGGTGTTGGTGGGTGGGAGGAAGGATTTTTGTGGCAGCTCACTAGCGCGGCAGTCCTTGATCGTATGGCCTGCTATGTAGCAATGGTGACAGCGGATGGGGTTGGAGCACTGGGATCGGAAATGGAAAGGAGATAGGCACCGGAAGCATCTCCCTTCGAGGTCCAATTTATGGAGGCTCGCAGGAGCGCCATTGAAAACAAGGGAAAAGCCAGGTCGGGGAGCAGCAAATGCTTTGCGTCCCTTCTTCCGCTGCTGCCCCGGATTCGCGGCGGCATGGCGGGCAGCCTGCTTCTGCTTTTTGGAGCGCACCAGCTCCCAACGGTTCTCTCCAGCATCTCCGGGATGGGAAGCGTCGGCCGGCTGGGACGCCGCCAAGTCACGTCCGAGCACGGGGGCTGCGTCGACGGGAGCAGGCGTGGCCTGGACGTAGGAATCCAGCCAGGAGCCAGAAGAGGAGCAGGAACCTGCCGAAAGGTTCACGCGGTCCGGCGTGCCCAAGAAACTGGCCGGCGGCGGGGTGGACAGGTGGGTGGGGGAGTTGGTGGCCATGGGGGCCTTGGGGGGCTACCGGTGCCGGAGCGGCGGCCGGAAGGAGGCTGTGGGCGCCGGCGCCGCGGCGGCGACGGCGAGGGCTGGAGGTGGGAGCGCTAACGACTTGTAGTTCGAATACACATCCTGTCATGATTCTTGCACTACTCCCTGCACTGAAATCCACACCAGTTCACCCCTACCAAAATTCCTACAAGTGAGTGAAGCGGAGCGTTCCATGATCTGCATGAGTGCAACCACTGGAAGCAGAGGTGGATGGATGTACATACCCGAGGACGTAGATGTGAGGAGAGGAGGAAGAGGCATGTTGGTCGAGGAGCCAGTCGGAGAGGTCCAGCCCTTGGTGCGGCGCTCTGCCACCCACGTTCCACGTCCCGACCAGTACCCTGTAGCAATTAGGCGCACATAAAAATATAAATACGGCTACCACCATGGAATATAATCCATCATTTCAACTCCAATACTCATTCGTCTGAATATGCATGGTCTCTGAAAACATTCTCGTAGTAGCATAACATTTGTTCTGTAAAGAAACGTAGAATATGATGCAATACCATGCTCAGTTTTTCAGGCACAGCCTATTGTTTTGAGTAAATGGCACTGGCGGTCACACAACTCGTCCGCTATGTGCACTTAAGTTACACAACTGGAGAACGTGATTTTTTGGTCACACAACTAGATTTTTGGTGCACGCAGGTCACAAACCCCACATGTCAGTCCGTTTTCCGTTGCGGGAGTGCTGACGTGGACACGTAATTTTGCAGAAAACCTCCTGTATTTTTAGACATTTCGCAAAAAAAAACCCTGTTATTGGACCTGAATTTGGGTTTTTTGCTAAATGTCCAAAAATACAGGGGGTTTCTGCAAAATTACGTGTCCACGTCAGCACTCTTGCAACGGAAAACGGACTGACATGTGGGGTTTGTGACCTGCGTGCACCAAAAGTCCAGTTGTGTGACCAAAAAATCACGTTCTCCAGTTGTGTGACTTAAGTGCACATAGCGGACGAGTTGTGTGACCGCCAGAACAGAGTAAATGGCATTATATGATTAAGAAACTTGGGCCTAGAATTCCGGATTGCATCAATCAAGGTGCCTGTGACGGGGTGTGAGTCACTGACCTGAGCTCCTTGGGAGGCTGCCACGAAGAGCTGGGTCCATACCGTGGGGAAGGCCTCAGATTCTCCACCAACCACCCCGCACCTATAGAATAGACATGACGAAAAACCAAGCAAAAGAAGTCAGATCTAGTGATATGTTCTCAACTCCATGACAAAAACCAAGCAAGAAAGAAAGACTTTCAACTGTTCAATCTCGTGTGGTGAAAACTGAAAACAGTGGCTGCTGCTCTGCTATGTCTCTTCTGATGGCCTTTGGGGACAGAAAGGTTTGGCGCTGTTGTTCTTGTTGCCGCTAGCAGCTGCTGCAAGTAATAGTAAAAGTTTTGCAACGTGGGTACGTACCTGACAAATCTCGCCTCGTGACACGGCTGCCGTCTTTGTCCGAGCAGCTCTTCCGCCTCATACTCTGCTGCCGCTGTTCTTTGCCGAAGCTGTCGTCTGAACGACAAAAATAAATTCATGAGATTACTGTTCTGTAATTAGCCAGAACAGAGGATTTTCTTTTCATGGCGAGAAGGAGTATTGGTGTTTATTGATCATGGTTACTTACTGGTGCTGTCAGAATGGAAGGACTCTGCGTTGCTCTTAAGGTTGAGCCATCTCTGCACCGCCGTCTTCGTCCTCCTCGGCCAAGACGATGACTGCGCAAACAAACGAGAAATCTCAGCAAATTTATCGTGAAAATATCTTATTTCTGCAACAAGAAAAGGAACTTAAAGGGAACTGATGCTAGCACCAGACTAGAATCAAACCTTTGGGATTATTGCATTGTCTGTCATCCTCATGCTCTCCCTGTCCACCTCCTTGCTGCTCTCTCTGCGTCGTCAGACATGAAAGATGATGAGCGGAGGATGTGGGAACAGCTCTAATGGCTGGCTGGGCCTTAACGTACGTTGCAAAAGTGCTAAATATCAAGTAGCACTATTTAATCTATATCAAATGTAGCCATGTAGGGGAAGGAGGGAGGGAGGTACTGATAAACTAATCCAGCTTAACAGCTGCTCAGCTGGAGCCGGAGGACAGGAAGAGTAAAGTAGACTAGACTCAAGCGTAACAGAGGAGAAAGAATAAAGCAAACCAAGTGGAGGGGCGGTGCCAATCTGGTAGTACTAAATTGCTAATTAACTAACTAACTAACTAACTAACTAACTGAGGTCTACTTAGAATTCAATCCTGCATGAATGAATGCACCGAGAATAGAAGTACGGCACTAAGCAATCTACCGTTCTACTTAAGTACCCTTCATTATCCATTGATCCCAAAATCCAACTTGTAGAAGCAAAAATGGAAGAAATCGCCCCCTTCTTTTTTATCTGTCCGCCCCTCTGCAATTTGCGCAGCCCTGAATTCCTGAGAGTATCCAATGGCCATGACAGTGGAGTAGAAGAACATACGAAGGATTCGGTGAAGAACTGCACATGCTAACTGCTAATCGCTCATGGATGCAGAGTATGCAAGAATTAGAGGGGATCAATCAGATAGATAGTTTACCTTCGATGAGCAATCTGCAGCGACCGCGGAAGGGAATGGAGTCTATGAGAGAGAGAGAGAGAGGTGGGCGATTCGCTGCTGAATTTTAATAACGGAACGGCCGGGACGACTGAGGAGGAAGAAGAGAGGAGGTGGTGGGAAGGGAACCGTGGGAGTGGGGGTGCTGCCTGCTGTCTTTATACTGGCGTGTGCACTGCCGTGTGGGGCCGGGTTGGAACGTTGGTCACAGTGTCTGCCAGTTTTGTTTTTGGGCCCTACATGAACTTCAGTTAAATCCAGACTGGCTCAAATTTTGGCATCTCTGAATTTTGGCTAAGCTTCTCCTCAAGGCCACACTCTCTTGACCACCATGCCGGTGATGAGATCTCGATTTCTCCCGACGCTCCTTTGTCCGTCAATATTAGTCGGCGGTGGCAGCAATATTGCCATAGGGAGAGGTAATGTATGGCTTTGTCCTCTCATTCCATCTCCGAGATTGTTTTATTTGTTGATTATGTACGTAGTACAACATTATTTTGGATACTTTCTCTTTTTTCCAGTTACTTCATCATATGTACTTCTTTGAACCTAAGCAAACAATTATCTCATGAATAATAATCATGTCCATACAACAAACCAAATAATGTTGTAGTTTTCCTGTACACGTTCCGACTTTGGATCATTTCGTCCTAAAATTTCATTTCCCCACCCCCTCCCCGCCCACCTCCTCCTTGCCTCGACGGGCCACCACCACCACAAGCCACCTAAGCAGGTTCACCTCCCTCGTCTCCAACTTGTTGCCACTCTCTAGATGTTTGTGAAAATGTCTCTATGAAAAATAGCAACAATGATTCATTTTGTATGTTTAGTGCAATTTTCGTTGATTTATTTCCGTTTGGGGTGGATTTTTGTGGTATGGGCCATCGAGATCGGGCTGAATTTTGCTATGTATATGTTTTGTGATGCATACGATGTGATTCATACAATTTGTACTGGCCATCGAGCCAAGGCAACCTTGAATTGATCGCGAAATCTTTCCCACTGCTTTTATTTTTTCAATGAATGTATATAAATTGCCAATGTTTGGCGAAACGTTGATGCATTTCGTTAAATTTCTCGCAGTATGTCCCTTTTTTTGTGCTAAGGTCATGATGATTTTTAGTAATTATATAGATTTTATAGATATTTAGCTTCTCTTCAAGCGTGTTGCTCTAGTCATATTTAGCTTTTCGCTTGAAGAATGCACTCTTCACAGCTAGTACTCATCCGTATATTGAAACATATTCATCTCAGAGCACACTTGTCCTTTTCAATGTACTTGCCATCTATCTCTGCGCTTAACTCTGAGTACCACTTCAAGTTGTGTGCTTCCTCTATGAATATTCTATCTACTTGAAGTCTACTTAATTAATTGGGTCAAATAAGCCACAAATTTCGTAAACTCCTATTCACCCCCTCTAGTCATCATATCGATCCTTCACTTACACTGCTTCTGGTAATACTACTCTAATCGCCATTCTTTATTGACTAAAAAACAGAAAAGATAGACCCAAAATCAAAGGGAACCCTAAGCGGTCTCGCTATCATATACCATTGGAAACAACATCTGTTAGTTGGGACCTTTTTTACATGACAAAAGGGAAAATAGAAAAATGATGAAATAAGAAAAATAAATATTAGCAAATTGGCACAAAAGTCGGAAACCCCTTCTCACCGCTTGCGTCTCACGCTCTCATCGCCCCGCAAGAAAAAGTTTCATCGGCATCGTGCCCTAGCCTCCATATGGATCAAAAACGTTAGTCTCAGGGTACATCAGCATGCAATCTGATCATTGTATCTTTTTGTAATCTCAATCTGATAGTTGTATCTCGTCGTTCTCACAAGGAAAGTTTTGCAGTGATGGTGGATACATTGTCAGCCTGCACCAACTGCAGCACTACATGATGCACCTCACACCATCTTAGTGAGTTTTTCTTCGGCCTCCCGCCAGCGCACGCAGAGCCGGTCTAGACGAAGTTTGGAACTGAGGGGAACTGATCTTTATATAATTTATATTGAAATTTCATACTTAATATTAACACGCTATACTATTAACGAGTATGATGTTCTATTTCTTATTGGCATTCTTAACCACTTACAAATTTGCAAGTGTAAGTTGTAACATTTTTAATGTAGTCGTAACATATTGTTAAAAATACATTTGCATCATATTAAACCTATATTTTGTAGCATAGTTTTGTTTCTCAATTGATTTGGGACAACTGCATAAACTATGTAGTGTATAAATTTTATGGTAAAATTATCTAATGATATCATATCCCCGAGCCTACATCTTCATAGAAACATAGTGTCCCATATGTCATATGTACATGTCCCCCTCCTCAAATATTCATGAAGAATATAAACATTTCACCCTAATGTACAAAAAAGTGTCATATGAAGTATAGAGTTATGAGATATTTGTTATCATCCAATTAACCATGTTACAACTACTTCAGTAGGTTGTATCTAAGTTGTCCAATAGTAGGTGATAAAATATATAAGTTTGGTTTCATTCCACCTTCTAGCTTGTGTAAATCATATGATTTGTGCACATTTGACATCAACGCATCATCATATGTCGTGGCTGAAAAAATTACTAATTGTTAGCACTTTTTTCGAGAGTACTTGGCAACGCACCATCCACCCTTGAACGCTAAGAAGGAAACGACAAGCATATGGCGGGACTTGGTCGATCCTGAGAAATACGTCGTCTTGGACTCACAGGCGAATGCGTACATTGCGCCCCGAGGCTCCACCTTGGACAACGACGAGCACCGGAGGAGCGGCACATGACCTCCAAGCCATGTCTCCAACCGCCATGCTCTCAACAGAGGAACAACGTCGAGGACGCCACCATCACTCGCTGAAGATGCCCTTTTAGGAAAAGAACTATCATGCTGCATATTTTGTCCATAAAAGGGTAGGCCACCATTTTGTGAAATATTTATGTTTATTTTATTGTCAAGGAAATAACTCGAGTTAACACGGTAGACCACTCTCGTACTGTCTTTTCGCTTACAAAAAAAATATCATTCTCTTAAACCACCATTTCCGTAGAAAACAAAGTGGCCCACACAGGTAATAGCCAGATATACTGTCTACTTAATTTTATTTTATTTTTACATAAGAAACCTAAAGATTTCACCTACAATAAAAATAAAGATTCACACGAAAGTGTCGTGTTACAAGATATTTGCCACTGGGCGGAGCCGACAACTCGGAACCACTGAGCTCTTGCCTCTTGACACCGAACTAAAAAGAACTCATTGGTTAATTTATTTGTTATTATTATCTAGGACTACTGAGGTGAAGGTCGGCGGTGCGCCTTGCTTGGTTGACTCGCTTTTGCCTACGCTTTTCTGAGCTGACGACGCCGCGGTGCTTTTGGGTTTCTGGCACCAGCTGAGAGAGGGGGCCCTACGTACAGCAGTTGCTCCGCTAGCTCAAGGAGTACGCATGCACTGCCGGACGGGCCCCACTCTGTACATGCAATCGTAGGCGTGCAGCGTTGACCGGTCAACAGTTCACCGCGTTACATGCACGCTGACTGCTGGACCTGCTGGTGCTGGCTCAACTCTAGTGGCAAATTTCGAACGTGATTGTATTCGTAGGCTACTAAGCTGTAACCAGCAGTATAGTTACAGCAAACAAAAAACTCCGGCATCCTCCGTGTACTACTGATGCGGAGTCCGGGGGAATTATCCTCTATTCTACTCCATCAGTTTCACAATGTAAAACGTTTTTGCAAGCTAACATTGTGAAACCGAGGTAGTCTTATTTTAAAAGAAATATTTTGGCTTCAGAACTCCAGTGATCCCACGATTTTATAAAATTTAAAAATATATGTAAAAGTTTTAAAGAATCTAATTTGTTTCGCATGTTGTCAACGATTCTATAAGCTTGCAAAATCACAGTGCGATTTTTTTTAGATTATGGGCTTCACAAAAATGGTAAAAGTTAGAGATTTGAAACTATACATTATTCACTACACTCAGATCTGTACATTTATTATTTTTTGTGTAACTCAAAACAATAAAAAATTGCATTGAGATTTTGCACGTTTGTAGTACTATATATCATGGAGAACATGCATTTTTTTCCAGATTTTTTTGAAACTTTAAATATAACCTTTTATTATTAAAAAATAGTGAGATCATTGGAATGGGAGCACGAAATTTCCACTCTATTTTCTACCAGTGTAGGTGCAATATAGGAGTGGTGGCGTAGAGATCAGGGGAGTTCTCCTTTCTAGAACTATCTGGAGAACAATAGAGAAGTTTGCAATATATACATGACGACGATCGAGTCGACGACCAAGAGTCCCAATGATTAGGCATGGCGGAGACACTGAAATTGGCGCATAGAATTACATACATGTGTTGCAACATGAGTACCAGGAGCAGGAAAAAACACAATCCGACGTGGCATGTACACGAGAGGGAAGGAGTATACCTTGCAGTTGAGCGAAACAGAGCAACCAACTTTAGCTCTCTAGCTAGCAATCGTTTGCCGACAGGTAATGGTCTTGGGCCTTGGCTGCATAAGTAAATACGATCGCCAGTGTGTGTGAGGTCACTCGGTGCGGCACTAGCTAGTAGCAGCGACGTTCCTGGCCGATATGTTAACCGTGCCTCTCACATGGCCGTCCCGTGATACAATAGCAATATACACGCTGTCATTTTGTGAACTACTATAATCTTACATAAGCGTATACATACATACACTCTGCTGCCCCTTTCGGCATTAATTTTAACTATAACCTTGTTATAGATAAGGTATTGGCGTACATAGCATAAATATATACTTGCCGCCTCTTTCTGTAATACGGCGCAGGATACGGGTCGATCAGAAGTGACGTCCGTGTTACTATAGTCAAAGCAGCTCGCAGCTGGGTCAGAGTGCGTTAAACTTTGATGTCTCTTTCCGATCGATCGAGTAAGAAAGTCGATATCTTTGCTAATTTTTTGGGACGCTTTCGTCCGAGTCACTTTTACAGCACTTTTACATTACTTAACTGGCGCGCACACTCATCGTGCATGCATGGAAGCTACTCCTACTAGCTAGGGTCAACGATAACACCGTCAACCACAACAGTGATTATATATTTCCTACAAGCGCCGACGTAGCCCATTAATTACACTCACCCACTTACACAGCGCGCACTTTACTGGATCACGGGGGTCGTACCGTTTCAAGATCGACGAGGTCACCATATATCACTTAGATGTCCCCGAAAACAGCCCGGCGTGTTTGTTTCTTTAAAATTCGAAATTGACATTTTAAGTTTCCAAAAATCAAAAAATAATAATCCTGGTTGTAGATATTGTCAAGATTTATAATTGTGTAAATTTTCAACTCCAAATTCGTTACATTCAAGCTGCAAAAAAAAAAGGATAAATGTGTGGATCCGGGTGGTGAACAATACAGTTTCAAAAATTTGAAATTTCCCCGGATTTATCTTTTTTGTACAGCCGATAATACAACGAATTTTAAGGCAAAATTTTGCATGTAGATCTCGATATTATCTACATCGTGATTTGTTTCGCGATTTTGAAAACTAAAAAATGTCATTTCCGATTTTTTATAAAAAGGCTCCATTTAGCCCGAGTTCCAAAAGTCCACTCTCCCAGGCTCCCTCCAAAACATTATCAATCATATACGCTAGCTCATGCATGCATGCATGATGCGTATAAATCTGATCAAGTGCGCTCGATCTCCGTTAGTTAACATATCCCTGCTTCAATTCGTTCGTGCACGGAACTGCGTCTAATCAACTAACCAACACTAACAACCTACTAATTTATGCCGGCCTCTTCTAAATGTACTGCAACAGTCGTGGCACGTGCAGGTTGATGCCTAGCTATGGGTCAATAACACAGCTTACACGCCATATTTCAGTAATCCCTATGGTCCTGTAAAAAATGTTGATTTGAGCAAGGAAATGATGATAAGAGTCAAATTAGCTTTATTCGCAAATAAACTTTTAATATTTTTTACTACCCATATATTCACTGGATTTTTTTGATACTTGAGATATACTGACTCAAAAAGTGCGCTATCATAATTTTTATTTATTTATGAACATTTGGAGTAAATACCGCGCAACTGTCAATTAGTACCTTCTTCTAGTTAATTTGTGTCCTAAATGATAGGGATTAACTACTGTGCACCTGTCAACCTCAAATGCACAGGCAGTTTGTGTTAATTCCATCTATAATTTGCAAAAAGATGTTCCATTGTTCCAAGCAGAAGCAAGTCCTGAACGTACACTTCCCACTCCACATTCGCTTAATTAACAACTGATCAGATGGGCAGTACAATGTACCATTCATGGCGTGCCGTTTCGCTGTCAGTAGGCCGACCACGCATGGATCTTACCATCTTTCCTTAACTAATCCACCTTATCACCAAAAGATGAGATAGAAAATAACAAGCAGATCAAATGTGCACATGAACGTAAACATCAGGCCAAGAAAACAGACAATCAACCCATGATGACCAATCCCCTTTAATCTGCTCGATGATTCGCTGCAGATCAAGATAAAAGATCTGCTCGTAACACGTGCCAGGCGCCGCGCTAATCGGACGAATTAGGCATGTAATCAATGAGCTAATGAAGCACTAACTAAATCACTTAGCTATAGCTCCTATTTGCTGGTGAGGGGTCATGCACATAGGTACACATGCTAATTACTTTCAATCAGTAGGTTCTTGTTAGTTTGCGGACTGCTAAACTACTTTGTTGATCTGATGATAGCTATTAATATCATCATGTGTGCCCTAGCTAATGACAGGATTAATGTGGGCAAATGCATATGTGCACCTGTCAATCTGAATGTTGCGACGCCTTTGTGCCTCAAATCCGAAGAGAAAAGGATGTTTGAGGCAGGCATCATGCATACGAGTTGTTTTTTCACATGAGTGATTAGTTGTCAACTGATGGCACAGAAAGGCAACTAGTGATGCATGAAACCCACCACACATCATGTCTTTTTTTGGTGTGGTGATGAGTTCCAATGATCATCTGAAGTGGAGAGAAGAGAACTTTCCAAGGAAAGCTAATTCAACTGATTAACAAAATAAAGCACTCCATCGAAGAGTAGTTGTTTACTTGTAAATGTGTGCAACATAAGAACCCCTCAGCAGCTTAATGCATACATTGCGTGCATAACTAATGCGCACAATAAGTGGAGAACATACATAGCTACCACCAGAGTGACTCCACAATTATAATGGGAACTCATGCGAAGTATGAAAGTATTTCAATAAACAATAACTGACCTTCAGTGCTAGACCAGGTTTTGAGCACTTTGACAACTTCGTGAAGATCATCATCCCTGGCTGGCTGAAGCATGTAGACTGATAGCACAGATAGTAAGGTTTCCGACAACAGAAATGCAACTTCAAGAAATGGAACATATCCCCGTTCCAACAATGATATCACCTAAATCACACAAATGACTGCATCACTGAATATATATGTTCGTGAACAAGCATTATATGCTTAGTATTTCTCAAGTTAAACTGAATAAAAAAACTAAAATCATGGGCACTTCCGAATGCTTCCTGTATTCTCTTATTTAACAAATGAAAATAATGAACGAGTATATATGCTTTGAAGTAAGATTTTCAAGCCGCAGTAATTTGGATGCCCTCTCGTAAATTCATTTTATGAATTATACGACAGAAATACTAGGAGAGTCCAAGCTTTTGGGAGGTCCACGCGTGGTGGTTGGCCTGCAAGAAACAAGCAACAATCAATGAACTGACTGGTTGTGATGCAATGCTTTTTAGTTAATAACGTCGTGACCAGGTTCACATGTTGACCAACTTTTGTGATGGCGATGTCCTGCAGGGATCAGTGCTTCAAGTAAACGCAGCAGAAAGGAAAGAAACAAATTAAGCTTCCTTTGCTTGCTCAAGGCATGCATGACTATGAAAGACAGATGGTTATTGGTTCGACGGCCAGATGTAGTACATTAGTTGGTTTCTTAATCAGTGAGTGCGTGTGGACGGTGGTAACAAAACTATCTCTGTTCCTCTTGTTTGTTAGTGCCGATACGTGCAAAACATTTGCTATTATTGCATCAGTGGTAATGTACTACTGTGGCACTCGTCACACCTTAATCCAGGGATGAGACACTACCATGTGGCCCTACCTCGCCAGCCAGTCAGAAGGCATGCAATGCAATGGTGTTATCTATAAACTGGAAAATACCCTGTAGTATTAGTTGCACATAAAGTTACCACCATCTTCTCAACTCCATCCATCCGTCTGATTATCTTTCAATATTTGGTTTCTGAAAGCATGCTAGTAGCAGTTTTAACATTTGTTCTCTAAAGAAACGTCGAATATGATGCATGCATACATGTATGCCAATGATACCACACTCAGCTTTTTAGATACAGCCTCAACCAACCACCCCACACCTATAGAATAGACGCGACGAAAAACAAAGCAATGGAAAAAGATCAGAAAGTCAGATCTCTAATATGTTCAACTCGATTACAAACTTGGAAGGGTGTCAACTGTTCAATCTCGTGTGGTGAAAACTGAAAAAAAAAAACTCTGCAATTTATTTTTATTATAGGTAATAGGGTTTCCCCTGGTTCCATTATTATGCAACCAAAGTTTTATATCAGTTTTAGCCCACCAAGCATCCAACGCACACAAACCAGGTTTTGCACTTCTATGTATTACAGGCATAACAGAACAGCGACCTAGAAGCTAAAACAGAAAGAGCTAAAAAAGCTTCGCATTGTCCACCAGAGCTTCACAGGCCCGTTCCTGTCACCACCTTCTCACCAACTCAGACTGGGGGCCGGTCTTTCCATCAGTTTTAGGATGACACTCAAGTCCAACCAATCCTGAGCAGCTCCCCCCTCATATGATCCAGCTTCATCAAGTTTTGGTCCAGCAATCTGGAGTGTTTGTCCATGCACAACAGTACAACACCTTCCAGGTTTTGAATGAGTTCCCAATTCTTCGCAACTCAAATATCTTAGTTTTAGGCTTGGCATGCAGCGTTGGAAAAATTTCGTAGTTCGAATAATGTTATGGGTCATTAGCAGCAGTTGGAGTTTTTGATTCATATCTGTGGTTCCTTTGGTCACCTTCAACATATAATTTCCCAAACACAAATATAAACGCCTGTATTATTAGCAACATGATTGAAAAGGCAAAACTCTCTAAGTTGAGTTTTTTCTCTTTTTGGCGGGGGGGGGGGGGGGGGGGGGGGGGGGGGGTCTCTAAGTGGAGTTCAGAAAAGTTCAGAATAGCATGTTACTCAATCTGTATGAGTGAAAATTCATTCACCTTATGCAATAGTACTTTCTCAAGTAAATATCCATCGTGTGCAAAGTACAAATGCAGATGGAAGAAACATAAAATAAACTAAACATGAAGCGGACCTTATCTCATATGGCTTCCCATCAGGAGGTGTCTTCCATAATTGAAAAATAGGAGTAGAAAAGCAATTCTTTCAAATCCTTGACTAGCGCAGAAGCTTCCAGTGATAGCACTCCATGTTTCATCCTGCAGTTTGAGATAGTGTATCAAATTAGCATGTATCATAAAAATAAAAATTATACCACAAAACAATGAGCAAATATGGTTTTTTCTTTACCTTCCCCAACCGCATCCAACATGGACATTGTTGGTGCTCGAAAGCCATATACTAATACATAAAAAGTGCTTCCCAGGATGCCTACTATCAATCATAAGATCAAGATTACAGTAGCGGCAAAAAGAAGTAGAAACCGGGAAATGAGGAAAATTTGGCTTGATGTAGATTTTGTTGAGCTTCTGCTCTGTGCTTTAGAGCTTCTGGATAGCAAGATAATTATCATAGTGGGTGTCCATTCATTAAACATGTGAAATTTTGGATCATCCAAGAAAAAACTCAAAGTTTTAAGACTGTTCGTAGTACATTGAATGGAGGAATCTGCCATATTGAACAAAGGGGTATTCACAAGAACTGCCTTTTTCATCAATTACACCCTTCCTCGTCATTTTACTTAAATCGTCACAATCTTTGGACTCTATCGCTTTTAGAACATCCTAACAGTCAGTAGGCTGCGTTGCATCAACCAATGCAACAAGGAAATCATCGCCACAGTTCTCGACAGTAATAAACCCTTGGCCACCATCTCCTGCGCCAGAACAATAAACTACCACTCAGTAACCGAACAATCGGAATGGTTAGTTGAGCTTGTGAGACCAACCAGAAAGCAGTCAACCCAAAACTACAATAAAGCAAAAGCAAAGCATAAGGTTCGAACTATGGAGGCTACAATTGGTCCAAGCGCATCAAAAACCTTTGTAGCCATTTGATAATTTTGATATATGAAATGTTGTTTGACAATTCGTAGAGCAAAGGGTTTGATAAGCGAGCGATGTCAGGTCTAGAGGTAGTAGATGAAGTATTAGCTCAAAAGCCTGAACGGGAGTATATGGCAATCATAACTGATTTGGAATTGGGTTGCCGTTTTCTGTGCAGTATTCTGGTAACCAAATTTTCTTTTGACTTGTAGCTTATTTCAATTTCCACTTGAAATTTAATTGGGAACCTAATTCTATAGAACGAATTAATTCCAAAACTTGGCATACTTAGCATATTTCGTACATTTATCTTGCAGAAAAGGGCACAAATATCATAGATATGTACGTTTACAAAGAAAGGATTTGAGTCAATAACTCAATACCTTCCATATCACAACCGGACCTATTCAAATACCTAAAATAAACTGCGATCAAAATGCAATCCTGCAGAATTGTCATCACATGGCAAGGAATTGAGAGCATTTAGTGAGGAGAGGGAAAGATAGAAAGGGGGAGCGAGGAAGTGGGTAGACGAGATTGCTTACCACCAGGGCTGCCAGGGACCTCAGGTGGTGGTGCATTGCTTACCTCTTGCGTGAGGAGGAGAACCGTGCTTGCTGGTTGTCGCTGGCACAGTGAGCATCCAGATCTGAGGGCAGCAGGTTAGCAGCCACCACCACCATGCTCGTTAGACAGAAGGAGAGGAAGCTGAGAGGTCATGACCCGACCATGTTCGCCATTCACCAAGCCCACAGTTGCTACCGCCGCCTCCCCCGTCAAATCCGCGATCTCTCGTGGTAACATTACAAACAATCTTGGTAACATCTATTAGAGACGAAATTTTTTAAGAGCTCAGAAGGTTACAACCATTGTGAAAATTACTTCATCGAAAGAAAAGAAACTAGAAATGAACCTGTACAAGCTGTTTTCATCACGGGTAACTAAGAAGCCTTGAACAAAAGGAAACCAATAGTCCTTAAAGCTGTGCTGATGCAGTGATGCTGCAATCGCAGCAAAAAAAGTGGTCAGAATGTGAATCGCTAATTGATATGACCACATATGACATATGGTTGGACAAACAATATGCAGAGCATACCAAATGCCTTACCTCAGTAACCAATCATATAACTAAGGCCCTGGATGAGCCAGATGATGATGTCACGGTCTCGTATCTTAAGCGGAGAATTTTAGTTCAAGGGGATCTTCATTCCTCAAGCAAACATTTCAGCTGAAATAAGCATATCAGAATCCTCAGTATCATCATCTTTCTTCATCATTCCAGTAAGATCATCTAGCTTTTCATAGATGCTAATAGAGTCGGGGTGTTTCTTGTCCTGTACAAGAAATAAGCTTATCTTGTTTCCTACTGTAACCCAACTACATCCGGAGATTTTGTCACTCCTTTTTCTCGCATTGTTTCTCTGGCTATCTTAGCCTCACCCCAGTTACCAGCTGCAGCATGTAAGCCTGAAAGCAATACATATGTAGACGAGTTTTGTGGTTCTAACTCAGCAAGTTTGCTTGCTGCAATTTTCCCCCTCTCTTCATCCTTGTGCATTCTGCAAGCTGCAAGGTATGTTGCCCAGATCACACCATCAGGACTAAAGGGCATTTGGTCAATAACTTCTTGAGCCTCTTGAAGATGACCACCTCGTCCAAGGAGATCAATAAAACATGCATAATGGTCTACTCTAGGCATTAATCCATAAACTTTGCTCATAGAATCGAAGTAATGCCGACCTTCAGAAATTAAGCCAGTATGAGCACAAGCGATTAGGACACCAGGAATGTAACTTCATCAGGCTTTATTTGCGATTCTTGCATCCTCTGAAAAAGCAGAAGTGCCTCATCGGCATAACCATTCTTCGCAAATCCAACAATCATGGAGTTCCATAACGTGATGCCTTGCTTGTTTTTCAATTCTTTGAATGCTTCAAAGGAAGAAATGATATCCCCACACTTGGAGTACATGTCTATGAGGGCACTAGTTGCAGTTTCATAAGAATTAAATCCAGATTTAATTATGAGGCCATGTATCTCTTTCCCATCGCCAAGAGCTGTCATCTCAGAACAAGCTTTGAGAATACTTGTAAACGTTGCCTCATCTGAATGAACATCATAACTGCGCATTCTCCAAAACGATAGCAATGATTGATAACTGTAACCATTTTGAGCATACCTGAAATGATAGCTGTCCACTCAAGCAGGCTTTTGTGATCTGGCATCTCTATCAAGAGTTTGTTGGCATCCTCAGGCATTTTGAACTTCAAATATATCCCCAGTGAAACACCAAGGAAGTATCATCATTCAGAAGACCAGACTTCAGTGTGTAACCGTGAGCTTGTTTGCAACATTTGAACTTAGAAGTCCAGCAACCAGAAACAATGCTTGAAAATGTAAAGCTGGAGGGCTTTAACCATCTCTAAGAACCTGCTGAAACAACTGTATGGCTTCATCTTCTCTACTGTTCTGCACAAGGCCGGCAATTAGAGCATTGACTGGGACTACTACTTGCATCTACCTGTGCCAAAACCTTCCTAGAAGAATCAATATCTCCATGCTTGAATATAAATCAATCAGAGAGCTACCAACAGCGTGATTTGGGCAGACATTATACTTCACGGCAAGGCAATGGATTTGCTTTCCAGTCTCAGTAGCTCGAATATTGGAACATGCGTTAATTACAGTAGCAAGAGATACCTCATCTGGTGTTACAGCATCCAGATTCATCAGTTTGAGCATACTGATTGATTCTCCTCCTTTCCATTATGTGCAAGTCCAACTATAAGGGCATTCCAAGATACACTGTCCTTGTAAGGAATTAGAGCAAATATTGCTTTTGCATCATCTATAGCTCCAAATTTCGAGTGCATATCTAATGTTGCATTAGCAACAAACAAGCTCGCATCCATGCACTTCTTGATTGTCACACAGTGCACCTGTCTTCCCAAGAAATAAGAATCCAAGTAGGTGCACGCACCAAGAACACTGACAAACGTAAACTCATCAGACTCGAGGCCAAACCTCCTCATATACTGGAACATCTCGATGGCCTCTTCTTGAAGCTCATTTCGAACAAATCCATTAAGCATCGCATTCCACATGACAATGTTCTTTTCCAGGACAAGTCAAACACACGCATGGCCTCGCCGATGCAGCCGCATTTCGCGTAAAGGTTGATCAAAGAGCTACCCACAAAAACATTTGTATCCAAGCCATGCCTGACCGCCGATGCATGGACCTGACGGCCTTCAACAAACGCCGTCACATTTGCTGCTGCGCTTAGCATGCTCGCGAAGGTCGATCTACTGGGGCACAATCCCTGGCTCCTCATATCCTTATACAAGCAGAAAACCTCATGCTCAATCCCACTCTGTTGAGCATAACTGGAGATGACAGCATTCCAAGCAACCGAGCTCGGGGCCGGCAACCTCTTCAGCAACATCCTCGCGTCTTCCAGCCTCCCCATGCTCGCGAGAGTGGAAATGACGGTGACACAGGTCACTTGGTCCGGGGAGGAGCCCATCTTCACCATCCTCGAGAACAGAGACAATGCCTCCTGGTAGCTTCCAGCTCGGTGGTACCCAGAGATCATGCTCGTCCAGCACACCGTGTCCGGGCGGCGATTCCGCCGAACACCCTGCGAGCGTCCCCCACGCGGCCGCACCTGGCGTAGAAGTTCACCAGCGCCGCGCCACCGAAGCCGCCGGAGGAGAACCCGCTCTTCACCGCGTCGCAGTGAGCCTGCGTGCCGGAGGCCAGAGCGCCCAGCCTCGCGCACGCGGACAGGACCGCCGCGAGGTCGAACTGGTCCGGCCGGCCGCCGCGGAGAGCTTGGCACGCCTGAACGCTTCGAAAGCCGCCGACGAAGCCGGATTCGGTCGGGCCATCGTCTTCGCCGACGCAGCCGGTTGTTGAGCACGATTGGGGCTCAGCCGCCGTCGGGAAAGATGGAGATGGGGCCGGAGTCCCCGTGGCCTGTCGTCGGAGAAGATGCACCAGTTGGGGCTGAGGTGGAGGTGCAAGGAGCGCCGCCGTGGGCTCCTTGCATCGGCCCCACCAGTCGGTGAGGGAGAAACCGGATCCCGGCCCGCCGCCCACCACACCTCCACCGCCTCGGTCGCCGTCGCCACCGAGAAGACAACCACCACACCAGAGCGCGCGTCGCCTGAAGGGCCGGCCCATCATATGTTTTTCTTTCTTTTTCTTCTCTGCTTTTTTTTTTTTCGTTTTATGTTTCTGTTTCTCTTTTTAATTGTTCATCGTGTTTTTTACATGTTAAAATTCGAAAATTGTGAAAATAATTTTTTGCTCAGATTTATAAACTGTAAATCGTTTTTATTTATGAAATTTTCGAATTCGAAAAATCTTCAAATCAAAAAGTTATTCATATTTCGAAATTGTTTAAATCAAAAATTGTTCATATTTCAAAATTGTTCAAATTCGAAATTGATCATATTCGAAAATTGTTCATATTCTAAAATTATTCAAATTCAAAAAAAATCATTGAATTTTGATCAGATTTAAAAATGTTCAGACTTAAAAATATTCAGCTTTAAAAAATAAAAATAATAGTGTGTATTGGGTCGTTTTTTAGGCGGCCCATGAAGCGCCCGTTTTAGGTGACAGTACGCTCCAACGTCGCTTGCAGGCGATGTGTAGGAGCTCCCTTCCCCCTCTCCCTTCGACTTGATCGCTCGCAACCTGTTTGACACTTCGACCTCTGTCCTCCTCCTCTTCTCCTATGTTCTGCTCTGCTCCACTAGACAAGCCAAGAAAGCGAGAAGTGCCATGGAGGAACCCTTGAGGAACCATATACCGCATGCTACGCTCCATCTGCGCTTCATTTCTCAATGGACATGAGCTCCTCTCCTTCCTGCGCCTTCTATGCTGCCGGCGGATGCAGCCCAGCACCATTAGGCCACAGACGACGACCTCGACGACTCCACGCACGCTGACCTCGGCGACTCCACGACACCGACCTCGGCCGCCTCAGCCTCCCTCTTTGGCGCGGGCTCTCCCTGTCGACCACCGCCAAGAACTCTCCCAAGAACCAAGGCCGGCACATAGGCCGAGCAAAAAAGGCGACCGCCCCGGGCCGTAGAGGAAAATGACCCCAATATTGAAGAATATTAGTAACCATTGTACTATTTCAGTACCAAGTCGAAACAATGGTCTAATATTGTGTAACACGTAGGAACAAACCAATCCAATCATTGACGACTTGTTTTAGTTAGGTTGTTAGTCTCTCTTGTGTGGATGTTTAAAACTCAAATATGTGTTAACGGGATTTCCATGTTTGATTTTGTGCCTGGACTTTATTTGAGAAATAAATAGAATCTGTTGCAGACCCCAGATGAGACCAAGCGCATTGCACATAGGCATATCAAATAATGAAATCATATGCAAAATAGACTATCCATTGATTATTGCGATCGATGGTATTTCAAAAGTAAAAAGCATGTGTATAATTTTGACATATCATCAAACCCAAACTGCAAGACTATTAGTGAGATATCAATGTATACTCTAAAAGTTTATATAAATGTGCTTAGAAGTAATCATACACGAGAAACCACTATTAATGTATTTATTTACTAGACTACATTATAGAGATCTCTACCCTGCTATTAAGATATAAAAATATATCTGAACATACATGCATGTATACACAAATAAAAATAAACACTCTATAAGTTATGTAAATATCAAAAATAATTTACGAGGATCTTGTTACAAACAAAATGTTAAAGTTTCTCATGGTAATTTTTTTATTGATAAACATTGCAGTCTCTCCTATCTAAAAAGAACCATTGGTTCCACATTCTGCCCACCACCGTTTCGTCCTTCGTCGCGTTTCGTCGCACATCCGTCGCTCCATGCGGACCTTCCTCGTAATCGCGATTCTTTCGGAATCACCCGCGCGAGATTATCGGTCAAATCCCGTTTCCCCGTTACCATCTCTCTCACCCCGAAAAAATAAATCACCCAATCCTCACCTATTCTCCTTGTCGCTCCCGTGTCTCCCATCTGAGGTGGTGGCGGCCTCGCAGGCAGCGGCGGCCGGTCTCGCAGCAGCAAGGGAAGGAAAGCCGGCGGCAGGCAGGCAGCGTAGAAAAAGTAGGGAAGCAACAACGCAGTCGGCAGATGAGCAGCATGTCCTCTGCAAGGTACGTGTTCAAGCACCACTTTGCTCAGGGCGGACGCCAACCGGACGGACCCTGCCATCATCGGCGCCGTCGGGTACGCGGGCGAGTACGCCGAATGCACAAACTCAGCCCCGGGTTGTCGTGCGGCAGGCTCCATGTAAACATCTCTTATGCGTTCATCAGTTCTTCCAGTGATCCAGTCGTCCAACCAGCAAAAAGTTGTTGAATCTGTCAAGCTGCAGTTTGTTAAAATGTGATTCTCCATATGTGTGATAGTGTGAATTCGAGTACTGCATTTTTGTCATGTGCCATTAAAGTTCCGATGGATATTTCGTATAGATAGTGAAGTGGCTTGCAATTTCTTGGTGAGTGCCCTGTCAAACTCTGAATTGATGCTACAGTTGTTACAAGAAGTTCTTGGATTCATGTGTTTCATTGCAACCTTACGGTAACAGGTGACCAAGATCTGGAGCGTCTGTGGACAGCTGCCAGCACCTCTACGACATCTTGTTTGAGGGCGACACGGCCTACCGTAGTCCCTGTGCTTCTCGATTGCCAATGGTCGAGGATGTCCTCAAGCGCGTCGACTTGCAGCAGCCAGGTTTGTCCTGCCGCGCCAGCACGTGTTTTCCACGAACGTGGATGTGGAGGTGGGAAAGGATTAGGCACGTCTGCATGGATCGGGACTCTCGTGAAGCAGTAACCATGCCTTCCAGTTGATCGGTCTTCTGAAGCTTCCAGATGGCCATAAGGTAACCCCAGGAAAGTTACTTAGTTTCATGCATGACTTTTTGTGATGAATGTTTCAGCTTCTGCCTCGAACAATTGTTTCTTCAACAAAGAACTCTAAAAGTCCTCCACTAAAAAGGGCAGTACGATTCTTTGAGGCAAAACAAAAGGAAAGCATGGTGCAAAGCGAAGGTAGGACGAGTCTGTCAGATTCATGAATGCGGACTATTTATTTCATGCAGTAATATGAGGGGAACAAGCTTTCCTCCCTTTGCAGAGGAATGTACATAACATGACTGCCGTCTCGGAGCAGCATTTGTGCCAGATGTGGAAGGGAAATTTATAGCAACCGAGAATTTCTACCATACCTCAAAGGGTTAGTCCCCCTCCCTTTCTTGTTATTTGTGTGTTCCAGAAAGCTGAGTTTGGTACATACAGTATTAGACACCCTCTCTGACCTTCAGGCAGCGGCCGCCGGAGCGCGTGCTCTGCTGTTGCTCCAAATCAAGCCCAGATTGGGGCAATCTCATTCACCCTGTTGTTTTTCAACGCCCTGGCGGATCAGTGTGCGACGCACAAGATTCTGAAGTTGAGTATGGTGCTACACATAAGGAATGGGGAAGCTTCCCGGTTTCTTGTTCTTCTGCTCAGTTCGCTGTGGATGCGTGCCGGCATGGGGGTGGTGATGTTGTCCAGGAAATGGTTGTGTTGTCCAGGAAATAATTTTGCGGATGCAAAATCATCACCATAATGATTGTTTGCAAAATACAACCTCTGCTGCTCTGCACCTCATATTGCTTGTTTGCAAATCGGTTGTGCTCTTATTTGTACTGTCTGCACAACCTTTTGCTTATGGCATATAAGGTTCGCGGATACATAAAAAAGTACATGTGTTCCAGTTTTTGTTTCTGAGAGATGGCAACGGGAACTTGTAACGAATGACGGTGAAAGTTATGTACTGAAAAGTTTTAAACATGTGATTTTACGAGGTTCTTATCCACCATCAGCGTGCTTCAGTTTTATTTGTATTCCAGATGTGGACATTCCTGCAAGTTACCTCATCAGTGTGCTTCATTTTTTCTTCATGAAGTCTGGTTCTGGAAGCCGGTGTGCAACTGCAGGTTCGTTCTTAGCATTTGCCTTCATTCTTGCTGTTCTAGGTACGCATGCTTCTTCTTGATTGATCAAATGTAAAGCGAGCAAGCACCACTACATGATAATGTATTTAACAGTAATTTATGTACTCCCTCTGATCCTAAAAATTGTCGCTGGTACAGCTAAGATTGTGTGCCTCCTACGTTGAATTCTTCCGACACTTTATACGGACCGGAGGGAGTACTATAAATAGACCATGCTGATTAGTACGGCAACTAGCTGCTTGGTTATGGTACTAATAACTGCAAACACTAAGTCGCCTTAATTTATATAGTTTGCTCTTTCTTGACAAACCATGACCAAGAAGCAAGAATTCCGAAGATACAGTATAAAAAAATAAGAGGTATAGAAACAATTAACCTACTCATGACATAGTAAATGTCAGTTATCCCATAGGTATTTCTTAGAGATTTGATGATTTCCTGCATGTACAAAATAGTAGCAGCTAGCTCCCTCTACACAAGCATACTCTAGAAAAGTTTGTTAACACTTTCATTATGTGAAATGAATTGAGTATACATTCATTCCAATATTGAGATGTGAATATTCCAAAAGGAGCTCAACAACTTTCTTTCCGATGACTCCCAGGAAAAGGTGCCTTTCCTCCTACCGAGTTACAAGGTTTCTCACACTAGCTGGACAGTTTAGAAAACAAATAATATACCATGATCTTCCATTATTCTTTGTTTTTGTAAATATATTATCAAATTTTAATCTAAAAACATGTTTCATTTCACCCATGTGTAACATTAGTTTTAACGATATGTTTTTTTGTGTGTTATTAAAGTGTTATTTAGATTTTTTCCCATATTAGTGCTTCTTCTAAGATGAGGAGGGCCGCCGCTGACACCCATCTCCCCTAATGAGGTTGGAGCCGCCCTGGAGCGGACGACCACCAAGCACAATGGTGGCGCATTGGTGAAAGAGGTGAAACCGACAGGCTGGTAGGAAAGGAGAAATGAAACATGTGCACCTTTTGCATGTCTTTGCTATTATATGTTGTAAGAGAGATATATGGAGATGGGGGAGGAGGGAGGGGTGAGAGAGTGAGAGCAAATACAGTGTGAAATATAAGGATGTGAAATAAAAATTAGCTCTTCATATTATATAGTTTGAGTGACTCTCTTCCCCATGGTTGGATAGTGTTGTGTTAAAATGTTGACTTAAAAAGTGTCGTCGTTTACAAATATTGTATATCAGAGGATTTGTTTCACAATGCATTATGTTTATATCTGTCGTAGTAAAAGAAAAAATTGACCAAGCGTGTCAGCACTGACATTTAACTAGATTGGACCTACAAATTTGACACGGTCATGGAAACATTAGAATATTTATTTATTCCCCGTTGCAACGCACGGGCATATTTCCTAGTACTATAATAAAGAATGATGTAATTAATATTAGCATCAATTAAATTTGGTTAATTATGACAACTAACTGACAGAAAACTATACTTGTTAAATTATATTCTGGTATAAGTAGCTGACAAATAAGTATAAAATTTTAGTATATATATATATATGTTTGGACCGTGTCCGGGCAAGCGATTCCGCCGAACACCCTAGGAGCGTCCCCCACGCGGCCGCACCTCCAGCGCCGCCGCGCAGAAACTGCCGGAGGAGAAACCGCTCTACACCGCGTCGCAGTGCCGGAGGCCAGAGCGCCCAGCCTCGCGCATGCGGAGAGGACTGGTCGAACTGATCCGGTCTGCCGCCAGAGGAGAGCTTGGTACACCTGAACGCTTCGAAAGACGTCGACGCAGTCGGATTCGGTCGGGCCATCGTCGCTGAACCCCCCGAACGAACCTGGTTGGTTAAGCCACCGTCGGCTCCTTGCAACGGCCGCCGGAGGAGTCAGATTTTGACGGGATTTTCGAGAGAAGAGGAGGGGTGAGAGCGAGAACGAGTGGGTCCCACCATTCGGTGAGGAAGAAACAGAAAACGGACCCCAGCCCGCCGCCCACCACCGCCTCCTCTTTCGGCCCAAGCCCATGGAGGTTGAATGCTCATAAATTCCCCCCTCCCCTCCCTCCAAACTTTGCAGCAAGTGCTCTTGCCATTGTGCACTGGAATGATGTGTTCTACTACTGTAACACGCTGTGCTCGTAGCCTTACCATTTTGCAGTGGGAGGATGTGTTCTTCGTATGCGCGTAGTATGCTCGTAGCTGTAGCATTTTTTTCTTTTCTTACAACAACTCAAAAAGTACATGTTAATGTTCTGCATCGGAAATACTGATAAGAACACCCGACAGTCTCAGTTACCCAACGAGACCAAAGTTTCAAATTGCAACCTTTTATTACAGATCGTTTTCCTCTGTACGTACCTTCATCCCTACATCCTATGCATTGGATGATATCTGAGGATGATTGGATGCAATTGGTGGATGCCAATTTGGATTTTGGGGTGCTTCATTTGCGTTTTATTGCTCCCATTATTTTATAGATGGAAATAAAATTGCCATGATGATTTAATGCTTTGTCTGATGAGAACATCACACACAAGAGAATGTATGACCCTTGATTAAGCAAATACTAACTTTCTTCATGTAATTATTTCTTTGTTCTGGAAAGCCTAGCATGAAGTGATGAATAAAGAGAATATTGGCATTAGCTTGCTAGGTGTCCCTCTTATCTGGCCTCCTGTGATTGCCTCCTCTCAGCCCATGCATGCTCCTGTGAGTTCCCTGTTACATTTTGTCGGTTCTGAAGATCAATTTGAATTTCATCCTTGAATAAATAGATATTAGTTTCTAATTCATATAAATCACTAGAAGAAATTCGCTTAGCTTTAAAAAGAATGATAAAGTGCAGTATGATATGATTTCTTTGCAGATTGACCCAAACTTCGTTTCATGTCACCAAGTCTTATTTTTAACATATTTATGCTATAGTAACTGCACTGTTCAAGATATCTTCCGATATTTCGATAAATCGGCCGATTTATCGCTTCTCAGTGTCTGACCGATAAGATAAATCGGCCGATAAATTGGCCGATATACCGATAAATCAGCTGATATGCCGATAAATCTGCCGATTTACCCCTTATCTTGGGTCAACTGATAAGTTTCCGATAAGCGATATCCCCAACATTGAGTAACTGAAATCTAATTCAAAAGTAAGTTACCAGTTCTCTTGGCTATATTCTACTTTCTTTTGTTTCATCTTTCTAAAACTTAAATTGCCTGCCACTGCGTATCAGAAAACTTGAAATTGATCAGGTTTCTGTCTCATAAACAGAGCAGCAGTAGCTATTCTACTTTTTGCTTAATTAAGGTGATTGGAAGCATCAGCGTATGTTCTTTTAATGGCTTCTTTATCGTCCCTTTTGATCCCTTTTTAAAGGTTTCTTGCAATTTAACTGCAATTAAATAAGGTACCGGTCTTGGTACCCAATGATCACTTTTCTTATCATGGTTAAATTTGGTGGTCATTCAGCTTGGTTTTATTGTCCGGGGGCTATACAATGTAATGTACTGTATTCTACTATAGAGTGCAATAGCACATGACAGTCAACCGTATCTGTTTCAATTAAATGGTTTGTGGAAGGTACTTAGATAAATCCAACTTTGTAGTTCTTTGCAGTTGATTGCAAAGCCAATTCAATTTTGACATAAGCTGAAATGTAGTGTCACATCCCTGCAGAAAATTCAGGGTATTCAGGCATATCAGAAGATTCACCCAAATGCGCATAAAGAATTTTTTAGAGTATAAATACAACATCATCTTACTTTTTTCTCTATGTAAAACTAAGGTTTTAATTACTTTTTCAAGCGAGTACAAAATGGCAGAAGGTTGGTTTAAATACTTCAGTATAAACAGATGGTTGATCAAAACTTGCAGGATGCATTTAGCATATATTGTAACAAGCTACAAATCTTGTCATGAACTTTGTTCACTATGGTTCAAAGAACGACTATATCCACATGGTTGTTCAACGGGGATAGGAATTTCCCCTTCAAAGATAACCTTGTCTTCTGCATGGTCTCGAGATTAATAGAGAATGGACATTCGCCATTGTCACCAGCAACCACCCCGAAGTCATCCAGCTCACGCCGGTAAGAATGTTCCGAACCAATCATCTCCGACATCGGCATTTGGAACCTCACCGACTTCTCCACAAGCGTCCATGTCAGCTCACCACTGCCATGCTCCCAACCAATCCAAACCTCGATGCAGAAGATGGCGACGTCCTCTCCCTTCTCAATGAAGCTGAACATAACCATACAACATAATATGATATTTAGTTTTTCTAACGTTGTGCTTCATCTACTTAACATAGTGCAACACATTCACTTCAGTTCCAATGGCCGAATCAACAACAGAAAAACTCAATAGCTTACTCTTTAAAACACACGCATCTCTTCTGTGGAGAGGTCTCTTTCCTCTTGGGCTAAATCTGAACTGAAATATTTGATTTCTTTCTGTCAAGCGAGCTGAACCACAGCATCAAAACCACCATAGTATGCATTTTGGAAATAAAACATGTGAACAATGTATGCATTTTGGAAATATAACATGTGAACAATGTATGCATTTTGGAAATATAACATGTTAACAATGTGGCACATAATTTCCATGGCTAATGAGATAGCCCTCTTCTATGGAAAAGCACAATGTATTGTGAACACAACCTTGTTATTGCTTTGAAGTTCAGAGCCTAGTACAGGGAAGATAATTCCGAGAACAGCACTGAACTTCAGAGAATGAGATCTCGATAATCAGATAACTGCCACACACTACTCACCAAATATTACGAGCTTTCAACTTCTAAAACAATCAAGTCGTGTATTAAGTACAGGCAATGTGGCACATAATTGCCATGGAACATTCATATAAAAAAATACACAGAGACAACCATTATCTTCATTGTATGCAGGGGATCAAAGTACAAGTAGAAGACAATACTACAGAGAGACAACCCCCTTTTTTAATTGTATGCAGATGCAGGGGATCAAAGTACAGGTAGAAGAGAATACGTAAATAGGCCATGAATGAAACCTGATCCACGTTCATCACATAGTTCCGAAAGAAACACGATGAAAAAGAAGATACAGGAAAAGGTAAAAAGGCCTATCTTTGCAAGGCGCCTAAGATTACAACGGAGAAAAGATGACCCTAGTGCCTGAAAGCAGGGGCGTTCTGCTGGTAGCAACCAGATCGGTGACCTCAATGGGATCAGATAACCATTGTGCTTGAAAGGCCGTTGCACTTTGTGAGTCCCTTTCTTCAGGTCGATGACATGCAGAGAGCTCTTGGTGAAGTCTATGTGATTCAAAAAATATATGCAGTTGCCTGGCAGACCATCACCGGCCGAGCACGAGGCCCCAAAACGAGAGGTACCGTCCATGTGACCGCCAAGAAGGAAGACTCTATCACCACCAATCTCGCCCACCTCGCTCCATGCTCGCTTTGAGAAGTCCATCTTGTAGACGGCATGGATGAAAATCTTGTGCACATTGTGGAAATCGAAGAAGATGAGGACGAGGAAGAGCTCACCACGGGACTCAACAAAGTAGATCGGAGCCACCGGCAGTGGCAGGTCGACGTTCATAGTGTCAAGTTTCGGTTGCTCATTTCCATTGAAGTCAATGACACCCAACTCATAGGATGGTGATTCAAAGTAAATCTTGCTACCGACAGCTGCAATGCCGCGGAAGTTGGCTATGTTGGTCGGCGGGGGAGTTTTGCCATCGAGGAACATGGTGGATTCATAGGTTTGGTCGATCCACTCGGGCTTGGTCGCCCCAATCTTGCAGAACCAGAACCGACAGTCATAGAGATCAAAGACCACAACAGCGCAGCCTGTAGCGGCATCTGGCATGTCGGAGAGCAAGCACTTGCAGTGTTGTGGGAAGCCCTGCTCCGTGGGTGGCAGCTGGATCCTCTCGCCGTCCTGAGGCCGCCATAGGAAGGTGAGCAAGGAGGCAGGGTCATGAGCGAGCACCCAGCCCTGTGGGGTCTCGAAGCAGCGGTAGTGTCGCAGCACGTCGATGTCTATCGTGCTCAAGGCTTGGCTGGAGATGCAGTATTGCGTCTGCGAGCCGTCAAAATCTTGCACAAGCACCGGCAACGACTCCATCTAAATCGCCGAAAACTAGGAGAGGTAGCAGCAGCGATTGTCTGTTGGTATTGGTCTTCCCTGATTGAATTGAGATGGCTTATGTTTGATGGACAAGGTGCCCAGCCCGCCGCGTCTATATAGGTGGCAGCACTGCCATAGCCAAGTCGAGTCGGAGATCCAACCTTTTTGGACCCGGAATCGGACTGCTGCTCTGCGACGGGAAGGAGATGGAAAAAAGAAGGTTGGATTTGGCGGGGAAAGAACCGGAACTCGTACCTCTGCCGCGTTCGATCCGGATGCGGATTCCTTTGGTTTTGTCTGCGGATTTGGCGAGTTTGTGCTGGACTGTCTTCTCTCTGCTCTGCTGCGACACTGCGAGGGAGAGAGCCCGCTGCCTGTATGTGGGCCCGCGAAGCTGGGTCTGCGTCGGGTCGGGTTGAGTGGGCGCAGTGGCGGAGCTTGAGAGAAATCCTTGAGCGGGCCAACTAAACCAAATCTATTCTTCTCTCAGTTCTCCGACTGTCCATGCCCATGTTATATAAACTGCAATTTTTAAACAACAGTGGATTAAACTATTCATGCTACCAAATTGTTAGAAATAGAGAAATTGGCATTGAGATTTTAGAGAGAATTAAAATGCAATGATTTTGCCCTGAACCTGAATGGATTTGGGAAAAATAAATTACCTGTCACTTGTCTAGGGAGAACTGGAGCAGCTGCAGCCTGCGGGCAGTGCAGAAGAGTAGATGTTCCCCAACACGAAGTCGAGGACCAAAATCAAGAGCAAACTTCGCCATCCACACCACACAAGGTCGATGCACTCAAAACTTCAAACCATCTCTGGTAAGACGCGTTGAGTACCGTTCCATTGCTCCAGGAAAAACACGCGGCTCCCGCGACCATGGCCGCGCCCAAGGACGGCGCCGCGCCGCCTAGCTGATCTCCCAGCTCCGGCCTCCTCTGCGTCTGCTCCGGCAAGATCCGGAGTCCTCTCGGCGCCCTCTTCCCACCCAGCTCGGAGTCCGGGGCCGCCGTCGCCGGGGTCGTGGCTGAGCCCGACATGTGAGGTGCTCGGTTTCCACCGCGTTCGTGGGCTCCATGCGCGGTCCCTGCCGTCGGGCCGCCTGTTCCTCGTCCTCGTCATCGCCGCTCCGGCCGGCCGGCATGCTGCCACCGCCTCCGGCAGCCCCTCTCGCCGGGCTGCCCGCGGGTGGAGCTCTCGAGGCCGTGCCGCTGGCTTCCGCGGCGGGTCCTGGCCTCGACGGCCTCGCCGTCCACGCCCCCCGCCGCCCGCTCCCGGTGCCGGCCTCGCCGTCCACGCCGCTCTCCCTCCGCCCCCATCGGATGCTGCCTCCACCGCCGCCCGAGCTCCCTCGGGATTTCGTCCCCCGTGTGATGCGGCCCCAGCTCCGTTCTGTGGTGGTCGGCGGGCCGGTCCTGCCCAGTCCGACCGGGATGGCCTCCAGCGTCGATGAGGAGCCGGAGCTCGCTGGTTGCGTCATCAGCGTCGATGAGGAGCCGGAACCGGAGCCCGCTGCCTCCGTATGCGTTCCTGCGACCCCGGCGTCCCCGCGGAGCGACGTTGATGGCCTTGAGGTTGGTGGACGGCCTTGGCAGGAGGGCCAGCATCAACAACCCCGGGCCACCGCGCCTTCTGCTCGCCCGCCTGCCGACCGGCCGCGCCGTCAAATTCCTCGGCACCTTCGCGGACTCTGCTTCAAGTGCTTGCAGAAGGGCCACTTCATCGCCGAGTGCACGAACCAGGTTTGCTGCCGCCGTTGCTCTCGCTCGGGTCACAAGGAGAAGGAGTGCCTCCAGAAGCGGGATTCTGGGCAGCTCCAGCAGGTCGGCCAGGCTCCCCCTTGCTCCGCGTCGCTTGCAGCTCACCCGCGCCGCCCTCTGGACCGCTCTTGGGCTTCTGTGGCTGCGCCTACCTCTGCGTTCGGGGGCCTGCAGCCGGCGACCAGCTATCTGTCTGCTAGTCCGGCAGCTCCGCAGGCTGGGATGCTGAAATCTTCCTTCGAGGAGCAGGCGATGCTGCTGCGGGCGGAGCTGCGAGGCATGGTCGCGTCGCAGCTTGAGGAGTTGGCCGCTTCGGAGCTCAGGAGGACGGAGGCGGTGCAGGGCTTGTTGGAGAGATTTGGGAGTTTGTTGGAGCGGGCTGAGATTGCTCTAGAGAGGCTCTCTACACTGCCTCCGCTTGCTGGGATCGGAGGTGGCTGCGCGGACGGTGGTTTCGAGCCCTTTGGTTGCTACTCCCCTCGGAAGACCAATCCGGTGGGAGAGCTTGTCCAGGAGCTTGTTGGCATGATGTCAGGATCGTCTGGCAACGAGCGACGCGGCTGCCGCTTGGACCGAGAAGAGATTATGCAGGAGGTGCATGTGGAGCTTCCACAGATAGTGACAGGGGAGGCGATCTCTCGACAGGAGTTGCTCGACGGTGCGTCCTGTGAGGGGGCGCACGTCGACATGGAGGAAGAGGCTGAGAGGGATTATGGGGAGATGCAACAGATGATGTCAAACATGGTAGACCTGGGAGAGCAGGTGGTGGTGCTGAACGATGAGGTGATTGTTGTTGAGAAGGAGGACGTGCAACAGGTTGAGAAGGACATCGTCACGCCGGTGCAGGCTGGACCAGCTCTTTGCCCCTTGTCGGGCTTCCTGGCCCGGATCATGGTGCCACTTGCGGCCAGCGTGTTGGGCACGCCGGCCACGCCGTTAGTCCACGAGATGGAGATGGAGGCACCGTCCGTGTGGAGGAGCGAGAGACTCGCCAAGCTGCACCCGAAAGAGACCGTGGCGCGCCGTCTCGGCTCGCTGACCGAGGAGGCCCACCCCTCGGGGCGCCAGCGGGAGGACTTCTTGGCCCTGTTAGATGGTACGGGACCCTTCTCGGACCAGGAGGTGGCGGCCATCGACGACCTCGTCCTCGCCATGAACAAGACCAAGAAGAAGAAGAAGACGACAGGGACTAGGTTGGAGCGGCAGATGCCGCCGGGGGAGGCCTAGATGATGAGCGACTGGGCGGCTTTGGTGCAGGAGGAGTTGTCGATGCGGGCTTTCGCCCACACACAAGATCCTGGAGACTAGTTTTTTGTTGGTTTGCATGTAATGGGATTTTTTCCCCATCTCAAATTCCTGTACATAACACTCTATTCTACCTAATCGGATGACGGATACGACCGTCTTAAACCTCAAAAAAAAAAAAAAAAAAGACGTGTTGATCTAGCCGACAACCTCGCCTCATATGCGACATAAAACTATTACCCAAGTCATGACCAACGCTGCACCAGCCCCATGAATTGCAGGAGTCGCTGCCCCGACTTCTACCATCTCGACGAAAACAGAAGCGTGCCAACAGTTGAACGGGCCCTCCAAAACTCGCACGCAACCGGAGCTAGATATTTCTTTCGGAGAGCAAGCCTCCAAGGACAAAAACAACAAGCTGTGCACCGCCGCCGACACCAATAAGATCGGTGCTAGACTTTCGCTCGGAACTCCATCACACCACCCACGGATGGTAATTAAAAGCGTGGCTTCTCTTTCTCACTTCGAAGCAGGTTCCTCCCAGAACATAAGCTGCAAAAGTAATGTCAGCACGTCAGACCCACCTAGCAGTGGAGTTTTATTTGTTCCCGTTTGTTCTCAATAGTTCTCAACCTCCTTCCTGCGCCCAAGTGTTTGATCGCCACCACATCATCGTTCGGGAGCAGGGGCACCTCCCGCCGTCTTTCTTTTTGCCCAGGAAAATAATTTGCTTTTGTTTTTAAAGGAGTCAAGAGTTTTAACTTTTCTATTTATTAAAATAAATAGATATGTCCAGTTAAATAACGGGAAATCAGGCGAATACATATAACCGGGCCAAGCTCCAACAAACACCAGCAAGGACAAACCCAACACCATTCCTCCTAAAAATGCCGGAGAGAAGACGCCGTGGTCGCTATACAGGAGAAGACATGGGACGCTCTGACATAAATGAAGAAGCCGGCATTTCGGAGAGGTGCGCCAAAATGAAGCCGAGGACCAAAATCAAGAGCAGCCTCGTCGTCCACACGACACAAGGTCGATACACTAAAAACTTCAAACCGTCTCTAGTGAAGCGCATCGATCTAGCTGACAACCTCGCCTCACATGATTGGGGTAAACACGGGGACTAAGACTTAAACTCAAGACCTCATGCTCTGATACCACGTTAGATACTTCAAGAGTGATCTGGCATCTCTATCAAGAGTTTGTCGGCATCCTCAGGCATTTTGAACTTCATATATATCCCGGCCAGTGAAATACCAAGGGAAGTATCATCGTTCAGAAGACCAGACTTCAGCGTGTAACCGTGAGCTTGTTTGTCAACATTTGAATTGAGAAGTCCAGTAAAACCAAAAAGAATGCTTGAAAACGTAAAGCTGGAGGGCTTAGGCGAGGTTGTCGGCTAGATCTTTTGAAGCTTTTGACCAGCTTAGGGGGTAAAAATAAGATTAAGCCAAAAAGAACTCGAGTTTAAACCGTTTCTCGGGACAGCCGCCTTCACCAATTCCTTCACTGTGTGTGTGGGGTGGGGGGAGCCACGGTACCCTAGCTTCCTACAGTTTCCGAGCTTCCCAGCCTTAAAATGAATCGATATGTTCTTTGGCCCCTATTTTTCACTCTATTTACGTGCAAACTGCCACCGCAGCCAACACACATGGAATGAATCGTGTTCTACTCCACTAGCCCGACTCAACCGACGAGCTATCTCCTCTTGTTCTAACTCCCAACTAGGGTTCGTCCTGCTCGCCCGGTCGCCCCCACTATGAGAGAACCTATATTTAGGGGCATTTTGCTTGTGGCATTTTTTTAAAGTGCCTCTAAAAATATTTTTTAGGGGCATATTTCATTGAGTGCCTCTGAAAATGCTATTTTTAGGGGCATTTTTTTCAAAATGCCCCTAAAAATGTCATTTTTTGGGGCACTTTCACAAACTGACTCTAAAAATAGTATTTTTAGGGGCACTTTTTAAAATTTGCCTCTATAAATACGATTTTTAAGGGCATTTTCAAAATGTGCCTCTAAAGATGCCATTTTTAGGGGCATTTTTTCAAAGTGCCTCTATAAATGTTATAGGCTTTAATGGATATTCGATTCTACATTAACATATGTGCTCCATGGAGGAATCAAAGACCATAGCTTAGTGTGTGTGTGTGTTTGGGTGTTGAGACGTGAGTCAACGAACTCCAGAACGATTAGGTTCCCGTAGCTAGCTATCTTTTGCGCGATGGACGTGGAGATTGATCACTGATCTTGCATCCGAAGGAATTGAGTCAGCTTGAGACGTGGTATCTCGTTGGAAGATTGGGCTGAACCAAACTGCTGCCGGGATCTTGTGTACGATCAAAGCTCATGGCACACGACACGACGAGTTCTTCGTGGTCTCTAGCTACAGCTCGCGCCATGAACGGTGACTGCAATGTATAACGGGGCAGAACGTGGGGTTCGGACGTCTGGACGTCTGGTATGTGCAATAATCAGCAGGGATGCCTATGCAATTTGGGGGCCAACTACGGAAGCAGCGGACGTGTTTTTGAAAGTTATCGCGAAAGTATTTCTAATGCTACAATTTGATCGGCCAGTCATAAAGGGTGCGCCTATATATTGCGAGGCGGCAGTTCCTGGCCGCGCCGCCTACTGCTCCGCATATTGGGACCGACCCATATATTTGAGCGCTTTACTGTTACTGCTTCGTAAATGAATCTGAATAATTTCAGACCGGAACAAATTAAAACATATTTTTTATCAAAATCTGAACGTTTTTAAAATTTGAACATTTTCGAAATTGAATAATTTTTTATTTCAAAATGAACAATTTTCGAATTTGGACGATTTTCGAAAATGAACAAATTTGATTTTTTTTGAATTTGAACAAATTTCAAAAACGAACAAATTTCGAATTTGAAATTTTCAAAAAATTAACAATTTTCAAAAACGAACAATTTTGAACAATTTTCGAAAATGATTTTTTCGAATTTGAACAGTTTTCGAAAATCATAACCATTTTCAAAACCACACGGTCATAAACGTGTGGATACAGGAAAACTGGTTTATGTTTTATCCTAACAGAACTAGGCCCAGTGGGCTTACTCTGGCTTGGTGGGTCAAAACCACCGACCGGCCCACCCCTACCTTATTTATCTATCTCCCTCACAGCTGCTACTCGCAGCTCTCTAAAAAAAAACAACTTCTTTCACGCTCAGCTCTCTCCCGTTCCCCTCACACCGCCCGCGCCGCCGACCATGGCTTCGGCCGTCGGCGGCCGGCCCCGGCGCAGCCGCTCTCCGGCCTGGACTGTCCTCGCATATCTCCGTCGATTCCCTGCCGCCGACAAGCCGCTCCGCTCCTGAGTGCGACCCCGCGGCTAACCCTAGCCGTGGGGGCTCAGCTCGGCCGCCGCCGCGATCCCGCGCTGCCGCGCGCACCCTCGGCTTCTGCTCTTCGTTGTCTACAGCTCTCTCCTAGAGCTCGGCCTTCGACCCGACGCCCTCGTGACTCTGTTGTCCGAGGCTCCCTGCCATGTGGCATCCTTGCGGGCTAGGTGTTCGAGCAAATGCGGCGGTGGTCCTGCTCCTCCGCATACCACGAGCTTCTACCTCGAGGCCCTACGCAACCTCGCTGTCTCGGCCTCACCTGGATGCATGGCGCCGCCTGGCCTCTCCGATGCTATGGTCATGGTGGTACGGTGCTGGTGTGGTGCGGTGGTGTTGTTGCCGCTTCTCCAGGTCGACCACGACCTCCTCCAACTCTCCCTTGAGTTCCAGGTCATCTACGGCTCCGTCAAGCTCGGCATCCTCGGTAACGCACGGAATTACCCAATCCCCTGCGCTGCCTCCCCCTTATTTTTTTTGTACTGGTGATGATGTCGTGGATCGCTGAACTGTGGTAGCTCGAGAAAGGGTGTGTGTGGATCCCCTTATTTTTTATCTCTGCAATTGGCTATGTGAAGTTTATTTATTTTGTCTCGTATCTTTGGACAAACTCATCTAGGTTGGTACTGTCAAGAGAGCTTTTGAAAAGGGGAAGAACAATTCAGCAATGGCAAGACATCCTGACTTAATGGGCACAAACAGAACTGACCACTATTCATCCCAAGACAACGATGACTATATTGATTCGGAATCAGATACACAGCTTCTACTAATGAGGTGAGTCTCCCGACTCTTACTTATATCTACTGTGCAGATATGTTGGTTAGAACCATGCTATCCTTTTCCACTACAAAAGAAACATATTACATCTAAAAAAAACATATCATATGTTCAACATGAGAGCTTGCGAGGGAGGTTCTCTGACTATATGTATGTGAACAGCTGCCCCGTGTTACCTCGGCGATCATGTTCGTGACCCTGAGGGGAGAAGAGCTAGTACCATGAGCAAGGAATGTTTTGAAGTGATTTGTTGCTAGATTGTTTAGTGGTTCTGTGGTATGGGGATATATCGTAAATGTGGATTTTAAGCATGCTTCCTGAATATTTAATACGGTATACACCTCTGCGATTGCTCCTCTTTATCTGGTAATCTAAGGCCTCTTCGATTGGATAGTTCAGAAGATGAGTCGTTACAGTGCGGGTACTGCTAAGTCTCTTATATAGTTTCACAAATCACACGCATTTCTCTATCATGTTCTGTTACTGCTGGGGCTAAACCTCATTTGTATGCATGCCGCTTGAAACTCTCTCATAGTTCCAGAAACACATCACATCGTAGACCTACATGTATCATCTGTATTCCTCTTTTCGGTCTGAGGATAAGGACCTTTCTTTTGCAGATTGGTAAGCTGCAGACTAATTTCCATCGTTGGGAGGAAGTTGCTTCAAACACCGGAGAGCATGTTCATCTGACAAAAGAGCTCCTCACCAGCTGTGCCATTGATTTTCTCACGATCCCTTTTCATCGTGTATTTATCTGCAGTTCTCCACCTGACACTTGGTAAACTGATGCTGAAAGAGTAAAAACGCTAGGCACGTACACTTGTGCACCACTATGCTTAGTCTTTAGGTTTTATTTTCTCTTAGCCTTATAATACTATTACAGGGAACACTGGGTAGTTTGTCGTGCCCACTGCCCAATAGCTTCTGGTAATCATGATGTTTTGCCATGTGTTAAATCAAATTGAATGAATGTTGCAGCTGCTTTTAACTTGCGATTTAGGCGCTATCATCGTGCCATGTAAAGTACTTCTCATGAAATATGTTTATTATACTTACCTACTTTATACATCTTTATTGCACCGCAGTTTGAGTTAACTTGGAAGACATGCAATTTTAAATACTGAATTACTATTTTGTTGGCTGCACACCGTTACACAGAGCTGCATGTACTGGAAATGCTGATATGTGTGAATGCTTAATTGAGGAAGGTGCAGATTTTGATGCGGTTGACAAGACAGGACAATCTCATCTAATGCATGTCGTTATATGTGACGACAGAGGGGTAATTTAATCTTGCTCTCTTGCACTAATTCATTGGCATCCATAGATTGCAATGCTCTTTCAATCTCAAATAGTTGAAACCAAACAATGTCTGAAAGCTTTTATGTTTTTTAATGAGCTGCATGCTAAAATCAATACACCTTAAGTGTTCAAGTTTACCATCTGATGACTATGATCTTTGTCCGACTTGATAGTAAAGTATAATCCTGATATCTCCATGAGAGCAAGAGCTGATTAGTTTCGAAATTACTATTGTCCTATAATTTGCTACTAACAGAGCATTCCTGTTGTATTTCTTCTAGCTGAAGCTGGCACATTCGTAAAGGATACTATATAGTGATTCCTGTTGCTGAACAAGTTACGTCTTCTTAGGCATTATGAATAGGGAGTGGTGAACTGAACTATAGTCATTCCTTTTGCTGTTGATACATATTGTTGTGTAAAATTGTACGACAATGTGGTGAAATTGTATGAACAATGTAAACTGAAGATCATTCGGGTTTCGCAGTGCTGAATAATGTGAATTGTATGATGTCGCTGTTGTTGTGAAGTATATTACTGTTGCCGCTGTGAATACAAATGAATTTGCTTTTGCTGTGAATACAAATGAATTTGTAAAATATGGTACATTTGGTAGTGTCCCTACTTATTTTCAGAGGCAGTTTCTATAAATGCCCTAAAATTAATATAGAGGCATTTCTGGAAATGACACTAAAAATAGTTAGAGGCATTTGAAAAACAGTGCCCCTAAAAAGTATGGAGGCATTTCTAGAAATGCCTCTAAAAATAGTTAGAGGCATTTGAAAAACAGTGCCCCTAAAAAGTATAGAGTCAAATCTGGAAATGCCTCTAAAAATACTCATTTTTAGTGGCATTTTACTTCAAATGCCTCTATACTTTTTAGCAACACGATTAAATGCAACGCTTTTTAAAGTGCCACTAAAAATACTTAGAGGCACTTTGGGGATTTTTAGTGGCATTTCAAAGTGCCTCTAAAAACATGTTCTCCTGTAGTGCCCTCGGGCGTCTCCACCGCCACGGGCAACTCCGGTCGCCGCCCATGCACCCCACACCGCCAAAAACATAAGCTTCCTATCCTGGTTTCCTTTCCATGTCGGAGCGCCATCCCGCGACCATCCCCTGCTCGGGCCGGTGGATCGAGCCGAGCTCGCTGTCCGCAGCTCAATCTGTTGCGGCGCCCAAGCAGTAGAGCCACCACCGCCCTTCACTGCTGTCGGCCAGCGCCCTGCATATCTTCCTACCCGGCGCCCTATGGGCTGCGGCTCCTCCGGCTCGGCTGCTTGAGGGTGCCGGCCCGCAGCTGCTCGCCTCTGGCAGCGGTAGAAACAGAGTACTACCAGTTCGAGGTGGTGGTGACGCCGATTCCAGAATGCAGTTCATCTCCGACGATTCCTGGATGCAGGTTCTCATGCGGCAGAAATAACTCATTTTTACTTAGTCTCACTTAGTCAACACACCAACTCATTCAGGTTTATTACAGACCTTTTATCACATAACTCAGACAATAAGGTCGGACAGGGAAAGCCAAATAGAACTAAGCTACAGTTTCTCATGAGCAAATTTTCACTGTTGTTTCTCCAAGCAGCTCAAGCCAAAGCGGTTTCTGCATAAGTCGGAGCCGAAAAGAACTCACGCTCTCGACGGTCGATCTACTGGGGCACAATCCCTGGCTCCTCATATCCTTATACAAGGTGAAAACTCATGCTGGATCCCACTCTGTTGAGCATAACTGGAGATGACAGCATTCCAAGCAACCGAGCTTGGCGCGGACATCCTCTTCAGCAACGTCCTCGCATTTTCCAGCCTCCTCAAGCTCGTGAGAGTGGAAATGACACATGTCACTTCGAGAACAAAGACAACGCCTCCTGGTAGCTTCCAGCTTGGTGGTACCCAGAAATCATGCTCGTCCAGCACACCGTATCCGGGCGAGCGATCCCGACGAACACCCTGCGAGCGCACCCCCACGCAGCTGCACCTGGCGTACATGTTCACCAGCGCCGCGCCGCAGAAGCCGCCGGGGGAGATCGAACCCGCTCTTCAGCGCGTCGCAGTGCACCTGTGTGCCGGAGGCCAGAGCGCCCAACCTCGCGGTCGCGGAGAGGACCACCGTGAGGTCGAACTGGTCCGGCCGGCCGCCAGGGGAAAGCTAGGCACGCATGAACGCTTCGAAAGCCGCCGACGCAGCCGGATTCGGTCGGGCCATCGTCGTCGAAGCGCCCGAGCGAACCCGGTTGATTGAGCACGACTGGGGCTCAGGCGCCTCGGGAAAGATGGAGATGGGGCCGGAGTGCCCGTGGCCTGTCGTTGGAGAAGATACACCAGTTGGGGCTGAGGTGGAGGTGCAAGGAGCGCCACCGTCGGCTCCTTACATCGGCCCCACCTGTCGGTTAGGGAGAAAGCGGACCCCGGCCCACCGCCTACCGCCTCGGTTGCCGTCGCCACTCGGCATTAGAGAAGACAACCATCGTTGCCTTAAGGGAGGCATGGATGGGCATGGGCCGGCCCATCAGATATTTTTTCTTTCGTTTTCTTCTCTCCTTCGTTTTTGTTTTTTGTTGTTGTCGTTTTCTGTTTCTGTTTCTGTTTCTCGTTTTCTTTTTTTTATGTTTTCCTTTTCTCTTCTTCTTTTCGTTTTTATTTTGAAAAATTCAAATTTGAAAAAAATTCAATTTTACAAATTTTTCATATTGAAAAATTGTTCATTGCGTTTTTACATGTTCAAATTCGGAAATTGTTTAAATAATTTTTTTTTCAGATTTAAAAATTCTTCATCGTTTTTATTTTTGAATTCTCAATGGACACGAGCTCCTCTCCTTCCCGTGCCTTCTCTGCCGCTGGGCGGGTGCAGCCCAGCACCATTGGGCCACAGACGACAACCTTGACGGCTCCACGGACGCTGACCTCAGCGACTCCACGTCACCGACCTTGGCCGCCTCCACCTCCCTCTTCGGCGCGTGCTCTCCCAGTCCACTACCGCCAAGAACTCTGCCAAGAACCAAGGCCGGCCCATAGGCCAGGCAAAAAGGGAAACCGCCCCGGGCCCTAGAGGAAAAGGGCTCTAATATTGAAGAATATTAGTAACCATTGTATTATTTCATTACCAAGTTGACAGAATGGTCTAATATTGTGTAACATGTAGGAACAAATCAATCCGAACATGTTTTAGTCTCTCTTGTGTGGATGTTTAAAACTCAAATATGTGTTAACGATATTTCCATGTTTGATTTTGTGTCTGGACTTTAATTGAGAAATAGATAGAATCTGTTGCATACCCAGATGATACCAATCGCATTGCACATAGGCATATCAGATAATGAAATCATATGTGAAATAGACTATCAATTGATTATTGCCATCGATGATATTTCAAAAGTAAAAAAGCATGCGTATAATTTTGACTTATCATCAAACCCAAATTGCAATACTATTAGTGACATATCAATTTATAGTCTAAAAGCTTATATAAATGTGCTTACGTAATCATACATGAGAAACCACTATTAATGTATTTATTTATTAGACTACACTATAGGGATGTCTCCCACGATATTAAGGATATTAAAATATATTTGTATACACAAATACAAATACACACTCTATAAAATATGTAAATGTCAGAAAAATAATTTGAGGATCTTGTTACAACAAACTATTAAAATTTCTCATAGCACAATTTTTTAATGATAAACATTGCAATAATATAATAAAGAATGATATAATTAATATTAGCATCGATAAAATGTGGCTAACTATGACAACTAATTGACAGAAAGTTACACTTGTTAAATTGTAGTCTGATATAAGTAATTTACAAATAAGTATAAAATTTTAGTATAAATATATTTATTTTAATTCGCCCCGGGTTCATAATATGTTTGGACCGGTGCTGCCAAGAACGTCCTCGGCGCCTCGTCGACCACCGCCTCCAAGGACGTCCTTGATGCCCAAGACTCCTCCCGTTGACCACCGCCAAGAACGTCCTCAGTGACTCGTCGACCACCTCCTCCAAGGACGTCCTCGATGCTCAAGACTCCTCACCGTCGACCACAGCCAAGAACTCAGCCAATAATATCCTCGGCGCCTCGTCATCAACCAGCCACTCCACCTACCTCGCCGTCCGCACCCGTAGCTGGTGCATGGGATGTAACCCTTTCCTCTTCCTTGTCGAGTGCCCGCTTTGCGGCTGGTCTGATCGCGTCTCCTTCCAGTTCCTGGCGCGGCATGTCGACGGCTGCCGGCTGTAGCACTTCAAGATGAAGTTGCGTATGATCATGGCATGGGCGGTGCAGGAAGCACGGTCAGCGGCGGTGCGGCGCCGCAGCAAGACAGGAGGTGATCGGCTATACACTGGGGCAGAACTGTAGTTTGAATTCTTATTTTGTTCATATAATTTGTGTTGATTCATAGAAGTTCTTCAGAACTTTAGTATTAGGCCAAATTTAGTCCAGAATTCTACGAATCTATTGCCCAAAGTTTAGTTCGAGAACTCATATGAATGATCAATTTGTATAGACTTGCAGTGGACGGTTTCTTGTCTCTGGCGAATGGTGATCAGGATGCACTCGTCTTTTTGGATTATCTTGATGTGCACTGCAGTGAATAGCTGCATCAGTTCCTCTTTCGGATTTCTTTCGGTGGCGCCTTTTTGATAGCCCACTCAATCTCCACTTGAGTGAATGGGTCTTCGATTTGCTGCAAGTCTGCAGAGTTCTTCAGTCTGCTGTTTTCAGAGGACAACCAATGGGTTCACAATCTGAATTTTATTATTCCGACAACTTGTTCGGTTGTAGAATAAATGGACTTGTAAGCACAACTAGAGCCTCTGAAGAACTCGTATGGATGATCAAAATGTCCTCCTTTTCCAGTAGCACCTCTGCCATACCATTTTATCATCATAAGCTGAAATGCAACGTCACATCCTGCAGAAAATTCAGGGTATAAAGAAAGTTTTAGAGTATAAAGGCATCATCATATTATTATTATTTTGAGTTTTTCCATGCTTTATTTCACAATAATCAGAGATACATCGTTCATAACATCTGAAAGAATAAAATTCGGGGGCTCGCAGTCCCAAAAAAACACAAGTATTTGAATCAAAACACGCTCTAGCTAATTTATGCGCCACAACATTAGCTTCCCGAGGACAATGTTGAACAGGAAATATTACCAATTCTTCTTCTCATATGTGCGCCACAACATTAGCTTCCCGAGGACAATGTTGAACAGGAAATATTACCAATTCTTCTTGTCATCTGGAAACAGTCCGCCAAAATAGCTGTGTATGGACCCCAAATCTCGATTACTCCATTGAAAGCATGTACCAATTCAAGCGAGTCTGACTCAATAATCACTGGCGAACAACCCAATTGTTCAATCAGTTGAAGTCCCTTCTGTAGCGCGGTAGCTTCGACCGTCGTGGCATCAAGAAGATTATGGATAATCCAGCTTGCTCCATCTACTGCCTGGCCGTGGTCATTACGTAGTACTGCACCTACAGCTCCGTTACCATTCTGAAAAAACAAGCATCAATGTTTAATTTATAGGTATTCAGAGGTGGTCTACACCACCGAATCTCTTTAGGTTCAGCATTTGCGTGAGCCCCTGTATAGTTCATTGTCAAAGCTTGAATCGAGAAGGCTGATCTTGATGGAGGAGCTATTTTTTCTCCTTTCGCAAAATTCTCTACGCTGCCACCATATGTACCAAGCTCCCACCAAGATTAATTCCTTGAGGTCACTATGTGCTAGATCTGCTGGTATTTCAACATTGTTTCTTAAGATCTCTTCAAGGACAACTGAACCTGATCTGTCAACTATTAATGCCGCCTCAATATATTTTGTAAGTCCAAGAGATCTCCACACCTCTTTTTCTCTTTGGCAAGTAAAGATCAAGTGTCTAATATCTTCAGCACCTTGTGTACACACAGGACACTGACCCGAGACAGGAATATGTAGTTTTCTCTATGTAAACCAAGGTTTGGTTCCTTTTTCAAGCAAGTACAAAATGGCAGAAAGTTGGTTTAAATACTTCAGTATAAACAAATGGTTAAAAATTGCAGGATGCATTTACCATATATAGTAACAAGTTACAAATCTTATCAAGAACTTAGTTCAGTATGGTTCAAGAACGACTACGGCCACATGGTTGTTTCACCCGGGATATATAGGCATTTCCCCTTCAGAGATAATCTTGTTTTCTGCATGGTGTTGACATTAATGGAGAATAGCACTCGCCATTGTGCAAGAACACAACACCAGCAACCACCGTGATGTCATCCATGTTATTTTGGTGTGATCCAAATTCATATAAAAATAAAGCTAAGTTTGGACGGAGCGAAGGGAGGTCCGTCTCCGGTAGACTTGGTACGGTACGGATCGTTGCTGAGTCGGACTGCAACCGACTTAGGGTTCCACGATTATATATAACTATTGTAAGCCCGGTTTGGGATAAACCAAAACTTGTAAATCCCTGGCGTTTGTAACCTCACCCGATCATAGTGAAGATTTGCTGGCTGGTGCCCGTGGGTTTTTCTTTTCCATTGTTGACAGGGTTTTCCACGTTAAATCTCGTTTCCCCGATGTGTTGATCTTTACTTTCTTCATCGTTTATTTGCCTATCGTCTATAAAATCCAGCCCACGCTAGTAAGAATGTTCCAAACCAATCATCTCCAACATCTGCATTTGGAACCTCACCGACTTGTCTCAAGCGTTCATGTCAGCTCACCACTGCCATGCTCCCAACCACTCCAAACATCGATGCAGAAGTCACACATGGCGACCTATTCTCCATTCTCCATTAAGCTGAACATAACCATACAACATAATATGATATTAGTTTTTGTACCAAGCGAGCTGAACGATAGCATCAAACAAAAATTGTATGCATTTTGGACATAAAACATGTGAACAATGTATCACATTTGGAAAATAAAACATGTTGACAATGTGGCACATAATAGCCATGGAACATGCATAAAAAAATATATAAAGACAACCATTTTCTTCCTTGTATGCAGGGGATCAAAGTACAAGTAGAAGACAATACTACAGAGAGACAGCCCTTTTTTTATTGTATGCAGGGGATTTTTTTAATTGAATGCAAGGGATCAAAGTACAAGTAGAAGACAATAATAAAATAGGCCATGAATGAACTTGATCCACGTTACATAGTTCTAAAAAGCGACATGCTGAAAAGGAAGATACAGGAAAAGGTAAAAAGGCCTATCTTTGCAAGACACCTCAGGGCATGGCCAATGCTCCAACATGGACAGCTGCCTCATCAGTCCAGGTTGGTTCGGATGGCGTGTGGAGCTAAAGCAATAGCCCCACAGTTGTTAGTTTTTTTTAGAACGGAGGCTATAAAGCCCAGCTTTCAATTAATAAAGCCAGTCGGCCACAAGATACAATGCGTTGAGGAGCCTCTTAGAAAGCAAAGCAAAGACAAGCTAAAACAAGAAAGAGGCTACACTACGCCGAGCACCAGACTCTTGTGTGAAACAGCCAGCCACAGGGGCAGAGACGGACCACCGACGAAGAGACCTCGACAACAGGAGCTGAACATAACCATACGACATAATATGATATTAGTTTTTGTAACGTTGCCCTTCATCTACTTAACATAATGCGACACATTCACTTCCATTCCAATGACCGGATCAACAACATCAAAACCCAATAGCTAAATCTAAACTGAAGATTTGATTTCTTTCTGCCAAGCGAGCTGAACAATAGCATCAAAACAAAAATTGTAAGCATTTTGGATATAAAATATGTGAACAATGTATCACATTTGGGAAATAAAGCATGTTGACAATGTGGCACATAATAGCCATGGAACATGCATAAAAAAAATACAAAAACAACCATTTTCTTCCTTGTATGCAGGGGATAAAAGTACAAGTAGAAGACAATACTACAGAGAGACAACCCTTTTTTTATTGTATGCAGGGGATTTTTTTTATTGAATGCAAGGGATCAAAGTACAAGTAGAAGACACAATAAGTAAATAGGCCATGAATGAAACTTGATCCACGTTACTGGTGGCTCTAAGTTAATAGTGCCAGAAACAATGCTTGTACGTCACACGTCAGTTGGGAACCCCAAGAGGAAGGTATGATGAGTGCAGCAGCAAGTTTTCCCTCAGTATGAAACCAAGGTTTATCGAACCAGTAGGAAAACGAGGTTTGCTTCGAAGGTGTTGGTGAAGGAGTGTAGTGCGGCGCAACACCAGGGATTCCGGTGCCAACGTGGAACCTGCACAACACAATCAAATTACTTTGCCCCAACTTAACAGTGAGGTTGTCAATCTCACCGGCTTGCTGAAAACAAAGGGTTAAACGTATCGAATGGAAAATGATGTTTGTTTGCATAAAACAGTAGAGAACAATGATTGCAGTAGATTGTATTTCAGATGTAAAAGAATGGACCGGGGTCCACAGTTCACTAGTGGTGTCTCTCCAATAAGATAACTAACATGCTGGGTAAACAAATTACAGCTGGGCAATTGACAATTGATAAGTGCATATAACATGCATGTGTGAGCTGTGGTGTCTACTATGAGATTCATTTGGGCATTACGACAAAGTACATAGACCGCTATCCAGCATGCATCTATGCCTAAATAGTCCACTTTCCGGTTAACATCCGTACCCCTTCCAGTATTAAGTTGCAAGCAACAGACAATTGCATTAAGTAATGTGCGTAATGTAAACAATACATTCATCCTTGAATAAAGCATTGCTGTTTTACCCCTAGTGGCAACAACACATCTACAACCTTAGAACTTGCTGTCACTATCCCAGGTTAAATAGAGGTTGAACCCAACTATCATGCATAAATACCCCCTCTTGGAGTTACAAGTATTCACTTGGCCAAGGCTTCAACAAGTAACGGAGAGCATGCAAGATCACAAATGACATAGACATGATAATATAATATTCAGCTCCACATAGGTATCAATATAAGTCAGATCCCAGCAAACACAACATGTAGCATTACAATAAGATGATCTTGATCATGATAGGCAGCTCACAAGATCTAAACATGATGGCACAAGTGGAGAAGACAACCATCTAGCTACTGCTATGGACCCATAGTCCAAGGATGAACTACTCACGCATCACTCCGGAGGCGGGCATGGCGATGTAGAGCCCTCCGGTGATGATTCCCCTCTCCGGCAGGGTGCCGGGAAGAGCTTCAGAACCCCCCGAGTTAGGGTTGACGACGGCGGCGGCAGCGAATATGTTCTGGATGAAAGGCTCGGTGTTTTAGGGTTTTCGCGTCTCGGGGAATAAATAGGCGAAGGGGCGATGTCGGCGGACCCCCGAGGGGCCCAAACCACCAGGCGCGGCTGGGCCCACTGCCGCGCCAGGTGGTTTGGCCACCTCGTGGCTCTTCGTCTCTCCTTCGGACTCCGTGTACGTGCTGGAAAAATAGGGACTGGCCTTTTGTTTCGTGCAATTCCGAGAATATTTCCAGAAGTAACTTTCTGAAACCAAAAACAGCAGAAAACAGGGAACTGGCACTGTGGCATCTTGTTAATAGGTTAGTCCCAGAAAATGCATAAAAGTGATACGAAGTGTATATAAAACATGTAGCAAATGGTATAATATAAGCATGGAACAGCAGAAATTATGGATACGTTGGAGACGTATCAAGCATCCCCAAGCTTAGTTCTACTCGTCCTCGAGTAGGTAAAACGATAACAACAAATAATTTCTGAGGAGACATGCTTTCACACAATCTTGATCAATATATTGCAAGGCTCATGTCATGAATGAAGTGACTCAAAGCAATGATCTATAGTTTGCTAACAAATAGATAAAGAGTAAACAATGAATCATATAAGCAAAAACTTTTCATGAATAGTACTTTCAAGACAAGCATCAAAAAGTTTTGCATAAGAGGTAACTCATAAAGCAATAGATTCAAAGTAAAAGGCATTGAAGCAACACAAAGGATGATTAAGTTTCAGCATTGCTTTCAACTTGTAACATGTATATCTCATGGATAGTTGTCAACATAAAGCAATATAACAAGTGCAATAAGTAAATATGTAAGAATCAATGCACACAAAGTTGACACAAGTGTTTGCTTCTAAGATAGAAAGGAGTAGGTAAACTGACTCAACATAAAGTAAAAGATAGGCCCTTCGCAGAGGGAAGCAGGGATTAAATCATGTGCTAGAGCTTTTTAAGTTTTCGAAAGCATATAGAGAGCACAAAATAAGTATTTGAGAGGTGTTTGTTGTTGTCAACGAATGGTAGTGGGCACTCTAACCCCCTTGTCAACCAGACTTTCAAGAGCGGCTCCCATGAAGGACGTTATCTCTACCAGCAAGGTAGATCATCCCTCTTCTCTTTTGTTTACACATGTATTTTAGTTTCTTTATAGATGACACTCCTCCCAACCTTTTGCTTACACAAGCCATGGCTAACCGAATCCTCGGGTGCCTTCCAACATTCACATACCATGGAGGAGTGTCTATTTGCAAAATTAAGTTGCTTACTGATAAATCAGGGCAAAACATGTGAAGAGAATTATTAATGAAAGTTGTAATTAATTGGGGCTGGGCACCCCGTTGCCAGCTCTTTTTGCAAATTATTGGATAAGCGGATGTATATGCCACTAGTCCAGGTGAAAGTCTGTCAGAAGTAAATGACAAGATTGAAAGATAAAACACCACATACTTCCTCATGAGCTATAAAACATTGACACAAATAAGGAGTAATAAAGTTTTGAATAGTTTAAAGGTAGCACATGAAATATTTACTTGGAATGGCAGGAAATACCACATAGTAGGTAGGTATGGTGGACACAAATGGCATGGGTTTTGGCTCAAGTTTTGGATGCACGAGAAGCATTCCCTCTCAGTACAGAGTTTAGGCTAGCAAGGTTGTTTGAAGCAAACACAAGTATAAACCGGTACAGCAAGAATCACATAAAAACATATTGCAAGTATTATAAGACTCTACACTGTCTTCCTTGTTGCTCAAACATTTTACCAGAAAATATCTAGACCTTAGAGAGAACAAATATGCATCCCAAGTCTCAACAAGCTCTACGGTAGTTCTCCACTACTAGGCTTTAACTACATGATGCAAGAGCTTAAACATGATCTACTTGAGAGCTCAAAACAATTGCAAAGCATCAAATCGAAACAAGACAATGATCTACAAGAATGCATATGTCTTTTCCAATACCAACTACTACATGTAGCATTTTCTTTCTTCCAAACAAACACCAATCAATTTATTTAAACATAAACTCTCCAAATGATAATATAATGCAGCAAGAGAGTATTTATAAACAAGTGCTAACAGCTCGAAGAGATGCATGAAAAACAGGAGCTAAAAGCACTGCAGTAGCTAGTTAAGAATACTCAACAAATATAAGTGAAGAACATGAGTATTCACATGAAAAAGCGGAGCGTGTCTCTCTCCCACACAAGGATTGCTAGGATCCGAATTTATTCAAACAAAAACAAAAATAAAAACACACAGACGCTCCAAGTAAAGCGCATAAGATGTGAAAGAATTAAAATATAGTTTCACTAGAGATGACCTGATAAGTTTGTTGATGAAGAAGGGGATGCCTTGGGCATCCCCAAGCTTAGACGCTTGAGTCTCTCTGAATATGGTTGGGATGAACCACGGGGGCATCCCCAAGCTTAGGCTTTTCACTCTTCTTGATCACATAATATCACCCTTCTCGCTTGATCCTTGAAAACTTCCTTCACACCAAACTCAAGACAGTTCTCATTAGAGGGTTAGTGCATAATCAAAAATTCTCATATTCTGTAATGATACAATCAATCCCAAAGCTTCTGGACATTAGCTACAGCCACCAATGCTTTGTGGAGCAAAGAAATCCACACAAACACAGTAAAAGAGCGAATGCAAAACAAAAGGCAGAATCTGTCAAAAACAGAACAGTCTGGAATGACGAATTTTTTCGAGGCACTTAAGTTGCTCAGATGGATCTGGCCTAAAATAATGAAAGTTGCGTACATATCTCAGGAATATGCGTGATTTTTCTCAGAATTTTTTGAATTTTCTACAGGGAGATAAGCTCAAATCCGTGACAGCTAAAAATCTGTCACTGCGCAGAAATCCAAATCTTGCATCAACTTTCAATATAGAACTTTACTTGGCACAACATTGCGATAAAATAAAGATACAAAGGAGTTGCTACAGAAGTAACAAAACTCCTTGACTCAAAGAAAACAAAAATAACAGCAAATAAAAACGATGGGTTGTCTCCCATAAGCGCTTTTCTTTAACGCCTTTCAGCTAGGCGCAGAAAGTGAAAATCAAGTGTTGTCAAGTGGCAAATCATTCAAATCATCAAAAGCTTCTTCCAACACACAGCTTGTAACAATGGGTATCTTAGATGTTCCTGGAGGTGTTTCATTACCTTTAACCGTACTAAAAGTTTTATCAATTTTAAGCTCATAATGAGTCTTTGGTTTTGGCACTTTAGGAACATACATAAACTTTTGCTCTCTACCCACATAAACTTTCTCCTTTTTAGACTTAAGAGAAGTAAAGGTTGAACTTAAGGTTTCAATAGCTTCCTCTAACTCATCAATTCTATGATTTTGGGTGTCATGGATATTATTATCCTCAAGAACAGTGATTCTTTCATTGATGGTGGCTATTGATTCATTAGTCTTACCAATACAATCAAGAAAATTTGGAAAAAAATTCTCCATAGAGTCTAACTTATTTATAACATCCTCCAAGGTGATCTCAATTTTAATATCTTTAGTGGGTGGTGTTCCTACCAAACTTTCAATAATATTACAGGCTTCTAAAGCAGGAGTACCCAAGAAATTTCCACCTGTAAGAGTGTCTAGAACATACCTATACCAACTAGAGATACCAACATAAAAGTTCCTAAGGAGGATAGTGGTAGAGTGTTTCTTAGTACATCTATGATGAGCATCACTAATTCTATACCAAGCATCTTTCAAATTTTCACCTCCTAGTTGCCTAAAAGAACGAACTTCAACTTCAGGAGCATTCATTTTGAAAAACAAAATCAAACGAATTAAACAAGTAACTAATTTTTTTGTGTTTTTGATAAAGAGAGCAAACAAGACTAAATAAAAATAAACTAAGCAAGACAAATAACAAAGTAAAGAGATTGGGTGTGAGAGACTCCCCTTGCAGAAGCAATTCGGTTTTCCCCGGCAACGGCGCCAGAAAACGTGTTGGTGGCTCTAAGTTAATAGTGCCAGAAACAATGCTTGTACGTCACACGTCAGTTGGGAACCCCAAGAGGAAGGTATGATGAGTGCAGCAGCAAGTTTTCCCTCAGTATGAAACCAAGGTTTAATCGAACCAGTAGGAAAACGAGGTTGCTTCGAAGGTGTTGGTGAAGGAGTGTAGTGCGGCGCAACACCAGGGATTCCGGTGCCAACGTGGAACCTGCACAACACAATCAAATTACTTTGCCCCAACTTAACAGTGAGGTTGTCAATCTCACCGGCTTGCTGAAAACAAAGGGTTAAACGTATCGAATGGAAAATGATGTTTGTTTGCATAAAACAGTAGAGAACAATGATTGCAGTAGATTGTATTTCAGATGTAAAAGAATGGACCGGGGTCCACAGTTCACTAGTGGTGTCTCTCCAATAAGATAACTAACATGCTGGGTAAACAAATTACAGCTGGGCAATTGACAATTGATAAGTGCATATAACATGCATGTGTGAGCTGTGGTGTCTACTATGAGATTCATTTGGGCATTACGACAAAGTACATAGACCGCTATCCAGCATGCATCTATGCCTAAATAGTCCACTTTCCGGTTAACATCCGTACCCCTTCCAGTATTAAGTTGCAAGCAACAGACAATTGCATTAAGTAATGTGCGTAATGTAAACAATACATTCATCCTTGAATAAAGCATTGCTGTTTTACCCCTAGTGGCAACAACACATCTACAACCTTAGAACTTGCTGTCACTATCCCAGGTTAAATAGAGGTTGAACCCAACTATCATGCATAAATACCCCCTCTTGGAGTTACAAGTATTCACTTGGCCAAGGCTTCAACAAGTAACGGAGAGCATGCAAGATCACAAATGACATAGACATGATAATATAATATTCAGCTCCACATAGGTATCAATATAAGTCAGATCCCAGCAAACACAACATGTAGCATTACAATAAGATGATCTTGATCATGATAGGCAGCTCACAAGATCTAAACATGATGGCACAAGTGGAGAAGACAACCATCTAGCTACTGCTATGGACCCATAGTCCAAGGATGAACTACTCACGCATCACTCCGGAGGCGGGCATGGCGATGTAGAGCCCTCCGGTGATGATTCCCCTCTCCGGCAGGGTGCCGGGAAGAGCTTCAGAACCCCCCGAGTTAGGGTTGACGACGGCGGCGGCAGCGAATATGTTCTGGATGAAAGGCTCGGTGTTTTAGGGTTTTCGCGTCTCGGGGAATAAATAGGCGAAGGGGCGATGTCGGCGGACCCCCGAGGGGCCCAAACCACCAGGCGCGGCTGGGCCCACTGCCGCGCCACCTGTGGTTTGGCCACCTCGTGGCTCTTCGTCTCTCCTTCGGACTCCGTGTACGTGCTGGAAAAATAGGGACTGGCCTTTTGTTTCGTGCAATTCCGAGAATATTTCCAGAAGTAACTTTCTGAAACCAAAAACAGCAGAAAACAGGGAACTGGCACTGTGGCATCTTGTTAATAGGTTAGTCCCAGAAAATGCATAAAAGTGATACGAAGTGTATAAAAACATGTAGCAAATGGTATAATATAAGCATGGAACAGCAGAAATTATGGATACGTTGGAGACGTATCAGTTACATAGTTCTAAAAAGCAACATGCTGAAAAGGAAGATACAAAAAAGGTAAAAAGGCCTATCTTTGCAAGACGCCTGAGGGCATGGACAATGCTCTAGCATGGACAGCTACCTCGTCAGTCCAGGTAGGTTCGGATGGCATGTGGAGCTAAATCAATAGCCCCGCAGTTTTCAGGTTTTTTAGAACGGAGGCTATAAAGCCGACTTTCAATTAATAAAGCCTGTTGGCCACAAGATACAATGTGTTGAGGAGAGCCTCTTACAAAGCAGAGCAAAGACAAGCTAAAACAAGAAAAGAGGCTACACTACGACGAGCACCAGACCCTTGTGTGAAACAGCCAGCCACAGGGGCAGGGATGGACCACCGGCAAAGAGACCTCGACAACAGGCACATAGCTTGATAACGAAGATGAAAGCTGAAGACGAAAGATCAGAGCCTCCAGAAGACGTCGATCCCGAAGGAGAGGATGCCGAGCATCACAGCATCGAGCGGATGACTCTATGATTCTGAGCATACAGAACCTATAGAAGAAATGCCAAGAAGGGCCGAGTTCAGGTAGCCCAAAAACAGGTGGTGCGATGCACCGTCGGTCTTTGGCCTGCCTGAACTCAGCCGCCCCTTCTTGTCATTCCTTCTGAAGGTTTTGTCTTGCTCAGAATCAGAGTCATCGCTGTGAAACATCTATCGTTTGTGTCGTCTCTTCTTCGATGTTTAGAATTTGTGTACGATAGTTGTGATTTCAGATGTTAGAGAATTATTTGTGTCAATGATTATACTCTTTTGCATTATCATTTTGAGTGTTGGTCTAAAGTACCTACTGACATGTATAACAACATTTGGTTATACATTTCTCTTGTCCTTTAGTTCTGACACTTGGAAGTTCATGATGTGCACTCTTTATTTATATGAGGCACCTTTTTATGCCTTCTCGTTGATTTAACTGTCGAATTTGTTAGTTTTCTTACATTTTGAGTGCTTGTTACATGCATGTGCCAATGATTAGACTCTTGTGTATTAACATTTTGAGTGTTGGTCTAAAGGATCTATTGACATGTATAACAACATTGGTTATACATTTCTCTTGGTACTTTAGTTCCCACACTTGGAAGTTCATGATGTGCACTATTCATATGAGGCATGTTCCTTCGTAAATGTTCTATTATTTCATTGATTAGACTGTTGCATTATCCTATACTTATAATAACACTAATGTCCAACTGTTCTTTTTCTCAGGTCATCCCGTGTAGGGCTAGACGTGACTTCTTGGAGCATGTTGGCGTTCTCATTAGTGACCACATGACATTTGAGGTCAACCTGGTCCAGATGACGATGCCCACTCGGAGCTTCAGAGTTTTTTGCACCAACGAGCCAGTGCGGACATATTTCAATGACGCTCGTTGGACAGAACTTGTAGGTACCTACGACATGCAACCTCCCGAGAGGTGCACTTTCTTTCTCGACCATTTGCATGGCGAGACCTATTCATGTATAGGGACCCTGAAAAATCCTCCAATTCCGAGTATGAGAATCATGACCCTAGCGATGATCATGACTTCATGCATGAGCCTGAGGTTACCGAGACCCTAAGTGATTAGCTAGGTAGTTTGGAGACTTGTAATAAGTTATGTGCTATCTATGTAATTAGAGACTTGGAATAAGTTATGTGCTATCTATCTAATTCGGTTAATTATTGTGTCATATTGTGTTTTAACTGATTAATATTGATTATTTTGTCATGTGCTACTTGGCAATTTTCAGTATTAACGTTCCTGTTATTTTCATTATATAGCTAGCAACGTGTGGGTGGGCGTATGTTGCTGGTAATGGATGCATTAGCAATGTGTGCGATTGGGGGCATGTTGCCACTGCTAAGTTTATTGGCAACGGGCGCAAAGTACACGTTGTCAGTAAAAATAGCAGCAGCCCGGTACTGGCAACGTGCCGCAACACGTTGCCAATGGGCAAAAGTAGCACATTGCCAATTAGCTTTTCCCTACTAGTGCTTGCACACATGTCTGACCACATGTCTGATCGCCTGTGTGCCCTAGTTTGTCGCCGTGTCCCGTGCTTACCGCACGACTCGCTGCTATTACCGCGTCGAGTATCTACAATCGTGGCCAAGATCTACCGGGTCGCTAACCGACACCACCTCAGGCCCCATTGCAGATAACCACCAATCATGACCGGCCGATGCCGAGTTCCACACTTCCTTCGAACCCTGACGTCCAGTCTGAAACCACGTGCCTCACGTCTTCCCCCTGACTAGGATTCGACTCTCCATGCACTTACGTCGTAGCCCCTCCACCAGCCGAGTGGAATCTTCTGTCAGACTCCAGCTCCACCTTCAACATGACTCCTTGGTAGATAATCAGTCCACCCCACGCCCATCGACCTCAAGATCCCATGCGTATGCCATCTTGAATCGACCGCGCGTCAATGCATGTCGAAGTACGCACACCATCAAGCGTTCCCATACAACGCTCAAACACGTAGCAAAACAGATCAAAAATAACATTGATCAAACCTGTCAATTTTTGTCAATCTTTCCGTGATACTACGACTTGGAACCTGTCCCTCTTCCCGGTAGCCCTGCATGTACCCTTAGCACCAAAGATCCATTAATCAATCCAGGCATGCTAGCTCTGGACAAATTAATAGCTACACATAACACACAGGGCTTTGTTCCCCTTTTTTTTTACGTAACAAATCTCCCTTGCTGCTGTTCTCCGATCGCTGCATATGCACTGCACCCGCATGCAAACACCTTGGAGCACAATGCTCGTGGAAGGTCAACTGTTGCTCGATCAGAAACCTGTCTTGTTCTGAAGGGACTGAAAAAAATCTCCAGAGCATATTTTTAATTGTGCCAGACTATCAAAAAGGAAGAACACTTCGTATCAGAAAGCAAAACAGCATCAGTTAGGAATTAAGCTCAGATAATAAGTACTTATGAATATAATGGCATGGTACTTTGTGTCAATGAAGATCTTAGTTTCTTTTCTAGGGATGCATTATGGCCCACTGAACTACCTGCAACCTTCCGAGTTCAGTTCTGTCAGTCCTATCAGTTTTGGTCATGTCTAGCTAGGCTGATTAGAAGGGCAACCTGGAAGAATAATTAATTTAGAATCGCGACGAGGATCGATGACGATCACTTACTTTGTGATGAGCTTATAAAACGTCTCATGCCTGCTCCAAATGCCACATGTAAATAATAGTATGTTCTTATTTTTGTTTCAGTTTTTCAATTATTTTGGGGGCATCAATTATTTTAGGGAGACTTTGAAGAGGATGAAAGGAGGCAAGGCAATGGGCCCTGATGGTATCCCCATCGAGGTGTGGAGAGGCCTTGGAGACATAGCGATAGTATGGCTAACTAAACTTTTCAACCTCATTTTTCGGTCAAACAAGATGCTCGAAGAATGGAGGCGGAGTACATTAGTGCCAATCTTCAAGAACAAGGGGGATGTTCAAAGTTGCACTAATTACCGTGGAATCAAGTTGATGAGCCATACAATGAAGCTATGGGAGAGAGTCATTGAACACCGTTTAAGAAGACTGACAAGCGTGACCAAAAATCAATTTGGTTTCATGCCTGGGAGGTCTTCCATGGAAGCCATCTTCTTGGTACGACAACTTATGGAGAGATACAAGGAGAAGAAGAAGGATCTTCATATGGTGTTCATTGACTTGGAGAAGGCGTATGATAAGATACCACGTAATGTCATGTGGTGGGCCTTGGAGAAATACAAAGTCCCAACAAAATACATTACCCTCATTAAGGATATGTATGATAATGTTGTGACAAGTGTTCGAACAAGTGATGGCGACACCGATGACTTTCCAATTAAAATAGGACTGCACCAGGGGTCAGCTTTGAGCCCTTATCTCTTTACTTTGGTGATGGATGAGGTCACAGGGGATATACAAGGAGATATCCCATGGTGTATGCTCTTTGCGGATGATGTGGTGCTAATTGACGATAGTCGGGCGGGGGTTAATAGAAAGTTAGAGCTGTGGAGGCGGACTCTAGAATCGAAAGGTTTTAGGCTTAGTAGAACAAAAACTGAGTACATGAGGTGCAGTTTCAGTACTACTAGGCACGAGGAGGAAGAGGTTAGGCTTGATGGACAGGTGGTACCTGAGAAAGACACCTTCCGATATTTGGGGTCTATGCTCCAGAAGGATGGTGATATCGATGAAGATGTGAGTCATCGAATCAAAGCTGGTTGGATGAAGTGGCGCCAAGCTTCTGGCGTCCTCTGTGATAGGAAAGTGCCACAAAAGCTAAAAGGCAAGTTCTATAGGACGGCGATTCGACCTGCGATGTTGTATGGCGCAGAATGTTGGCCGACCAAGAGACGACATATCCAACAGTTAGGTGTAGCGGAGATGCGCATGTTGAGATGGATATGTGGCCACACAAGAAAGGACCGGGTTAGGAATGATGATATACGTGAGAGAGTTGGGGTAGCACCAATTGAAGAGAAGGTTGTCCAACACCGTCTAAGATGGTTTGGTCATATAGAACGTAGGCCTCCGGAAGCGCCATTGCATACCGGACGGATAAAGCGGGATGAGAATGTTAAGAGGGGTCGTGGTAGGCCAAACTTGACATGGGGAGTCTGTTAAGAGAGATCTGAAGGATTGGAATATCACCAAAGAACTAGCCATGGATAGGGCTGCGTGGAAGTTAGCTATCCATGTGCCAGAACCATGACCTGGTTTCGAGATCTTATGGGTTTCAACTCTAGCCTACCCCAACTTGTTTGGGAAAAAAGTCTTTGTTATTGTTGTTGCATCTAATACCGTTTGTACTAAACTACTTGCAATTGCTGGTATAGTACCAGAGATGGCTCTTCCAGTAAAAAGTAGCCAGATAACGAAAAACCAGCAAGTAGTGTCATATGAGACCGAAATTATACTATCTGACTCTGCATGTTTAGCAGTTTTCGTCTCATCGATGATTGGTTCTTGGTCAATAGTTGCTGTTTGATGTCAGCAAGGCCTAGTTCTTGCATTCTCTACTTACTAATTTTCTTATGTTGGAACTGTCAACTTTGTTTTCTTAATGCAACTTGCGTTAACAATGCCTTCCAAATTGCTCTTCAGGGATGAGGATTCAGGAGTTCATGGATTCTCGGTTTGTTCCACAAAATGGAAGTGTTTGACGCGGATGAAATGGAATCTGACCACGTGTCAATCACAAGAGGTCTGCGATCTCCGTTTCCTTAAAAAAAAAAGAGGTATGTGATCTGACTTGGAGTATTCATCATTGATAACTGCTGTATGTGGAAACATATTTGACCAGCTAGCCGAGATCTATCCAACCTCTCTTTTAACATTCCCACGACTCCATGTGAAAATATCACCGATATATAAGGACGCTGCTAGGTTGTGGTCGACCACGATCTGGCTTAGAGCGAGCTCAGTCCGACAACCCCAGAAATGGAAGGTCCCGCGCGCACCCCACGACAAAAAAGGAAAGGCTTCCCCGCGCTCGCCAGGACGTGCGTCCCGCGCGGCCCAGGTGCGGATTTGGCGGGACCATACAAAAAGGCGTCCCCGTCCCCCAGGTCATCTTCCCCTAACGCTGCACCATAGCCGCCAGATGAGGAACGGGAATCCCATTGTTTTATATCCTTGCAAATAAATCCTATTGATTTACATCGCTGCAAAAATTAGCAACGGGAATCCTCTCGCCCCTCATCCCCAGGTTGCAAGAAACAGAACATAAGACAAATCGAAATTTTACATCCAAATCCAAGATCTCTGTCCAGAAATTGAACGCAGATACGAAATTGCATCTTCAGGAAGTATAATCTTCAACAAAAGGATCTAAAGGTTTCAGCTAGTAGAAGATTTCGAAAGCAGGTGTAAGTTTGTGCATACTCCATCAACTCTTTCTTTCCACCATCTGCTTTTCCAGCCCCTTCTCCATCACCACCAACGTCCATGATCCTACTTTACATCCTGGTAATGGTATAGACATAACTCATTGTCAAAAACCTGTGCATGTGCTGTAAAAAACTGTGCTATGCAAGTAAATGAAATAGCTTCTTGTGCTATTCTTGTCAATTAGATGCAATACAAAAATTTAGGAATTGCTAGAAGCAATTTGTCATACCTTGTACCTTTGCTGATGAAAGTTGTGGGGTGTAAACTTATTAGGATTTCGAGAGACTAAAAGACTTAGTAGAGGAACGATGTAAAATTCCGAGAGAGAAAAAATCAAAGTTTTAAATAGCGGGCTATTCCATTTAGCGGCTGCTTCGACAAAAGCTATTAAAGGCTATAGCGGAGCTATAGCAAAGCTAAACTCATTTAGCGTGTTTCTTAAATAATAAAAATTTATATAAAAAAAGTCTACAATCAAGTATCATATATTATATATCACGTATAATTGATCTAAACATTCACACATATCTTAAAACCACGCATTGATTAGAAATTTCAGCTCAATAACTAAGTTTTGCATCAATGCGCCATACATACAGTAAAAACAGGAAGGGATAATAAGCTAGATGGATAACTTTATGGTATTAACTCGTGTCCCTTCTATGGTTGTAGCGGTTTTAGCGGGCTAAATGTATCAAAATTTAGCGCTATAGCGGGATTTAGCGGGCTATTAGCGTCGTTTTCAATTTAGCGTTAAAAGTGTATATCGTTAGCGGGAGGGCTCTCCAAAGGTTATAGCGAGGCTATAGCGGAGCTATAGCGGGCTATTTAAAACTTTGGAAAAAATGCACAGTTCGCTGTAAATTGTTGTGGACTACTGGAAACTGAAACCAGATACGTTTCATGTGACTAGAGGAAGTAGAATTGCATCAACTAAAAGAACTTTATTTTGGATAAAAACTGCTGAAAGACCATGTAAGTTGGTCTCAGTAATACTATGTGCAGCAAGTAAAAGGTCTTAACTCGTATCCCGTTGACAACAAGTAAAGTAAGAGCTTTATTTTTGCAGCAACTTACATTTTCTCAGTATGTAACTGCTGGGCTGACAAAGAATTTCTTGAACCTGCATTTGAATGTCAAGGATGAAAGAAGTATAATCAGGAAGTATTACCAGTAGTTTGCAAACAAAATGAGAGAAAGGAACTATTGTAGATAAATGTTGAAAGAGAAAAATATGCTAACACGCTTTGCTAGTTTTTCATGTTTATCTATTTTTCTGGTTGAAGAGTGGAGTTTTAACATCCTAGCTTCAGTTGTGAAAAAAATACATAAAATACTTCCAGAAAACGTAGAATGTAATATTCACATTGTATCCCATCATGTTACCAAGTTCTTGACAGTTTACTTGATGTCATATAAAAGAAGTTAGTTTCAGTAAGTAAAATTATAAGACACACAATGTAAGATTCCGAGAAAGGAAGTGAAAATGAACAATTGTCAAGTTTTGTGTGAGCTATGAGCTGACAGCTTAAATACTGGACGTACATTGTGACTAATTGTCACCAAACATATGAATTTTTTATGGCAGGAACAAGAGGAATCGATGTAAGATTCCAAGAGAGAAAGAATGCACAGTGCTACGAATTACTGAAAAATGAAACCAAATACTTTTCACGTGACTAGAGGAAGTAGAATTGCCGAAACTAAAAGACTTTGCACGTAGTTACTTTTCATGTAGTTACCACTTATCAGGATCAACTAAAAAGAACTTTAGATTAAATACTGGACATACATTGTGACTAATTGTCACCAAACATATGGATTTTTTATGGCAGGAACAAGAGGAATCGATGTAAGATTCCAAGAGAAAAGAATGCACAGTGCTACGAATTACTGAAAAATGAAACCAGATACTTTTCACGTGACTAGAGGAAGTAGAATTGCAGAAACTAAAAGACTTTGCACGTAGTTACTTTTCATGTAGTTACCACTTACCAGGATCAACTAAAAAGAACATTACTTTGGATAAAAACTGCTGAAATAACATATAAGTTGGTCTCAGTAGTACTATTTGCAGCAAGTAAAAGGTTTTAACTTGTATCCCATTGACAGCAAGTAAAGTAAGAGCTTTATTTTTGGAGCAACTTACATTTTCTCTCATTGCTGGTCTGACAAATAATTTCTTGAACCTGCATTTGAATGTCAAGGATGAAAGAAGTGTTATCAGCAAGTATTACCGGTAGTTTGCAAACAAAATGAGACAAAGTAACTGTTGTAGATAAATAAATGAAAGAGAAAAATATGCTATCATATTTTGCTAGTTTGTCATGTTTATATATTTCTCTGGTTCGATTGAATAGTGTAGTTTTAACATCCTAGCTTGCTCCCCTATATTTGCAGTGTGCCCTGATGTCGTCTTCCTCTCATCCCGAATATGATGTAAAAAACCTGAGCAAAGATTATTTGCATGTAAAAAGATCGTCTAGTGAGTCTTCACATTTACTGTGAACCACAATGAAAAGATTTTGACACAAAAGAACCCAGTAGTTTGGCCCCTTCATCGTGGCCACACTAGTATGCATTAGTGAAGTAAAAATCTGGAGCAAAGATCACATGGTTATTCAAAAACTGTCGGGACCTTCTGTATTTGTCTTTGCTTCTACCGTGAGTTACATCTTCATTTATGTATAGATGTAAAACAAACTTGCAGGTGCAATAAAAAGGAAGATATAGACTGCTATCCCATTAATTTGCATCCAGAAAATGCACATCTACTTGATTGAACATGTAAGTATGTTGGTAGATGTAAAATACTTACACTGTCTACCAGAGATTTTGATAGTGTATAATCTACTCCATCTCCTTTTGCTTCCTTGTGTTAGTTTCTTTTACTTGATTGCAACTGTTTAGTCTTTAATGACCTGCAAAAACAGAAATCAGATGGATGTAAGGGAAAAGTTTCTGATAATGCAAGTTTTTCAAACTGAATGATAACTTACATGTACTATATGTGTGGCTGAACTACAACACTAGTACTAAGAAGAAAAAATCATCTAAAAAACAACTTTACATCTAGGACATAGAACATAAAAACACAAAAAAGTTTACATCTACATGTGAAGTTTCCCCCTTTACATCTAGTCTATATGTGTGGCTTATTTACATGTTAAAATGGACCAGAAAAATTCAGGAACCCAACATGTGAAGTTTCCCCCTTTTTTGCTGTGTTTACATCCTTAGAAAATCTCCACAAAAAAAGTGCAGCCTCCCATGGACAGATAGATTAAAGTAGCATAAAAAGTTATATCAGCAAAAGGTATGATGATGTGAATCTCCATCTAAAAATAAAACAAGGTTGCATCTGCTAATTTTAGTTGGATCATTGATAAACTAACATTACCAGAACGCAAATTGCATTAACAGATAGCACTATTAGTAGTACTTCTTACATCTAAGAATTACATCTCCATAAAGTTGAATCTACATACTAACCTGCCATGACTGACGAGATGTTCAGTTTGCTACCCGGTAAGAACCCGTCGAAAGGCTTCGTCCGCCGTCGCCCAAGGAGAAGCGTGCAGCGTGTGCCTTATGCCGAACCTACCCAAGGGAGCACTGACAACGGGGAAGAAGTCCACGAAGGCGAAGGGCTCCCGGGCTTCCATTGGTAAGGCGTCAAATCTTGTGGCGTTGAGCTCGACGGAGGCGCCCCTGCGCCGCGGCGGCGGCGACCTCACCGAGGCCGAGCGACCGTAGGGCATCTGCCCCTCGCAGCGGTGCGCGGAGATGGTAGCGAACAGGGCTGGGTGGCGCGCGGCGGTGGCCGGAGACGGGGCCGGGCGGCGCGCGGCGGTGGCCGGAAACGGGCGGCGCGCACGGGGCCTGGTCGCGGTGGGAATGGTCCCGGTGGATCTGTGGACTGTGGGGAAGAAACTGTGCAAGGTAAAAGAATGGGCGTCGGTCCAGTTGGGTGAGGAAGGTAGCAGGATTTGATCGCACGGTCGCGGATGGTGAGCTCGGAATTGTCCAGATCATGGTCAACCATTAAAAAGAAATTGCGTATATATAACCCATGTCTTCAAGATGGCAGTCCACAAGGGCATCTCAAGATCGTATATAATCCCAAGTTGTAGCCTCCACTCAGATTTACTCGGCTTAGTTTCAGACGTTTATGCGCACACAGCCCAACTACGAGAGGAGAGCCCATTCCATCCCAAAAGCCCAGACTGAAAGGAGGAGAAAACTCTCCCTTATAAGCTAGGTGTGGCCTCTTCCCCTACGCGAGGTGGGACTAAACTTGAGCAGCCTCCACTCGTCAACAACAGACCTAACATCTGGTATCAGATCCAGGTTCTGATACAAGAATGGAAAGGTAGCTATGCCAATTACAGGAGAACAAGTCTCCGCTGCCGCCGGGTCCGGGTTCCTGCTTGGAGATCATGGTGTCGTTTCCATTCCTGCTTGGAGATCATGGTGTCGCTGCTCGATTGAATCGATTGCAGCGAGCGCGAGAGGGACTCCGTGTCCTGGCGGAGGCCATCCAAGTACTCTTGCAGCGCCAGATCCATGGTCTCGAGTAATCGTCGACGATCGGCCGCGTAGCGCCGTGTTTCCGGAATTGTGGGGATTTTTGTGGCTACTGATAGCCGATGTTAGCGTCCACTCAGATTTAGCCCAGCACTCGGCCTAGTTTCAGACGTTTATGCGCACATAGCCCAACTACAAGAGGAGAGCTCATTCCATCCCAAAAGACCGGACTGAAAAGAGGAGGAATCTCTCCCTTATAAGATGGGTGTGGTCTCTTCCCCTACGCGAGGTGGGACTAAACTTGAGCAGACTCCACTAGTGAACAGCAGCCCTAACACAAGTCAAATGCTTTCTGCTATCACCAGGCTTGCCATAAAATCCATGACTGATTTGTTTATATGGCCGTGTGTAATCAATTTCCTTGATAGCTAATTCAGCGCATCTCGTTGTTTGTATGGTTCTGTGCATACGTAAGCTATGTATGTACCTTGCTGAGGTAAGCGACAAATTGATAAGAGCAGTCTCTCGATCAGTTTTTCATATGCATGAGAAGAGCATAGTGAACCAGCTGCTCTCTACTTCAAACACCCAACGAATTTAAAACTGTACACCTCTTTATTTTTATTTTTTTATGAAACAGCATATATAAGAGCAGTCTCTTATACGTAAACATATATGGTTCTGTGCATACGTAAGCATATATGGTGCTGTGCATACGTAAGCATATACGTAAACATATGTATGTACCTTGCTGAGGTAAGCGACAAATTGATATAAGACCAGTCTCTCGATGCTCGTCTCTCGATCAGTTTTTCATATGCATGAGAAGAGCATAGTGAACCAGCTGCTCTCTACTTCAAACACCCAACGAATTTAAAACTCCACACCTCTTTATTTTTATTTTTTATGAAACAGCATATATAAGAGCAGTCTCTTATACGTAAACATATATGGTTCTGTGCATACGTAAACATATATGGTGCTGTGCATACGTAAGCATATACGTAAGCATATGTATGTACCTTGCTGAGGTAAGCGACAAATTGATATAAGACACTAGTAGAAAAGGAGGCTTTGGTGCGCCACCTTTAGTACCGGTTGAACAAAAACCGGTACTAAAGGGGGGCATTAGCACCGGTTGCGTTCGTGTCACCGCGGCGAGGACCTTTAGTACCGGTTGCTATTAACAACCGGTACTAAAGGAGCATAGTGAACCAGCTGCTCTCTACTTCAAACACCCAACGAATTTAAAACTCTACACCTCTTTATTTTTTATTTTTTATGAAACAGCATATATAAGAGCAGTCTCTTATACGTAAACATATATGGTTCTGTGCATACGTAAACATATATGGTGCTGTGCATACGTAAGCATATACGTAAGCATATGTATGTACCTTGCTGAGGTAAGCAACAAATTGATATAAGACACTAGTAGAAAAGGAGGCTTTGGTGCGCCACCTTTAGTACCGGTTGAACAAAAACCGTACTAAAGGGGGGCATTAGCACCGGTTGCGTTCGTGTCACCGCGGCGAGGACCTTTAGTACCGGTTGCTATTAACAACCGGTACTAAAGGACCCTTTAGTACCGGTTGTTAATAGCAACCGGTACTAAAGAGTTGGAGGCCACGCGGCCACATGCGGCCGCGGTTGGTGGCCCCACGGCGAGACCTTTAGTACCGGTTCGTTTGAAAAACCGGTACTAAAGGTTTCGGGCACTATAAACCTTCTTCCACCCCGAGCCAGAAGCAACTCGACCCAACTCCATTTTTCCTCTCTCCCAAGCTCTAGTTCACCGCTTTTTTCTCCAACATTTGTCAAGATTGGTGGCACCCTATACAAGGGTTAGCAACTTCTTCATCTCTCTTCCGGCATTTCAAGTTTAGCTCATTTTCGTGCAAGTTTAGCAAGTTTGATTTTGGTGGTGCTTGCAAGGTGTTTGATGAAATGCCTAAGTTAGGGATTTCATTTGTTTTATATGCATTTTGAGCTCAAATTAAAGTATAATTTGTGGTTTTATATAGTGTCCCCTTCCTCACCGCCGTCGATCGCCCGCGCCGCTCCGTCACCGATACCACCTCGGTGAGCCTCTTTTTTATCTTTTATTTTAAAAATTGTTAGTTATATGATTTAAATGCATAATTATTTCTTGTATAATTTTCTTATGTTTTTTATATATGTATAGTGTCATGGTTTTGATATCCGTCCCCTTCGGCCCTCGTCCGGTCTATGATTCGGATGTGGTATATCTTTTTAACTATTTATTTTGTTTCGTGTTTATAACAATCATGCCGACCAACTTGACGTAGATATATTTTTATTTAGGAGGTAGTTGAACCGGAAATTCCGGCCGACCCTATTGTCGAGTATTTTAAAAAAGAAAACGACGATTTGAGAGCAAAATTGAAGATAAGTGAAGATCTTCGTCTCCAATGCCTAGAAGAGAAGATGGAATTGGACTTGAAGATTGCCGACATCGTTGATGCTCACGGGGTCGAGCTTGCCGACGTCGTCACTGCTCACGAGAGGAAGATGGATGCAATGCGCGCCAAGCTTAAAAAGATTAGAAAATATGCCATTAGTCAAGAGGCTTGGTATCATTATGCTGTTGGTTCAATAGTTACCTTGGTTGCGATTCTGATCGCATTTGTTGTTGGATTTAAATTCTTTAGATAGTTGTATGTTAGTTTCGATTGATGTATGTTTCGTGAGAACTATGTATTACATTTGGGCACTACTCTACTTTGATTTTAATGTGATGAACTTGTATAAATTAATTTGGTCACGTATCTCTATTCATTATTTAGCTGGTGTAATGGTTTTTGATATATTTATGTAATGTAGATGAGCCGAGAATGGATGTACGGTGATCGACGCTGTCCCGAGTTCATTGATGGCATGCATCGTTTTCTCGATGTGGTTAAGTTAAACAAGCTGAAGAATGGTTTTATGATTTGTCCATGTGATGAATGTCGGAATAACAGGAATTACCCGAGCGTAAGAACCATACACTCCCACTTGTTGCGACAAGGCTTCATGCCCAATTATTTTTGTTGGACCAAGCACGGAGAAAGAGGGGTTATAATGGAAAACCCTGAAGAAGAGGATGATGACAACTATCCGTGTTCTCTGAACACGGTGATACTACAATGGGGGAAGACGAAGTTGAGCTCGAGGTCATTGTTGATCAGTCCGACGATGATGATCTTCGTCAGGTCATTCGTGATGAACAGATGAAGTGCGTAACTGAAAACGAGTGGTCGAAGTTGGAGCGCATGTTAGAGGATCACAAAAAATTGTTGTACCCAAATTGTGAAGATGGCCAGAAAAAGCTGGGTACCACCCTGGAATTGCTGCAGTGGAAGGCAAAGAATGGAATATCTGACAAGGCATTTCAGGAGTTGCTACAAATATTTAAGAAGAGTCTTCCAAGGAATAATGAATTGCCGCACAATACATACGAAGCAAAGAAGATTGTCTGCCCTCTAGGATTAGAGGTGAGAAGATACATGCATGCATCAATGACTGCATCCTCTACCGCGGTGAGAAGTACGAGAATTTGAATGCATGCCCGATATGCGGTGCATTGCGGTATAAGATCGGGCGAGATGACCCAGGTGATGTTGAGGGCGAGCCGAGCCCCAGGAAGAGGGTTCCCGCGAAGGTGATGTGGTATGCTCCTATAATACCACGGTTGAAACGTTTGTTCCGAAACAAAGAGCATGCCAAGTTGTTGCGATGGCACAAAGAAGACCGTAAGGAAGACGAGATGATGAGACACCCCGCTGATGGGTCTCAGTGGAGAAACATCGACAGTGCGTTTGGGGAATTTGCAGCTGACGCAAGGAACTTAAGGTTTGGTCTAAGTACAGATGGCTTGAATCCGTTTGGGGAGCAGAGCAGCAGTCATAGCACCTGGCCCGTGACTCTATGTATCTATAACCTTCCCCTTGGTTGTGCATGAAGCAAAAGTATATTATGATGCCAGTGCTTATCCAAGGCCCGAAGCAACCCGGCAACGACATTGATGTGTATCTGAGGCCATTAGTTGACGAACTTTTACAGTTGTGGTCTGACGAAGGCGTACGTGTGTGGGATGAGTACAAACAGGAGGAATTTGGCCTACGAGCGTTGCTGTTTGTAACCATCAATGATTGGCCTGCTCTTAGTAACATTTCAGGACAGTCAAACAAGGGATACAATGCATGCACGCACTGTTTAGATAAGACTGACAGTATATATTTAGGTAACAAGAATGTGTACCTTGGTCATCGTCGATTTCTTCCAAACAGGCATCCCGTAAAAAAGCCAGGCAAGCATTTCAAAGGTGAGGCAGATAACCGAACGAAGCCTACACGCCCTGATGGTGATGTTATATATGGCATGGTCAAGGATTTGGAAGTAATATTTGGAAAGGGTCCTGGCAGTCTAAATGTTCCAAAAGACGCTAACAAGCGCGTACCCTTGTGGAAAAAGAAATCTATATTTTGGGATTTACCCTATTGGAAAATCCTAGAGGTTCGCTCTGCAATCGACGTGATGCACGTGACGAAAAATCTTTGCGTGAACCTGCTAAACTTCTTAGGCGTGTATGGGAAGACGAAAGATACATCGGATGCACGGCAGGACCAGCAAAGTACGCACGAACGAGACAACCTGAATCCAGAGAAGTACCAAGGTACTGCCAGCTACGCTCTTACCAAAGAAGAGAAGGAGATCTTTTTTCAAGTCCTGAGCAGTATCAAGGTCCCGTCTGGCTACTCGTCGAATATAAAGGGAATAATAAACATGGCAGAGAAAAAGTTCCAAAACCTGAAGTCTCATGACTGCCACGTGATTATGACACAATTACTTCCGGTTGCATTGAGGGGGCTTCTACCGGAAAACGTTCGAGTACCCATTGTGAAGCTATGTGCATTCCTGAATGCAATTTCTCAGAAGGTAATCGATCCAGCAACTCTACCAAGTTTACAGACGGGTGTGGTCCAATGTCTTGTCAGTTTCGAGTTGGTGTTTCCACCGTCCTTCTTCAATATTATGACGCACCTCATAGTTCACCTCGTCGAAGAGATTTCCATTCTCGGTCCTGTATTTCTACACAACATGTTCCCCTTTGAGAGGTTCATGGGAGTCTTAAAGAAATACGTTCATAACCGTGCTAGGCCAGAAGGAAGCATGTCCAAGGGCTATGGAACAGAGGAGGTCATTGAGTTTTGTGTTGACTTTATTCCTGATCTTAAGCCGATCGGTGTTCCTCAATCGCGCCATGAGGGGAGACTGCGTGGAAAAGGCACGCTAGGAAAGAAAGCAACAACATGTATGGACGGGCATTCTTTCACTCAAGCACACTACACAGTTCTACAAAATTCCAGATTGGTGGCTCCGTATATCGTGAAACACATGGATATTTTACGCTCCCAATACCCGGAGGAGACTAACTTCTGGATTAAAGGGAAACACGTGGATACTTTCGGCAGTTGGTTGCGTACACATCTCATTAATAACAGCACTGTTGGACAAGAGCTATACTTGTTGGCCAAGTCACCATCTTCGACTATATTGACTTTCCAAGGGTACGAGATAAATGGGAATACATTTTACACGGAAACCCAAGACAAAAAGAGCACTAACCAAAACAGTGGTGTCCGCTTTGATGCAACAAATGACGATGGGACAAAGGACACATATTATGGTTGCATACAGCAGATATGGGAACTTGACTATGGACCTTCTTTTAAGATCCCTTTGTTTCAGTGCAAATGGGTCAACCTGTCAAGCGGGGTAGAGATAGACCGGCGGTACGGAATGACTACAGTGGATCTCAAGAATCTTGCGTACCGCACCGAGCCATTCGTCCTAGCCAATGATGTGGCTCAGGTTTTCTATGTGAAGGACATGTCTTCCAGACCGAAAAAAAGAAAAGATAAGCAAGCCGGTACATCATACGATGAGCCAAAGCGCCACATAGTTCTTTCAGGAAAAAGAAACATCGTGGGAGTGGAGGACAAGACAGACATGTCAGAAGATTACAATAAGTTTGATGAAATTCCGCCCTTCAAAGTGAAAACTGACCCAAGCATCGTGTTAAATGATGAAGAATGTCCATGGCTACGGCGCAATCAGAAAAAGGGACACACAAGAAGAAAAAGTGAACACTAGATAGGGATGTTGTTACTGATGTGTAATAATGTATTAAACCTTTTATGTAACTATGTCCTGAAAACTCAAAGAGAGATCTAAACACTATGTCAATCAGCTGCAGTTTTACCAACACAATGTTTTGTGTTTGAGCACAAGGTAGAATATATGAGTGAGTAACCTAGGAAACAAAACACACGGTTTCTCCTAGCTACAGCCCGACACTGATTCACGGTCGAATGTCGTTGCATTCAGTGTCGGGCATAGCTAGGAAACCCGAATGTTTTGTGTTTGAGCGCCACTTCGATCCAAGCAGCGGTAAGACTCTGATGATCTACAACCGTCCGGCAAGACATCTCTGATGATCTGCAACCGTTTGGAACGGTCGCAGGTCATCAGAGACGTCTTGCCGCTGGTTGCCCAAAGATGCCTCTCCGAGTGACGCTGGAATGTTTTGTGTGAGTGAGTGAGTGACGCTGGAATTCCGGGAGGGGGGCTATATATAGGGTACGTGTGCTTCTTTAGTCCCGGTTGGTAACACCAACCGGGTCATGTGGCTCACGAATTGGTCGTGATACTGCTGATCCAACAGCTTACAATCCCTCAAAAGAAACACACCCCTGATCCAACGTCTCACAAGCGCTTGAAAGAAACACACGATCCGTGTGCTTCTTTAGTCCCGGTTTGTAACACCAACCGGGACTAAAGTCGGGCTCACCCCTGATCCAACGTCTCACAAGCGCTTGAAAGAAACACACGATCCGTGTGCTTCTTTAGTCCCGGTTGGTAACTAACCTACCAACCGGGACTAAAGTCGGGCTCACCCCTGATCCAACGTCTCACAAGCGCTTGAAAGAAACACACGATCCGTGTGCTTCTTTAGTCCCGGTTGGTAACACCAACCGGGACTAAAGTCGGGCTTTGCGGAGCCACGTGTCCTCCCCCAGCGCTGCCCTAGCCACGTGTCTTCCCCTAGCGCTGCCCTGGAGGTCTTTATATATTGTCGCCGACGGGGTAAACCCTAATCCACCATTCCTAGCCACGAACGCATCGTCTCCACGAGATGGATCCGCCACCCCGCCGCAGCGCCTTCTGGACGAGGTCGAGCGTGCTCGGCAGAGCGCGCTTGGGCGCTACCGCGGGAGCCTATCCCGCCGTATGCCCACGAGCCCGGCGTGGAGAAGAATGCCCTCCTACCGGCCTCCTGCTCCACCAGGTGCCGCCGCACCTCCACCTAGCGCCGCTGCACCTCCACCAGGCGCCGCCGCTCCTCCCGCGGAGGAGGAGGAGGACGACGACTTCGACTGGAGCGACGACGGGGAAGAGGGTTGTGGGTTGCAGATACAGGAGGCCATGGAAGCCTCCTTCCAGTCTGTCCGCGACTACCCTGTCCAGCGAGCCAATACTGCCTACCAGCTCAAAGCGAAGGAGGCTTCCGAGCTGGATTGGGCGCTGAAAGACTCATCCTCCATGGATCTTGCCCTCCGCCACAAACGTGCGCGCGAGAACCGGGCGGCCGCCCACGGGGCTGGCTCCTCCCGCCGTTCCCCCTAATCCTACGGCCTTCGAGCCAGCAAGTCCGTTCATGTAGAATAATGTTGGTGATGTTGGATCAGGGGTGTGTTTCTTTCAAGCGTTTGTGAGACGTTGGATCATGTAGAATAATGTATTAAACGTTTTATGTAATGCATTCTATGGAATGTATTAAACCATTATGTAAGGAGCATGTGTAATAATAATGAATGTGTATTTCCAATGTGTATTGTCAAGAAGTTTCAAATAGATTGATAATTTCCAGTGCTGGGGAGGACACGTGTCCCCCCCTACGTATTGACGTCGTTGACAAATAGATAATAGATATAAAAACAGAAAACAAATAGATAGATAATTATTACAATTTTGTAGACAATTAAATTAAATATATATTAAAGAAAAAAAACTAGAGAAAAACAAAATAGATATAAAAAACAGAAAACATAAGAAAGAAAAAAAAACTAGAGAAAAAAATTCAAAAAGCCCATTAGTACCGGTTGTATATTACAACCGGTATTAAAGGGCTGGGCTTCGCGCGCGAATTTTCGCCGCGGCCCAAAAAGCACCTTTAGCACCGGTTGTATTTTACAACCGGTACTAAAGACCTTTAGTACCGGTGCTAAAGGGTTGTTTTGGGCAGTTTAAACGGGAAAAAATCCCCAAATCGCTAAGTCCTAACACAACCTCGCGCGCCTCGCCCCTCCGTCGTCACGCCGGCCCATCCTCGCCGCCGTCGTCGTGCTGCCCGGCCGGCCCGCCGCCGTCACGCCCGTCCGCCGCGCCCCCGACACCGCCCTCCGCCGCCTCCGCCGTGCGCGCCCGACGCTGCGCCCTCTGCCGCAGATGCGCGCGCCCTCGAGCTCGCCGTCGACGCGCCGCACCGCCGCGGCCCTCCGCACGCGCCCCTCGCCGTCGACGCCGCCAAGCTCGTCTGCCGCGCGCCGCGCCGTCCTGCGCCCTCCACTGCCCCTGCTCCGGCCGCTCCACTGCCCCTGCTCCAGTCAAGGTAATTTTTTTTTCATTTTTTTATTTTAGTACTGTATTAGGTTGAATTTAGGTTGATTTTAGATTATTTTAGTACTGTATTAGGGTAATTTTTTAGTGGAGTAAATTTAGGTTGAATTCAGGTTGAGTGTAGCAATTTTGAAACTTAGCAATTTTGTAAACTTAGAAATTTTAGCAAATTTGAAACTTAGCAAATTTTGTAAACTTAGCAATTTTTTTTTGTAAACTTAGCAAATTTTGTAAAGTTAGCAAGTTTAAAATTTTGTTTAGCTTATTATTGTTTAGCTTAGTGTAGCAAAATATTGCTTAATTTTGCTAAGTTAGAAATATTTACTTATTTACTAGAATTTTGTTTAGGTTAATTTTGCTAAGTTAGAAACATTACTAAAAATAACTTTGAAAATTTTGCTAAGTTAGAAATATTTTGCTAAGTTACTAAAAATAATTTTGCTAAGTTAGAAATATTTTGCTAAGTTAGAAATATTTTGCTAAGTTACTAAAAATAATTTTGCTAAGTTAGAAATAGTTTGCTAAGTTACTAAAAATAATTTTGCTAAGTTAACTTTGAAAGTTAATTTTGCTAAGTTAGAAATATTGCTAAGTTAGAAAATTTTAGTAGCAAAGTTTGAAAATTTAGCTAAGTTTGAAATATTGCTAAGTTAGAAATTATTCTAGTAAATAAGTAAATATGTGCATTGTCATTTTTTTATTCTAGTAAATATGTGAATTTTGCTAAGTTTGAAAATTCTAGTAGCAAAGTTTCAAAATTTAGCAAAGTTTGAAATATTGCTAAGTTTGAATTACAAATTTGCAGTGACATTGAGCTATGGAGGACGATGCCCCCATCATCGACGCCCCGGACTTCATCCGAGACTTGAAGAAAGAAGAACGCTTTCAAGCACTTATATTTGATAAGACCCTTGGACCCAATTCCGATGGAGAAGATTCCGATGGAGAAGATTCCGACGAAGAAGACGGCGAAGATTTCAGCGCGAAATGCTTGAACGACTCCGGTGAGGGACTTGAGTTACAAAACTTCAGAGACGACGCCGAAGAAGAAGTGTCGTTACAAAACTCCGTAGAGAACTCCGGCAAGGTATATATTAAGTCTTGTTGATCACTAGCTAGATGCATTAATTGATTTATATGCGCACTTATTAACGAAACATTTTTCTTTCAGCCCTCTGGATCTACGTCGACAATCCGTAAACGAGGCCCAGCCCAAGGGTTAAAGCTGCCGGATGGTGCAAAGTTGTCGATCGACGAAGTTAGCATAAAAGGCAAACCGGAGAAACCCGATGGAATCTCCACTAAATACATAGCTCAATGCGGATTTCTTGTAAGGGACATGGTCCCGATCACCGTTGCAGAATGGAATCAGCCGAAGAAAAAAAACATTGGCGCAAAATATGTCGAGGACAGAATTAAAGAAACCCTTTGGGAGTCGATATTGGGTTATTTCAGCCTACCGACAAATCTCCCACAGAGGAGGAAGGATAAAGTCAAGGAGTGACTCTTAGCAAGATGGCCGAGCAATTCAACAACTGGAAGAAAACATTGTGGAGAAAATATGAGAAAAAAACTCCAGATTTCACTGGACATCTAGAGAAGCTAAAAGACGACTGGCCTGAATTTGTGGCGTATAAGAAATCGGCCGTCGCTGTGGCCCGATCGAAACGAAATAAGTTGAATGCTAAGAAGAAGAAATATTTCCATCGTTTGGGCTCAGGTGGCTACAAGACTGCCGTGCCTAAGTGGGAAGCCTATGAAAACGAGCTGCGTCAAAAAGGGATCATTCCACAGACAGATGACTGGCCCGACAGGTCCAAGTTATGGTTGTTTGCGCATGGGGCAGTGTTGGACCCAAACACAGGGCTGATTGTTGCAAAGGGAAAATGGAGGAAAAGAATTAAAAGAGTCACCAAAAAACTAGTTGACGCAATAGAACTAGTCCGACAGGGAAAATATGTTCCCGATAGAGAGGACGACGAGCTTTCACTCGCCCTCGGGAATAAAGAACACTGGGGACGATGTCGAGGCAGAGGAGGCGGGGTTGGTTTTCTTGAAGGGTTTCCGGAGCACGCTGCAACTTATAGAAAACATTGCAGAGGTAAGAAGAGGGAGGCGGAGAGGTTTACTGCATTAGAACGCCAGATGCAGGATGTGAAGGAGCAACTGGCCTTAATTACCCAGCAAAGGGAATCTCAGCCGCGAGTACAAGATCATGCAGTCGATGTCTGCCCATCTCAGCGGAAAAGCAGCGTGGGTTCCACGCAGCTACAAGATCCTGCAGTTGATGAACCAGTTGATGAACCGTCGGCGGCGCGCTACCCCGTGGATGATATCACGGAGAAGACAAATTGTGAGTTACATGCGCCAATGAAGAACATTAGTTATCCGGTGGCGAATGGCTATGCTTTACCGCATCAACTTGGATCAACCTTCCATTTTGGTGAGATTCCGGCTGGATTTGCTCGTGTCGGGGTGACGAAAGTTATGTCGGGATTCAGCTCAATCCATCTTGACATTCCCGGAGCTGAAGGCGAGAAGACATTGGGAGATGTCGAACTTGGTATCGTTCTATGGAAGAAGAAATATATCAAGTTTCCAGACTCGGCGCCAAGGCCACCGACTCCTCCGGTTAGAAATTCACCACAGCAAAGTCCACCCTCCTCCCCCGACGATTGGGAGCCCACCGCGAGTCCATCGCCCGCGCCGTCCCGTCAGCCGACTGCTGCGCCCACTAGTAGTTTGACAAAGCGGAAGCTTTTCACGTCGTCCCCTGTCAAGAAACGTGCAAAAAAACCCAAGGAAGTCAAGGCTCCTGAGAAGTTAGCTGGCGAGATGACTCAGGAGGAATTAGAAGTGAGCACACGTGAAGAGGCGAGAGCCTTTTTTGAACAGAAAAAAAGGAAAGACTGGAGGCAAGACTGGACCCCATGAAGGAACTTCTGAAGACTATACCAACTGAGGTAAAAGATCACACCGTTGACAACCTATATGACCCTCCACCACCGCCCCTTTCAGACTATGAGCGAGGTATTGAAAAGGTACTTTCCTCACAGATGGAGCAAGAAAAAGCGTGCGGGAAAAGAGTTGCCCAGCTCGGAGAACAAGAAGCACAATCGATCGCCCCGCTCATTGTGCCTTCTGAAGCTCGGGAAATCGAGCATGGAGAAGTTGTCATTGGCGACACAGGTTGCCCCATAGCGCAGATAACAATTCAATATAAATTTGAACTCGGGCTGCCTCTGGTCGAAAATCCGAGTGCTCTAACAACACAGTTATATAAATTGCATAACTGGTACATGGCCGCCGCAAAAGAAGGGAAAATGTGTCTCATGGCGGGAGTTAAGGAACAACACTTCTTCCGACAATATGGTGTGGAGGTTGCGTTCTCCGAACTTTTTCAGATGTACAATCAACTTGCTCTCGACAAATCTATCATCAGCTGCTATTGTCTGTAAGTAATTTATTCGTGTAATTTAATTATTTATAGTTAAGCTCGTTCATTGCTTGTAATTATCCTCACAACATTCTTTTGTACGCTATTATGCAGAATGAAGATTCGTGAATGCCGAATGGGAGGAATCTGGGACATTGGGTTCATTGACCCGGATAAAGTTCATGAAGTCACCGTACAAGATCCTCTGTATGCCCAGGAAACAGAGGACGTTTTGCTAACGTGTTTTAAGCGACAAAGTACCAGAAAGGAAATACTTTTTCCTTACAACTTCGGGTGAGTGTTACTGTCTTGTACACATTCTATTTTGCTTTCCCGATATTAAGTGTAATTGATGAGTTCTGAATACCTGCGTATATAAATGTGCGCAGGTACCACTTCATTCTGCTAATCATTAGACTCGAGGAAGGACAGTTGAAGTCTGGGACTCATTAAGGAAAGATCAAGATGATTACAAAAGCGTGCGTCTAATGCTCAAGAGGTAATTTCAATCGCACTATATCGTCCTCTTTCGTTCATTTCCGGATATCAAAAGTATAAGTAATAACTCCTCAATTCATTTTCTTTTCCGGGCAGGGTTTGGAAAAGGTTCATCGCGGAAGAACGCGGTGAATGGAAACCTAAGCTGGAGTTCAAGGCTAACAACGTAAGTACTACTATATCTAGGTCTATGTATCTTTCTAATACCATTATCATTCTCTTGATTATTATTTGATTAAATTAAATTCTTGTATAGTGGTGTCTGCGACAACCACAGGGGACGGAACTATGTGGATACTACGTTTGCGAGTATATTCACATGAGGTCAATGAGAGAGTCAATAGTATAAGAAATCGAGAGGTACGTAAACATCATACACAACTTTTATTTTGCTACCATCAATCATGTTTAGTTTCGATCACTGATTTGATCTCCTTCTTTTAAAGATGGCAAGGAAGCGGAACCAGCTCCTACTAAAAAACCGCGTAAAAGCTATTGCGGAGGAATTGGCGGGATTCATTGTGACGCAAGTCGTAGATGAATTCGGTGAATTCCACTATGTTGATTAATAGACTCCCTCCATGCATGTACTAGCTAACGGTGATCTCATTGTAATTATGAGTACTTTATATGTAACGAGAGTACTTTATATGTGTAAAGAGTACTTTATATGTGTAGTGAGTACTTTATACGTGATCTCCTCCGAAACCCTGAAAAATGAGCGAAAAGGAAAAAAACAGAAACCCTAAACCCTGAGAAATAAGCGAAAAGAAAAAAAACCGAAAACCTAACCCCCCTGAAAAAATAAGGGGGGGCAAAAAAAACAGGAACCTTTAGTACCGGTTGCTATTACCAACCGGTACTAAAGGTCCTCAGCTGCGCGCGCAGGTTCGGCCACGTGGAGGGCTTTAGCACCGGGTGTTTATAAAACCGGTACTAAAGGGGTACCCCTTTAGTCTCGACCTTTTAGTACCGGTTTCACAACCGATACTAAAGGCCTAATAAGACCGGTACTGATGGCCTGTTCTCTACTAGAGAGCAGTCTCTCGATGCTCGTCTCTCGATCAGCTTTTCATATGCATGAGAAGAGCATAGTGAACCAGCTGCTCTCTACTTCAAACCAACGAAAAAAATAGCACGCTATTTCCCGGTTAATAGCACGATATAGCGTATTTGGAGAGGCTACGCTATATTTAGCCTAAAGTTGACGCTACGGCGCTATTTTCGTCTTATACGCTCGAAACCACACTAAACGTGGTAACGTTATAGCTACGCTAACAAAAAGTCTGAAAATAACGTTAGGTGATGATGATGGCGGGCAATCTGGTGGTTCTTCTAGTTATTCTGAAGATGATGTCAATGATTCTGATTAAAGTTTAAAATATTTATCTTTTAGTTTATTACTTTTTCATGGTTTTAAGCCTCATATTTGTATTCGTGCCATGGATTTGGCCTTGACATTTGAATATGGTTACCTGGTTATGCATGTATTGTTTCTGGAAAAAAAATTAGTGCTGAAATCCTTAATATTTGGGCTATTTCTTACAACTTTTTCATCACGCTATTTTATATGTAACTTCGCTATATCACGCTATATCTTGTATAGCTTCTGGAGGAGGACCACGCTATTTTTGATAGCACGCTATTTTTTTCCTTGCTTCAAACACCCAACGAATTTAAAACTCTACACCTCTTTATTTTTATTTTTTATGAAACAGCATATATAAGAGCAGTCTGTGCATACGTAAGCATATATGGTGCTGTGCATACGTAAGCATATACGTAAGCATATGTATGTACCTTGCTGAGGTAAGCGACAAATTGATATAAGAGCAGTCTCTCGATGCTCGTCTCTCGATCAGTTTTTCATATGCATGAGAAGAGCATAGTGAACCAGCTGCTCTCTACTTCAAACACACAACGAATTTAAAACTCTACACCTCTTTTTTTTTTATGAAACAGCATATAAGTCGTCCTATGCCAGTGTTTCACTAGGACGGACACGAGCGGCGCGACGCCGGAGCAAAGCTAGCTAGCTACCGGCCGGTGATCGGTCGACAATGGGGATGGCGGCAGCGTTGTGGGACGTCCTGGCAAAGGCGGCCAACATGGCGCAGATGACCGTGATGATCGTCGCCGTGGTCACGAGCCTCCTGCGGGTCCCGCAGAGCAAGCGGGAGTGCGAGGAGCTGGAGCGGTGTAGCCGCAGGCTCCGCGCATTCCTGCAGTGGCCGACGGGCTGCGGAGTCGCGCTGCTGTGCTCGGAGATGGGAGGCCCGTCGTGAAGGCGCTCGGCCACGCGGCCTGCCTCGTCGACTCCTACAACAGGAGCACGCTCTGGTGCCGCCTCTGGAGCGCCAGCAGAACGGCGACCCAGCTCCGTGACATGCAGGACATCATCAACTCCTACTGCAGCCTCCTGCTCTCCGTCAACGCACATCTCCTGTTACAACAGCAGGCAACTCATCAGCCAACGTCGTCAGATACTACCTCGTACGTGAACGTGAATGCGAGATACAAATTAATTTGCTGCTGATATAGTGATACGTGGATCGATCAATCGATGTAACTCAGATTCAGGCTTGCTAATCACGTCTGATACCATGTTAATTTTATTGGCAGGGCAGGATTCAGGGGTGAAGGACCCATCGCGAAATCAAGGTGCGCGCGCAATGAGCAATTGCCCCACAGTTACAGTAACTCGTGACGCTCAAACGGCCAACGATATAGGCAGCCAGACAGACGACACCGACCTGGCTGGATGTGAGAGAAGCATGCCTACTATAGTGATTTCCCATGGATAAATGTGCACGGAGGAGATTTGTTGCAATACATATCGATGGTTGTTGTAGTAGACTCAGAAAATGTCTAACCGGGGCCCACATTTGTCCAGGCAGACAGCCCAAACAACTACCGAAAAAATACGGACCCAACCTCAATCGTCAAATTCAGCCTAATAGCATCTCCACCGGCACCCCTGAATTTTGTCCGTCACCTACCAAATTATGTCTGCTTTGGGGTGTCGGATACTTGTTCGGCCAATCACGGGGTGCTACCACCCCCTAAACAGAAAATAAAGAAACATTGCGAATAAAATGTTTAAATTTTCATTCGAACTTCGACATATTTTACAGTATTTTAATGAAATTTAAAAAAAAGGCCTCGCCGGCGTCCCTAAACCTGCCCTAACCTACTCCTCGCCGAGGTTGTCACATTCGACGTTTGTCGTTGTCATCGTTGAGGTAAATGACCGTGGAGGATGAGGCAACATGGGAGGTTGATGCGACGCCCCAAGGTGCGCACGAGGTGTTGGCGCCGGCGTTAATGCAAAGTGTGCTGCGCACCGCCGTCTCGCCTCTTCGCCTCCCGTCCCGTCGCGTCGTCTGGGGAACCGACCGACAAAGTGCGCGCCATTAAGCGGTAGAACGGCCTCTTGTATGACTGACGAGGTTATACTCTGCGGGTACCCCAGCGTAAGGGTACCTGGTGCACATAATGATCAAAGAAGCCCAAGGATTAATCGAAGCACACGAAGGAAGGCCTGAGACGAAGAGTGTTTTCCAAGTTAGATCAAGTTATAGTCGGTTAAGACTTTCCATACATGTAACCTTGGTCGGTTATGTTTCCCGAGACCCAGCCTCCTATATAAAGGCTGGGAGGGTGATCGATCAAGGTAAGGAATCCATAGCCACCAAAATCTCGACGAGATCAGCCGCTCGTCGAACCCTTGTAACCTTCATATTCATATCATAAACACAGACAAGCAGGAAGTAGGGGTTTTACCACACTCGAGGTCCTGAACCTGGGTAAATCCAGCTTGTCAACCGTCGATTCCACCGATACTACGCGTTCTCTACCACACAATCAACCCTAGGTGTAGCAACCATGGGAATTGCCGATGGCACACCTCGACAATTGGCGCCGTCTGTGGAAACAGGTAGTATTGGGCTCACGATTTCGCCGGTTTCATCATCAAGCGACCACCCACCGATCGCATCTGCACAAGGTAACTCGCCTACTACATCATCAAAAAGCAAATCACCGACCACCGTTGCAAACGGCAACTCACCGGCAAGATCTACCAGCATCAATCCAAAAAGCGATCACTCGCCAAAATCTCCAAGGAGGCTCATGCCGCACTCGATGGAAGCTCAACAAGCCTTTGCCGGACTCGAATCAGGTTTGGATATTACAGTTGGAAAATTTAACTTCTTTGTCGATAAAGATGGTGTGCAGGACCTGTTAGATCCACTCGACATGGAGACACTCGACACGGAGACAATCGACAACGCTTCGACTGCAACACCATCCATCTTGGCCGCGACATCGTCACAGATCGCCTCGATCCAATCGCCAAGTGACTCTGCAACATCCATGACCTCGCAAGAGTTCCGTGACGAGGTGGCAAAAAGATTTGAAAGAAGCGAGATCGAATCTGCGTACCGCCCAAACAACTCAATCGAGTCACTCGACAACGTCGTCGATTGCAACAACGTCGCGGGGAGAAAGGAGAACATAGATGACAACATATACCTCGCCGATCTCAACGGCCCAGAAATCCGTGCCAGCCACGAGATATTCACCTGCGACGCAAATAGCCTGACAAAGCAGTCGAAGATCAACTCGATTGCGGCAGAAACCCCAGCAAGCAAAGCAACTCCAACATGAGCCTGGATGACGACGCCGAATCCATAATGCGCATTAGCAACACATGGTAGAAGATCGGGTGGTTTCGTATCAGGTATACACCGCGAGTATAGCAGAAACGTCAGCAGCTGCAACATGCCGTCGACCTACAGAATACCCTTGCACAGTCCACCATGCCTGACGGAACAACTACGCTGACCATCACCGCAGAGATGGCGGAAAAAGTGAGCAAAGTAATCGAAAACTGCACAATGCTACCACAAACGCAACTCCGGAAGAGGCATTGACCTTACAATACTTCTAGTGGCAAGAATCGATACGGTTGAAGAACTACCGAGCAGTACTCGAAGAACGCAAAAAGCAAGCCAGCATATCGAGTGCTCGGCGAAGACCATTGTCTACGAGTTCAACGGGCAGAAACGACCCCGCGAATAGGTCACGATTCATAAACCTCGGAGACGTAGATCGTACAGCGGTCACTCGGAACCTAAATCCAGCCTTTATGGCAGTCGACGCGGAAGGAGTCCCCATACCTACTGAGCCAGCCGGGCGCTGAAGACGCTAGGCACCTATCTCAGAACAATCGAACCTCCTGCAGGAGACCCAAAGAGGATCAGCACCTCCAACTGTACAAACAACTGGCAATAGCCGCACAAGCCATACAGCATCCACAAGCAACTCCAAGGAGAGATACAGATCGGACCGTCGCTGTCGAAGTCCTCGGGGAAGGAGCAGTCGAAAAAGCTCACGCCGTCATCGTTCCAGCAGGAGCCACTCGAGGAGTCATACAGCAACAGCTCAGACTCGGAAGCAGAAATCGGGCCATGTGGAGCGCTATGCTTCACTCGACGGATCCGGGAGGCTCGTATGCCCAAGAAGTTTTCGCTAGCTACCACGCCAAAGTTCAACTGCAAACAGAGCCATCAGGCTGGTTAGAAGATTACAGCTGGCTGTTGGATGTTAGCGCGGTACCACAACCACAGCTATGCAATACATACAACTCATGATGGAAGGAACAGCTCGCGATTGGCTCAAATCGCTACCCGAATCATACTGCGATTCGTGGGAGCACTTCAAAGGTGATTTCATCAAGTACTTCGAGCCTCTATGTGAGCGCCCCAAAACTTTCGAGGAGCTCCGGACCTGCAAGCAAAAGTCAGATGAATCTCTGAGATCGTACATACGGTGGTGGACCACCATCCGTAACTCAGTAGGCAACGTATCAGAAGATAGGGCAATCGACGCCTTCAAAAACGGACTCTGGAGAGAAGACTTCAAAGAAACACTTGGTCGAGAAGATCCAAAGACAATGGCGGCACTCATGGTACTCGCAACAAAGTGGGCAGGTGGAGAAGACTCCGTACGAGGCACTCGACCCGTACCCTGGTGGCTCTAAGTTAATAGTGCCAGAAACAATGCTTGTACGTCACACGTCAGTTGGGAACCCCAAGAGGAAGGTATGATGAGTGCAGCAGTAAGTTTTCCCTCAGTATGAAACCAAGGTTTAATCCAGTAGGAAAACGAGGTTTGCTTCGAAGGTGTTGGTGAAGGAGTGTAGTGCGGCGCAACACCAGGGATTCCGGTGCCAACGTGGAACCTGCACAACACAACAAATTACTTTGCCCCAACTTAACAGTGAGGTTGTCAATCTCACCGGCTTGCTGAAAACAAAGGGTTAAACGTATCGAATGGAAATGATGTTTGTTTGCATAAAACAGTAGAGAACAATGATTGCAGTAGATTGTATTTCAGATGTAAAAGAATGGACCGGGGTCCACAGTTCACTAGTGGTGTCTCTCCAATAAGATAACTAACATGCTGGGTAAACAAATTACAGCTGGGCAATTGACAATTGATAAGTGCATATAACATGCATGTGTGAGCTGTGGTGTCTACTATGAGATTCATTTGGGCATTACGACAAAGTACATAGACCGCTATCCAGCATGCATCTATGCCTAAATAGTCCACTTTCCGGTTAACATCCGTACCCCTTCCAGTATTAAGTTGCAAGCAACAGACAATTGCATTAAGTAATGTGCGTAATGTAAACAATACATTCATCCTTGAATAAAGCATTGCTGTTTTACCCCTAGTGGCAACAACACATCTACAACCTTAGAACTTGCTGTCACTATCCCAGGTTAAATAGAGGTTGAACCCAACTATCATGCATAAATACCCCCTCTTGGAGTTACAAGTATTCACGTGGCCAAGGCTTCAACAAGTAACGGAGAGCATGCAAGATCACAAATGACATAGACATGATAATATAATATTCAGCTCCACATAGGTATCAATATAAGTCAGATCCCAGCAAACACAACATGTAGCATTACAATAAGATGATCTTGATCATGATAGGCAGCTCACAAGATCTAAACATGATGGCACAAGTGGAGAAGACAACCATCTAGCTACTGCTATGGACCCATAGTCCAAGGATGAACTACTCACGCATCACTCCGGAGGCGGGCATGGCGATGTAGAGCCCTCCGGTGATGATTCCCCTCTCCGGCAGGGTGCCGGGAAGAGCTTCAGAACCCCCCGAGTTAGGGTTGACGACGGCGGCGGCAGCGAATATGTTCTGGATGAAAGGCTCGGTGTTTTAGGGTTTTCGCGTCTCGGGGAATAAATAGGCGAAGGGGCGATGTCGGCGGACCCCCGAGGGGCCCAAACCACACAGGCGCGGCTGGGCCCACTGCCGCGCCACCTGGTGGTTTGGCCACCTCGTGGCTCTTCGTCTCTCCTTCGGACTCCGTGTACGTGCTGGAAAAATAGGGACTGGCCTTTTGTTTCGTGCAATTCCGAGAATATTTCCAGAAGTAACTTTCTGAAACCAAAAACAGCAGAAAACAGGGAACTGGCACTGTGGCATCTTGTTAATAGGTTAGTCCCAGAAAATGCATAAAAGTGATACGAAGTGTATATAAAACATGTAGCAAATGGTATAATATAAGCATGGAACAGCAGAAATTATGGATACGTTGGAGACGTATCAAGCATCCCCAAGCTTAGTTCTACTCGTCCTCGAGTAGGTAAAACGATAACAACAAATAATTTCTGAGGAGACATGCTTTCACACAATCTTGATCAATATATTGCAAGGCTCATGTCATGAATGAAGTGACTCAAAGCAATGATCTATAGTTTGCTAACAAATAGATAAAGAGTAAACAATGAATCATATAAGCAAAAACTTTTCATGAATAGTACTTTCAAGACAAGCATCAAAAAGTTTTGCATAAGAGGTAACTCATAAAGCAATAGATTCAAAGTAAAAGGCATTGAAGCAACACAAAGGATGATTAAGTTTCAGCATTTGCTTTCAACTTGTAACATGTATATCTCATGGATAGTTGTCAACATAAAGCAATATAACAAGTGCAATAAGTAAATATGTAAGAATCAATGCACACAAAGTTGACACAAGTGTTTGCTTCTAAGATAGAAAGGAGTAGGTAAACTGACTCAACATAAAGTAAAAGATAGGCCCTTCGCAGAGGGAAGCAGGGATTAAATCATGTGCTAGAGCTTTTTAAGTTTTCGAAAGCATATAGAGAGCACAAAATAAGTATTTGAGAGGTGTTTGTTGTTGTCAACGAATGGTAGTGGGCACTCTAACCCCCTTGTCAACCAGACTTTCAAAGAGCGGCTCCCATGAAGGACGTTATCTCTACCAGCAAGGTAGATCATCCCTCTTCTCTTTTGTTTACACATGTATTTTAGTTTCTTTATAGATGACACTCCTCCCAACCTTTTGCTTACACAAGCCATGGCTAACCGAATCCTCGGGTGCCTTCCAACATTCACATACCATGGAGGAGTGTCTATTGCAAAATTAAGTTGCTTACTGATAAATCAGGGCAAAACATGTGAAGAGAATTATTAATGAAAGTTGTAATTAATTGGGGCTGGGCACCCCGTTGCCAGCTCTTTTTGCAAATTATTGGATAAGCGGATGTATATGCCACTAGTCCAGGTGAAAGTCTGTCAGAAGTAAATGACAAGATTGAAAGATAAAACACCACATACTTCCTCATGAGCTATAAAACATTGACACAAATAAGGAGTAATAAAGTTTTGAATAGTTTAAAGGTAGCACATGAAATATTTACTTGGAATGGCAGGAAATACCACATAGTAGGTAGGTATGGTGGACACAAATGGCATGGGTTTTGGCTCAAGTTTTGGATGCACGAGAAGCATTCCCTCTCAGTACAGAGTTTAGGCTAGCAAGGTTGTTTGAAGCAAACACAAGTATAAACCGGTACAGCAAGAATCACATAAAAACATATTGCAAGTATTATAAGACTCTACACTGTCTTCCTTGTTGCTCAAACATTTTACCAGAAAATATCTAGACCTTAGAGAGAACAAATATGCATCCCAAGTCTCAACAAGCTCTACGGTAGTTCTCCACTACTAGGCTTTAACTACATGATGCAAGAGCTTAAACATGATCTACTTGAGAGCTCAAAACAATTGCAAAGCATCAAATCAAAACAAGACAATGATCTACAAGAATGCATATGTCTTTTCCAATACCAACTACTACATGTAGCATTTTCTTTCTTCCAAACAAACACCAATAATTTATTAAACATAAACTCTCCAAATGATAATATAATGCAGCAAGAGAGTATTTATAAACAAGTGCTAACAGCTCGAAGAGATGCATGAAAAACAGGAGCTAAAAGCACTGCAGTAGCTAGTTAAGAATACTCAACAAATATAAGTGAAGAACATGAGTATTCACATGAAAAAGCGGAGCGTGTCTCTCTCCCACACAAGGATTGCTAGGATCCGAATTTATTCAAACAAAAACAAAAATAAAAACACACAGACGCTCCAAGTAAAGCGCATAAGATGTGAAAGAATTAAAATATAGTTTCACTAGAGATGACCTGATAAGTTTGTTGATGAAGAAGGGGATGCCTTGGGCATCCCCAAGCTTAGACGCTTGAGTCTCTCTGAATATGGTTGGGATGAACCACGGGGGCATCCCCAAGCTTAGGCTTTTCACTCTTCTTGATCACATAATATCACCCTTCTCGCTTGATCCTTGAAAACTTCCTTCACACCAAACTCAAGACAGTTCTCATTAGAGGGTTAGTGCATAATCAAAAATTCTCATATTCTGTAATGATACAATCAATCCCAAAGCTTCTGGACATTAGCTACAGCCACCAATGCTTTGTGGAGCAAAGAAATCCACACAAACACAGTAAAAGAGCGAATGCAAAACAAAAGGCAGAATCTGTCAAAAACAGAACAGTCTGGAATGACGAATTTTTTCGAGGCACTTAAGTTGCTCAGATGGATCTGGCCTAAAATAATGAAAGTTGCGTACATATCTCAGGAATATGCGTGATTTTTCTCAGAATTTTTTGAATTTTCTACAGGGAGATAAGCTCAAATCCGTGACAGCTAAAAATCTGTCACTGCGCAGAAATCCAAATCTTGCATCAACTTTCAATATAGAACTTTACTTGGCACAACATTGCGATAAAATAAAGATACAAAGGAGTTGCTACAGAAGTAACAAAACTCCTTGACTCAAAGAAAACAAAAATAACAGCAAATAAAAACGATGGGTTGTCTCCCATAAGCGCTTTTCTTTAACGCCTTTCAGCTAGGCGCAGAAAGTGAAAATCAAGTGTTGTCAAGAGAAGAAGCATCAACATCATAACTTGCTCTAACAATAGAGTCAAAAGGTAACTTCATTCTCTTCCTAGGGAAGTGTTCCATACCTTTCTTGAGAGGAAATTGGTACCTTATATTACCTTCTTTCATATCAATGATGGCACCAACAGTTCGAAGAAAAGGTCTTCCCAAAACAATAGGACAAGATGCATTGCATTCAATATCCATAACAATAAAATCAACGGGGACAAGGTTATTGTTTACTGTAATAAAAACATCATTAACTCGCCCCAAAGGTTTCTTCATAGCATTATCAGCGAGAAAAACATCCAAATAACAATGTTCCAAAGGTGGCAAATCAAGAATATCATAAAGCTTCTTGGGCAAAACTGAAACACTTGCACCAAGATCACACAAGGCATTGCAATAAAAATCATTCACCTTTACCTTAATGATGGGTTCCCAACCATCTTCTAATTTCCTAGGAATAGAAGCTTTAAGTTTCAACTTCTCCTCCCTAGCTTGCAAAAGAGCATTTGTAATATGCTTTGTAAAAGCCAAATTAATAGTGCTAGCATTGGGACTTCTAGCTAATTTTTGCAAGAACATAATAACTTCAGAGATGTTACAATCATCAAAATCAAAATCATTATTGTCAATGGTGGTGGAACCATTGTCTCCAATAGTTTGAAAAATTTCAGCACTTTTATCAGAAAAAGTTTCAGCAGTTTTAGGCAATTTCAAACGCTTTGCAGAAGTAGTAGAGACATTACAACACCAATAACATTACCATCAATAGTAGGAGGTTTACTAGCATGTGAAACATTAGCATTACTAGTGGTGGTGATAGTACAAACTCTAACTATACTATTCTCTTTTTCAAGTTCTTCCTCTTTTTCCCACCTAGCATGCAATTCAGCCAACATCCTAATATTATTATCAATTCGAACTTGGATGGCATTTGCTGTAGCAAATGACTTAGTATCTTTAACTTCATTAGGCATAACTTTCAGTTTTAGAATTTCAACATCATGAGCAAGACTATCAACTTTAGAGACAAGATCATCAATTTTTTCAAACTTTTCCTCAACAGTTTTATTGAAAGCTTTTTGTGTGCTAATAAATTCTTTAAGCATAGCTTCAAGATCAGAGGACACACTTCTATTGTTGCTGTAGGAATTACCATAAGAATTGCCATAACCATTTGAAGGATAAGGCTTATAATTGTTGCTACCAAAATTATTCCTATAAGCATTGTTGTTGAAGTTGTTGTTTTTAATGAAGTTTACATCAACATGCTCTTCTTGAGCAACCAATGAAGCTAAAGGAACATTATTAGGATCAACATGAGATCTACCATTCACAAGCATAGACATAATAGCATCAATCTTATCACTCAAAGAGGAGGTTTCTTCAACAGAATTTACCTTCTTACCTTGAGGAGCTCTTTCGGTGTGCCATTCGGAATAGTTGATCATCATATCATCAAGTAGCTTTGTTGCTGCACCTAAAGTGATGGACATAAAGGTTCCTCCAGAGGCTGAATCCAATAAGTTCCTTGAGGAAAAATTTAATCCTGCATAAAAGGTTTGGATGATCATCCAAGTAGTCAGTCCATGAGTGGGACAATTCTTCACCAAAGATTTCATTCTTTCCCAAGCTTGAGCAACATGTTCATTATCAAGTTGTTTAAAATTCATAATGCTACTTCTCAAGGATATAATCTTAGCAGGAGGATAATATTTCCCTATGAAAGCATCTTTGCATTTTGTCCAAGAATTAATACTATTTCTAGGCAAAGAAAGCAACCATTCTTTAGCTCTTCCTCTCAAGGAGAAAGGAAAAAGTTTCAGTTTTATAATATCCCCATCCATATCCTTATACTTTTGCATTTCACAAAGTTCAACAAAGTTATTAAGATGGGCAGCAGCATCATCAGTACTAACACCAGAAAATTGCTCTTTCATAACAAGATTTAATAGAGCAGGTTTAATTTCATAAAATTCTGCTGTAGAAGCAGGTGGAGCAATAGGAGTGCATATGAAATCATTGTTGTTTGTGCTAGTGAAGTCACACAACTTAGTGTTCTCAGGAGTACTCATTTTGAAAAACAAAATCAAACTGAATTAAACAAGTAACTAATTTTTTTGTGTTTTTGATAAAGAGAGCAAACAAGACTAAATAAAAATAAACTAAGCAAGACAAATAACAAAGTAAAGAGATTGGGTGTGAGAGACTCCCCTTGCAGAAGCAATTCGTTTTCCCCGGCAACGGCGCCAGAAAACGTGTTGGTGGCTCTAGTTAATAGTGCCAGAAACAATGCTTGTACGTCACACGTCAGTTGGGAACCCCAAGAGGAAGGTATGATGAGTGCAGCAGTAAGTTTTCCCTCAGTATGAAACCAAGGTTTAATCGAACCAGTAGGAAAACGAGGTTTGCTTCGAAGGTGTTGGTGAAGGAGTGTAGTGCGGCGCAACACCAGGGATTCCGGTGCCAACGTGGAACCTGCACAACACAATCAAATTACTTTGCCCCAACTTAACAGTGAGGTTGTCAATCTCACCGGCTTGCTGAAAACAAAGGGTTAAACGTATCGAATGGAAAATGATGTTTGTTTGCATAAAACAGTAGAGAACAATGATTGCAGTAGATTGTATTTCAGATGTAAAAGAATGGACCGGGGTCCACAGTTCACTAGTGGTGTCTCTCCAATAAGATAACTAACATGCTGGGTAAACAAATTACAGCTGGGCAATTGACAATTGATAAGTGCATATAACATGCATGTGTGAGCTGTGGTGTCTACTATGAGATTCATTTGGGCATTACGACAAAGTACATAGACCGCTATCCAGCATGCATCTATGCCTAAATAGTCCACTTTCCGGTTAACATCCGTACCCCTTCCAGTATTAAGTTGCAAGCAACAGACAATTGCATTAAGTAATGTGCGTAATGTAAACAATACATTCATCCTTGAATAAAGCATTGCTGTTTTACCCCTAGTGGCAACAACACATCTACAACCTTAGAACTTGCTGTCACTATCCCAGGTTAAATAGAGGTTGAACCCAACTATCATGCATAAATACCCCCTCTTGGAGTTACAAGTATTCACGTGGCCAAGGCTTCAACAAGTAACGGAGAGCATGCAAGATCACAAATGACATAGACATGATAATATAATATTCAGCTCCACATAGGTATCAATATAAGTCAGATCCCAGCAAACACAACATGTAGCATTACAATAAGATGATCTTGATCATGATAGGCAGCTCACAAGATCTAAACATGATGGCACAAGTGGAGAAGACAACCATCTAGCTACTGCTATGGACCCATAGTCCAAGGATGAACTACTCACGCATCACTCCGGAGGCGGGCATGGCGATGTAGAGCCCTCCGGTGATGATTCCCCTCTCCGGCAGGGTGCCGGGAAGAGCTTCAGAACCCCCCGAGTTAGGGTTGACGACGGCGGCGGCAGCGAATATGTTCTGGATGAAAGGCTCGGTGTTTTAGGGTTTTCGCGTCTCGGGGAATAAATAGGCGAAGGGGCGATGTCGGCGGACCCCCGAGGGGCCCAAACCACAGGCAGGCGCGGCTGGGCCCACTGCCGCGCCACTGGTGGTTTGGCCACCTCGTGGCTCTTCGTCTCTCCTTCGGACTCCGTGTACGTGCTGGAAAAATAGGGACTGGCCTTTTGTTTCGTGCAATTCCGAGAATATTTCCAGAAGTAACTTTCTGAAACCAAAAACAGCAGAAAACAGGGAACTGGCACTGTGGCATCTTGTTAATAGGTTAGTCCCAGAAAATGCATAAAAGTGATACGAAGTGTATATAAAACATGTAGCAAATGGTATAATATAAGCATGGAACAGCAGAAATTATGGATACGTTGGAGACGTATCATACCCTCACATGAAAATCACGAGGGTGGCAGTCGAGACCGCAGAGATAGCTACAGAGATGATCGAAGGCGCAAACGCAAGAATCGTTATCACGATGATGACCATCCAAACTTCATCGCAGCAGGCTTTGTCCAGTCAAGGGACAGCCGCGACCAAACTGACAGACGACCCGACGATCATCATGATAATCGAGATCATCGTACGGACGACCGCCGAGGTAATCGAAACCATCGCACAGATGATCGACGTGACAGTCGAGACCACAGACGCGACGACAGCGATAGCTACAGAAGGCCAGAGTGGCGCAGGCGAGCAGACAAAGATCCTGAGCGCATCTTTATAAAGGGGACGATGGTAAGCTTCGTTCTAATCACTTGCTGAGAAATTGCAGGGAATTCGATCAATTTGCGATTGAACATATACTGCGACTGCAAAGAGATGGACGTGCACCTCCTCAACTAGTGCAGACTCCATCGACTACATCACAAGCACAGCCTGTTCAGGCATATCCAGCACCGCAACAAGTACAACAAGCACAGGTATATTCCATACCAACGCAAACACAACCTACTCAGGTGTATCCTGCACCAACACCAGCGCAACCGATGCCAGTGTACATGGTGCCAGCACAACTCGTTACGGGAACACAAATGGCAGCAGCCGTGCACCAGATGCAGCAAGGAGATGAACAAAAATATCCCGTAACTCGCGGCAGATGAATATGATCCAGCGAGGACGTCCCTCCAATAGAGAGCAAAAATTACACACTCGACACGTCAATATGGCGGTCATGGCACCCCCAGCTATCACAGATTTTTTGAAAGGATCAGAAACTCCGATTGTCTTCAATCGAGAGGACCATCCACCCGCAGTATATCGACCAGGGCATGCAGCCTTGGTACTCAACGCCCAAATCGGAGGCTACGCCATGACCAAGGTCTTCATGGACGGAGGTAGCGGCATCAACATAATCTTTGCAGATACGCTACGCAGAATGAACAAATCAGTCGAAAATCTGCCAAAGTCCACAAGTACCTTCCACGGTATCGTCCAAGGCAAAGCAGTGCTCCGAGAAGGCACCATACAACTCGATGTTACGTTTGGAGATCCTACTCACTTCAGAACCGAGTCGATTGAATTCGAAGTGGTCGATTGGAAGTCACAATACCATGCAATACTTGGGCGCCCCACTTTCGCTCGATTCATGGCCGTCCCACACTACGCCTACCTCAAGCTCAAAATGCCAGGACCAAAAGGAGTCATCACGATCAACGGGAACTTTCAAAGTTCAGATTCATGTGACCGTGACTTCAGCAAAATCTCAGAGATGTATGGGATGGAGCAATCATTCGCCAAATTCGAGGTTTCTAACGACCGCACACTTCTGCCGGAACACAAGAGGTTAGCATCCGACAGACAATTCAATGCAACCAACGACACAAGAAAGCATCAAGTGCACCCAACTGATCCCTCAAAAAGGTCAACATATCATCGAGTCTTACCAGCAAACAGGAAAATGCGCTCGTCGAATTTCTCCGTAAAAACTGGGAAATATTCGCATGGTGCCCAGCTGATATGCCAGGTGTCCCAGAGAGTTCGCCGAGCATTCTCTACAACTCAAGTCAGGATCAAGACCAGTCAAGCAAACTATGCGTCGTGTCTCCGATCCCAAAAGAGGTCCAATCGAGGCAGAAGTTGATAGGTTACTTGCTGCAAAGTTCATTCGAGAAATCAAAAAGGCAGACTGGGTTGCTAACCCTGTACTGGTAGAAAAGAAGCACTCAGACACCCTGCGGATGTGTGTAGATTTTACAGCCCTAAACAAATGCTGTCCAAAAGATCACTTTCCATTACCACGAATCGATCAGATCATCGACTCAACAGCAGGATGCGCTCGGTTATCATTTTTGGATGCATATTCAGGATACCATCAAATTCAGATGAAAGAAGAAGACGAAGACAAACGGCATTCATAACCCCACTCGGGTCTACTGCTACACAACCATGCCTTTCGGGCTCAAAAACGCAGGTGCAACCTGAAAGAGCATGGTGCCCCCATGTGTGGTTTTGGTAATTAATGACAATCCTTATGGACTAATGTTTGCATTGATATATCCTTAGATCTTGTCCATAAGAAAAGGTTGGAGTTCATGTGTTGGACTCTAGAAGATTATAAGATGACCAAGATCTTATTCAAGGGTTTATATGAAGATTGGTCGTGTGTAGAGTTGAGCATATTTCAAGCATGTCTTGAAGAATATGATGGCGTGGATATTCTTGTTCACCTTCAAGACATCATCCTAGTGAAGAGAGCAGAAAAGTACCTTGGCTGAAATCGACTTAACGTAGTACCGCCAGTGGGCAGCGGTAGTACCGCTCCTTCTGGAGTAGTACTGCTGCAGCACGCAGGCAGTCTTCTCCAACGGTACTACCGCTGGAAGTACCGCTGGAGATACCGTTCAGAAGGTCTTAAGCCACTGTCTCCAACGGTACCTGTCCGGTACCCCCCACGTACTACTGATGGAATACCACAAATTTATTCGAGGCATGACAGCGGTAGTACCGGTGGATTCTGGCGGTAGTACCGGTGCCTGGTAACTACGGTAGCACTCTGTGCTACCGCTGCAACTAAGTATCGGAACCACTGAGGTACCGCGTGGAGGTCAGTAGCGGTAGTACCGCTGTTCGTCAGCGGTAGTACCGCTGTGCACATTTCTGTGCATAACGGTTGGATTTTCAGGGGCCCCTATAAAAGGTATCTTCCCATGGGCATGCATCAAAGGAAGATTCCATATAGCCCATGGCGGATGACGTCAAGCGGTGGTCGTCATCAAGATAATGGTCAAATGAAGATGTTCCTAAAAGTGGCTCTCCCATATTGTGTATGGGGAGCAATTCACAAGTCTTCATCAAGCGGAGCGCAATCAAGAAAGGTGATCCAACTTGAGATGATCAAGATCGTCATCATCTAGCTCAAGTGGATTGCGCAAGGCAAAGGTATGACCTTGATAGGGTTTCTATTTTACCGGTCTCATGGTGTTAGTGAGAGACCGGATTATAGGATAGATGCCACACTTTCAAGAGGGGCTCTCGAATGAGTATCTTGATCGTATCGTCCGGAGAGAGCTCAAACCTTTGCATTTTGGCATCATCTTTCTTGGTTCTTATTTGGGATTTATCCATGTGTGGTTTTAGAGCTTGTCATGATATTCAAGACAAGCTCAAGTTCATCAAAAACGGATTCCGTAAGAAAAACTTTTTGCGTTTTTGGTGTTGGAGGTTTTACCGGTTGTTCTATTTTTGAGAGGTCTAACCTTTCCCCATTTGGTTTTATACTCCCTTGTTGGACTATGATGTTTCTCTGCATGATCTTGTAAAGCTCGTCGTTGTGATTCCAACGAGCCCAAGATCATCGAAAACGGAGTTCGGATGATCAAGATATCGTCGTTTTCGTTTGGACGTTTCTGCAGTTTTCCGTGCAGCGGTAGTACCGGGTCTGTACCGCCCGGGTACCGCCCGAGACAGTACCGAAATCGCCCGAAATCATCCCAGAACGGTAGTACCGCTGCCGGGGGGCGGTAGTACCGCCCCTGGGCGCGTTTTGAGCGCCCGAAATCCCCAGAACGGTAGTACCGCTGCCGGGGGGCGGTAGTACCGTCCCTGGGCACGTTTTGGCCATAACGGGCAGATTTTTGAGGTCCTATTTAAGGGGGTCTTCTTCCCCAATGACCCCCATCTCTTGAGCTCATGTTTCTCCTCCATTGTTGACCCTCTTGAGCTTGCTTATCTCTCAATCCCTCCAATGATTCTTGCTCCTTCTTGAGGGAAAAGAGAGAGGAGATCTAGATCCACATTTCCACCAATCAATCTCTCCTCTAAGTGAGGAGAGCTTATTGGATTTAGATCTTGGGATTCATTTGTTGCTTCCTTGCTCTTCCTCTCATCTTCCTCCATAGCATTAGTTGCTTTGGTGGGATTTGAGAGTGAATTGCTTTGAGCACTTCTTGTGTTCTTGCCATTGCATTAGGTGCATCGGTTTGAGTTCTCCACGGTGATTCGTGGAGGTGAAGTTTGAGAAGCTCATTACTCTTTGTGGTTCTCGTTGCATCTTGGGTTGCTTGTAACCCTAGTGTCTTTGTGAGTCTCGGAGGAAGTCCGAGGCATTGTTGGGAGGCTCCAACTCATTGTGGAGTTCCCCGACCTTTCTGTATCGGTTTGGTCAACGCCTTCAAGTCGACCTCATAGTGGAACGAGCCAATCCCTCACGGGTGAAGCTCACGGAGAATAGGGTGAGCACATCCGTGCTATTGGAGCGCCTAGGTGGCTCCACACCCCTCCAACGTAGACGTACTTCCATTAGGAAGGAACTACGGGAAACATCTCCTCGTGTCCACTTTGCGGTTACTTCTATACCCAAACCTTTACTTATGCATTTACCTTTGTGATAGCCATCGAGTTTGAAGTTATCTATTGCTATCACTTAGTTGTTAATCTTGCTTAGCATAAGTTGTTGGTGCACATAGGTGAACCTAGCTTGTTTAGGTTTTGTGCTTGATAAATTAAACGCTAGTTTTATTCCGCATTTATTCAAGCCTAAACCGTAATTATTTTAAAACGCCTATTCACCCCCCCTCTAGGCGACATCCTCGTTCTTTCAATTGGTATCAGAGCCAGGCTTTCTTTTATTAGGCTTCACCGCCTTGAGAGTAAAGATGTCGTTTAGAGACTTAGCAAATGATCCCACTTTCATATTCGATGGCACAAATTATGATGTTTGGAAAATTCGCATGCTTAATCTTTTTCGGGTGTATGGCCCAAAAATGGAGAGAATTGTAGATATGGATTTTCCTCCTCCAAAGGATCTCCAAAAGTTATCTTTAGCGGATGAGGAAAACTCTTATCTCAATTCTCTAGTATCTCATGCTATTGTTGGTGTTTTGAGCAATATAGTTCTTGAGTCAATCATGCCTTTTCGGAATGCTCATGATTTATGGACAAAGCTTCAAGACAAATATGATGTGTCCAATATTATTGAGGATGATTGTTCTCCCTCCACTTCCGGGCGTGATGAGTTCTCAACTTCCTCTACTTCACCAACATGTGGTAAGCCACAACCTAATGAGATGGTGAGTAGTGCTAGACTTTGCAACAATGATAGTAAACTTACTATTGATGATTCTTTGCCTCAACATTGTTGCAATGATCTACCTTTGGACTTAAACACATCTAGCACCATTCATGCTTTACATGCTTGTGTTGATAGTCCTTGCATATCATGTGGAAATTGTTTGTCTAAATCTCATGATGATATGCTTGCTTTATCTTGTTGCCATACTACAAATGTGTGTGTTTCCTCTATTCCTTTGGTCACTAACATTATAGAGGAAACCCAACTTCCAATGGAACAAGATGGGTACTTGAGTGGTGCCTCAAGCAATGATTCATCTTCATTGGCCATATTTTGCCTTATGGCTAAGGACTCAAAGGTATCACCTACTTTGAATCCCATTGAATCCGATGATGATGGTGATGTTAATAATGAAGAGAATGATATTGTTGATTCTCTAAATAAGAAAGGTGAAATTGTCTTTCATGCTTTGAGTAAAAATAAAAATGCTCGCTCTAACTTCATGGAAATCTTGGCTAATGCTATTGAGAGCAATAAACTTATTTATGAGCATGAGGACACCATTGTGGAAATGGAAGGTCGTGAGCAAGGCTACACCGATGAGATCGGGGATCTTTCTATTGCTCTTAATGAAGAGCAAGAGCGTAGAAGGATCCTTGAGGAAAAACTTTGTAGTCTTGAGGAATCTTATAGTTTAGACTTTTCTAAATTAAGAGAAGATAATGCTCTTGCTCTTTCTATTGTCCTCAAATCTAAAAATGATGATGCTTGTGCTACTAACTCTACTTATTGTGAAGCATCCATATTAAAGGAGAATGTTGTGCTAAGGGCTCAACTTGAGTTGCTAACAAGCAATTATAGGAAATTGGAAGAAAGTCATGAAAAGCTCTCGAGTTCTCATAATGATCTTCTAGTCTCCCATAATCGGCTAAAGTTAGCTCATGAGGCTACTTCAACTAAGGTAACATCTTGTGAGCCTCATGTGGACAATGGCACAACTTCTACTCGAAATGTTATATTGCCTTGTGCTAGTCCTAGTAGTTCATCCACTCATGATATTGTTACACCTTGTGATGAATTGCTTTCCTTGCCTTGTTGCTCTAACAATGAAGCTTCTACTTCCTCTAGTACTTGTGTTGTTACTAACCATGTAGAGGAGATAAAAGAGCTCAAGACCCAAGTCACTTCTTTGAAGAAAGACTTGGAAAAGCGTCATGTTGGGAAGTCGGCACTTGACAATATGTTGAGTGTGCAAAAATCTCCCAATGACAAGAGTGGACTTGGATTCAACTCCGATGTTAAGAAAAAGTCCAACATCAAGAAGAAGCACAAGACCATCAAGAAGAAGGGCCTAGAACAAGTAAAAGATCCGGCCAAGATTGTTTGCTTCAAGTGCAAGATTGAAGGGCATCATGTGAGATCTTGCCCAATGAAGAAGAAGCATTTAAGTGAGAAGCAACAAGGGAAGTGGCCTCAAGTTCATACTCAAGTATCCAACGTTGAAGAAAGGCCACTTCCCAAGGAGAATCAAGCTAAAGCTTCTCAAGTTGAGAAATCAACTAAGAAGAAAGGTGGAAGTAGATGTTGCTATCTATGCCGCGAGAAGGGACATCTTGCTTCTTCATGCACAACGGTACCTTATCCAACCCAATCATAATTGATGATGTTTACTCTCTTGAGAAGGATAAGGTTGGCAATGTGTTTGCCAAATTTGTTGGTACTCAAATTGGTATCAAGAAAAGAACCATTTGGGTGGCCAAGCCTATTGTGACTAACCTTTTAGGACCCAACTTGGTTGGGGACCAACAAGCTAAAACTTGATCAATAGGTGTTGTTGGAGGGCGTCGGAGACTTGGCTACATTATGAAGAATTAAGGGATCTTCATCAATCATATTTCCCAAGCCCAAGTCATTTGGATTATCATGTCTCTATCTTATATCCAACGTGCCTCCTTGTGGTAACGTGTATTTAAATTATATATACATTGAAAGTTGCTTGCCCCTTGCATGTGTTTGGTTTTGTACCTTGCATGTGTTTGACTATGATGTGCCTACCACTTACCTATCTTGAGTAATCTAGTGTGTGTATGTTGGTTTGCACATCATGGTAGTGTGTGTTTGTGTTGAGCCTCTATTGTTTCTTGCTTTATCTTAATTGGCTCTTGTGATAGCTTAATGGACTTTCCAATTTTGGGAGAGTGATATGCTTTCGGCACGTCACAATCCTAAAATTGTGTATACATGAGGTATACCACTTAGTGTTGATATATCAATATTATCTAGTCTCTATGTGGTATGTCTTGCTCATGAGAAATTCGAATTCTAAATGTCCATTAACTATCTCTATTTGTTTTTTGTTTGCCTCTTGTTGAAAACAAATGGATTATCACATTATGGGGGAGTAATAAGCATTGTGCATATTACGAACCTAGAGAATGTGAACATGTGAGGTTTTGCCACTTAGAATTGATATTGTAAATTATCTTCTTCCTATGTGGCATGTTTCTCAAACAAGTTCCATACTTGCGTATTCGCTCTTGTTTTGAGAATATGATCACGAATATCTTTGTCATTTACCACCGAGAATTATCTCCATACATTACTTGTCTTTACAAGTGATAATCTTATTTGTGGTAAAGTATATCGATCATGTTTCATTGGTCTTTGCTCTTAATTGCCTTATTTATTGCCAAGGATTTGTTTTGATCAAACTATCTTTTGTCTTCCTTGACCTTTGGTGCCTCTTGCTCTACTCATGTTGTTTTGTGTTTTTCTTAAAATAAGAAAACCGTGATCCCATTCTTGTGCATTTACATTCAAAGTTACACTTCTAAAACAATGCACTATTCTTGGGGGAGCTATCCTATTTTGAGTAGAACACCATCTTTTAAATTGGTATTGGATCTTATTGCTTTTCTTGAACATGACTAGTGTTTGAATAATATATTTGGAGTGTAATGATCCCATTTGTGTGCATTTTGCATTCCAATGCAAGATCATAAATAATGCACAAATCTTGGGGGAGCTATCCTATATGCTTTAGAACATTATTTGTCTTCAATTGCTTTTTGATCTATTTTAAATTGGTGTTTGAGCCCGATGACATGTCTCGTGGAAAGACAAACCTTTTTGTCTTGGTACTTTGTGCCATCATAGAAAGTGTAGAGGGTTTGGTCTATTTGTTGGAATCTTTCTCTCTTTGGGAGTTAGTTATCTCATTCCTTGTCTTTCATTTGGTATATCTTCTTTTGGTATCTTTCTCAATCATGTGTTGATTTCGGTTTTGATATTATTTGGACAATTCTCTTGCATGTCACACTTTGGTGTGCCTTCTTGGTATTCTTTGTATTTTGTCCAAATCGTGTCTTCTTTTGGTTCTTGAAGGTCTTGACATGCATATTTACTTCATGTATTTATTATGGCATGTTTTACTTTCTTTGATCCAATATATCGGGTAAACTCCACCGAATCCTAAATCGGCTAAGATGTGCATGAAATTCAATTTCATATCCATATGCACATATTCATGTGGAGTTTGTCCAATGTATTGTAGTTTCCTAACTACTTCGGACCCAATATGTTTGGGGACCATTTTGTACTTGAATTGTGTTTTAGGTACTTCGGAGATGCATTGGATGCCTTGTCTCATTCATAAGGAAGGTGCTCTCACCATGTGCTTATTGAAGCCAAGCTATGTTGACCGTGATTGCTAAATCTTCTACATCACCAATGCCATCTCGGTAACAAGTATCTACCTCATGCATACATTTCTTGCATACAACCTTGTGTAGGTTGCATCTTGGCATGATTCCTTTTGTTCCTTGTGATACTTGTTTCCTCTCTCAAAGCATCCCAACTATCACTTTTCCCTTGTGGATATTTGTGATGCCTTTGATGCGCTTGTGTTGGAAGTCTATTTATATCCTTTAAGGTAAATTTGAGCTATGTGCTATGCTTTTAAGCAAAGATCTTAATGGTGTATATATGACTTCCTCTTGGGTATCATGTTCTTCTCTTTAGTAACTATTTTGTGTGTACATGTTTCTTTGTGGATGTATATCATATGATTGTTATCTACCTAGAAATTTATACACATGAGAAATGTTACATCACAAATTGATATCCTATTTCCTTGGTGTCCACCTCTCTTATGTTTTATGGATCTTTTGGTGGCTCCGGAACATATTTGCCTTATGAGTGCTTGCCTTATTTTATTGATCTTGTGCACTCATTTTTTGTCGGTTGTGTGTGTTGAAATGACATGCTTTGCTCCTTGCTTATCATTCCTCTGAGACTATGGTGATGCTCAATGCTCACCTATGATGTACTCTTACAAAAGGCTTTGCTATGTCACACACATCTTTTAGTTGAGCCTAAATCTTTTAAATGTTCTCGCATTTGGATATTTTGTCGGTCTTCTTTTTGATGCTCAACCATATGTTTGTTGCAAGTGTTATGCCTTGTTTTATATACATTCTCTCTTGCACATGTTTTGTGTTTCAAATGATTATGGGGGAGTGAGGATTCCATGTTGTGCACACTATATTGCAATACAAATCCTTATTGTGCATGTACCTTGGGGAGTTCCCTCTTGATTATTAGAACACTTGGTTGATCTTATCATTTTTTTTCTTTTGTTCAATTGGTTTTTCGGATCCTTTGATTGGATACTTCTTTTGTCGAAGTATCTTTCAATTTGATTTCCTTTTGCAATCTTTGGATCCTCAATATAGTTTGATCTCCACCCAACTATTCGTCATTGGATATGTGCATTTGATTTCACTCATTTTATGAGAAATGCACACATTATGGGGGAGCTCTTACTATATTGGCCTTCTAAATTTTTCCTCCCATTTCGGCAATCGATGCCAATGGGGGAGAAGTTTAGAGGGTTTAAGGGAATTTGGTTTTATGCTTTAGTTTGTTCTTAAGCATTTGGCTTTCTTGCTCTTGCTTCCTTGCTCTTTGTTGTGCATGGTTGCTTAATTCATTATATAAACCCTCGTAAAAGGGATTGTCATCAATTACCAAAATGGGGGAGATTGAAAGAGCATGGTGCCCCCATGTGTGGTTTTGGTAATTAATGACAATCCTTATGGACTAATGTTTGCATTGATATATCCTTAGATCTTGTCCACAAGAAAAGGTTGGAGTTCATGTGTTGGACTCTAGAAGATTATAAGATGACCAAGATCTTATTCAAGGGTTTATATGAAAATTGGTCATGTGTAGAGTTGAGCATATTTCAAGCATGTCTTGAAGAATATGATGGCGTGGATATTCTTGTTCACCTTCAAGACACATCCTTGTGAAGAGAGAAAAAAGTACCTTGGCTGAAATCGACTTAACGGTAGTACCGCCAGTGGGCAGCGGTAGTACCGCTCCTTCTGGAGTAGTACTGCTGCAGCACGTAGGCAGTCTTCTCCAACGGTACTACCGCTGGAAGTACCGCTGGAGATACCGTTCAGAAGGTCTTAAGCCACTGTCTCCAACGGTACCTGTCCGGTACCCCCCACGTACTACCGATGGAATACCACGAATTTATTCGAGGCATGACAGCGGTAGTACCGGTGGATTCTGGCGGTAGTACCGGTGCCTGGTAACTACGGTAGCACTCTGTGCTACCGCTGCAACTAAGTATCGGAACCACTGAGGTACCGCGTGGAGGTCAGTAGCGGTAGTACCGCTGTTCGTCAGCGGTAGTACCGCTGTGCACATTTCTGTGCATAACGGTTGGATTTTCAGGGGCCCCTATAAAAGGTATCTTCCCATGGGCATGCATCAAAGGAAGATTCCATATAGCCCATGGCGGATGACGTCAAGCGGTGGTCGTCATCAAGATAATGGTCAAATGAAGATGTTCCTAAAAGTGGCTCTCCCATATTGTGTATGGGGAGCAATTCACAAGTCTTCATCAAGCGGAGCGCAATCAAGAAAGGTGATCCAACTTGAGATGATCAAGATCGTCATCATCTAGCTCAAGTGGATTGCGCAAGGCAAAGGTATGACCTTGATAGGGTTTCTATTTTACCGGTCTCATGGTGTTAGTGAGAGACCGGATTATAGGATAGATGCCACACTTTCAAGAGGGGCTCTCGAATGAGTATCTTGATCGTATCGTCCGGAGAGAGCTCAAACCTTTGCATTTTTGGCATCATCTTTCTTGGTTCTTATTTGGGATTTATCCATGTGTGGTTTTAGAGCTTGTCATGATCTTCAAGACAAGCTCAAGTTCATCAAAAACGGATTCCGTAAGAAAAACTTTTGCGTTTTTGGTGTTGGAGGTTTTACCGGTTGTTCTATTTTTGAGAGGTCTAACCTTTCCCCATTTGGTTTTATCCTCCCTTGTTGGACTATGATGTTTCTCTGCATGATCTTGTAAAGCTCGTCGTTGTGATTCCAACGAGCCCAAGATCATCGAAAACGGAGTTCGGATGATCAAGATATCGTCGTTTTCGTTTGGACGTTTCTGCAGTTTTCCGTGCAGCGGTAGTACCGGGTCTGTACCGCCCGGGTACCGCCCGAGACAGTACCGAAATCGCCCGAAATCATCCCAGAACGGTAGTACCGCTGCCGGGGGGCGGTAGTACCGCCCCTGGGCGCGTTTTGAGCGCCCGAAATCCCCAGAACGGTAGTACCGCTGCCGGGGGGCGGTAGTACCGTCCCTGGGCACGTTTTGGCCATAACGGGCAGATTTTTGAGGTCCTATTTAAGGGGGTCTTCTTCCCCAATGACCCCCATCTCTTGAGCTCGTGTTTCTCCTCCATTGTTGACCCTCTTGAGCTTGCTTATCTCTCAATCCCTCCAATGATTCTTGCTCCTTCTTGAGGGAAAAGAGAGAGGAGATCTAGATCCACATTTCCACCAATCAATCTCTCCTCTAAGTGAGGGGAGCTATTGGATTTAGATCTTGGGATTCATTTGTTGCTTCCTTGCTCTTCCTCTCATCTTCCTCCATAGCATTAGTTGCTTTGGTGGGATTTGAGAGTGAATTGCTTTGAGCACTTCTTGTGTTCTTGCCATTGCATTAGGTGCATCGGTTTGAGTTCTCCACGGTGATTCGTGGAGGTGAAGTTTGAGAAGCTCATTACTCTTTGTGGTTCTCGTTGCATCTTGGGTTGCTTGTAACCCTAGGTGCTTTGTGAGTCTCGGAGGAAGTCCGAGGCATTGTTGGGAGGCTCCAACTCATTGTGGAGTTCCCCGACCTTTGTGTATCGGTTTGGTCAACGCCTTCAAGTCGACCTCATAGTGGAACGAGCCAATCCCTCACGGGTGAAGCTCACGGAGAATAGGGTGAGCACATCCGTGCTATTGGAGCGCCTAGGTGGCTCCACACCCCTCCAACGTAGACGTACTTCCATTGGGAAGGAACTACGGGAAACATCTCCTCGTGTCCACTTTGCGGTTACTTCTATACCCAAACCTTTACTTATGCATTTACCTTTGTGATAGCCATCGAGCTTGAAGTTATCTATTGCTATCACTTAGTTGTTAATCTTGCTTAGCATAAGTTGTTGGTGCACATAGGTGAACCTAGCTTGTTTAGGTTTTGTGCTTGATAAATTAAACGCTAGTTTTATTCCGCATTTATTCAAGCCTAAACCGTAATTATTTTAAAACGCCTATTCACCCCCCTCTAGGCGACATCCTCGTTCTTTCAATTGGTATCAGAGCCAGGCTCTCTTTTATTAGGCTTCACCGCCTTGAGAGTAAAGATGTCGTTTAGAGACTTAGCAAATGATCCCACTTTCATATTCGATGGCACAAATTATGATGTTTGGAAAATTCGCATGCTTAATCTTTTTCGGGTGTATGGCCCAAAAATGGAGAGAATTGTAGATATGGATTTTCCTCCTCCAAAGGATCTCCAAAAGTTATCTTTAGAGGATGAGGAAAACTCTTATCTCAATTCTCTAGTATCTCATGCTATTGTTGGTGTTTTGAGCAATATAGTTCTTGAGTCAATCATGCCTTTTCGGAATGCTCATGATTTATGGACAAAGCTTCAAGACAAATATGATGTGTCCAATATTATTGAGGATGATTGTTCTCCCTCCACTTCCGGGCGTGATGAGTTCTCAACTTCCTCTACTTCACCAACATGTGGTAAGCCACAACCTAATGAGATGGTGAGTAGTGCTAGACTTTGCAACAATGTAGTAAACTTACTATTGATGATTCTTTGCCTCAACATTGTTGCAATGATCTACCTTTGGACTTAAACACATCTAGCACCATTCATGCTTTACATGCTTGTGTTGATAGTCCTTGCATATCATGTGGAAATTGTTTGTCTAAATCTCATGATGATATGCTTGCTTTATCTTGTTGCCATACTACAAATGTGTGTGTTTCCTCTATTCCTTTGGTCACTAACATTATAGAGGAAACCCAACTTCCAATGGAACAAGATGGGTACTTGAGTGGTGCCTCAAGCAATGATTCATCTTCATCGGCCATATTTTGCCTTATGGCTAAGGACTCAAAGGTATCTCCTACTTTGAATCCCATTGAATCCGATGATGATGGTGATGTTAATAATGAAGAGAATGATATTGTTGATTCTCTAAATAAGAAAGGTGAAATTGTCTTTCATGCTTTGAGTAAAAATAAAAATGCTCGCTCTAACTTCATGGAAATCTTGGCTAATGCTATTGAGAGCAATAAACTTATTTATGAGCATGAGGACACCATTGTGGAAATGGAAGGTCGTGAGCAAGGCTACACCGATGAGATCGGGGATCTTTCTATTGCTCTTAATGAAGAGCAAGAGCGTAGAAGGATCCTTGAGGAAAAACTTTGTAGTCTTGAGGAATCTTATAGTTTAGACTTTTCTAAATTAAGAGAAGATCATGCTCTTGCTCTTTCTATTGTCCTCAAATCTAAAAATGATGATGCTTGTGCTACTAACTCTACTTATTGTGAAGCATCCATATTAAAGGAGAATGTTGAGCTAAGGGCTCAACTTGAGTTGCTAACAAGCAATTATAGGAAATTGGAAGAAAGTCATGAAAAGCTCTCGAGCTCTCATAATGATCTTCTAGTCTCCCATAATCGGCTAAAGTTAGCTCATGAGGCTACTTCAACTAAGGTAACATCTTGTGAGCCTCATGTGGACAATGGCACAACTTCTACTCGAAATGTTATATTGCTTGTGCTAGTCCTAGTAGTTCATCCACTCATGATATTGTTACACCTTGTGATGAATTGCTTTCCATGCCTTGTTGCTCTAACAATGAAGCTTCTACTTCCTCTAGTACTTGTGTTGTTACTAACCATGTAGAGGAGATAAAAGAGCTCAAGGCCCAAGTCACTTCTTTGAAGAAAGACTTGGAAAAGCGTCATGTTGGGAAGTCGGCACTTGACAATATGTTGAGTGTGCAAAAATCTCCCAATGACAAGAGTGGACTTGGATTCAACTCCGATGTTAAGAAAAGTCCAACATCAAGAAGAAGCACAAGACCATCAAGAAGAAGGGCCTAGAACAAGTAAAAGATCGGCCAAGATTGTTTGCTTCAAGTGCAAGATTGAAGGGCATCATGTGAGATCTTGCCCAATGAAGAAGAAGCATTTAAGTGAGAAGCAACAAGGGAAGCGGCCTCAAGTTCATACTCAAGTATCCAACGTTGAAGAAAGGCCACTTCCCAAGGAGAATCAAGCTAAAGCTTCTCAAGTTGAGAAATCAACTAAGAAGAAAGGTGGAAGTAGATGTTGCTATCTATGCCGCGAGAAGGGACATCTTGCTTCTTCATGCACAACGGTACCTTATCCAACCCAATCATAATTGATGATGTTTACTCTCTTGAGAAGGATAAGGTTGGCAATGTGTTTGCCAAATTTGTTGGTACTCAAAGTGGTGTCAAGAAAAGAACCATTTGGGTGGCCAAGCCTATTGTGACTAACCTTTAGGACCCAACTTGGTTGGGGACCAACAAGCTAAAACTTGATCAATAGGTGTTGTTGGAGGGCGTCGGAGACTTGGCTACATTATGAAGAATTAAGGGATCTTCATCAATCATATTTCCCAAGCCAAGTCATTTGGATTATCATGTCTCTATCTTATATCCAACGTGCCTCCTTGCGGTAACGTGTATTTAAATTATATATACATTGAAAGTTGCTTGCCCCTTGCATGTGTTTGGTTTTGTACCTTGCATGTGTTTGACTATGATGTGCCTACCACTTACCTATCTTGAGTAATCTAGTGTGTGTATGTTGGTTTGCACATCATGGTAGTGTGTGTTTGTGTTGAGCCTCTATTGTTTCTTGCTTTATCTTAATTGGCTCTTGTGATAGCTTAATGGACTTTCCAATTTTGGGAGAGTGATATGCTTTCGGCACGTCACAATCCTAAAATTGTGTATACATGAGGTATACCACTTAGTGTTGATATATCAATATTATCTAGTCTCTATGTGGTATGTCTTGCTCATGAGAAATTCGAATTCTAAATGTCCATTAACTATCTCTATTTGTTTTTTGTTTGCCTCTTGTTGAAAACAAATGGATTATCACATTATGGGGGAGTAATAAGCATTGTGCATATTACGAACCTAGAGAATGTGAACATGTGAGGTTTTGCCACTTAGAATTGATATTGTAAATTATCTTCTTCCTATGTGGCATGTTTCTCAAACAAGTTCCATACTTGCGTATTCGCTCTTGTTTTGAGAATATGATCACGAATATCTTTGTCATTTACCACCGAGAATTATCTCCATACATTACTTGTCTTTACAAGTGATAATCTTATTTGTGGTAAAGTATATCGATCATGTTTCATTGGTCTTTGCTCTTAATTGCCTTATTTATTGCCAAGGATTTGTTTTGATCAAACTATCTTTTGTCTTCCTTGACCTTTGGTGCCTCTTGCTCTACTCATGTTGTTTTGTGTTTTTCTTAAAATAAGAAAACCGTGATCCCATTCTTGTGCATTTACATTCAAAGTTACACTTCTAAAATAATGCACTATTCTTGGGGGAGCTATCCTATTTTGAGTAGAACACCATCTTTTAAATTGGTATTGGATCTTATTGCTTTTCTTGAACATGACTAGTGTTTGAATAATATATTTGGAGTGTAATGATCCCATTTGTGTGCATTTTGCATTCCAATGCAAGATCATAAATAATGCACAAATCTTGGGGGAGCTATCCTATATGCTTTAGAACATTATTTGTCTTCAATTGCTTTTTGATCTATTTTAAATTGGTGTTTGAGCCCGATGACATGTCTCGTGGAAAGACAAACCTTTTTGTCTTGGTACTTTGTGCCATCATAGAAAGTGTAGAGGGTTTGGTCTATTTGTTGGAATCTTTCTCTCTTTGGGAGTTAGTTATCTCATTCCTTGTCTTTCATTTGGTATATCTTCTTTTGGTATCTTTCTCAATCATGTGTTGATTTGGGTTTTGATATTATTTGGACAATTCTCTTGCATGTCACACTTTGGTGTGCCTTCTTGGTATTCTTTGTATTTTGTCCAAATCGTGTCTTCTTTTGGTTCTTGAAGGTCTTGACATGCATATTTACTTCATGTATTTATTATGGCATGTTTTACTTTCTTTGATCCAATATATCGGGTAAACTCCACCGAATCCTAAATCGGCTAAGATGTGCATGAAATTCAATTTCATATCCATATGCACATATTCATGTGGAGTTTGTCCAATGTATTGTAGTTTCCTAACTACTTCGGACCCAATATGTTTGGGGACCATTTTGTACTTGAATTGTGTTTTAGGTACTTCGGAGATGCATTGGATGCCTTGTCTCATTCATAAGGAAGGTGCTCTCACCATGTGCTTATTGAAGCCAAGCTATGTTGACCGTGATTGCTAAATCTTCTACATCACCAATGCCATCTCGGTAACAAGTATCTACCTCATGCATACATTTCTTGCATACAACCTTGTGTAGGTTGCATCTTGGCATGATTCCTTTTGTTCCTTGTGATACTTGTTTCCTCTCTCAAAGCATCCCAACTATCACTTTTCCCTTGTGGATATTTGTGATGCCTTTGATGCGTTTGTGTTGGAAGTCTATTTATATCCTTTAAGTAAATTTGAGCTATGTGCTATGCTTTTAAGCAAAGATCTTAATGGTGTATATATGACTTCCTCTTGGGTATCATGTTCTTCTCTTTAGTAACTATTTTGTGTGTACATGTTTCTTTGTGGATGTATATCATATGATTGTTATCTACTAGAAATTTATACACATGAGAAATGTTACATCACAAATTGATATCCTATTTCCTTGGTGTCCACCTCTCTTATGTTTTATGGATCTTTTGGTGGCTCCGGAACATATTTGCCTTATGAGTGCTTGCCTTATTTTATTGATCTTGTGCACTCATTTTTTGTCGGTTGTGTGTGTTGAAATGACATGCTTTGCTCCTTGCTTATCATTCCTCTGAGACTATGGTGATGCTCAATGCTCACCTATGATGTACTCTTACAAAAAGGCTTTGCTATGTCACACACATCTTTTAGTTGAGCCTAAATCTTTTAAATGTTCTCGCATTTGGATATTTTGTCGGTCTTCTTTTTGATGCTCAACCATATGTTTGTTGCAAGTGTTATGCCTTGTTTTATATACATTCTCTCTTGCACATGTTTTGTGTTTCAAATGATTATGGGGGAGTGAGGATTCCATGTTGTGCACACTATATTGCAATACAAATCCTTATTGTGCATGTACCTTGGGGAGTTCCCTCTTGATTATTAGAACACTTGGTTGATCTTATCATTTTTTTTCTTTTGTTCAATTGGTTTTTCGGATCCTTTGATTGGATACTTCTTTTGTCGAAGTATCTTTCAATTTGATTTCCTTTTGCAATCTTTGGATCCTCAATATAGTTTGATCTCCACCCAACTATTCGTCATTGGATATGTGCATTTGATTTCACTCATTTTATGAGAAATGCACACATTATGGGGGAGCTCTTACTATATTGGCCTTCTAAATTTTTCCTCCCATTTCGGCAATCGATGCCAATGGGGGAGAAGTTTAGAGGGTTTAAGGGAATTTGGTTTTATGCTTTAGTTTGTTCTTAAGCATTTGGCTTTCTTGCTCTTGCTTCCTTGCTCTTTGTTGTGCATGGTTGCTTAATTCATTATATAAACCCTCGTAAAAGGGATTGTCATCAATTACCAAAATGGGGGAGATTGAAAGAGCATGGTGCCCCCATGTGTGGTTTTGGTAATTAATGACAATCCTTATGGACTAATGTTTGCATTGATATATCCTTAGATCTTGTCCATAAGAAAAGGTTGGAGTTCATGTGTTGGACTCTAGAAGATTATAAGATGACCAAGATCTTATTCAAGGGTTTATATGAAGATTGGTCGTGTGTAGAGTTGAGCATATTTCAAGCATGTCTTGAAGAATATGATGGCGTGGATATTCTTGTTCACCTTCAAGACATCATCCTTGTGAAGAGAGAAAAAGTACCTTGGCTGAAATCGACTTAACGGTAGTACCGCCAGTGGGCAGCGGTAGTACCGCTCCTTCTGGAGTAGTACTGCTGCAGCACGCAGGCAGTCTTCTCCAACGGTACTACCGCTGGAAGTACCGCTGGAGATACCGTTCAGAAGGTCTTAAGCCACTGTCTCCAACGGTACCTGTCCGGTACCCCCCACGTACTACCGATGGAATACCACGAATTTATTCGAGGCATGACAGCGGTAGTACCGGTGGATTCTGGCGGTAGTACCGGTGCCTGGTAACTACGGTAGCACTCTGTGCTACCGCTGCAACTAAGTATCGGAACCACTGAGGTACCGCGTGGAGGTCAGTAGCGGTAGTACCGCTGTTCGTCAGCGGTAGTACCGCTGTGCACATTTCTGTGCATAACGGTTGGATTTTCAGGGGCCCTATAAAAGGTATCTTCCCATGGGCATGCATCAAAGGAAGATTCCATATAGCCCATGGCGGATGACGTCAAGCGGTGGTCGTCATCAAGATAATGGTCAAATGAAGATGTTCCTAAAAGTGGCTCTCCCATATTGTGTATGGGGAGCAATTCACAAGTCTTCATCAAGCGGAGCGCAATCAAGAAAGGTGATCCAACTTGAGATGATCAAGATCGTCATCATCTAGCTCAAGTGGATTGCGCAAGGCAAAGGTATGACCTTGATAGGGTTTCTATTTTACCGGTCTCATGGTGTTAGTGAGAGACCGGATTATAGGATAGATGCCACACTTTCAAGAGGGGCTCTCGAATGAGTATCTTGATCGTATCGTCCGGAGAGAGCTCAAACCTTTGCATTCTTGGCATCATCTTTCTTGGTTCTTATTTGGGATTTATCCATGTGTGGTTTTAGAGCTTGTCATGATCTTCAAGACAAGCTCAAGTTCATCAAAAACGGATTCCGTAAGAAAAACTTTTGCGTTTTTGGTGTTGGAGGTTTTACCGGTTGTTCTATTTTTGAGAGGTCTAACCTTTCCCCATTTGGTTTTATCCTCCCTTGTTGGACTATGATGTTTCTCTGCATGATCTTGTAAAGCTCGTCGTTGTGATTCCAACGAGCCCAAGATCATCGAAAACGGAGTTCGGATGATCAAGATATCGTCGTTTTCGTTTGGACGTTTCTGCAGTTTTCCGTGCAGCGGTAGTACCGGGTCTGTACCGCCCGGGTACCGCCCGAGACAGTACCGAAATCGCCCGAAATCATCCCAGAACGGTAGTACCGCTGCCGGGGGGCGGTAGTACCGCCCCTGGGCGCGTTTTGAGCGCCCGAAATCCCCAGAACGGTAGTACCGCTGCCGGGGGGCGGTAGTACCGTCCCTGGGCACGTTTTGGCCATAACGGGCAGATTTTTGAGGTCCTATTTAAGGGGGTCTTCTTCCCCAATGACCCCCATCTCTTGAGCTCGTGTTTCTCCTCCATTGTTGACCCTCTTGAGCTTGCTTATCTCTCAATCCCTCCAATGATTCTTGCTCCTTCTTGAGGGAAAAGAGAGAGGAGATCTAGATCCACATTTCCACCAATCAATCTCTCCTCTAAGTGAGGGGAGCTCATTGGATTTAGATCTTGGGATTCATTTGTTGCTTCCTTGCTCTTCCTCTCATCTTCCTCCATAGCATTAGTTGCTTTGGTGGGATTTGAGAGTGAATTGCTTTGAGCACTTCTTGTGTTCTTGCCATTGCATTAGGTGCATCGGTTTGAGTTCTCCACGGTGATTCGTGGAGGTGAAGTTTGAGAAGCTCATTACTCTTTGTGGTTCTCGTTGCATCTTGGGTTGCTTGTAACCCTAGGTGCTTTGTGAGTCTCGGAGGAAGTCCGAGGCATTGTTGGGAGGCTCCAACTCATTGTGGAGTTCCCCGACCTTTGTGTATCGGTTTGGTCAACGCCTTCAAGTCGACCTCATAGTGGAACGAGCCAATCCCTCACGGGTGAAGCTCACGGAGAATAGGGTGAGCACATCCGTGCTATTGGAGCGCCTAGGTGGCTCCACACCCCTCCAACGTAGACGTACTTCCATTGGGAAGGAACTACGGGAAACATCTCCTCGTGTCCACTTTGCGGTTACTTCTATACCCAAACCTTTACTTATGCATTTACCTTTGTGATAGCCATCGAGCTTGAAGTTATCTATTGCTATCACTTAGTTGTTAATCTTGCTTAGCATAAGTTGTTGGTGCACATAGGTGAACCTAGCTTGTTTAGGTTTTGTGCTTGATAAATTAAACGCTAGTTTTATTCCGCATTTATTCAAGCCTAAACCGTAATTATTTTAAAACGCCTATTCACCCCCCCTCTAGGCGACATCCTCGTTCTTTCAATTGGTATCAGAGCCAGGCTCTCTTTTATTAGGCTTCACCGCCTTGAGAGTAAAGATGTCGTTTAGAGACTTAGCAAATGATCCCACTTTCATATTCGATGGCACAAATTATGATGTTTGGAAAATTCGCATGCTTAATCTTTTTCGGGTGTATGGCCCAAAAATGGAGAGAATTGTAGATATGGATTTTCCTCCTCCAAAGGATCTCCAAAAGTTATCTTTAGAGGATGAGGAAAACTCTTATCTCAATTCTCTAGTATCTCATGCTATTGTTGGTGTTTTGAGCAATGTAGTTCTTGAGTCAATCATGCCTTTTCGGAATGCTCATGATTTATGGACAAAGCTTCAAGACAAATATGATGTGTCCAATATTATTGAGGATGATTGTTCTCCCTCCACTTCCGGGCGTGATGAGTTCTCAACTTCCTCTACTTCACCAACATGTGGTAAGCCACAACCTAATGAGATGGTGAGTAGTGCTAGACTTTGCAACAATGATAGTAAACTTACTATTGATGATTCTTTGCCTCAACATTGTTGCAATGATCTACCTTTGGACTTAAACACATCTAGCACCATTCATGCTTTACATGCTTGTGTTGATAGTCCTTGCATATCATGTGGAAATTGTTTGTCTAAATCTCATGATGATATGCTTGCTTTATCTTGTTGCCATACTACAAATGTGTGTGTTTCCTCTATTCCTTTGGTCACTAACATTATAGAGGAAACCCAACTTCCAATGGAACAAGATGGGTACTTGAGTGGTGCCTCAAGCAATGATTCATCTTCATCGGCCATATTTTGCCTTATGGCTAAGGACTCAAAGGTATCTCCTACTTTGAATCCCATTGAATCCGATGATGATGGTGATGTTAATAATGAAGAGAATGATATTGTTGATTCTCTAAATAAGAAAGGTGAAATTGTCTTTCATGCTTTGAGTAAAAATAAAAATGCTCGCTCTAACTTCATGGAAATCTTGGCTAATGCTATTGAGAGCAATAAACTTATTTATGAGCATGAGGACACCATTGTGGAAATGGAAGGTCGTGAGCAAGGCTACACCGATGAGATCGGGGATCTTTCTATTGCTCTTAATGAAGAGCAAGAGCGTAGAAGGATCCTTGAGGAAAAACTTTGTAGTCTTGAGGAATCTTATAGTTTAGACTTTTCTAAATTAAGAGAAGATCATGCTCTTGCTCTTTCTAATGTCCTCAAATCTAAAAATGATGATGCTTGTGCTACTAACTCTACTTATTGTGAAGCATCCATATTAAAGGAGAATGTTGAGCTAAGGGCTCAACTTGAGTTGCTAACAAGCAATTATAGGAAATTGGAAGAAAGTCATGAAAAGCTCTCGAGCTCTCATAATGATCTTCTAGTCTCCCATGATCGGCTAAAGTTAGCTCATGAGGCTACTTCAACTAAGGTAACATCTTGTGAGCCTCATGTGGACAATGGCACAACTTCTACTCGAAATGTTATATTGCTTGTGCTAGTCCTAGTAGTTCATCCACTCATGATATTGTTACACCTTGTGATGAATTGCTTTCCATGCCTTGTTGCTCTAACAATGAAGCTTCTACTTCCTCTAGTACTTGTGTTGTTACTAACCATGTAGAGGAGATAAAAGAGCTCAAGGCCAAGTCACTTCTTTGAAGAAAGACTTGGAAAAGCGTCATGTTGGGAAGTCGGCACTTGACAATATGTTGAGTGTGCAAAAATCTCCCAATGACAAGAGTGGACTTGGATTCAACTCCGATGTTAAGAAGAAGTCCAACATCAAGAAGAAGCACAAGACCATCAAGAAGAAGGGCCTAGAACAAGTAAAAGATTCGGCCAAGATTGTTTGCTTCAAGTGCAAGATTGAAGGGCATCATGTGAGATCTTGCCCAATGAAGAAGAAGCATTTAAGTGAGAAGCAACAAGGGAAGCGGCCTCAAGTTCATACTCAAGTATCCAACGTTGAAGAAAGGCCACTTCCCAAGGAGAATCAAGCTAAAGCTTCTCAAGTTGAGAAATCAACTAAGAAGAAAGGTGGAAGTAGATGTTGCTATCTATGCCGCGAGAAGGGACATCTTGCTTCTTCATGCACTAACGGTACCTTATCCAACCCAATCATAATTGATGATGTTTACTCTCTTGAGAAGGATAAGGTTGGCAATGTGTTTGCCAAATTTGTTGGTACTCAAAGTGGTGTCAAGAAAAGAACCATTTGGGTGGCCAAGCCTATTGTGACTAACCTCTTAGGACCCAACTTGGTTGGGGACCAACAAGCTAAAACTTGATCAATAGGTGTTGTTGGAGGGCGTTGGAGACTTGGCTACATTATGAAGAATTAAGGGATCTTCATCAATCATATTTCCCAAGCCAAGTCATTTGGATTTCATGTCTCTATCTTATATCCAACGTGCCTCCTTGCGGTAACGTGTATTTAAATTATATATACATTGAAAGTTGCTTGCCCCTTGCATGTGTTTGGTTTTGTACCTTGCATGTGTTTGACTATGATGTGCCTACCACTTACCTATCTTGAGTAATCTAGTGTGTGTATGTTGGTTTGCACATCATGGTTGTGTGTGTTTGTGTTGAGCCTCTATTGTTTCTTGTTTATCTTAATTGGCTCTTGTGATAGTTTAATGGACTTTCCATTTTGGGAGAGTGATATGCTTTCGGCACGTCACAATCCTAAAAATGTGTATACATGAGGAATACCACTTAGTGTTGATATATCAATATTATCTAGTCTCTATGTGGTATGTCATGCTCATGAGAAATTCGAATTCTAAATGTCCATTAACTATCTCTATTTGTTTTTTGTTTGCCTCTTGTTGAAAACAAATGGATTATCACATTATGGGGGAGTAATAAGCATTGTGCATATTACGAACCTAGAAAATGTGAACAAGTGAGGTTTTGCCACTTAGAATTGATATTGTAAATTATCTTGTTCCTATGTGGCATGTTTCTCAAACAAGTTCCATATTTGCCTATTCGCTCTTGTTTTGAGAATATGATCGAATATCTTTGTCATTTACCACCGAGAATTATCTCCATACATTACTTGTCTTTACAAGTGATAATCTTATTTGTGGTAAAGTATATTGATCATATTTCATTGGTCTTTGCTCTTAATTGCCTTATTTATTGCCAAGGATTAGTTTTGATCAAACTTTCTTTTGTCTTCCTTGACCTTTGGTCCTCTTGCTCTACTCATGTTGTTTTGTGTTTTTCTTAAAATAAGAAAAGCCGTGATCCCATTCTTGTGCATTTACATTCAAAGTACACTTCTAAGATAATGCACTATTCTTGGGGGAGCTATCCTATTTTGAGTAGAACACCATCTTTTAAATTGGTATTGGATCTTATTGCTTTTCTTGAACATGACTAGTGTTTGAATAATATATTTGGAGTGTAATGATCCCATTTGTGTGCATTTTGCATTCCAATGCAAGATCATAAATAATGCACAAATCTTGGGGGAGCTATCCTATATGCTTTAGAACATTATTTGTCTTCAATTGCTACTTGATCTATTTTAAATTGGTGTTTGAGCCCGATGACATGTCTCGTGGAAAGACAAACCTTTTTGTCTTGGTACTTTGTGCCATCATAGAAAGTGTAGAGGGTTTGGTCTATTTGTTGGAATCTTTCTCTCTTTGGGAGTTAGTTATCTCATTCCTTGATCTTTCATTTGGTATATCTTCTTTTGGTATCTTTCTCAATCATGTGTTGATTTGGGTTTTGATATAATTTGGACAATTCTCTTGCATGTCACACTTTGGTGTGCCTTCTTGGTATTCTTTGTATTTTGTCCAAATCGTGTCTTCTTTTGGTTCTTGAAGGTCTTGACATGCATATTTACTTCATGTATTATTATGGCATGTTTACTTTCTTTGATCCAATATATCGGGTAAACTCCACCGAATCCTAAATCGGCTAAGATGTGCATGAAATTCAATTTCATATCCATATGCACATATTCATGTGGAGTTTGTCCAATGTATTGTAGTTTCCTAACTACTTCGGACCCAATATGTTTGGGGACCATTTTGTACTTGAATTGTGTTTTAGGTACTTCGGAGATGCATTGGATGCCTTGTCTCATTCATAAGGAAGGTGCTCTCACCATGTGCTTATTGAAGCCAAGCTATGATGATCGTGATTGCTAAATCTTCTACATCACCAATGCCATCTCGGTAACAAGTATCTACCTCATGCATACATTTCTTGCATTCAACCTTGTGTAGGTTGCATCTTGGCATGATTCTTTTGTTCCTTGTGATACTTGTTTCCTCTCTCAAAGCATCCCAACTATCACTTTTCCCTTGTGGATATTTGTGATGCCTTTGATGCGTTTGTGTTGGAAGTCTATTTATATCCTTTAAGATAAATTTGAGCTATGTGCTATGCTTTTAAGCAAAGATCTTAATGGTGTATATATGACTTCCTCTTGGGTATCATGTTCTTCTCTTTAGTAACTATTTTGTGTGTACATGTTTCTTTGTGGATGTATATCATATGATTGTTATCTACTTAGAAATCTATACACATGAGAAATGTTACATCACAAATTGATATCCTATTTCCTTGGTGTCCACCTCTCTTATGTTTTATGGATCTTTTGGTGGCTCCGGAAAATATTTGCCTTATGAGTGCTTGCCTATTTTATTGGATCTTGTGCACTCATTTTTTGTCGGTTGTGTGTGTTGAAATGACATGCTTTGCTCCTTGCTTATCATTCCTTTGAGACTATGGTGATGCTCAATGCTCACCTATGATGTACTCTTAAAAAGGCTTTGCTATGTCACACACATCTTTGGTTGAGCCTAAATCTTTTAAATGTTCTCGCATTTGGATATTTTGTCGGTCTTCTTTTTGATGCTCAACCATATGTTTGTTGCAAGTGTTATGCCTTGTTTTATATACATTCTCTCTTGCACATGTTTTGTGTTTCAAAGGATTATGGGGGAGTGAGGATTCCATGTTGTGCACACTATATTGCAATACAAATCCTTATTGTGCACGTACCTTGGGGAGTTCCCTCTTGATTATTAGAACACTTGGTTGATCTTATCATTTTTTTTTTGTTCAATTGGTTTTTCGGATCCTTTGATTGGATACTTCTTTTGTCGAAGTATCTTTCAATTTGATTTCCTTTTGCAATCTTTGGATCCTCAATATAGTTTGATCTCCACCCAACTATTCGTCATTGGATATGTGCATTTGATTTCACTCATTTTATGAGAAATGCACACATTATGGGGGAGCTCTTACTATATTGGCCTTCTAAATTTTTCCTCCCATTTCGGCAATCGATGCCAATGGGGGAGAAGTTTAGAGGGTTTAAGGGAATTTGGTTTTATGCTTTAGTTTGTTCTTAAGCATTTGGCTTTCTTGCTCTTGCTTCCTTGCTCTTTGTTGTGCATGGTTGCTTAATTCATTATATAAACCCTCGTAAAAGGGATTGTCATCAATTACCAAAATGGGGGAGATTGAAAGAGCATGGTGCCCCCATGTGTGGTTTTGGTAATTAATGACAATCCTTATGGACTAATGTTTGCATTGATATATCCTTAGATCTTGTCCATAAGAAAAGGTTGGAGTTCATGTGTTGGACTCTAGAAGATTATAAGATGACCAAGATCTTATTCAAGGGTTTATATGAAGATTGGTCGTGTGTAGAGTTGAGCATATTTCAAGCATGTCTTGAAGAATATGATGGCGTGGATATTCTTGTTCACCTTCAAGACATCATCCTTGTGAAGAGAGAAGAAAAGTACCTTGGCTGAAATCGACTTAACGGTAGTACCGCCAGTGGGCAGCGGTAGTACCGCTCCTTCTGGAGTAGTACTGCTGCAGCACGCAGGCAGTCTTCTCCAACGGTACTACCGCTGGAAGTACCGCTGGAGATACCGTTCAGAAGGTCTTAAGCCACTGTCTCCAACGGTACCTGTCCGGTACCCCCCACGTACTACCGATGGAATACCACGAATTTATTCGAGGCATGACAGCGGTAGTACCGGTGGATTCTGGCGGTAGTACCGGTGCCTGGTAACTACGGTAGCACTCTGTGCTACCGCTGCAACTAAGTATCGGAACCACTGAGGTACCGCGTGGAGGTCAGTAGCGGTAGTACCGCTGTTCGTCAGCGGTAGTACCGCTGTGCACATTTCTGTGCATAACGGTTGGATTTTCAGGGGCCCCTATAAAAGGTATCTTCCCATGGGCATGCATCAAAGGAAGATTCCATATAGCCCATGGCGGATGACGTCAAGCGGTGGTCGTCATCAAGATAATGGTCAAATGAAGATGTTCCTAAAAGTGGCTCTCCCATATTGTGTATGGGGAGCAATTCACAAGTCTTCATCAAGCGGAGCGCAATCAAGAAAGGTGATCCAACTTGAGATGATCAAGATCGTCATCATCTAGCTCAAGTGGATTGCGCAAGGCAAAGGTATGACCTTGATAGGGTTTCTATTTTACCGGTCTCATGGTGTTAGTGAGAGACCGGATTATAGGATAGATGCCACACTTTCAAGAGGGGCTCTCGAATGAGTATCTTGATCGTATCGTCCGGAGAGAGCTCAAACCTTTGCATTTTTGGCATCATCTTTCTTGGTTCTTATTTGGGATTTATCCATGTGTGGTTTTAGAGCTTGTCATGATCTTCAAGACAAGCTCAAGTTCATCAAAAACGGATTCCGTAAGAAAAACTTTTTGCGTTTTTGGTGTTGGAGGTTTTACCGGTTGTTCTATTTTTGAGAGGTCTAACCTTTCCCCATTTGGTTTTATACTCCCTTGTTGGACTATGATGTTTCTCTGCATGATCTTGTAAAGCTCGTCGTTGTGATTCCAACGAGCCCAAGATCATCGAAAACGGAGTTCGGATGATCAAGATATCGTCGTTTTCGTTTGGACGTTTCTGCAGTTTTCCGTGCAGCGGTAGTACCGGGTCTGTACCGCCCGGGTACCGCCCGAGACAGTACCGAAATCGCCCGAAATCATCCAGAACGGTAGTACCGCTGCCGGGGGGCGGTAGTACCGCCCCTGGGCGCGTTTTGAGCGCCCGAAATCCCCAGAACGGTAGTACCGCTGCCGGGGGCGGTAGTACCGTCCCTGGGCACGTTTTGGCCATAACGGGCAGATTTTTGAGGTCCTATTTAAGGGGGTCTTCTTCCCCAATGACCCCCATCTCTTGAGCTCGTGTTTCTCCTCCATTGTTGACCCTCTTGAGCTTGCTTATCTCTCAATCCCTCCAATGATTCTTGCTCCTTCTTGAGGGAAAAGAGAGAGGAGATCTAGATCCACATTTCCACCAATCAATCTCTCCTCTAAGTGAGGGGAGCTTATTGGATTTAGATCTTGGGATTCATTTGTTGCTTCCTTGCTCTTCCTCTCATCTTCCTCCATAGCATTAGTTGCTTTGGTGGGATTTGATAGTGAATTGCTTTGAGCACTTCTTGTGTTCTTGCCATTGCATTAGGTGCATCGGTTTGAGTTCTCCACGGTGATTCGTGGAGGTGAAGTTTGAGAAGCTCATTACTCTTTGTGGTTCTCGTTGCATCTTGGGTTGCTTGTAACCCTAGGTGTCTTTGTGAGTCTCGGAGGAAGTCCGAGGCATTGTTGGGAGGCTCCAACTCATTGTGGAGTTCCCCAACCTTTGTGTATCGGTTTGGTCAACGCCTTCAAGTCGATCTCATAGTGGAACGAGCCAATCCCTCACGGGTGAAGCTCACGGAGAATAGGGTGAGCACATCCGTGCTATTGGAGCGCCTAGGTGGCTCCACACCCCTCCAACGTAGACGTACTTCCATTAGGAAGGAACTACGGGAAACATCTCCTCGTGTCCACTTTGCGGTTACTTCTATACCCAAACCTTTACTTATGCATTTACCTTTGTGATAGCCATCGAGCTTGAAGTTATCTATTGCTATCACTTAGTTGTTAATCTTGCTTAGCATAAGTTGTTGGTGCACATAGGTGAACCTAGCTTGTTTAGGTTTTGTGCTTGATAAATTAAACGCTAGTTTTATTCCGCATTTATTCAAGCCTAAACCGTAATTATTTTAAAACGCCTATTCACCCCCCCTCTAGGCGACATCCTCGTTCTTTCACAACCTACCAGCGAATGATGCAAAACTGTCTACAAGAACAGATAGGATGCAATGTTCAGGTCTACGTCGACGACATCGTCATCAAGACTGAAAAGGAGGACACATTAATCAGTGATCTACAGGAGACATTCAAGAATCTCAATAGATACAACATCAAGCTTAACCCAAAGAAATGCACCTTCGGTGTCCCAGCTGGACAACTCTTGGGTTATTTGATATCTGCACGTGGAATCGAAGCAGACCCAGAAAAGATACAAGCTATACTCACAATGAAGAGAACTACCAAACTCCATGAGGTACAGCAGCTAGCTGGTCGAGTAGCAGCACTCAGTCGATTCATCAGCAAACTAGGCGAAAAAGCACTTCCATTTACAAATTGATGAAGAAAGCAGACAAGTTCGAGTGGACGGATGAAGCTGAAGCAGCTTTCCTCGAACTCAAAAAGATGCTCACAAGTCCGCCAATCCTCGTAGCACCTAAGGAAAATGAGCCACTTTACCTATACATCTCAGCCACCAATCGAGTGGTCAGCACCGTGCTGGTGGTTGACCGCATGGAAGAAGGACATAGTCAAAGCATACAAAGGCCGGTATATTACGTAAGTGAAGTTCTTTCCCCGTCCAAACAGCGGTACCCGCAATATCAGAAATTGGCGTACGCCGTATTTATGACATCAAGAAAGCTGGCGCACTACTTCACAGAACACCCGATAACGGTGGTCAATAAATCAGCGATTGGAGACGTCCTCACAAACCCCAACGCAACGGGGCGAGTAGCAAAATGGCTCATCGAGCTGGGACCACTAGGAATCAAGTACGAACACCCGAAAGCCATCAAATCACAAGTCCTACCCGATTTCCACACCGAGTGGGTAGAAGCTCAATTGCCAGGGGTACCTGACGTATCAAATTCCTGGACCATGTATTTCGATGGGTCCAAAAAGAATGAAGGAGTAGGAGCGGGCGTCATACTCATATCACCAAAAGGCGACAAACTGCGCTATATCTTGCAAATGGGTTTCGAGTTCCCATCAAATAACGAGGCCGAATACGAAGGTCTAATCCATGGCATGCGCATGGCAAAAGCTATGGGATGCACTCGACTAATGATTTATGGCGACTCTAACTTAGTTGTGCAGCAAACAATGAAGGCCTGTGATACAATCGCAGACAACATGATCGCTTATCGGGATTTGTACAACATAATGGAGGGCAGCTTCGATGGCTGCGAACTACGACACATAGGGAGAGAAAGCAATGAAGAGGCTGACAAGTTAGCCAACATTGCTTCCACAAAAGCACCAGTCCGGCCGGGTGTTTTCTTTGAACGAATAGAGCGTAGGTCAATCGACAAACGGCCATCGACCACGACAGCAGCTACAGACAAGAGCAAAGCGCCAAGCACAGAGGATCCTCCGATTGAGGTACTTCTCATTGAGCCAATATGGACTCAACCTTTTCTCGCATACATACTTCGCAATGAACTAACAGAAGATACAAACGAGGCCAGACGCGTCACTCGACGAGCAAAAGCATACACCATCATAAACGGTGAGTTGTACAAACGCAGCACCTCAGGTATGTTCCAAAGATGCATTGCACTCGAAGATGGCAAGGATCTCCTTCGGGACATTCATGCTGGTACCTGCGGGCACCACGCGGCAGTCGATCACTCGTAGCCAAAGCCTTCCGAGCATGGTTTTACTGGCCTACAGCGCTAAGGGACGCAGAGGATATAGTCAAAAGATGTATTGGTTGCCAGAAGTTCGCTTCCAAGCCACATGCACCCGCATCGGCGCTAAAAACCATACCATTAGCATGGCCTTTTGCCCAATGGGGACTTGACATGGTGGGACCACTGAAAAATCATCAAAAGGAGGTCATACTCACTTACTAGTGGCAGTCGACAAGTTCACCAAATGGATCGAAGCTATCCCCATCACAAGCTCAACAGCTTCTACGGCAGTTCGTTTCATACAATCGATCATGTATCGATTTGGAGTAATAGATAGCATCATAACTGATAATGGTACAAACTTCATGGCGGAAGAGTTCAAATCCTTTTGCAAGAAACAAAACATCAAACTAAACTACGCCTCTGTGGCACATCCACAATCCAATGGGCAGGTCGAAAAGGCCAATGGACTCGTATGCAGTGGCATCAAAAAGAGACTCTTAGTACCACTCAAAAGGGCCGCGGGTGCATGGGTAGATGAACTCCCATCAGTACTATGGAGCTTAAGGACCACCCCAAACGCCTCCACACAGTACACACCGTTCTTCATGGTCTATGGTGCGGAAGCAGTGTTACCATTTGACGTCAAGTTTAAAGCACCACGGGTGGAAGCATATGAAGAAAACGACGCGAACAAGGCACTCGAAGACGCAGCCGATTTGCTGGAAGAAGCACGCAATACGGCTTTGGCACGAACAGCCGTTTATCAACAAGATCTCCGCAACTACCATAGTCGTCGATTACGCACACGGTCCTTCATGGTGGGAGACTTGGTGCTGCGGGAGAAACAGAAGAAAGTCCATAAACTTGCATCACCATGGGAAGGACCTTACATCATCACAGAAGTCATCGAAGGAGGAGCCTATCGATTGAAGAACGCAAAGACGGGCGAAGTAGCATCAAACCCATGGAACGTGGCGCACCTGCGTCGATTCTATGCATAGATCTCTTAACCTCATATGTAATAGCGCATAAGGTCAAAGAATCAGCAAGTTTCAGACGCACTCTTTTCCCTTACCAGGGTACTTAAGGGGACTGGAAGGTTTTAATGAGGCGGCTTGCTGATCGAACACATATTTCGAATAAAGATACATGTTCCTCCATATTTCTCATATATGCTTTTACCCCACTCAAACACTCGGGGGCTCGATCATAAAAACATAAGCATCAAAATTCTAGCTCAAAAATCAGTAAACACAAAGACTTACAGCCCACTCGACATACTCGGGGGCTGGGTTAAACAGAAAACCCAAACCCCACTTGACATGCTCGGGGGCCGAGTCAAACAGGAAACACAAACCCACTCGATAAATTCGGGACCTGGCACAAATCAAAAACACAGATGTGTTACCCGAGGACTGCCCCGATTATACCACGATAAGTCGGGTCCAAAATAAAAACGGCGTCTTCTGCGGTCAAAACTCTGAACATTGGGCCCACACAGACATGTCTTGTCAAAGCAGCAAGCGCACGCCTAAGACGTCATGAATGACGTCAGGTATGAAGATAGCATACACATTCGATTGGAGGATTCAAGATTACAATCGACAAAGGATTCGAATCGCAAAAGTACTCCCATGGGAGCATATCAAAAAATTTCTCGTGATTAATCTGGAAGAAACAAAGTTATTGAGATTATCCTTTACTCCAAATGAAATAAAACATAATCTCGGGGCTACTCCCATGGGAGCGCTGTCGCGCTCCCATAGATTTCAAAACAAGGTAAGAAAATTCACTCGAATATAGACTCGATTAAAATGCATTAAGTACTTCACAAATCAAAGAATCAAACTTCATAAATTCCCGGACTATGCCAATCGCAGATGTTTTGGATGCTGCATACGCAAATGCAAAGGTAAGACCCGCCGAGCAATCGAGATGGGCCGAGGGACGCTCCAACAGTGTTTTCCCTTGAAATTTTCCGTGTCAACAGACATGATGAAAATCCCGACGGACGCGTTAGGTATCAAAAGTTAAACTCCAGAATGAATCAGTAAGACCTACAATGGCCTGAGTCGAGTCTGTCCAGTATGTTCCAGCTTCGAGTCCGGGGACTCGAACCTGATTGAAGGCTAGTATGGTTTCGCCCAAATGTGCGGTTAACTGAGCTCGATTTTTGAGTGAATCAGGCCTACTATGTTAATATCCCTAGGCAAAAGTTTCAAAAGTGTTCTAGCTTCGAGTCCGGAGACTCGAACCTGATTGAAGGCTAGTATGGTTTCGCCCAAATGTGCGGTTAACTGAGCTCGATTTTCGAGTGAATCAGGCCTACTATGTCAATATCCCTAGGCAAAAGTTTCAAAAGTGTTCCAGCTTTGAGTCCGGGACTCGAACCTGATTGAAGGCTAGTATGGTTTCGCCCAAATGTGCGGTTAACTGAGCTCGATTTTCGAGTGAATCAGGCCTACTATGTCAATATCCCTAGGCAAAATCTTACGACTGCGTTCCAGGCTCGAATCCAGGGACTCGAGTCTGACTGAAGACTAGTAAGGTTTTTGCTCAAGTAAGCAGTTAACTGAGCTCGATATTCGAGTGAATCAGGCCTACTATGTTAATATCTCTTGTTTCACATACGCATACAATCGAAACAAATTAAGAGTAGAAGGACTACATCAGATCAGGAGTATAAAAGCAAGGACTATGACGTGCACGATGAAGGGAGCACGTGCTCGATTCTTCGAGTCAACCAAGTACTCGGGGGCTAATGACGAGGTTATACTCTGCGGGTACCCCAGCGTAAGGGTACCTGGTGCACGTAATGATCAAAGAAGCCCAAGGATTAATCGAAGCCCACGAAGGAAGGCCTGAGACGAAGAGTGTTTTCCAAGTTAGATCAAGTTATAGTCGGTTAAGACTTTCCATACATGTAACCTTGGTCGGTTATGTTTCCCTAGACCCAGCCTCCTATATAAAGGCTGGGAGGGTGATCGATCAAGGTAAGGAATCCATAGCCACCAAAACCTCGACGAGATCAGCCGCTCGTCGAACCCTTGTAACCTTCATATTCATACCATAAACACAGACAAGCAGGAAGTAGGGGTTTTACCTCACTCGAGGGCCCTGAACCTGGGTAAATCCAGCTTGTCAACCGTCGATTCCACCGATACTACGCGTTCTCTACCACACAATCAACCCTAGGTGTAGCAACCATGGGAATTGCCGAGGGCACACCTCGACAATGACCAATTAACCACGGCTGAACTGTTGCGTTTCAATGACGCGCTGTCCGCCACCCCCAAGTCTGCCTCCAAGTTTGGAGGCCTGCTCGGGGTGCCAGACAGAAAACGGGTCAGGCCGGACACTTAGGTGTGTCGGTGTGTCCATTTTTCGTGTCCGGTACCCCCAATGGGTGTTTGGGGGGCGAGGTGCCGGTGGAGATGCTCTAAAGCCGCCCAACAACTCTCAATCCCACTCAAAATATGGAGTGATCTGAGGCAGTCCGGACAGTTCCAGACGGTCCGTCACGTCGAACCGGCCATAATGGCTCAGTATGATCCACATATACCCCACCCCTATTACCATCCCGGATTAAACCCTACCCAGTTGAGCCCACTCGGCCCTCACACTCCATACCAGTCATCTCCCCATCCCCTCATCTCAGGGACGGGCTCGAGCAGGAGGGTTCGTCGGCGGCAAAGGGTTCGTACAACAACGAGGAGCTCGCCCTCCGCTACTCATTGGTGGACACGAGCTGCTCAAATTCTGTGCCGACGGCTAGCCAGGGCAATGCAACCGTTGGTCCATGCCTTTCAGGCGGTCCGCATCGTCTCACCATTCCCCACTACGTCGCTACACGCCAGGCCCAAAGAGGCAGTCCACGCCCTCCTCGAGTCGCTCTGCCCCGTCCGGCTATGCTATTGCCTGACCCTCAGGGTCGGATGACAGATTCCAATGCAGGCGGCCTGCCGCGCCATGAAGAACACCCGCGAGGAGGCCAATGACGGATCTGGCGCGAGGTCGTGCGGCGGTCCCTGAGCTTTGCAAAGACGGACGTCGTCGCCGCTGCCGCAAGAACGCCAAGGCGTTGAAGGAGATCATAGAGTTGTCTGAACAGGTGATAAAGGAGGAAATGGTTGTCGAAGCCAATGCCTGACGCATCATCGGGTCCCCTCCTCCTCGTCTTCCCTCCAACGATGGCAACTCCTCCTCCGACCCCTTCGACTTATTTAACAAGTACTACCGCCCATGAGATGACAAGGGGAAGATCAAGCATTCATGGTGAATCTCACCTTTTGTTTGTGTATATGTAATTAATCGTTCCTTTTGTTGTCCGGTGCTGGATGAACTTTGATGTTGTCCGGTTATGAACTATGATGATGAATAGATGTTGTACGGTTAATTATGAGTTGCATCATCTATAGCTCCAAACTTCGAGTGCTTATCTAATGTAATTAATCAATTCTTGGTTGTCACATAGTGTACCTGTCTTCCCAAGCAATAAGAATCCAAGTAGGCGCCGACCACCAGATTCGGTCGCCGTCGCCACTCGGCAGTAGTGAAACAACCACCACACCAGAGCACTGGGCCGAAAATAGTAGTATTTTTTTTTTGCCAAAATGGCCTCTGAGCGAAACTAATGTTAATTTTGCCCTCTCTTCAAAACTATTTCCAAATCTGTCCCCTGAGATCGGTTCCATCGAGGATGGCGCCGACCTTGTACATGTCGGCTCCATCCTCTTTGGCGCCGACCTCCTGTTTTAATTTTTTTTAAATCCTTAGGAAAGTTATGGGACTTGCAGGATGGCGCCGAACTGAACAAGTTCGGCTCCATCCTTTTCGGTGGCGACCTCGAGAGGCCAGATTTGAAAATAGTTTCGAGAAGAGGCCATACATGTATTTAGTTGCTCAAAAGGGCTAGATCTGTCAAAAAATACCCAAAAATACAAGTGAAAACCCTTTCGGCCCAAGCCCACTCTCCGACTTGGTCGCTCGCAACATGTTCGATACTTCGACTTTTGTCCTCCTCTCCACCAGACAAGCCAAGAACCCAAGAAAGCGAGAGGCGCCATGGAGGAACCCTTGAGGAAGCTTGTATGCTCCATCCACGCTTCACTTCTCAATGGACAGGAGCTCCTCTCCTTCCTGCGCCTTCTCTGTCGCTGGCGGGTGCAACCAAGCACCGTCGGGCCACGGATGACGACCTTGACAACACCACGGACGGCGGCCTCGACGACTCCAGGACATAGAAGAAAAGGTCCCCTCGGAATCATATTAGAGAACATTGTAGTGTTTTCCATTATTACTTTAAAAATATTAATTTGCAGGTTCAAATTGACATAATGGTCAAAATCGTGTAACACGTAGAAACAAACCAATCCGATCAACGACGATATTTTTTAGTTAAGACTATTAGTCTCTCTTATGTGAATGTTCAAACTCAAATCTATGTATACGGATTTTCATGTTTAATTTTCTGCCTTATCTTTTATTTATGAAATAGATATGATTTCCTGCATGCACCAAATGATACAAAGTTCTTTGCAGACGAGCATATCATACTAAAATCATACACCGATGATATTTCAATAGTACAGAACATTTGTATAATTTCAACTTATCACCAAACCAAATTTGGAAGACTATTGTTGATATTTTGATTTACACTAAAATTTCATTTAAATGGGCTTACCTAATCATACACGAGAAAATACTATTAATATATTTATTATTAGATTGTACAGCTCTCCACCATGATATTAAGGATATTAAAATAGAGTTGAACACGCATGCGTGTGTATTAAAAATAAACAACATATAAGTTATGTAAATATGAAAATAATTCATGGATATTTTTATTAAAAAGGTTTAAATTATCATGACATATTTTTTATTGATAGACATTATAATAGTATGATAAGAATGATATGATAAATATTAGCAGTTTAATATGACAACTGATACGTGCTAAAATATAGTTCAATAAATGTGATTCGCAAATAAGTATAAAATTTTAGTATAAACATATATATTTCAATTTGCCCCGGGTCTAAAATACAAGTGAAAACCCTATCAGATCAAGCCCATGGAGCTTTTCCCCATAAACCCCCCCCCCCCCCCCCCCCGCCTCCCCTCCCTCTGACTTGAACGCCCGGAACCTGTTCGATCTCTGTCCTCCTCCCCTCCTCTTCTCCGCTCCGCGAGACAAGCCAAGAAGCAAGAAAGTAAGAACCGCCATGGAGGGCCACCGGAAGAATTTGCGCATGGTACGTGCGATCTGCGTCTCCATGCCTGCACAAGAGATCCTCTCCTTCCTGCACCTCCTCCGCCATTGGCCGGGAAGAAGGGCGACCGACTAGGGCCCCGAGCACAGAAGGGCCCAAAATGGAAAACTGTATATGCAATAATAAATATGCTATTACCGATTACATCTATTAAACTATTTAAGAATCACGGTAAAAAAAGTAAAGCATGAATTCTGAAAACTGAACCCATGTTCTGCTCTTCCTCTTCTCCCGGCGTCTAGATTAGTTGTAGTTAAGTTGAGTTAGTTGTTGTTTAAGTCTAAGTTAGTTGTAGTTTAAGTTTAAGTTCAAATTTCGTTTGTAATGCATCAAATTTCAATAAAATTAGTGTCTTTGTTTGTAATTTGTAAAAGTTTTTGCTTTCGGGGTGCCGGTTTGGGAGGCAACTGGGAATGGTCGGACAAGTGTCTGGCACCTCCCAAATTTTGTCCGCGTAGGGGGATGCCTGACAAATTTTGGGGGTGCCGGCGGAGATGATCTTAGTTCCCGTTCGATGGATATTTGGCTGCGTGCGGGAGGAGGAAGGGGTGAAGCTGAAGTTGAAATGCTGCTGACCGTTGGATATAGTGGGGCAAGGCAAGCCGTGACTTGTCCACGGCAAGACACCGGATCTCAGTTCAGGGAGAGAGCCCGCTACCTACCTGTGGGCCCGCCAAGCAGAGCACAGGGTCGGCGTCGGGTTGACCAAGACCTTTGATCGCCACCACGTCATCGTTCGGGGGCGTGGACACCTCCGTCCGGAAGCCATCGCTGCAAAAGCTAACTATACGGGAAAAGGGCTCTTTCTTTTCGCCAGGAAAAGAAATACTACACAACTGTTTTCCCTTTTTAAACAAGTCAAAAGTTTTAACTTTTCCATTTATTAAAACAAATAGAGTTGTCCAGTAACTGGAAATCGGGCGAACACATATAACAGGGGCCAAGCTCCAACGAAACATCAGCACCGATGCCATCCCGAAATAGTGCAGCACCTTCTTCTCGATTGCAGTTTCTCGAAGGAGGTGAGAGAGCACATCTTCGGTTGGAAGGGCTCCATTGGGATGCCGCCACCAGTTTTGGGACACATCATTGATGCTTGGTGGAATGGCATGCTCGCCGGGATACCGAAGGAGAAGAGGCGGAGGCGAGCGGGTCGTTCGTCTACGCCATGTGGGGCTGTTGGAAAGAGAGTAATAGGAGGGTTTTTCGAAACACAGCTATGCAACCGATCATGGTGGCACACCTTGTGTGGGAGGAGATTGAGCAGCGGGCTCTCGCCCATGGGCACGACCCGGGAGATTGACTCTTGTTTTTTGTTTTGTTTCGGTGATACTCTTGCTTAGGCAAATGACATTGTACATAAACATTTTATCTATCTAATCGGGTGGCAGATACGACTGCCTTAAAATTCAAAAAAAAACCATCAGCACCACAAGGTACAAACCCAACACACGGGCCTCCTACAAATATCGGAGAGATGACTCGTGACCGCTATGCAAGGAGAAGACATGGGATGCTCTGACATAGATGAAGAAGCCGACCTTTCGGAGAGGTGCGACAACACGAAGTCAAAGACCAGAATAAAGAGCAACCTCGCCGTCCATACAACACTAGGTCGATGCACTCAAAACTTCGAACCGCCTCCAGTAAGACGTGTCGATCTAGCCGACAACCTCGCCTCACATGCGACATAAAACTGTTGCCCAAGCCATGGACAATTCCACTCGGAGTCGCTGCCCCGACTTCCACCACCCCGACGACAACAAAAGCACGCGCCAACAGTTAAACGGGCCCTCCAAGAGGGTAGCGACGTAGCCGCCGTCGTCGCACGCCTAGGAACCCGAAGCTAGAGATTTCTTTTGGAGAGCATAACCCACACGAGGGTCGGAGCACCACGGCACACACCTCGAAGGACAAAAATCATATCTGAGTAAAATGCATCTATAGTCCTGGAAGTTGTAGGCCATGTCCATAATGGTCCTGGAAGTTGCAAAATGCTCCATTTCAGTCCTGGAAGTTGCGCACGATGTCCACATACGGTCCTGGATACGGTATGAGCTGACATGGCTAGTGGGCGGGCCTATGATGGCATGGAGAGAGGAAGCTAGCGGCGACTGGGGCCTACCTGTCAGTGGGTCGGAAAATAAACAGATAAATAAAATGTTCAACCTAGGATTCGAACTCAACACCTGCAGCTCCGCGCGCATGAGACAGACGTCGACCACTGCGCTACAACATCCTTTCTGAAATATAATAGGATGCCTCATAAATGTACAATCATCAAAGAGCGCATATGTAGCATTTGTACATAAGTGATTGCCTTATAATTTATTTTCTTTCATGTGCAGATTGCACAAGAGCGAGAGAGAGTTCCTATTTGGATGGAAGAGTCATTTTGACGACGGAGAGCGTGTTTTATAATGGTGCAGAAGTGTCAAACTTTGTGTATTCTGAGATGCTTTCAAGGCAAAAATTGGGGTATTCCAGAACTTGCGAACCATCGGGGTATTCCAGAACTTGCGAACCATCGGGGTATTTCAAGGCAAAAATTGACTGGTAGGCTACCTCCACAGTGTTATATTTGTACTTCAGTTACAATAACATTTATGGGAGAAAGTAGTAATGGGGATTTAAACAAATTTCATATGCTTGTACGCGTATGGTGGAAGTAGACGGGTGATCCATGTGTAAGCAAAAAGGGAATTGAACCGGACGCTGAGATAATGAGTGCTCGCTTGCATGTGGAATTTTATCTTTTAACTGCAGTTAACTGATGGTTAATGGGTCTTGTCTACGTATATAAGAAAATAGATTGATAGGAACCTCAACCGAAAGAGGTGACCAACGTAGAACCTCAACGTGCAAAGATAAACTAGAAATCACTTATGCACAAATGCTACTTACGCGCTCTTTGAAGATTATACATTTATGCGGCATCCTATTATATTTCAGAAAGGATGTTGTAGCGCAGTGGTCGACCGCCTGTCTCCTGCGCGCGGAGCTGCAGGTGTTGAGTTCGAATCCTAGGTTGGACATTTTATTTATCTGTTTATTTTCCGACCCACTGACAGGTAGGCCCCAGTCGCCGCTAGCTTCCTCTCTCCATGCCATCATGGGCCCGCCCACTAGCCATGTCAGCTCATACCGTATCCAGGACCGTATGTGGACATCGTGCGCAACTTCCAGGACTGAAATGGAGCATTTTGCAACTTCCAGGACCATTATGGACATGGCCTGCAACTTCCAGGACTATAGATGCATTTTACTCATCATATCTTGTGCGCTGTCAACACCAATAATAAGATCGGTGCTAGACTTTCGCTCGGAACTCCACCACACCACCCACGGACGGTAAAGCCGTGGCTTCTCTGGTTCTCTTCATCGACATCCTCCTACCACCACCAACACGGACCCACGCGCAGCACCAGCACCTCTTCCAACGCCAACACCACCACACCCGGCCGACAAATCCCCTGCATGGCGTGTCTGGTGTTATACCATCCAGATTCGAACATTGAATGAGTTATTACAGTATACCTGTCTCAGCATACTGATTTATTCTTCCTCCTCTTCATTATGTGCAAGTCCAACTATTCGAGTGCATATCTAATGTTGCATTAGCAACAAACAGGCTTTCATCCATCCAATTCTTGATTTTCACAGTGTACATGTCTTCCCAAGCAATAAGAATCCAGACATTCAAAAAAAAAAAAAAGCAATAAGAATCCAAGTAGGCGCATGCACCAAAGAACACTGACAAACGTACACTCATCAGACTCAAGGCCAAATCTCCTAATATACTGGAACATTTGTGCTAGGTGCCGGCATTCTCTTCAGCGTCTTCCAGCCTCCCCAAGCTCGCGAGAGTGCAAGTGACGGTGACACGGGTCACATGGTCGGGAGAAGATCCCATCTTCACCATCTTGGAGAACAGAGACAAGTAGATAACATCTCCTCGTAGCTTCTAGCTCGGTGGTACCTAGAGATCATGCTCGTCCAGCACATCGTGTCAGGGCGAGCGATTCCGCAGCGTCCCCCACGCGGCCGCACCTGGCGTACATGTTCACCAGCGCCGCCGTGCAGAAGGCGCCCGAGGAGAACCCGCTCTTCACCGCGTCGCAGTGCACCTGCGTGCCGGAGGCCAGCCTCGCGCACGCGGACAGGACCGCCGCGAGGTCGAACTGGTCCGTCCTGCCGCCAGAGGAGAGCTTGGCACGCCTGAATGCGTCGAGATCCGCCATCGCCGGGTTCGGTCGGGCCATCGTCGCCAAACCCCCCGAACGAACTCGGTCGACTGAGCTAGATAGGGCTCGAGTTCGCTCCCCTGACGATTCGCCGTGGCCACGGCTGGATCATGTTATCCAGGGCCGGGAGGGGCTAAGGATATGTGAGGGTGGACGGAAGCGCATCGGGAGGAGCACGACAACGGGTCAACGGCGGCGTGGAAGGAGGGGGCGACGCCGGCGAGCACGGACGATGGATGGGAGTTTTTTTTTTAGAACTGGACGATGGATGGGAGTGCCCAGCCCAAATTCAATCCATGGCTGTTCCCTTGGCTGGGCTAAGAATTGAGCAGCTCGCGATACTGTCCTCTCTACTCCGTCAACTTGGGCCCAAAACCGTCGAGGCGTCCCAATGATCAGGAATTTTTTTCCGGGGGGAAAGATGATCCAAGTTCTGAAGATATCCGCCACGATGAACGAAGTTTACAGTGAAAGCTCGTTTCAAGTTCGAGTTTTGTTGCTTGATTCGAAAGTTCCGGTGATGGTGTTTAATATCTTTACTCAAGAAATGGAGACCATAAGTTAAGTACTATCGGACTTATCACATTTGACCCACTTTCGCATCCCATTCCGGCAACATAAGTTTATCGTTCAAGACATCTTTCATGGTAAACAATGATGCAGTCTTTTTGCTACCATACATGTTATTCAAATAAAGGAGTAACGGTTGTAGAATTAGGTTATGTTTAATGCATTTGCTAGCAATTAATGCTCGGATTCTATGGTGATAAATAAAATTAAATAAAACATGTGGAAACCCAAAGACATATCTTAGCATCTTTCGAAAAGATTGAGAAGAATATTTTCTATTTCTTCCTTCTCTCATCCTGCTAGGCTGCGAGGACTAGGCGGGGATACATTCCATGATATGATCATGCATAAAGAAAGCGTGGACTCGGAGGGGCGGAGGCGGTCTGCGGCTGCCGCCTGCCGGCCACGGCGGCGGCTGGTGGTGGTGGGTTGTCGACGTTGTGACAGCAGTAGCAGATGTTACTACGGATTAAGTCGCATCTGCCGTGGACGAAGCCGTTGCCCTGGCAGCACCGCATACACTTGCCTGACCCTGTCCAGCACTTCCACATGCACTCCACCGTCGGCGTGTTGCACTCCAGTTCCACTTCGCCACGCACCATCGTTCCCGTCGCCTCAACTGCATGCATATGTAGGCATCGAACAAGGTTTGAACAAAATCCATGCATACATGGGCGTGGGCGATATTGAAATTTGCACACAAACGTATACTTTGAAAAGGAATAAGAACGCTTACGGGAGACGATGAGAATGATGGCCAGGATCAACGGTTTCTTGCTCATCTCGTGAACTGGTAGTGCGTAGCTTCTCTTATTCGTCTTCTTGGATGAGTAGTCAGTCGATGGTCGATGGTATAGTGTTAGTGATCAATGGGCGGGGTGATTTGAATGTGGTTTTGAATGCTCAGGTTACCTGGTACATTTTATTTTTATAGGAGGACATGACGGAAATAAATCACATTTTTCAGGGCGCTTTAATAACTCTTAATAGATTGAGAATATCTGCTAAGATAACTCCTGAGACGTCGCTAGATTATCCGCATATCTATAAGATCTATATGATATCTATAATTATATCTATAAATATTATCCCCACTAAGTGATTTTAATGTTTGCAACGTTGGAATGCAAAGTATCCACGCAGGGCCGGCCCTGAAACGTCAGGGGCCCGGTGCAAGGAAAAAAAAGGGGCCCTATAAACGTTAGGTTTTCCTTCTGAGAGTGGATTTTTGGATCTACATGGAGTTCGTTTTTTGAAAATTCGAAATCGACATTCTAAAGTTTCCAAAAATCGTAAAAAAAATTCTCTGATGTATATATTGTCGAGTTGTACAATCGTGCAAATTTTCAGCTCCAAATTCATTATAATTTGGGCTGTACAAAAAAGACAAATCGGGAGAAATTTCAAAATTTTGAAACTGTGTATTCTGCACTACCCAAATCCACCCGTTTGTCTTTTTTCTGCATCCCAAAATAGATTGAATTTGGAGTTGAAAATTTGCACGATTGTAGATCTCGATAATATCTACATCTGGTAGCGATTTTTGGAAACTTAAAATATCGATTTCGAATTTAAAGAAAAAAGGGGCTCCATGTAACCTAAACTCCATTTTAGGTTTTCGTTTTCCTTATTCCACGTATGAGCAGAAGGAGCTGCTACTAATCATTGGGCTGATTCGGTATTTTTTCCTAAGTTGGATGTACGTATCTGGATGGGCCCTTGGGAACCGGGCCCAGCGCGGTCGCACAGCCCGCACATGCTCAGGGCCGGCCCTGTATCCACGTCACTTTTAATTTGTAGCCGTCTGTGTGACTATCATAGCTCGCTGGATTCGAGAGCGGTGCTTTGTAGCCCGAGTACATGTAGCTCATTTTTTCATAAATTTAAAAACTGAATTTTTAAGTTTTAATTTTTATAGAAAAAATCGTAGATGTAGATAGTAATTTGATCTACAAGTGTACAAATTTTCAACTCAAAATTCGTTTTATTTTAGGCTGAACAAAAATGACAAATGGGTGAATCTGGTTGGTGAATAGTACACAGTTTTAGAAACTTGAAATTTTGCCAGCTTTGTCTTTTTTGTGTAGCCAAGCATAATACGACTTTTGGATTCAAATTTTGCACACTAATAGATCTCGACATTATCTACATGTAGGATTTTTGTTTCGGATTTTTTGACACTTAAAAATGCTGATTTTGAATTTTGAAAAAAACCCGACCTATATGTAGCTCGAGCTACATTAGCACTTTCCGGTTGGATTATTCGTTCTTTCTGCCCCATCGGGCCGATCGGTAGCATCCAATATTTATTTAAACTATGTGTATATTTTGGCCTCACTAGAGCAGCGCACCTCCACGCCGGAAGGAAAAGAATAGCCCCTTTCTACCGAAGACGTGTCATAGGACTCTCCCGACTCGGGATCGCCCAACTTCTTTCCTCGGTAGACCATTCCAACTCCTCTTCTTCTTCTTCTTCTTCTCAAGTGCAGTGGAACGAGAAAAAACTTCGTTCACAGCAAGAGAGGCACAATGCCGACGCTTCGCTGGCCTTTACAACAATCGCAAACGGTCGGATACCCGCCGATGTCCCCTGTACCGGACGGTTTTACTCCTCCGCATACGCGGATCCAGCATCCCTATAAACAGCTGGGCACTTGCCCAGTTGGATGACGTTTCCTTTACATTAGTGTATATCTAGGACGACTTTGAACAAAGTAAGAATAGTGCGCTTAGTAAATGGGCCAAGCCCATACCGCAATTGTCACTCCGTCACAAACGTCCTCAACAAACACTAGATGCACGTGTCAATTCTACTAAAGTTGCAAGGGTAGAGCCACAACAAGGGATAATCGCTGTTTTGCCCCCCCCCCCCCCCCCCCCCCCCCAGAGAAAAAGAGTTACCCTCAAATGAGTTAGAGCCGTCTATTTTTGTGGATCCAATGGCCCATAACAATTTATATTAATTTTAAAAGTGTGACTAGTAAAATTTCTACTACTAACAAATCGAGGGAAAAATTGGTACGCCGCCAAAAAGAAATTTGGGATAGGCCCCGGTACAAGAGAGCCCTCCCTGACTGCTTCGAGTGTGCCGTCGTTCGAAAAAAGTCGTAACCTTGAGGTTCTGCTCCTCCGCGAGTTACTCATGTTGATGCATGAAGAAGTGAGTGAGAAGGGGGAGGATACGCCATGACTTGCCCTTGGAGTGGTGCACGGTACACGCTATGTGCGTGAGATGCAACACTCTTGTTTCAAGTTCATTCGAACACAGGGTTAAAGTTGCTCGTCACTCATTGTCTCTCTAATGTGTGACCAAATTTTATGCTCTGCTTAGAATTTTAGAGCTGGCTTCATAACCATCACAACGACAAGCCCGCACAAAGCCTCAGTAAATAGGGCAGCTATTAGAGAAGCTCTAAGTGTGGTGCGGGACATTTTTGTGCTAACTCATGCCATACGTGGAGCTTCCCAATCGATAAAGGCATTATTTTTCTGTTTTCTACTATTAATTTTTTTATTTTTCAATTTTTTTACAAAGTACACACTCCGAAGTACAAGTCCCATGAAGTACACTGTATTAAATACACGACCTACATTGCATGAAGTACACGTGATGAATAACACTGTGCGCAATAGGAGTAGTACACATCATGGAGTACACTGTGTAAAAATGGCACCATTCCTATTTTCACACAAAGTAGACAAAACTTGATGGATAATTCGTAATATGATTTTTTCGCTTTCTACCTACTTCCACCCATTTAAATGACTTTATACGGATTTCTCGAAAGTTATCAAATTTGACTATAAGTGTGTGGCATCATGGTCATAAGAATTGCCCAAAATCATTTAAGGTACTCAGCTAGTGATTATATAAAAAACATCAAGAGTTTTAAAAAATTCGACCGCTTTCTATAAATAGTCATGTCCAACATTTTGACACTGTGTTAAAAAAATCAAAATAAATAAAGAAAAAATAATGCAATCCTTTCTCATGAAGTCATTTCATGTATGGGCATTAATGAGTTTGAAGCCAAATGACTAAGATCATTGCCATATCCATTTCATAGTTCACGATAAGGGACTCATATTTGTCAAATAGGTGCATCTTGACATGGCAAAAATAGTGCCCAAGCTTCCGTATACAAAAATCATGCCATTTGCGAAGTGTCAAAAAAGGGTGTTCTTTGTAAAGCAAAGTAAAAAAATATGGTGCAAAATGACACCGCTCCAATTTTTGCACAAAGTAGACCAGATTTGATGGATAATTCCTCAATATTATGAATTGTCTTGTTTTGTAACTATTTTCGCCCATTCAAATGATTTTATGTCGTTTCCGAAAATGTAAATAAAATTTGAACTACGAGTGTGTGATAGTTTGCTCCAAAAATAGCCAAACAATATTTTAAGTTACAAAAGTAGTGGTTATATGAAGAATTACTGAGAGGTTTGAAAATGTTGAACCCTTTTATGAATAGCCATGTCAACCATTTTGATCATGTTTAAAAAAATCAAATGAGTTGAAAAAATTAAGAAAGTAAAATACTTTCTCATGGAGTCCTTTTGTTCGCACAAGTTGCTTAGAAAAACCAAAACTTGTATCATAGTTTTTTAACCAAATTGCACACGATGATTTCATAGAATGACTTTTTTTTTCAAAATTGCACATGATGATTTATAAATGATGTTGTCTAAGATAAATCGAAAAATTCATGTTTGGTTGAGGACATAATATATTAGGACAAAAGGACTAATCTATGTACTATAATGATAAATAATACTATGCATATTATCAAAATTAATTACTGTACAAAGGAAAAAAGAGAAAGGAAAACGGAAAAAAGAAAGAAAAGGAAACACACTTGACTCACCCCCATTCCTCCTTACCCTTTGGTCACACTTAATGACATTCTATTAGAGCAATACATGCCATATTTTCGCTCGCAAATAGTGCCTCATATAGATCTCGAATGGGATTCAACATCATATAGACAGTTTAGAAAAAAGGAAAAACATTTAACTCGTGTTGTTAAATAAGTTTTTCATCTCAGTTTTGTTAAATATCATTTATATTTAAAGTAGACACATAGTCTAAAGAAAAATAAGTTTATTTTTCATTTTGTGTGCGAGCTGCCGCCTTGTAGGAGTGGTGAGATCGGAACAACTGGTTTATTCCCGAAATATTTTTAGCAAATTGCTAAAATTAAATGGATGTCAGTTGCCTTACAAGTTGGAATCATGGAAAAATATAGGGCGCTATAGCACCTCTAATAGCACACTATAGCATTTTGAGAATTGTCTCGCTAAATAAATTAGTGTACAATGTATCGCTAATAGCACGCTATAACGTGATATAGCATGCTAATAGCATATTTGAATGCCGACCTTATTTTGCTATAGTGTTATTTTTTCCTTGGTTGGAATACACCTATCCACCTCTATGTAGTTGCATTTAGAAAAAAGGCTGTTATTCGCCTTAATTATGTAATGCTTGATGAGGTTATCATGAGCACACGTCTGTCGACAGAATGCAAAGCATCGTAATTACTTCTTTAACATAAGTATTGATGCTTCGATGATTCCATCAAGGAGAAGCACGTAGTACTGTTGCTACTAAAGCCATCGAATATTCTGGCCTGAATTTTTCTAGTTTAGTTTAGTCTGTGGTGGTGGCTCTCGTTGCTATACAGTCACACCTCCTTGCTGAAAGTTAATTAAGTGTTCATGGAGAAGCAAATTCCCATTGCAATTCTTCTTGCAGGTGTGCACACATGATTAATAATTAATGGTTATGTGCATACGTATTTAGGAAACTGAAGCCGTTCAGGCCAGCAGACCATTGGATGGTGGCTTCGAACAATACAAGCAAAAGGATTAGAAGTTGATGGCCATTTCCATGTCCCTCACATTCAGTTCCACTTCTCTGAAAGTATCACAACATCGTCTGCAGTCTCCAATATCTCAAGGTTATTAGCATTTGCAAGCTATCAAGTGCATTCTTGGCACTTGAAGCATACGACGAGCAAGCCCTTCACCTTTGTTGTTCTGGCTCGATGTTATTTCCGTGTTTTCTGATGCTGGCAAGATAGGGATGCTTTGACAATTCTCGATCCAAAAGAGTGGTATGCCATCTATGTTGGACCGTTGTTTAGCACGGAAGCAGAGTACAAAATACTCCCTCCGTTCTAATTTAATTGACTTGCTATCCACTACATGTGGATGTATTTGTACATATAACATGTCTAGATACATCCACATTTGGTGAATAGCAAGTCAATTAAATTGGAACGGAGAGAGTAGTACACAATGCAGCAGCTGAGTTACATAAGGTTGCAACCTATTGAAAAGAGCGGCAACTCCACCTATTGATGCTGGCTCCACCACTCCACCTGTCCTAGGCTACCTCTGAAAAGAGCGGCAACTTGCCAGATCTGTCCCTCTACCCTAAGACACTCTAGAAACCTACCAACCGACGGGGTGGCTCTGGTGGACGCTGTGAGCTCTTATTCGTGTGTAGGTAATAATGTCTGCTCACATAACAGAGAGTTGGTTGTGAGAAGGAAGCTGAAACCTAGTGCATGGTTTTGAGTTAAAATCTAGATCATGCATTTGTTTATTTGTGGGTCTGTGACTTCTACAACGGTGTTCTATCACACGATGCATTTATTTTTTGTATCGTTTGTAAGATTGTTGGTCCATTGTGAGCGGGTGTGCATTTGTTCGATTATGTTCCTTGTAGTGTACTTGTGATAACTCAACCCCTGCTGGTTCAATTGCTGAATTGGGGGAGTGGGTTCTGCTTTTTCAAGGATGAGAGCGACATGCAGCTAAAATATGACTAACTGCTATATTTTGGTCCATCGGGAAAACCAGAAAGAAGACATGCTTTAATCCCATAATGCTTGGGTTAAAGCTGAAACCACTCATCTTACGGTCGCCGAGCGGGCAGCCAAGAGAGAGGCGGATGATAAGCTGGCCCAATTGCGTCGTGATGAGGAATCTAAATGGGCGCAGCGAGCAAAAGTTAAATACATTCAAGAAGGGGGGAATAATACGAGATATTTCCACATTATTGCGAATGGTAAACATAGGAAGAAGAAAATATTACAATTGGAACAAGAGGAAGGTATGATAGTTGGTCAGGAAAATCTTAAGACCTATATTTCGGAGTACTATAAGAAATTATTTGGAGCGCCGGTTACAAATAATTTTTCTTTGGACGAGAGTGTTATCCATGATTTGCCGCAAATATCACAAGAGGAAAATGAGATTTTGACTCAAGACTTCTCAGAGGAAGAAGTTTTTGAGGCAATTCAACAAATGGAACATAATAAAGCTCCAGGGCCGGATGGGTTTCCCGCGGAATTCTATCAAAAGTTTTGGGAAATTCTAAAATTTGATTTGATGGCTATGTTTGCGCAATTGCGTGCGGGAAACTTGCCTTTATTTAAGCTAAACTTTGGTATTATCACCTTGCTACCAAAAAAAGAGGATGCGAGCAAAATCGAACAATACCGTCCTATTTGCCTGTTGAATGTGAGCTTCAAAATTTTCACAAAAGTATGAACAAACCGAGTCACCTCTATTGCGAGTTGAGTTGTCCGCCCCACTCAAACTGCGTTTATTCCTGGAAGAAATATTCTTGAAGGGGTGGTTGTCTTACATGAGACGATACATGAGTTGCATAGAAAAAAGATGGATGGGGTTCTTTTTAAAATAGACTTTGAGAAGGCATATGATAAAGTGAAATGGTCCTTTTTACAGCAAACATTACGCATGAAGGGGTTCGCTCCACAATGGTGCGAGTGGGTAGCTCGGTTTGTGCAAGGTGGGAGCGTCGGAATTCGAGTTAATGATGACATCGGTCATTATTTTCAGACTCTCAAAGGGTTACGACAAGGAGATCCGATGTCTCCGATGTTATTTAATTTAGTGGTTGATATGTTGGCTATCTTAATTGCTCGGGCAAAGGAGGATGGCCAAGTGGGGGGTTTAGTGCCGCACCTTGTCGAAGGGGGGGGGGGTCTCAATCCTTCAATATGCGGATGACACTATTTTATTTTTAGAACACGACACTGCGAAGGCCGTGAATATGAAATTAATACTGGCTTTGTTTGAGCAACTTTCGGGGTTGAAAATAAATTTTCACAAGAGTGAATTGTATTGTTTCAGGAAAGCAAAAGAGGACCAGGAGGAATACCGTCGTATTTTTGGGTGTGAGATCGGTTCGTTACCTTTTCGGTATTTGGGGATACAAATACATTACCGAAAACTACTAAACAAGGAGTGGAAAACAGTTGAGGACCGGTTTGAGAAGAAATTGGCGGCTTGGGTGGCCAAGATGTTGTCATACGGGGACTGTCTTGTGCTTATAAACTCAGTTTTAACAAGCTTACCAATGTTCTTACTATCCTTTTTCGAAATTCCAAAGGGAGTTAGAAAACGGTTAGATTTTTATCGTTCTCGGTTTTTTTGGCAAAGTAATCAGCTCAAGCGGAAGTATAGGTTAACTAAATGAAATTTGGTGTGTAGACCAAAGGACCAAGGTGGGTTGGGAATTTCGGTGTTACAAGTGCAGAATAAATGTCTTCTAAGTAAATGGTTGTATAAAATTATGAATGAAGAGGGTGTTTGGAAAGAGTTATTAGTTAACAAGTACTTAGGGGATAAAACGTTATCTCAAGTGCAAGTTAAACCTATGGATTCACCTTTTTGGAAAGGAATTATGAAGGTAAAAGATGACTTCTTTAAGCGTGGAAGATTTTCTATTGGTAATGGGGAGGAGATTCAATTTTGGGAGGACAGTTGGTTAGGTCCTACTTCTCTACAAAATGAATACCCATCCTTATATGTCATTGCCTCCAACAAACATAGCACAGTTGCTAATGTTCTTGGGACAGTACCTATTAATCTCCCATTTCGACGGGCGCTAATAGGAAACAATAGAACACAATGGTTGAATCTAGTTGAGAGGTTAATGCAAGTGAACCTCATGGATGAGGACGATAAATTTAAGTGGAATCTCACTTCTAATGGAACCTTTATGGTTAAGTCGTATTACGAAGACTTATTAACTGGACATACTAGATTATCTATGGAAGCTAAAGATTCCGTTAAAAATAAAGATCTTCCTATGGTTTCTTAATAGAAAGGAAATTTTGACAAAAGACAACTTGATTAAAAGACGGTGGATAGGATGTAAGAGGTGTGTTTTTTGCGATGCGGATGAGTCCGTTGAGCACCTTTTTATTAAGTGTCCGTTTGCTCGTGATATTTGGCGATTAGTGCACTTCACTTTCAATGTTTACCCACCTACTAGCATTGCGAACTTGTTTGGTAGTTGGTTGAATGGAATAGATAAAATCACAAAAGCTCGTATTCGTATTGGTGTTGCGGCCATATTATGGGCTCTTTGGAACCGTAGAAATGACATTGTTTTTAACAAATCGAATTCAACTCATTATTTGCAGGTTATTCACAAGGCGTGCTATTGGATCCACTCATGGTCATTCCTGCTTCCTGCGGACCAGCGTGGGCTTATGGATGCCGGATGTACCCGTATGCTGACGGTTGTGCGGGCTATCTTCAGCCGAAGTGGATGGTTTCAACCTAGACGTCTCGATGCTTAATAATCATTTGTTTGAGTGGTTGATCTTTGTAGCCACCTTAAGTGACCCATGAATTGTGAACTTGTATTCTTGGATGTTTAATAATTGCGGATGGCTGTGTGCATCTTTTGGATGCAGAGGCCGGGGATCCGCACCCCCTTATCTAAAAAAAAACATAATGCTTGGGGACCCTTGTGATATTATCTTTTACATTTGATATTGGATTGATTTTTTGCACAAGGAAAAGGTTTTAAGAACACTTTGAAGAGGAACTAAGAAGCTGAAGATTGTGACAATGGAGATCTTCAATCGTTCGCAAGGTTGGACGCAAAACATATCTAAGAATCGACAATGGACAGCTTTCGTCCGAAACAACTATGTGTGGGTGTCATTCCAGGTGTCATTTAGCCAGTGTCGGGGTGTGCTTATGTTCAGTACTGTTGACATTTGTGTTGTAGCTCTCTCCAGCCGTTTTGAGTTTTGTATGAGATGATATGGGAAAACTATATAACAAACCTTCAAGTTTCGTTAATGAACTTGGGGTTCTATCCCGTTTGATAATTTTTTTAATTAGAACTAGTAGTTTTGAAATATTAATGTGTGGCTATGATGAATTGGACCGTATGCATGTACTGGTGTTCCATAGTGGGCAACTTGTAAACCTCGATGTGCGTTGAGATTCAGGAATCAGCCGTTGCTCCCAGCTGGTATATCCACTGTCCACTATTATACTAAAACTAAGAGTATATTGTCCTGCATCTCTGCATGCATAGGAGTTTTTCCCACGATCGACTATAATAAGCTTGATGAGGCTAGCATGAGCACATCGATCTGTTGACAAATGAAAATTAATTAGCAACCCTTGTTTTCTAGAACACGAATATTATTAGGTTGATGAATGACTCCGTCTCTAAGAAAATCAATGATTCCGTCAATATATACCACATACTAGTGTACTAAGTGGCTGTTACTAACTTGTAAAGCGATCGAATCTCTAAACTAAATTAGTGTTTGGACACGATCGAGAAGGCAAAATCCCAACGCAACTCTTCTTGCAGATCCATGTATAATAAAACTCGCATACGTAACAAACTGCAGCTACTCAAGCCGAGATCAACATAAAGTCTATATTGTAATCCGTTGGGAAGAAAATAAAGAAAATAGAAACGCAGTGTTTAATCAGTTGGAGCTGTGACGTGTTGAGTTGATGGCTATTGCAGTTGCAGCTAGCAACTGGTTAATTAATTAATTAATTAGGCAGAGGTAGAGAGAGCAGCAGGTTTCATTCTCCTCTTATCATGCATATGAAAGATGATCGAGAAAAAGCACTCTGCTCTTATCAGTTTGCCGCTTGCGTCAGCAGGTACATATCAATGATACGCGTTGAATTAGTTATCAATTTCACTCGACAATTAAATCTCAAAAAAAAATCACTCGGCAATATAAACGAAATCAGTCATGGAAGAGCGCATTAGCCCGACATTGTGGCCGTTGACGGTTATGCAAAGAAGGTAGAGGGTATTGTTACAATTTTGGCCCATATGTAGGTTGGCCCATCTAATACATGTGCCATATTCAACTCGTTGCCGCTGCTTTACGCACCGCCCGGTGGTGCCCCACCTCCATTGTCAGGCGAGCGGTGTGTGTTGCTTCCCTCTGGGTTTGCAGCCGATGTCCGCTTGCCGCTCGCTGGCCACAAACTGACAAGGCGGCCTACCTCGCTGCAATGGCGGCGGTGATCTCTAAACACCCTTTCTTGACGAGGGTGTTCGTCTCGTTAGCGGCGAATTCCCTCAGCCGCCCTTCAAGCCTCTTTTGGCGTGCATGCCATAAGAGGCCGGCAGTATGGCCTGCCCCGCCAAGCAGAGGGTGGCTCCTCCTCGGTGTTATAGTTTCCTCCTCCACCTCCTAGTCATCGTCGTCGTCCAATGAAGGCAGAGGAGTTGGCGACATCGATGGCGCCTACGCGCGGCTGCCGTCAGGGTGGCCTAGATGGCGGCAGACCATATTCCATGATTGGACGGTGAAATGGAAGCACGAAGCGAGACAACGTCAGTATTGTGGAGCATTTTGTAGGCGTCTTCGAACTCGAAACGGTGGCAAATGCGTGAAGCGCCGGGTGGTTGGAAGGTAACGCATCACGCGTAATGCCGACGATGCGTGGGAAATATCTAAAAAACTATATTTGCAAAGGTCTGTTTATCTTTGGTGACATACTAGACCAATGTTATGATGCAGAAGTTTTGGTGGGATTTCTCTTCCGATGTGGGAAGTATGAAAAGTTGTACCTAATTTTTCTTTTGGAATAAGTTTTTAAAATGGGATATGTTTAACACGTTCGTCTGAATTATGAACCGTTTTCATCGTTGCTCCTTGGTCAACATCTTCAAAATTATATTCTACGTTCATAAATTTGACCCACTTTTTTGTACTTTAGAGACCAGTGTAATGGTACTTCGACTTTTATTGTACTTTTTTCTTTTTCTGAAAAAGGGAGTATAACTCTAGCATATTGCATCACACAACCATCTTTATTAAAAGGTTTATCCTTCAAATTATTACAACTAAATGTACTTGTATAATTTTTTAAATATTTTCTTAGTTATAAAAGCTTCTTGGTGCTCGAGACCAAAAAGGGGGTTTCAAAAAATAGTCCACTTATTAAGACGATCATTTTGAAAACCTTGCAAAAGCATAAAAGAAAATGAATGTTGTCTTGCTGATGCATGTAAAATGCATACATGAACTTTACATTTTATTACATGTTATTCCATGTTATTTGCATCATATAAGGGTTATATTCATGATTTATATTGAGTTTTGGAGATAATTAACAACTTCCCCATTTTTCTGGAATTAACCCTGCGATGTCAGAAAACCCCTTTTTCTATATTTTGATGTTTCAGTGACCCAAACGACGTCCAAATGACCTGAAACTTTACGGGGATCATTTTTTTGGAAGGAACGAAACGTAGGCACAAAGCAATCGAAGAAACGGAGACCAGAAGGCCGAAAGGGGTGGGCTCACGCGGCCAGATTCCCTGACCACGTGGGACCCACCAAACTGGCCCTCGGGCCTCCGCTGTCGTCGATCTTTCTTTCCGAAGCTTCGTCTTGACCTAAAAACGACTATATATAGACCCTCCCCCCCCCCTCCCCAGAGCTTTCGCGAAAGGGAGCGCCGCCAAAACACAGAAACCACGAAACAGAGACCTGGAGCTGAAGATTGGAGGGGGAAAACTCCGGCGGGGCGCTGCCGGTGTGGTCTCCTTCCCCTCCAACAACATCTCCACCGACACCATGATGAAGAGGGAGTAGTCCACCCCTGGACTATGGGTTTGTGGAAGTAACTTATATATCTCTCCTCTCTATGAGCTTCACTAATTAGTACCGTATGAGCTGCTGAACATGATTACGGTCATCTATGTAATTCCTTTGTGGTGGATTTTTATTATGAGTTAATACATGTTTTGAGATTGCAATAGTTTTGTTTCAGTTATGAAAGTAGATGCATATTATGTACCCCGTTCTTATTTACTTATGACATAATAAAGATCCACCACAAAGTAGATGCATCTACTTTCATAACTGAAACAAAACTATTGCAATCTCAAAACATGTATTAACTCATAATAAAGATCCACCACAAAGGAATTACATAGATGACCGTAATCATGTTCAGCAGCTCATACGGTACTAATTAGTGAAGCTCATAGAGAGGAGAGATACATAAGTTACTTCCACAAACCCATATTCCAGGGGTGGACTACTCCCTCTTCATCATGGTGTCGGTGGAGATGTTATTGGAGGGGAAGGAGACCACACCGGCAGCGCCCCGTCGGAGTTTTCCCCCTCCAATCTTCAGCTCCAGGTCTTTGTTTCGTGGTTTCTGTGTTTCGGCGGCGCTCTGATGTCTACGTGTGCTTCTATTCTTGTAGACAGTGTTGGGCCTCCAAGAGCAGAGGTTTGTAGAACAGCAGCAAGTTTCCCTTAAGTGAATCACCCAAGGTTTATCGAACTCAGGGAGGTAGAGGTCAAAGATATTCCTCTCAAGCAACCCTGCAATTAAGATACAAGAAGTCTCTTGTGTCCCCAACACACCCAATACACTTGTCAGATGTATAGGTGCACTAGTTCGGCGAAGAGATAGTGAAATACAAGTAATATGGATGATTATAAGTAGTAACTGCAATCTGAAATAAAGATGGCAGCAAGCAAACATGTAGCAGAACTTGTTGTAAACGGTGTTTCAATGCTTAGAAACAAGGCCTAGGGATCATACTTTCACTAGTGGACACTCTCAACAATGATCTCATAACTGAATAAGTAAAAGCTACTCTTAAACACTCTCTTGTTGGATAACAAACACCATTCATTGTGTAGGGCTACAAAAGCACACCTCAAGCCGGAGTAAACAAGCTCCACAACGTCATAAAGGAATCACACACGGTGCACACACTGTCACCTTTACACCGTGGAGAGTACCGGAGTTCATATTAAAGTAACCTATAGAGTGCATAATAGATAAAGAGTAACATCTACATATTCAACTAGATTAGCACAACTGAACACAAGTAAATACTGCTCGGGATTATTCTCCTTCTTGATAACACAAGAGTACTACGTGTAGGGCTGCAAAAGCACTCCTCAAAGTCTGAGTAAACAAACACCACAGTTCCCAAGAATAAGCCATGATAATATCTAAATTATTCATAGAGTCACACAAGTACCCACACTGTCACCTTGATACCGTGTTGTCACAATGACTCCAGAAACTAGACAAAATCACTTGAGTAGCATAAACATTATTAATGTATTCAGCGATACTAGCAATACACATGATCACATAAAGATCACACCATGTGAGAGAGAGATGAACCACATAGCTACCGGTAGAGCCCTCAGCCTCGGGGGAGAACTACTCCCTCCTCATCATGGGAGTCAGCAGCGGCGATGAAGATGGCGGTGGTGTCGATGGAGATGACTCCGGGGGCAATTCCCCGTCCCGGCAGCGTGCCGGAACAGAGACTTCTGTCCCCCGAAACTTGTCGTCGATGGCGGCGGCGCTGCGGAACTCTTCTGGAAATATGACTTGTTTTTAGGGTTTTCGCGTCTGAGGCAATATATAGGCGAAGGGGCGGCGGGGAGGCTCGAGGGGCCCACACCACCTGTGGCGCGGCAGGGGGCCCACCCGCGCCGGGTGTGGTTTGGCCACCTCGGCGCCCTCCTTCGTCTCTCCTTCGGACTCCGTGACGGTGCTGGAAAAATAGGGACGTGGCCTTTTGTTTCGTGCAATTCCGAGAATATTCGCAGAAGTACTTTTCTGAAACCAAAAACAGCAGAAAACAGGGAACTGGCACTGTGGCATCTTGTTAATAGGTTAGTCCCAGAAAATGCATAAAAGTGATATGAAGTGTATATAAAACATGTAGCAATGGTATAATATAAGCATGGAACATCAGAAATTATAGATACGTTGGAGACGTATCAAGCATCCCCAAGCTTAGTTCTACTCGTCCTCGAGTAGGTAAAACGATAACAACAAATAATTTCTGAGGAGACATGCTTTCACACAATCTTGATCATAATATTGTAAGACATGTAAGCTGTGATCAAATCATTCAAGCAAATGTATATAGTTGATATCAAAAGACAAAGCAAGAGTCAAACAAGCTAAAAGTTTTCATGAACTATTGCTTCAAAGACATGAAACCGTACAAGGTTCATTAAAGATGATTTAAGTATCCAGCATAGGAGTTCTATCCTTCAATCCAAGCATCAAGCAAATTTTCATAACATAGAAGGATTCAGCCAAGTAAACATAAACATGAACGTCATGAATCAACTGTTTCGAAGTCTACTCAACCGGTGAGCGCAAGCATTTGGTATTGGCACCATGATGTTATGGCAAAGAGAACATTAATGGGGGTTTGGAAGGCCAATGGAAGAAAGTCTCACAAAGCTATAAGTGATCATTAGACAAGAGGAAGTCTTATAATCGAAGCTATGTAAGGAGTAGTGATTGCCATGCAACGGATGCACATAGAGCTATATGTGTATGAAAGCTCTCCAATGGAACTAGTGGGGGTGCATCCAACTTGGTTGCTCATGAAGACCTAGAGCACTTTTGAGGAAGCTCATCATTGGAATATACAACCCAAGTTCTATAGTGTAAATTCCCCACATAGTTATACTAGTAGAACATGAAAACTCTCTCACATGGAGTATAGGTGCTAAACATGAGCACAAATGATGACTATGAATACTGCAGGTGCTAAACATGAGCACAAGTTGATAAAGGATAGTAATGTTGCCCCCTTTTTCTTTATTCTTTTTTTTTCTTTTTTTCTTTTTTCTTTTTTTTTTTTCTTTTTCTGTTTCACTTTTCGATGGCCTCCATGGCTCTTTTCACAGGGGCAACACTCTAATATGACAACTTTTTGGTACAAATAACTCATAATGAACAAAACATGATGTATAAAACTGTATGCCTCTGCCAGTGTAGCAGGATATGCAATGATCTAGCGTAACATGGGTAAACCACACATCAGCTGTATAGAATCATGCAAAGCAATTATAATGATAAATGACAACAAGTCATGTAATGTAAATGGATGTTGCATGGCAATATATCTCGGAACAGCTATGGAAATGCTGTGGTAGGTAGGTATGGTGGCTGTTTTGAGGAAGATGTATGGGCTTATGTGTAGGAGAACAAGAGGAAGTCTCCCACGGGGTTGGATGTACTGGCGAAGTATGCACAACTCTCAATGTGAGCAGAAGGCAATGCACAGCACCGAAGAGGCTAGCAAATATGGATGGTGGAAGTGCCAAAAACCGTAGCTTAACATTAGTCAAAAAGAACTCACAAGTTTATTGCAAACAACTAGCAGGTTCAACATTAAGAGCATGATTAAAATTCACTCCAAGAAGGGCCGTTCACGGCGGTACAAGTACCCCGTTAGATCCCTCGACCTTCAGCACAACTTAGTTATTACATGAACTTTCAGACATGGAAAGCTATCAAGTCCAACTACACCTTCAACAATTTTAGAGTTTGTAGTACGGTACAAGCTTAAAGACAACAATCCACTAATGATTTTAACTTAATTAACCAGCAAGCTTTACCATCTAAATACTCAAAACATTTGCAAAGAATCAAGTTATCAAAGTTTCAATGATCTACAAGATTATGCAAGTTTTCATACCACTACCACATGCAGCATTTTCTTTCTTCCAAGCAAACACCAAACAACTTACTTAAACATAAACTCTCCAAATGATAATATAATGCAGCAAGAGAGTATTTATAAACACGTGCTAACAGCTCAAAGAGATGCATGAAAAACAGGAGCTAAAAGCACTGCAGTAGCTAGTTAAGAATACTCAACAAATATAAGTGAAGAACATGAGTATTCACATGAAAAAGCGGAGCGTGTCTCTCTCCCACACAAGGATTGCTAGGATCCGAATTTATTCAAACAAAAAAAAAGCACACAGACGCTCCAAGTAAAGCGCATAAGATGTGAAAGAATTAAAATATAGTTTCACTAGAGATGACCTGATAAGTTGTTGATGAAGAAGGGGATGCCTTGGGCATCCCCAAGCTTAGACGCTTGAGTCTCTCTGAATATGGTTGGGATGAACCACGGGGGCATCCCCAAGCTTAGGCTTTTCACTCTTCTTGATCACATAATATCACCCTTCTCGCTTGATCCTTGAAAACTTCCTTCACACCAAACTCAAGACAGTTCTCATTAGAGGGTTAGTGCATAATCAAAAATTCTCATATTCTGTAATGAACAATCATTCCCAAAGCTTCTGGACATTAGCTACAGCCACCAATGCTTTGTGGAGCAAAGAAATCCACACAAACATCGTAAAAGAGCGAATGCAAAACAAAAGGCAGAATCTGTCAAAAACAGAACAGTCTGAAGACGAATTTTTTCGAGGCACTTAAGTTGCTCAGATGGATCTGGCCCAAATAATGAAAGTTGCGTACATATCTCAGGAAGATGCGTGATTTTTTAGAATTTTTCGAATTTTCTACAGGGAGAAAAGCTCAAATTCGTGACAGCTAAAAATCTGTTACTGCGCAGAAATCCAAATCTTGCATCAACTTTCAATAAAGAACTTTACTTGGCACAACAATGCAATAAAATAAAGATACAAAGGAGTTGCTACAGAAGTAACAAACCTTGACTCAAAACAAAAAGAAAAAAAAATAACAGAAAATAAAAACAATGGGTTGTCTCCCATAAGCGCTTTTCTTTAAAGCCTTTTAGCTAGGCATAGTGATTTTTATGATGCCCACATAAAGATGAGAGTTGAAACATAAAAGAGAGCATCAAGAAGCATATATAAAACATGTTTAAATCTAACACTCTTTCTATGCATAGGAGTCTTGTAAGAAAACAAGTCAATGAAGAACAAAGTGACTAGCATAGAAATGCAAAACAAGTGTAACTTCAAAAATTTCAACATAAAGAGAGAAGACTTAATATTATTGTGATATATGAAATCGTGTCTCCCTCTCTCATAAGGACCAGTAGGTCTTAAAGTACCCAGCAAATAAAAGCAAATCAAGAGAAAGCTCAAAACTTCATCATAAAGAGAAGAAATTTAGTAACATGAAGATTTCTATAACCATACTTTCCTCTCTCAAAATAATTTTCAGTGGCATCATGAATAAACTCAACAATATAGCTATCACATAAAGCATTTTATCATGATCCACATGCATAAGTATCATTACTCTCCACATAAGCATAATCAATTTTATTAGTAATAGTGAGAGTAAAACTATCACAACCATCATTGTATTCATCATAAATTGCAGGCATAGTATAATCATAATAAACTTTATCCTCCATAGTAGGTGGCACCAAAATACCACTATCATTATAATCATCATAAATTGGAGGCAAAGTATCATCAAAGAAAATTTTCTCCTCAAAACTTGGGGGACTAAAATATCATATTCATCAAAACCAGCTTCCCCAAGCTTAGACTTTTCATAGCATTAGCAATAATGGTGTTCAAAGCATTTATAGTAATAACATTGCTACCATCATGCAAACAATCCATAGGTTTTTTAATTTTCTCTTCAAAAGCATCATGTCCTAATTCAATATAAAGTTCATAAAGATCTCTAATTTTTTTGTTGTTTTCCATTAAGCCTAACTAGTGAAAATAAAAACAAGAAACAAAAAGATATAATTGCAGAATCTAAAGGAAATAACTTCGAGCACTCACACACTAGCAACAATACTAGAAAATAGCTTTGTAGCCAGAGGATGTGAATACCTTTTACCTTACCTCCCCGGCAACGGCGCCAGAAAATAGCTTGATGTCTACGTGTGCTTCTATTCTTGTAGACAGTGTTGGGCCTCCAAGAGCAGAGGTTTGTAGAACAGCAGCAAGTTTCCCTTAAGTGAATCACCCAAGGTTTATCGAACTCAGGGAGGTAGAGGTCAAAGATATTCCTCTCAAGCAACCCTGCAATTAAGATACAAGAAGTCTCTTGTGTCCCCAACACACCCAATACACTTGTCAGATGTATAGGTGCACTAGTTCGGCGAAGAGATAGTGAAATACAAGTAATATGGATGATTATAAGTAGTAACTGCAATCTGAAATAAAGATGGCAGCAAGCAAACATGTAGCAGAACTTGTTGTAAACGGTGTTTCAATGCTTAGAAACAAGGCCTAGGGATCATACTTTCACTAGTGGACACTCTCAACAATGATCTCATAACTGAATAAGTAAAAGCTACTCTTAAACACTCTCTTGTTGGATAACAAACACCATTCATTGTGTAGGGCTACAAAAGCACACCTCAAGCCGGAGTAAACAAGCGCCACAACGTCATAAAGGAATCACACACGGTGCACACACTGTCACCTTTACACCGTGGAGAGTACCGGAGTTCATATTAAAGTAACCTATAGAGTGCATAATAGATAAAGAGTAACATCTACATATTCAACTAGATTAGCACAACTGAACACAAGTAAATACTGCTCGGGATTATTCTCCTTCTTGATAACACAAGAGTACTACGTGTAGGGCTGCAAAAGCACTCCTCAAAGTCTGAGTAAACAAACACCACAGTTCCCAAGAATAAGCCATGATAATATCTAAATTATTCATAGAGTCACACAAGTACCCACACTGTCACCTTGATACCGTGTTGTCACAATGACTCCAGAAACTAGACAAAATCACTTGAGTAGCATAAACATTATTAATGTATTCAGCGATACTAGCAATACACATGATCACATAAAGATCACACCATGTGAGAGAGAGATGAACCACATAGCTACCGGTAGAGCCCTCAGCCTCGGGGAGAACTACTCCCTCCTCATCATGGGAGTCAGCAGCGGCGATGAAGATGGCGGTGGTGTCGATGGAGATGACTCCGGGGGCAATTCCCCGTCCCGGCAGCGTGCCGGAACAGAGACTTCTGTCCCCCGAAACTTGTCGTCGATGGCGGCGGCGCTGCGGAACTCTTCTGGAAATATGACTTGTTTTTAGGGTTTTCGCATCTGAGGCAATATATAGGCGAAGGGGCGGCGTCGGAGGCTCGAGGGGCCCACACCACCTGTGGCGCGGCAGGGGCCCACCCGCGCCTGGGTGTGGTTTGGCCACCTCGGCGCCCTCCTTCGTCTCTCCTTCGGACTCCGTGACGGTGCTGGAAAAATAGGGACGTGGCCTTTTGTTTCGTGCAATTCCGAGAATATTCGCAGAAGTACTTTTCTGAAACCAAAAACAGCAGAAAACAGGGAACTGGCACTGTGGCATCTTGTTAATAGGTTAGTCCCAGAAAATGCATAAAAGTGATATGAAGTGTATATAAAACATGTAGCAAATGGTATAATATAAGCATGGAACATCAGAAATTATAGATACGTTGGAGACGTATCACGCTCTCTTTCGCGAAAGCCCTGGGGGGTCTATATATAGTCGTTTTTAGGTCAAGACGAAGCTTCGGAAAGAAAGATCGATGACAGCGGAGGCTCGAGGTCCAGTTTGGTGGGTCCCACGTGGTCAGGGAATCTGGCCGCATGGGCCGACCCCTTTCGGCCTTCTGGTGACCGTTTCTTCGATTCCTTTGCGCCTACGTTTCGTTCCTTCCAAAAAAATGATCCCCATAAAGTTTCAGGTCATTTGGACATCGTTTGGGTCCCTAAAACATCAAAATATAGAAAAAGGGGTTTTCTGACAGGCAGGGTTAATTCCAGAAAAATGGGGAAGTTGTTAATTATCCCCAAAACTCAATATAAATCATGAATATAACTCTTATATGATGCAAATAACATGGAATAACATGTAATAAAATGTAAAGTTCATGTATGCATTTTACATGCATCAACATCCCCAAGCTTAACCCATGCTCGTCCCGAGTATGAAGGTGATAAAACTAACATGGACTTTGCATTTTAATACTATCAATGAATATGAAAGGTGATTACTATTGCTACATAGAGTCAAATGATTCATTCTTCAAAGGAATAACAATATGCAAGATAAATTATGAAGTGATATCAAATACTCAATGTAAAGATGTTCAATGATAAATTCACAAAGTGTAACATAGAAGAAAGTACTATGGACCAAATGTATGCATAATGAAAAGTAAAAACATCCTATGGTGGTCATAGAGTACTTCTTATGAAAACTGAATATAAAAGGTGGACACTTTGGATAGATAAATAAGTAGAGGTAAAGCATGAATAAGTTTCATCTAACTTCCAAACACTTCTACTTAAGTTAATGCTTGCAATGTGGTAGTCATTGGTGTGGAGCTCTCATTACCCCCTATCATAGCATCTTGAATGATTAATGTTTAAAGTGAAAGCAAATATGAGTGGTGTGCTTGACAATGTATTGGTTGAATGTCTCATGTCCCTTGAATACAAGTACCTACACCATGTGTTACTCACTTTGGTCCACAAAGTAAATTCAAATAAAGGTCATTGCAAGTAATAATAGTATCATCAAGAACTGCACTGGGGTACCTCTTGCCCCTTGACATGAACAAGCCCATGTCAAAACAACAAGACAAACAGAAATGAATAATCTCATCACTCTTTTATTTACTATGGGTATAGCTTTTTATTATGAGGTGCATCACTGAATGAACATTATGGTTATGCTGTAAATTTCCACCATGAATGATGCATGGCTTAGATTAGTGGCCCAGGCATTTCTCTAACCATTTATTCAAACTCTTTGAACTTACTAAGTATCCACATTCATTTCACCAATGATAGGCATCCAAAACAAAAGTACATGACATCAACTAAATATAAATAAGTGCAATGTTGAAAGCTTGCCATGTGACAACACATATGGGCTAACTCCCAACCAAAACAATTGTCAAGCCCACAACTTCATAATTTTAATCACAATGGTTCATGCTTATTAAATGCAATAAAAGTAAATTGTGCATAAGTTCGTGAGAGCTTTTAACCAATTTTTCCCATGACAATCAATAACATAAGCATTTAAATTCAGAAATGTAGATAACACAATATAACATGATAAACATACTTGGAATAGATAAAGCTAATAGGTAGATATGGTGGACTCACTGGAAAAACTTTGGTTGAAAGTGTTGGGAAACAAGCTTTTTACTTGTTGTAATTTTTGGGCTAGCAATAGGGAGAAAGTTGACCATCTAAAGCATGCATAAGTGTCCATAGAACTAATCAATCCATGTTAAACCAAGTAAAGTTAAAATTCAACATCTAAACATGGCAAAAGATAGCTCTTGACAACACACTTGCAAATTAACATTCATTCAAAGCACATGAATTATGCAACTATATGTATCTTTTAAAATCAACTCAAACATCCCTATCCCAATATATTTAATAGCATCCAACATAATTCAACCCAAACTTCCAGTAGCTCTCTCATATATAAATGATAGTGGTGGTTCTTATTACAAACCGAAATAACAAAAGCAAAAGAAAACAGACGCTCCAAGTTTATACGATAAAGTGCTTTGATCGAAAAACAGAAGTTAGACGTGTGCAAACCGAGAGTGTGTTGGTCCAGTGGGGTTGTCTTGACATCCCCAAGCTTATGGTCTTCACCATCCTTGGATAGCTCTTGGTGCAGCTCCTCTAATCCCTGTGAAAAAACTTCAAAACACCGTTTCTCCCATTTATTTTCTGTGGTGATATTAGTAGTGATAAACAAATAGGTTCCTTGCTGCATAAAATCCTTAGGCAAAAATTCATATGAATTCCAGAGAGTATATAATGTTGTATGCCTAATAATAAACTCAATTGAATCAAAAAGATTCAAGCAAAAAGCTCAAAGAATGCATCAAACAATATCAAGACATAATCTGTCCAGAAAAATAGCAGCAGCAAAACGCATTTTTCTACCCTACTTAAACTCGTCAGAAAAATCTGACAAAAATCACGTATACAGAGGATGAAAAGTTGAAGCTACAGTTCAAATTACAGCTCAATCGGAGTTACAGATAAAAATGAAAAATCAAACCGTGCACAGACTTCGTGCAGGCAGAAAACTCTCCGAAAATGAATAGCAACTTTTCAAACCCAAAATAGGTAAAACTTGGTTCTTTATTAAAAATCCAGAAACAAAACTAACAAACTACTCTCTTGTTACAGCAAGAGGACTCAAAGAAAATCTCAAACAAAAACAACTGAGTTGCCTCCCGTAAAGCGCTTTCTTTATAGCCATATAGCTAGGCTTACTTACTTGATAATCAAAGGGGACGTAGCTCATGAGGAGCTTGAACCTTGGTGTGTCCCTCTTCCTTGGGAAGTGTTCATGCATAATACCAGGATCCCATGGTGTTATCAATCCAATCAAAATAATATTCAAGTTGAACCCTAGTTGAGAGAAAAACAAAACACAAAAGTAATAACAACGAAGTCTAACTTTCTTTCTATGCATTGGCATTTTGTATATGAATGAATTACCATAAATTGAAGTTTCCCAATGCATATTAACAATATTTACTTGCAGCATATAATTATTAGTAACATAAAGAGGGCTCTTATCACCTCCTCTTTCATAATAGTTGCAAGTAGTAGAAATAAATTCAACCATATAACCACAAGAATTATTCAACTTAGATAATATAGGCACATAAAGAGGATTATTAAATTTATTATGGAATTCATTAGCATACTTCCCTCTTTCAAAATAGTTAATAAGATCAATATCAAGTTTAATATCATGGTTGCAACAAAGATTTGGAACTAAAGATAATTGCAAACCACACAAGTATTTCTCAACATAAGCAAATTTCTCCTCTATGGTGTAGTTAGGAGAATTCAGAACAAAGTAGGACTCTCATGAGTAAGAGTAACATCACAAACATCAAGTATATCATTTTTATCCTCACATAATTTAGTAACAACTAAACATGTAGGTTTATCAATAATCATAGGACCATCATCTAAAGCATTATCATATAGCATATTTAAGCAATACTCCTCATTATCATCAATAAGTTCACTAGTAGCATTAATAGAAAGTAAAGTAGCATTTTTAGTTTCATCATAATAGCATGGGTTATCATATAGGACCATAGCATTTTCAGTTTCACACTCATCATAACTTGGATTCTCATAAATAACAAAAGATTTTTGAGTTTGAGTGCTATTATCAAATGTTGATGGTGAAGTTGGGAGATCCAACTCTTCCCCAAGCTTAGGTTGGAGCACATCCATTTCAATCTCCTCTTCACATACTTCCTCTTCCAAGCTTATGTTTTCATCATCCTCTTCCTGCAAAATATTAGTACTTTCCATGGAAGCAAGAATTCTTTCTTTAACATAAACATTATCACTAAATTCCTTTTTGCAAAGTTGGAGAAGAATAGAAATGTGTCCTTTCATTACACGAGCTTCATGACTAGTTGCAAAAAAATTATCAATAAGAAAGTCTATCTCATGGGTTGCAACATAAGCAATATATTTCTCAACTTGTTCTATATCATGGCATGCAAATTTACACTCTTGATAAGAAGCAATAATAGGATCACTATTATACTTACATTGATAGAGAGAGTGTTTATAGTCTTTTCTAAAGCAGCAAGTTATATTATGTAATTCACAAAACTCAGTGGCCATATCATTGAGATGTTCAAGCAATTCAAGCATTCTATTTCCTTCTTTGGTTGATCGGTATTCATAGTAAGCTCCCATAGTTTTGACATAACCTTTCTCCATAGCTTAGCATACATATAAAAAACAACACTAGTTTTTATGGTTTTTTTAATTTTTTATGCAAAACTGAAAATAAATATGCAAACCGAAATATAAAGATGATATGCAAGACAAGAACAAAACAAAATAAAATGATTGTAGGTAAAGATGGATAAGATGATGCTCACGTAGGTGCAACCTCCCCAAGCTTAGGTTGTTACACAAGTGGGTGATGAAGTTGACTTGATGTGAGTGATCCTTGGATAAACCTTTCAGCTATGGTTCCCCGGCAATGGTGCCAGAAAACGTCTTGATGGCCCTTCACGTAGTTACCCCACAATGGCGCCAGAAAACGGTCTTGACGGCCCTTCATGTGGTTACCTGCGTGAAAAGTAAATGGGTTAGGTTGAGACTCCAAGTGCAGAGTGTATGTAGTAGTGGAAGACAGTTTTCCCCACGAGGGGTGACTCGAGGGTTTAATATCGAACTCTCGGGGAACCAGTATTTCAGGTGTTATCTCCTTATCCTTCTCTTGAGAACCTGCAACAAAATAAATTGTTTTGTGCACTCAACCTCACCAAGTGGTTGTCAAGAACAAGGTGTGAGAATGATAATAAAATAAATATGCAAACAGTAGTAAATATGCAATGATGGTAAAATAAATATTCAAGGATGATGGTAGTAATGATAAATGATATTTTTGGGTTTTTTATGATGAATGCAAGATGTAAAAGTGTTTTTATATTTTCGGATTTAATAATGGCAGCAAACAAAAGTGGTGATAAAAGTGTTGGAAAGGTGTTTCTTATGATTAAAAATGGACCGGGGTTCATGGTTTCACAAATGCACTCTCTCTTGATAACGTGGTAGACAATAGAACACTAAAATTAACATGTAAGATGGCAAGACATGGTTTGACAAGTTATTAATAATATGGGCATCACGTCCTAACATAGAGATCTCAATTATAAGTTGTTCTCTCTCTTATGCTCCACCAAGATGCGAACTAAATCATAACACCTTAGTAATTAAGATAAATCAGAGCATAGCAATAAGTTCAATGACATGAAGTTAAATAAGAACATGCTAGATCTAGTCATGGAGATAGTGGCCAAGGTCACATCCACTCTCCGGTAGCATGGTATTTTTGTTTATCTCTTGTGAGGCAACAAAGTAAGGTAGAAAACCCAAGTGGATCGCAGAACTATCTGTCACGTTCACTGCACTAGCCACCCCCCGTTATTCCAACTAATGCACACGTTCCCCCTCACATGCTCTCATAAACATGCTTGATCATGACCAGTAAATAAGAACGGGGTACATAATATGCATCTACTTTCATAACTGAAACAAAACCATTGCAATCTCAAAACATGTATTAACTCATAATAAAGATCCACCACAAAGGAATTACATAGATGACCGTAATCATGTTCAGCAGCTCATACGGTACTAATTAGTGAAGCTCATAGAGAGGAGAGATACATAAGTTACTTCCACAAACTCATAGTCCAGGGGTGGACTACTCCCTCTTCATCATGGTGTCGGTGGAGATGTTGTTGGAGGGGAAGGAGACCACACCGGCAGTGCCCCGCCGGAGTTTTCCCCCTCCAATCTTCAGCTCCAGGTCTCTGTTTCGTGGTTTCTGTGTTTCGGCGGCGCTCTCTTTCGCGAAAGCCCTGGGGGGTCCATATATAGTCGTTTTTTGGTCAAGACGAAGCTTCGGGAAGAAAGATCGACGGCAGCGGAGGCCCGAGGGCCAATTTGGTGGGTCCCACGCGGTCAGGGAATCTGGCCGCGTGGGCCCACCCCTTTCGGCCTTCTGGTCTCCGTTTTTTCGATTCCTTTGCGCCTACGTTTCGTTCCTTCCAAAAAAATGATCCACGTAAAGTTTCAGGTCATTTGGACGTCGTTTGGGTCGCTGAAACATCAAAATATAGAAAAAGTGGTTTTCTGACAGCGCAGGGTTAATTCCAGAAAAATGAGGAAGTTGTTAATTATCCCCAAAACTCAATATAAATCATGAATATAACTCTTATATGATGAAAATAACATGGAATAACATGTAATAAAATGTAAAGTTCATGTATGCATTTTACATGCATCAGTTATCATTTCGTTGTGTTTCCTTGATCCATTTTTGGATAATTTTTAAGGCCCAAAAATATAAACCACGTTTTAGAAAAGGTTTTCTTATGTAAAATTGTTTCAGAAATTTAAGGATTTCATGTACATGGTTTCATTCATGTTCAAATCTTACCACACATTATGGTTCAAATCAGACTCTTTTTTCTAAAATAAAAATTGTCCGGATGAATTAGCACGAACTAAAAGAGGGGATATATATAGGATGGAGCTCCAAATGAAAGTTCACAATGTACAATTATATTTTACCCTGACTAAATATACAATTACATTGTGCTAGTTGATCAAAAGGATTTTTCATCCATAATAACCAGCGAAATAATGACCGGAAAACCGTGGTAATTAGCTCTGGTACAGCCCCCAAGCCACCAAATTGAGCACACTATCACCTCAAAATAAGATGATTTATATGTGCCATGCCATGCCTTCCATGATGTACTCATATCTACTGCTATAAATATGTGGATTAATTTTACATCCGTGAGAAAAACAGAAGAAAAGAAAAGGAAATGAAGAAAATTACAACAAAAAGTAGTAGTAGCACACACATGAAAATATTCTGCTACTATCCGGCAAAACCCGGCAATGGAGAGAGAGGGAGGGTAGCTAGACGCAGTCCACCGCCATGGTGCCAGTGTCCAAGAACTGGTGGAACGTGTACCCGGCGGCAGCGTCGTCGTGGCTGCACTCTCCGCCAGCATCGGTATCCACGTCCATGCAGCCCTCGTCGCCGCACGGCGGTTGGTTCAGGTCGAGCCACAGCCCGCGCTTCATGCCGCTGCCAACGACATCATCGTTGGTGCCAGTGTCGTGCTTCTTGATCGGCACCACTGGCTGCATGACACCGCCACCGGCGGCCATGGCACGATGGCGCCGCATGTGGCCACCGAGGGCTTGGCCGATGGCGAACTCGAGGCCGCAGACGGAGCAGCTGTGCAGCTTGGGCTTGATATCTCCGTCCAGCCGGGGCTTCTTATGGCTGGCCCGGTGGCCGCCCAGCGCCTGGAACGACGGGAACACGCGGCCGCACGTCTTGCACACGAACGCGCGTTCCGGGGCGCGGTCCACCGGCGCCTGCATCAACATCGGCATCTGCATCGCTTGGTCACGCGACACGAGCAACAGCACGCGCGCCATTTCTTTCTCCTCGAATGCGAATCTCTTCATCATTGCTCGTGCTTGCGATCTACCGATCGATCTTTGAAGAAGATCGAAGAAGAATCTGAGATGAGATGGACAAATGGATGAAGAAGACTGCATCGGTATTTATAGTCATAGACATGGGATTTTTATTCTTGCCATGAAGCAATCAGCCAGTAGCAAGGAAGCAGTGACTCTAAAGGAACGCACACGTTACCCCTACGAGGCTACAAGGAGATCAAGAAACGGTTGCCGTTTTCTGCATTTCTTACGCGGCGCCACGGTACCAGGAACCAGGATGGCAGGATGCCATGTCTTCTTTTTCATGGCCGGCATGCATGATGATGTAAGATGTTGCATGGTGTAGGCTTCAAATTAGATTCTTTGTTAAAAAAAAAATCCTCTTCTGGACACCTTTCTTGTTTTCAGAGAGACTGACAAAAATAAATAAATCCAAGTCAAGAACCCAAATAAATAAATAAATCAAGAACACGCAGTGTTAAGGATAATATGAATTGAGGATAGGAATATGGATTTGGATAGACACCAGTTACAGATTCTTGCACTGATTCAGCCAAGTGCGGTATCCTGGAATATACTTTGGCCTACCGCGAACTACGTACTTGCAATCCTTCAGGGTTACTTCTGTGTCAGTCCTACCAGTTTGGTCATGACTCAGGCATGACTAGACCAACAACACAACCTGGAAAAACAATTCTGCCGATGACCTCATGAGGTGCCTTATGGCTGTTCCAAGTGCCGCATGGAACAGTATTCTTAGTTTCTTACATATGGTATGCCTAGCTTGTGCACTTATTCACACACATTGCGTGTTGGCAGTATCAAGAAAGGGCCACATCCAATTCCAACCCGTGGCTTCATCCAAGAGAAAAGCCACCTCAAACTCATAATCATAAACAACCATGGAGTAGTGGTATGCGCGCGATGCGGGTTGATGTTACATGTGTGTTTAACGTTTAAAACGCTGCAATGAAATAAGGCTATGTGCATGGATTTGATGCAGAGGCCGGGGTGCTCCCCATTTCAGAAAAAAAGGGAGACGTTACATATGTTATTCCCTAATGCCACGGGAGGAGTTGATTATGGTTAGTCCTAATTTGGTAGTACATATTTTGTCTAGTGTGCCTTGTACATTGGGACGCTTTAAATTAGAATTAGGATTTAGGAAATATTATACTACATTTGTCACTTAAATGTGGGGTTTGATTTTCATACGGACATCCGACGGTTATCCATGGAGCTAGTTTTGAATTCATACCAACCCTTGAGTTTATGTATGTCAACCCGCAAAAATCTATGGATAGAACATGTCATACAAACCCCTTACAACGGGCCAGATATCCATAAATACCCGGACCTGCGGATAATCTTGACATCGTTATGTGTGACAATAATTTTGTGCATATGGTTGCTCCCTGCATGGTGACTGGTGAGGTTAGCAACAATTTGATAAGAGCAACTTTCTCCCTAGTTTTCAAGGATGACAAGCGGAAGTTAATTACTTTCTGCAGTACCCAACAACACACATCATTGCATCACCGGAGTGGATACATTTTCTGTCTCTGCTTGCTTCAAGAACAGCTTCAGTTTTCTGCATACGTATGCAGAAAACAATTATTGATCGTGCGAGCACAGCTGCAAGAAGAGTTGCAATGTGAATTCTCTTCTTCCTAAACACTTGTTTAACGTTTAGCAAGGTGTGACTGTATATCAACAAGAAAATTAGATTAGAAAACTTCAGGCCTGAATATTCGATCGCTTTAGTAGTAAGTAACAGCACTACGTGCTTCTCCTTGATGGAATCATCAAAACATCAATTCTTGTGTCAAAAAATTATTTGCATTTTGTCAACAGATGAGTGCTCATGATAACCTCATCAAGCATTACATAACTAAGGCGAATAACACCCTTTTTCTACATGCAACTACAATACTACATACAGGTGGGTAGGATACTACTACTACTCTTGATTGTGTAATCCAACTTGTAAGGCACAAGGTACCCAATTAATTTAGGCATGGTTAACCAAATATTTCAGGAATAAACTAGTTGTGTTCAGATCTCACCGGTCGCATGAGGCGACTAAGCTCGCAGAAATAAAAATGAATTTATTTTTCTGTAGAGTGTGTGTACACTTTATATATATGTAAAATCCAACAAAATTAAGATAAAAACCATGTAACGCAACACGGATTCGCAGTGTAATCATTGCTGAGGGTTTGTTTCATCGAAGAAAAAAGGTACGGTGAAAGGCGACCATGGCGACGCGGGCGTACTGACGCCGCCGCCGGCCCGATCTCCCCTCTCCGGCGTCGTCTGCGACCGCCGCGACAAGATCCGGCGTCCCCTCCCCGCGCGCTCTTCAGCCTGGTGCGCGGCATGTAGCCGCGGAGCCTGCTCTCGCCGTGGGCCGCCGGGGCTTCCGCCGCCGCCGCCTGCGCCGCGTGGTGCCTCGCCCGCCGGCTCGGAGGAGAAGCAGCCCCTCCGCCTCGAAGGCTTCCTGCTCCAGCCTCCGCCCCGGCCGGCCGACGTCGACAGGCTCACCTTCGGGTAGGTGAGCATGGCGACCGAGCCCGCGACCGCCGTTCCCCACCCGCACCGCCCTCTCCCGGCGATTTCCTCTCTGGTCTCGCCGTCCACCTCCCTCTCCCTCCGCCCCCACCAAATCCCACCTCCACCTCCAGCCCAGCTCCCCCTCGGCTTCGTTCCCCGCGTGGTGCCGCTGTCGCCGGCTCCAGTGAGGCCACTGCTCAAATCCGTGGTGGTCGGCGGTCCGTTCGACATGTCTTGTCCGGCCGGACTGGCCTCCGACATGGAGGAGGTGCTGGAGACGCAGCTAGAAGATCTTGTCCCGGAGCTAGCCAGCAGCGCCTCTGATGCGCCATCCCCTTCGCGCATTCTTGGCGGGCTGGGTTCCCAGGTCAGCGGCTCTGCTCCCGCCCCTGTGCCCCCGGCAGCCGCGCGGCGCAGCGACGCATCCTTTGGGGACCTTGAAGATGGAGAGAAGCCCTGGCAGGTGGTTCACAATCGGCGCCCTCGACCTCCTGCGCCTTCAAGTCGCCCGCCTCCCGAAGCTCGTCCACGCCCTCAAGTTCCACCACATCTGCGCGGGTTGTGCTTCAAGTGCTACGGTAAAGGCCATTTCATTGCTGACTGCAAGAACAAGCTCTGTTGCCGTGGTTGCTACCTCCCAGGTCACAAAGAGAGGGACTGCCCGCAGCGACAGAAGGCCAACCAGGCGCCCCACTGCTCCAGGTCGGTGGCTTCCGGTCCATGCCGTCCTCTCGACCGCTCATGGGCGTCTGTTGCCGCGCCCTCTCGCAAGCTTGGGGACCGGGGGCCCCCAGTTCGTGCGCAGCCAGCAGCAAGCTCGTCGGCTAGTCCGGCAGCCTTCGAGGAGCTAGCGATGCTGCTGCGGGCGGAGCTGCGAGGCATGGTCGCGTCGTAGCTTGAGGAGTTGGCCGCTTTGGAGCTCAGGAGGACGGAGGCTATGCAGGGCTTGTTGGAGAGATTTGGGAGTTTGTTGGAGAGGGCTGAGCTTGCTTTGGAGAGGCTCTCCATGGCGTCGGGTGGTGTGCAGGCGCTTTCTACACCGCCTCCGCTTGATGGGATCGGAGTTGGCTGTGCGGACGGTGGTTCCGAGCCCTTTGGTTCCTACTCCCCTAGGAAGGTGACCAATCCGATGGGGGAGATCTTCCATGAGCTTGTTGGCATGATGTCGGGATCATCCAGCGACGAGCGACGCGGCTGCCGCTTGGACCGAGAAGAGATTATGCAGGAGGTGCATGTGGAGCTTCCACAGACAGTGATAGGGGAGGTGATAGCTCGACAGGAGATGCTCGACGGTGCGTCCCGTGAGGGGGGCAAGTCGACATGGAGGAAGAGGCTGAGAGGGATTATGGGGAGATGCAACAGATGATGTCAAGCCTGGCAGACCTGGGAGAGCAGGTGGTGGGGCTGGGCGACGAGGAGATTGTTGTTGAGAAGGAGGACGGGCAGCAGTTCGAGAAGGACATTGTCACGCCGGTGCGGGCTGGTCCTGGACAGCAGGACATGGAGGTCGGTGCAGCTCTATGCCCCTTGTCGAGCTTCCTGGCCCGGATCACGGTGCCACTTGCGGCCACCGTATTGGGCACGCCGGCCACGCCGTTGGTCCACGAGATGGAGGTGGAGGCGCCGTCTGTTTGGAGAAGCGAGAGACTCGCCAAGCTGCACCCGAAAGGCGCCAACATCGTGCAGCTGGCCAAGGAGACCGTGGCGCGCCGTCTCGGCTCTCTGACCGAGGAGGCCCATCCCTCGGGGCGCCGGCGAGAGGACTTCTTGGCCCTGTTAGATGGTTCGAGACCCTTCTCGGACCAGGAGGTGGCGGCCATCGACGACCTCGTCCTCGCCATGAACAAGACCAAGAAGAAGAAGACGACGACGACAGGGAACGGGATGGAGCGGCCGATGCCGCCGGGGGAGGCCTAGATGATGGAGGTGGCAGCTTTGGTGCGGGAGGAGTTGGCGATGCGGGCTTTCGCCCACACACAAGATTCCGGAGACTAGTTTTTGTTGATTTCCATGTAAAGGGATTTTCTCCCTAGCTCGAAATTCTGTACATAACACTCCATTCTATCTACTCGGATGACGGATACGACCGTCTTAAACTTCAAAAAAAAAAAAAAATCCTTGCTGAGTAACATCACTGTGAGCAGCAACTGAATCCCGATTCGTGGTTTACAACACAAGGCACTGCTTCTAGCGAACTTATGGCATGGAGGACAAATGGTTGCGTTAATAGCAGGGCCTAGAGTGTGACCGAAGGATCAATGAGGAGTACTGCCGGTTCTAGACATGACTTCCAAATAAGAAATCTCAGCTAGCCAAAATATTCTGAAATTTTATAATAAGGCTAACCTACCTTAAGTTAAACTTATCTAAGTGTCATATATTATAACAATACCAGGCCACCAAATAAAACTTTGTTGGTTCTATGTGTTCAGTTCGATCCTTCCGGTGGAAGTCGAAGCTGGAACTCATTCCCTACTTTAAGACAGTTGCAAAATGCAATGCAGACCAAAGACAATTGCTAGCGGAAACGGTAAATTTGTCTAGTGTCAAAGTCTCTCCCGAGTGTAGCTTATCGTACACTCGAGCCCTTTTTACTGAGTGTAAGCAAAATACACTCGACAAGGAGATTATGTACCGCGTGTATTTTCTGAGACACTTAAGAAACTGCCCTATCATGTGTCCCTACTCCGTGCTAGCCACGGTTGACGGCGATACTCTTTTGGCCAAGCGTCCCATGAAATAAACTAAGAAAACAAGTTAATATTTAGCGTTCGAGGAGTGTTTCTTCTAAACTGTTGGCAAAGTGATTTTTTTAATTTTAACTTATATGTTTGGTGTAAATTATGATGTAAACCATCACTTTTTATTTGATCTTCAATTAGGCCTTTATCATTCAACAGTTAAAAAATACATAAACTAGTGAAAATTTAAAACTCACTTGGCATACAATCATATAGTATGCGTATAAACTTGGGACAAATATGACAAATTAATTCATTAATTGTAAATGATAGTCCCGTAAAGTTTCTTAACATTCAAAGCGAACCTTCGACTTTGAAACACCCAAATAGATTTTAGTTGATCTGGCATTAAAGTCTTCTCTTGACATTCATAATGACGAAGATTATATAAAATCACCACTTTTTAAGTAAAAATATTTATTTATTACTTTTTCTACAAATATTTAATAGGAAAATCTGAAATTACACCTAAATTTGTCCAGTTCATGCTTTTTGACATGGAGTCATATTTTGGGTACATCAGCATAGCATAAATAGGAAAAGTCAATACACAAATTTTAAAATGGTACATGCTTACAAATAATGAACTAACTCTTAAGAACTTTCTTAATTAAGAGTGTAATTAAACCTACTATATTGAAGCACCCAAACTGAATTTTCTATACATTTGACCCTTTTTTGAGTTGGTATTTTAACTAGTTATTGCTTTAACATTAATAATGAGTAATGTAAATTAGTATGGCCAGTTTTTATGTAAAAACTATTATTTACTATAGCTCTTAAGAGGAAAATAAATAATACCTAAAATTTGTAAAAAATGCAGAAATTTGGGCATATAATCTTTGAACAAATAGGAAAAGTCAATACACAAAGTTTACATGGTATCCCTTCATAAATATTCTTGACATTCCACAGGAAGCTTCGACTTTTAAGCACCCAATCAAAGTTTGCATTGGAACTGCAATTAAATTATTTCTTAATTTATTTAAAAATCTAAAATAAGAGTATCTTCAGCTATTAATTAAGGTGCTTGGTCGACTAGAATCTTAAGTTATGAAACCTTGCATACAGACCCTAAACTTTCTGAAGCCATTCAACTTGAACCACACCTTGGTTTAGCATAGTTGTTTGATACGTTTATAGCATTTAAACAATGTAAAGCAGTCGATAAATTTAAGGAATGATACGACATTATAAAGCACAAATTTTGTTTCTATTTTTGTCATGTGCAAAAATGACTAAACTATTACTCTTATCTGTTTTGTAAGATAATTGCCATACCACCTAATTGTTTCGATACAAATAGTTCACCTATTACTCTGATCACTTTGGAATACATGAAAAATAGAAAAAGAAAATGAATATCAGTTTTCAATTTTTACATGACATAAGAAAATACATTTTGTTTTAACTTCTTGGTTTATAGTTTCATTGTGTTTTCTTGGTCCATCTTTTGACAATTTCATGTAAGGCCGAAAATACACACCAATTAATTATTGTAACGGGGATAGGTTATACTAAATGGTTTCTTTCTCCTAGTTTGTTTCATTTTTCATGTTCAAGTCTAACCATATGTTAGTATGGTTCAAATTGGACATATTTTCCTTAAAAAAAGTTTGTTTACGAGAATAAGAAAACATACTAAAAATAGGTGAAATAAGGTAGAGCAACAAATAAAAATCCAAAAAATCCATATATATTTATGCTGACTAAATATATAATTATATTAATCCACTTGTCCAAAGTTTTTTTTATTCATCCATAAAACCGGAGAAATAAAAAACCATGGTAATTAGCTCTGGTGACCCTCCAAGCCACCAAATTGAGCACACTATCACCTCAAAAAGAAATGATCTACATGTGCCATGCCCTCCCTGAGGCACTCATATCTACTTCTACAAAATATGGATTAATTTCTCCATCCGTATAAAAAGGAAAAGAAAAGGAAGAAAATTACAGCAAAACGTAGTAGGTTAGTAGCACACAGGAACCATCCGGCAAAAACCCGGCAATAGAGAGGGAGGGAGCTAGACGCAGTCCACCGCCATGGTGCCGGTGTCCATGAACTGGTGGAACGTGTACCCGGCGGCCGCTTCTTCGTGGCCGCACTCTCTGCCCGCGTCGGAGTCGACGTCCATGCAGTCGTCGTCGCCGCAAGGCGGCTGGTTCAGGTCAAGCCACAGCGCGCGTTTGATGCCGCCGCCAACACCAACAACATCGTCTCTGCCGGCGCTGTGCTTCTTGATTGCTGAAACCGGTGATATCGCACCGCCGCCAGCGACCATGGCCCGGTGGCGCCGCATGTGGCCGCCGAGCGCCTGACCGACGGCGAACTCGAGGCCGCAGATGGAGCAGCCGTGCAGCTTGGGCTTGAGATCGCCGGTGCCGTCGCCGTCCAACCGGGGCTTCTTGTGGCTAGCCCGGTGTCCTCCAAGCGCCTGGAACGACGGGAACAGGCGGCCGCACGTCTTGCACACGAACGCGCGGTCTGGGACACGGTCACCGCGCACGGCCACCGGCGCCGGCATCGGCATCTGCATCGCTTGCTCCCGTGACACGATCAGCAGCACGCGCGCCATGTCCTTCTCCCCGAAAGGAAATCTCTTCATCATGGCTTACTGCTCAATCTCTCAACCCAGTTGATCGATCTCTGAAACTCTGAAGAGGCAGCAGCGGATGAAGAAGAAGCGCATCGAGACGCGGCTGTATTTATAGGCAATAGGCACCATAAAACTAATCATCCAGTAGTAGTAGCTAGCCAGTAGTGATGCTTAAAGAAATGTACAACTTGTCTCTAGAGGGGGATGAAGAGCGAAGCAAGCGGCGTCGAGTATTTCCTCCTCGACGCTACGTGTTGCCGACTGGGTGCATCTCTTGGGATTGATGGGAAAATATGCAGCATGATGATGCACGGCCTCTTTCAGTTCAGATCATCAACCAGGTTTCTATATTCTGAAGGTAAACTGTTGCTCGATCACAAACCTGTCTTGTTTATAAGGGACTGAAAAATCTCCAGAGCATAATTTTTAATTGTGGCAGGCTATAAAAAACAGGCTTTCAAAAAGGAAGAACACTTCGTATCAGAAAGCAAAACAGGATCAGTTAGGAATTAGGCTCATATAATAAGTACTTGTCATTTGTCAAGATAATGACATGGTACTTTGTGTCAATGAAGATCTTAGTTTTTTTCTGGGAATGCATTATGGCCCACTGAACTACCTGCAATCCTTCTTAGTTCAGTTCTGTCAGTCCCATCAGTTCTGGTCATGGCTAGCTAGGCAGATTAGTAGGCCAATCTCCAAGGATAATTAAATTAGAATCACGACGAGGATCGATGACCATCACTTTCTTAATGGCAAGCTTATAAAACGTCTCATGCCTGCTCCAAATGCCACATGTAAACAGTAGTATCTTCTTATTTTTGTTTCAGTTTTCACTTATTGGGGGCATCTAATACCGTTTATACTTAACTACTTGCAATGCTGGTATAGTATCAGAGATGGCTCTTCCAGTCAAAAGTAGCCAGATTAAGCTAAACCAGCAAGCAGTGTCATCTGAGACCGAAATTAAACTAATCTGACTCTGCATGTTAAGCAGTTTTCGTCTCATCGATGATTGGTTCTCGGAGTTGCTTGCGTCCACACCGCACTGGCTGATTGGACTGAACTAATCAATAATTGCTGCTTGATGTCAGCAAGGCCTAGTTGTTGCATTCTCTACTTACTAATTTTTTTATTGCAACTGTCTAGTTTGTTTTCTTAATGCAACTTGCGTTAACAGTGCCTTCCAAATTGCTCTCCAGGGATGAGGATTCAGGAGTTCATGGCGTCTCAGTTTGTTCCACAAAATGGAAGTGTTTGACGCGGATGAAATGGAATCTTACCCCTGTTCACAGTTGATAGGAAAATAAGAAGAAGAAACTGTCAGCTTAAGGTTATATATCATGGATCAAACTCTTGGTCATCTCTTATTAAACCTCTGTAAAATATAAATACAGAAATACTGCTCACTACTTGAGATACTTCAGATAAGTAGTAGTACATGGATGACAATTGACAATGCGCATCTATTCGTTGCGTCGCACCATGTGGATGCAACCAAAGGAGCAAAGATTTCAAAAAGGCCACTTGAAAAGATAGTCCTTTGTGTAACCTGAAGCAACACAATCCCTCCGTGCCCACGATACGCTAAGTCAGTATATTAAAAAATAAGAGAGCAATTATTCTCTGTTCACCAGATGCCCAGTTGTTGTAAAACATTCATGTAGCTTGCTGAATACACATTTGCCAGCAAGCAGAAATGGGCAATTTGCAGTCCCTCCATGCCAATGATACGCTAAGTCAGTATATTTAAAAATAAGGGAGCAATTATTCTCTGTTCACCAGCTGCCCATTTGTTGTAAAAATTCATGTAGCTTGCTGAATACACATTTGCCAGCAAACAGAAATGGACAATTTGCAGTTTGCTATAGATGAGTAGTTGCGTTATGTTGTTTTTTTCGCTGGTTGATACATATCTCAACCTTATGTGATCGTTGAGATGTAAACAAATGATACTCCGATACTTTGGTACAAAAAAAACTGTGTTCTTCACTCGATGCAGAGGCTGGGGTTTCCATCCCCATTTCGAAAAAAAGATAGAGCTATTATCTACATGCGCTTGGATCTTTCGAACTCTTGGTTATCCCTAACTGACAAAACCTCTGCAGCAAGTAACTAGCAACTTAAGACTTAAATCAAGTCTTTGGAAAATCCATTATGGACCTGCTCCTCAGTATTTCAGATTGTTTAGATAAGTAGTAGTGCACTGATGACAATGCGCATGTGTGTCTGTTCGCTGCGTCGTGTCATGTTTGATGCAACCGAAGGAGCAAAGAATCCACAAAGGCCAGTTGGCAAGGTAGTCTTTTGTGCACCTTCAAGCAACACAATATCCCTCGGTGCCCGTGATGAACTTAAGTCAGTATGTTGATAAAACAAGAGCAATTATTCTCTGTTCGCCAGCTTCCCAGTTGTTGTGAAAGATTCAGGTGGCTTGCTGAACACACATTTGAAAGCATAAATGGGCAATTTGCAGTTTGCCAATAGAGAAAGCTATTATATACTTTTCTGCAGATTATTGGTGCTTGGAGTTCTAGTTGTGCCTGCAACCTAATCTCACTGGTTTATCCCTCATAGTCACCATGACAGCACATAACATATGGACATAAGTAACTTGTATGTCCCTCTCAAGTCTCAATCCGAGCTTGGAGCTTAAGCGCCGTCTACCCCTGTTCCCCTTATAGTTGAGTAAAGATAGAACTTTGCTTCCCTGTCATAATAAATGACTAGAGGAATAAGCCTGCTGTTTTGCCGCATAAATGGTAAAAACTGGAAGTTTCTTCTCCATTTGCCTTAAGATTCCGCAGCAAGTGCATCAGGGATCCCAAACCTCCTATATCATGATGTCAACCCGCTGAATCAGATATCCAAAGAAAATTCTTTCCCTCTCAAGTCCATGTGCTACGTCTGTCTTTCACCGCGTAATTGAGCAAAGATACAACTCGCTTCCCGTTTGGAATAAATTACTAGAACAAAGCCGGCTATTTGCCGCATAAATGGTCAAGAGTAGAAGTTTTATTCTTGGTCTGCCTCAAGATTCAGCAACAGCTGCACCAGAGATTCCAAACTCCTATAACATCATGTCAACTTGCTGAATCAGATATTGTTTAAACTGGCACACAGCTTTGTTGCCCAATGCACTGAATTGCTTGTGTTGACTTGCTTGCTATGCTAGTTATATCTGATTTTTTGGCACTGCAGTATCAAAGCACAGGTTTGATACCTTTTTGCAGGGAAATTCACACCACATAACAGGCTGAGCACAACATATATCAATAAGATACACATTAGAGATATAATGTCAACCATTATCTCTGAAGGATAGAAAAAACTAAGAGCTGGTAAGTGACGACTAAGGCGCCAAACGGTTCTAGTTTTCCGCAGCTACTTCCTAAAATATGCAGTGTTCTAACCACTGAATGCGGAAGAATCTCGACGGAAGGGACATTACCTTAGATACTACTGATTGATTCAAAAGGTTGGGTACATAATATGATATTGAGGCGTTACGTCACCGTTGAGACCGTGGTTTCGGGGTGCGAAAGGGCAGTGTATATTCCTTAATGATTCCTTGGGGCCAAATTAGCATCACTTATGCAACCCCTTGCTACTTAAGAGCCAGCATGTTATGTTTACGAAGAATAAGAGATCAGGACAGCTGCAAATGATTTTCATCATTGATTTTTCTCCCTAAGAACTGGGTACTGAACTGACAATTGAGAAAGCAGTGATCTGTAGCCAGGCAGTACTCTTTTGCTCTATGATTCTGTTAGCTTGCCATGTTCTATCCACTTCTTTTTTGTGGTGCAGTTCTAGCTAGACAGCACCAAATAAAATAAAACAATATAAAAATAAGTGTGGAGTTATAAAGCAACGATGAAGCCTATACTGTGTGCTCGTAGCGGTGTGATGCAGCTAAGCATCGCAATAATTTTTTTCAACAGAAATATCTGATTAGCACACCATACAAAGGGTAACAGAATTGAACGACTTAACCAAACAGTTTCAAGTATAAAATAAACTTAATATTCAAATTTTAGCTGGTTTTAGCCTGTCACTGCTTGGAACGACCACGTGATCATTTTCTTACAAAAAAACTTACAGTTTTTTTTATAACAAGGCAAAGTTTTGAAGGAATTTTACATTTACCTTTGGGGTTTCTGAAGAAGCATCACGAAATGATCATGATACTTTTCTGCACAATATTTGAGATGCGCCAAAAATCTCCACTGATACAAACCAGCTGCCAATGGATAAAGATGGCAAATGAATCTCTCCCTCTGATCCATTTGACAAAAGAATAACCGTGAGCAAGTTGTTGCTCTCCTAAGTGACGAACTGGTGGAGAAACTTGCTTTTGAGAAAGAGTTAAGTCGCTCTCATAGAAAAAGAAACAGCAGCGAGTTGCTGCGTTTCTGGAGCTCACCCGAATAGAGAGAGGGAGCACTTTGCTTCTTGCTCCGATTTTCTACAGTTTTGGTCGCCTTCTCCACGTAGGTCGCCACCAGTGTGATGCAGACTGCTCTGCCTCAAACCCGAATCAGGGTAATTAGTGGTGTAATGACACACACACAAAGCAACTAAGTGGTGATTGAATCAGATGGCAGCATCCTGTAGTAGACTTATTTTCTTAACATATTAATATTATCCACCTTGTGGTAGAGGAGCTAAAGGTGCTTCGCAAAATGGAGATGAATGATCATCTGTTGCCCTGTTGGCGGCAATACTTCAAATAAAATAAAACTTCACAACAACCTCCACCGATCATGCCTCTCACAAAGGTGATCATGTACCTTGCAGTACATAACTTTTGTACTCCATCTAATTACATATATCCAAAACTAATGTTGATGTTTGCAATTTTTATAGCTGGAGTTCTAAGGAAAAGTATAATTTGGAAGTCTCTGAGTTCAATTAACTGAAAAATATTGCAACTAACATTATTATGTATAAATGTTGGAGTATGTACGTTTTCTTACACATTTGCTGCTACATTAACTTTCTGTAGAGCTGTGAGCAAAAAGTGGATTTTCCACTCGTTTACCAGCTCAAAGAGAGAACAGAAAAGAATGCAATGTGGCTTCTCCTACCAAACCTTTGGTGGGTACGGAGACTCGACTTGGATCGACAGTTCAATGCAGCTACCAAAGTGACGATAGGGGATGGACGAAAAACTTCCTTCTGGTCCGCCTTGTGGATTGACGGCCTCCCCCCAAGGTCATTGCACCTAACCTTTTTTAGGCTTCCAAGCGCAAGAACAGGAGGGTGTATGACTCTCTCACTAGCCATAGCAAGATATCTAACCTTTCTGTGGAACACTTCACGACTGATCACTTTGCGCAATTTGTTCACCTTTGGAGCCTCTTTGCCGAGGTTGCTCTCAATCCTGAGATCAGTGACACCATCATCTACACCCTCACGAGTAATGGCATCTACATTGCTATCTCGACTTACGAAGCTCGGTTTGTAGGATCCTCTTCTTGCCCCATTAATATTGTCTAAAAGACTTGCCCCCACACCCCTCCCCTAGAAGTGCAGTTTCTTCGCCTGGCTTGTTGGGTTACGTGCACCAATTTAAAAAAAATGCCTTACAGGTAATAACCAAGATCTATCTATGAAGATACAAGCGATAAGATGAATCTAGTATCATACCAACACAATAAGCAGAAGTAGATGTTAGCGTAGCCTGATGAAGATCCTCACAGCCAAGCCTGGTGGTGAGGATATCGTCAATTCCCCTAGTCCAGCCTTATGGGTCCAGCGGAGCGAGGATCAAAGATATGATCCCTCCAAGAGTTCGCACATGTACGTCGGATTTAGTCCAGCAGAATTTCATCGTCCAAGACTTAGTTTCTATAGGTGTACAAGAGGTGAAGATCCCAACACATGGGAGTGAGGGAGAGAGAATAGATCTGGGGAGAGGACACCTCAAAACCCCAAGACGAACTTGTGTATAGAGAGGGGAGGGGGTCCTTTACTTATATAGGAGGGAGGGGGAGGGGAGCCTAGGAGGAGGGGCAAGCCCCTCCACTACATGCGCCGCCGCCCTGGTAGGCCAGGTGAGCCGGCCGGCCTAGGGAAAGGGAGGCTGCCCTTACCCTAGCCGCCGCCCCCACCCCATTGCGCCACTGCCCTCTTTGCTTGGGGGGGCAAGCGAAGGGTGGTCGGGCCCTTGGCGGGCCTTTGGGGCCATATGGCTCCCCCCCCCCCCACACACACATGGGTCAGACCCATTAGGAGCAACACATGGACCCTCCCGGCTACTTTTTTTTGAGTATTTAATCTTTCGGAAATATTACAGAAAAATCCAAGACCCTCTCCGCCGGACGTTCCTGGCATCCCAGAACTCTTCAAATATTATCTCCGAACAATTCCGATCACGTTGGAACTATTCCAATATACACTAATGACTATAACCAACTTAAGTGTGTAACTCTACAGGTTCGATAACAAGTGGACACGACTCAGAGCACGTTCTAATCAATAATCAATACGGAGCCGTGGACTCCCATATTGATTCCCATTGTTATACAATATCGCTCAGTTGAACCTGTTGATTGTCGTACGTAGTTCATATTGCTTCACGATGCTGAACAACATCCAAGGGTGAGATATTCCGAGATCATGTGAAGCAACACTTGATAATGATGTCTTGTTCATTACCGATATGTTCCCTTTTACTTGTTCCCGAATTCCGGTATCCCCATGATTAATAACATGCCGTGTCTACAGAACATATTGGATACCATCATATAGAGTGGGCCCAGATTTTGTATCTCTCTTTCGACAGAGGAGCAATTCCCAGTCTTGGAACATCGACGTTAATGCACACTTTTCGTCGTACCCAGAAGTTGTTGTTATGATCACCCTATTACGGTGTGACGTTAGACAAAACCAAAGTAACCTTTCTAGTATGCATAACATTGATAACCTCGTGGTCTAAGCATATATAAGCACGTCAACCTTTATGTGCTAATACTAACAATGTCATGACAAAAAAATCTCATACCATATCAACTAGTTGGCCCTACCCAGCCACATTGTTCTACCAACAATGTGCTCTTACTAATGCTGACAATAACATGCCATCAGGAAAACATAGTCATCAAGCAATCAGCAAGTTAGTTTAAGAGATAAGACTAGGGTTTGTGTTCACGTTTCTACACGTGCGTATGGGTTTTATCTGAATCACTATTCAGAAACCATATCAGTTATAACATAAAAACATAGAAATTTAATTATGAAACATATATTAATACAATTATTAATGCTCTTGGGCATATCCCCAACATGGCATGCCGTTCAAAATAGGCTCTGGACCTCTGATCCTCTGTCCGTCAGGGGGGCCTATCAACCGAACTGCCAGCTCTGTAGATGCCAACCTGAAATGGCAAGACACATCATGTTCGAGTGCCATAACTCCAGACGGATTTTTGTTGAGGCGGCTGTGTGGCTAAACTGCGCAACCCTGTTGATGAGCCTTGGGTCTGGTGGTCGATAGGCTAAACCCTCAGGCGCGCACGACGGTAGCACCACGACACATGTGCCGACATCGTACGCGCGCCACCAAGGGCGTGTTCCCCAGCCCACTAACCTCGGAACGCGAGGGAAAGCATCAATAGCTTCTAAGATCGCTCGATGGTAGAAGAACCCCACGACACATAGGGGGCGTCTCGTACACTCGTCTCGCTCGCTCCATGGACGGCGAGGAAAACAACCAAGCTCCACGACAGAACCAGAGGGAACGACGAGATTCCTACCGGAAAACCACAAAGAAGCGATCAGCGAGCCCGACAAGAAGAAAGCAGTAGTGCCCCCAGTCCATGCAGTGATGAGCGTCGCGTAGCTCGGATGGAATCACCTACACGGGTTTGACAAATTATTCGGTTTCACGCCTTTTCCTCAGTATTTCCGAATGCCCTAGATAGCGGGTTATCAATTTGAAGGACAAGCTAGGGTGGCGACTCCTCTCGGCAGAGAAGCCGGTCCGAGTGTCCCATGAAAAAAATGGATATATAAAAGGGTCGCTTTCACTTTTTAGATGACATGCATATTCATATTTTTAGATGTTATTTTTTACAGTGTGGCATTTGATAGTATCCATCTGTTTACCTTTTCTAAGGCCCAAAATACTAACCATTTTTCAGAACTGTTTTGGTTATATGAAAACTGTTTCTGAAGGTTTGGTTATATGAAACTTGTCTATCGTCGACCAGCAAAAAAGAGGGATTTTTATATTTTGGGACCGGTGTAGTATTAGTTTATGATTCATAATATATTTTTTCTTCTAAAATTAAAATTTTCTTGGCAAAATAGCACTTACTAAAAGAGGCGACACATATGATATAGCACCAAAGAGAATCCGGAAGCTTCATATCTATATTACTCTGAGATAATATATAATTACATTGAGCCCCCCGGCCAACGGTTTATGTTTATCTGGGCACGTACAATGGTAGGGAAGGTAAGCCTTTTCTTAACCATCCACGTTATTTAGAGAAGGCAAAAGATATAATTTATATGATGCATTGTCTCTTATTGACATCCCTAACACTTATTGAGAATTAATTATGTTTTAGTGAGAAATTGTCTTGCGAAGATAAGACATATAGTGCAATGAAGAAAATAGTTTTCTCTTATTTCGTAAGATATCATCTCTTAACTAAGGAAAGACAGCCTCCTATTTAAATATCTTACATGTCAATTTTAAGAAAAGGCTGACGTCACACCATTTTACATACCCTTATAATCCGAGAAATAATTACCCGAATACCCTGTGTTAATTAATTAGCTCTGATGAGCACACAATCACAAAAATAAATCATTTATGTCTGCCTTGCCATGCCTTCCATGATGCACTCATATCTACTGCTACAAAATGTGGATTAATTACTCCATCCATGAAAAAAGGAAAGAGAAGAGACTAGAGAGGGAGGGTCGCTAGACGCAGTCCACCGCCATGGTGCCAGTGTCTAAGAACTGGTGGAACGTGTACCCGGCGGCGACGTTGCCGTGGGCGTACTCTCGGCCGGCGTCGGCATCGACGTCCATGCAGTCGTCGTCACCGCACGGCGGTAGGTTCAGATCGAGCCACAGCCCGAGCTTGATGCCGCCGCCGCCAACAACATCGTTGCTGCCGGCCCCGTGGCCGTGCTTCTCGATCACCAACACCGGCGGCATCGCACCGGCACTGGAGGCCATCGCGCGGTGGCGCCTCATGTGGCCGCCTAGCGCCTGGCCGACGGCGAACTCGAGGCCGCAGACGGAGCAGCCGTGCAGCTTGGGCTTGAGATCGCCGCCTTCGCCGTCCATCCGGGACTTCTTGTGGCTGGCTCGGTGGCCGCCCAGCGCCTGGAACGACGGGAACACGCGGCCGCACGTCTTGCACAAGAATGTGCGCTCTGGGACATGGTCACCGCGCACGGCCACCGGCGCCAACATCGGCATCGGGATCTGCATCGCTTGCTCCCGTGACACGAGCAACAGCACGCGCGCCATCTCCTTCTCCTCGAACTCAAATCCCTTCATCATTGCCCAAATTTCCTTTAGTGCTAGATCGATCTCTGAAGAGGAGGAGGAAGAAGAAGCTGCTAATGATGAAGAAGCGCATCAAACCGCATCTGTATTTATAGGCCACATCCAAAGAAGTACTAATGATCATCCAGATGAAGAGTAGTGACCACTTAATATACTGTATTTGTCTAGCATATAAAAAAAGAAGTTGCCTCTAGACGAAGCTGAAGTGTGAAGCAGGCGGCGCCGATGTGCCAAGCGTCATCTTCAGAAGAAGCCACACGCGACACGGTGTCGCGGACAGGCGAATCTGTCTTACTAGAGGAAATAATCTTGCACCACGATAACGAACGAAGCTGTGCATAGAGGGGAAGAATTGCTTCTTCGGGTTTTCGTGAGGGCTTTTTATACCACGGATCAGGTCAACTGCTCCTTCTCAACGGAATAGTTTTTTGAAGGAAAACACTTCATTTCTGAGAACAAAACAAGATCAGTTTGAAATGCGATGAGATGGTTCTTCTTTCTGAAGATGATAAAATTGGAATATTCAGGATTTCAAGGATAATTGTTTATGTGTAAATATGGATTATGACATGGTACTTTTTTAGTTTGATTATGACATGGGACTTTGTGTGTCAATGAAGATCATATTTTCTTTTCTTGGGGTGCACTGTGGCCCACTGAACTACTTGCAAATTGCAACCCTGCAGCAGGGTGTACTTCTGTCAGTCCCATCAGTTTTGGCCATGACTAGCTAGGCTGATAAGTGATTAGTAGGGCAACCTGAAATGAATTAAATTAGTATTTTAGCGACGTCGATGACGATCCCTCGCTTATGACGTGCTTAGAAAGGAAAATTCCACATATGTAGAGTTAATAGCATAGAACCACCACATTTCACGTGAAATTTCGAAAAACCACCACTTTGCGTTTTGATCACAGATACCCGCCGGTATTCACGAAATTTGCCGGCGGGTATCTGCGATCAAAACGCAAAGTGGTGGTTTTTCGAAATTTTACGTGAAATGTGGTGGTTCTATGCTATTAACTCACATATGTACAGTAGTATCTTCGTCTCTTACTCTTTTAAAGTAATTTCGTGAGGGGCATCTCAACTATGTGGTATAGCTCTTCCAGTCAAAAGTGGCCAGGTTAAACATAACCATCAAGTAGTGTCATATGTAGGCTGAAAACTGAACTAAGACAACTCCGCTCTGATAAGTTATCTGTTTTTCGCCGATGATAGGGTATTGGAGTGCACTGACTGATTGGTCAATAATTGCTGCGTGATGTCAGCTATAGAGAAGATTGGCCCCTTGTGTTAATAGTGCCCTGTTGCTGTATCATGGGTCAGGGTTTAGGAGTTCATGGCGCCTCGGATTGTTCCACACAATGGAAAGTGTTTTATGTCGATCAAATGGGATCTTCCCCTGTTCACATATTATAAGAAAAAAGGAAGTTAAGAAGTCAAGATTCTATGCTTTGGATCTTATGAAAGTCTTAGTTATGTCTGACTGAAAAGTTCTCTACAGAGAGTAACTAGAAACTTGAGACTTAGATCAGAGTCTTTGGGAAATCCATTATACCTGCTCATCAGTACTTGAGATTCTTTAGATTAGAAATATGCGCGTCGCTTCACAAAGAGAGCAACCCAAGGAGCAAGGAGTTCACAAAGGCCACTTGGCAAGATGTCCTTTGTGTAACCTGAAGCAACACAATCCCTTGGTGCGCGCGATACACTAACTGTATATTAACAAAAAAAACAGAGCAATTATTATCTTCGCACAACTTCCCAGTGGTTGTAGAAGATTCAGGTAGCGTGTTGAAGACACATTTTCCAGGAAATAGAAACGAGAATTTGCAGTTTGCCAATAGGTAAAGCTAATATATACATTCTGCGGATGATTGGTGGTTGGAGTTCTAGTTGACCCTGCAACTTAACCCAATTGGTCTCAAGTCTCAATCTGAACTTGAAGCTTGCGCTGTGTCTGCTCCGTTCCCCGCATAGTTGAGCAAAGATAGAAATTTCCTTCGCTGTCATAATAAATGACTAGTAGAATAAACCAGCAGCTTGCCGCATAAACGGTCAAAAGTAGATTCAGCAGGAAGTGCACCGGAGATCCCAAAACTCTTGTATCATTATGTCAAACTGATGAATCACATATCCCAAAACTTTTGTGTCCCCCTCAAGTCTCAAGTCTTGATCTGACCTTGGAGCTTGCTCTACGTCTGCCGTTCACCGCATAATTGAGCAACGATAGAACTTTGCTTCCCTTTCGGAATAAAGAACTAGAACAAAGCCGACTATTTGCCGCATAAATGGTCAGTATAAGTTTTCTTCTTGGTTTGCCTCAAGATTCAGGAACAGCTGCATCAGAGATCCCAAAACTCTTATATCATCATGTCAACCCGCTTAATCGGATATAGTTTAAACTGGCACACACTTTGTTGCCCAATGCTTGTAATTGCTTTTGTTGACTTGCTTGCTATGCTTGTTATATCTGATTTTTTAACAATGCAGTATCAAAGAACAGGTTTGATACCTTTTGCAGGAAAATTCTCACTACGTGAAACATACTGAACACAACATATAGCAATAAGTTATATATTAGATAGAAAATGCCAACAAATACTTCTGAGGAAAAAAAACTAAGAGCTGGTATGTGATGACTGAGGTGCCGAGCGGTTCTAGTTTTCCGCATCTACTTTCTAAAATATGCAGTGTCCTAATCACTGAGGCCTAGTTTGGGAGCTCAGTTTTTTCTAAACTGCAGTATCCTCATACTGAAGTATCCATGTGCCCGGCGAAGGAATACTGTAGTTTCCTGATACCACAGTATTTTACAGTTTTTGGAAAAAAACTATGAAGCGTTTGGGAAAGTGCTGTTTTTTACATTCCTTTGCCCGATTGTCATCCATGTACGTATGATCCCTTTTGACCATAGAATCGTGCACCGTCAAGGGGCACCAGAAGCAGCTCCATGGAGGGGCACCAGGATGTCAGCGTTCTTCCATGTCGCCGTCGAGGAGCCCAAGGAGTGGTGCCGTCTACTTCTGCTGTTCCGCATCACTCCCCAGAGGAAACCGCTGCAGCAGCAGCTGCATGTGGTCATGTTCTGCGTGGCCATCAACAATGGCCATCACCACTGCCGCCCTCATGCAGTCGTGCTCCTCGTCGTCCCTCTCCTCGCGCCAGCAACTTCGGCTCCTGCGGTAGGCCCGTCCACGCAATACGGCCATGGCGGCCACGTCAAGCACTCGTCGGCACCGTGGCATGCGCCGATGGCCACGACGCTGACAACTCTAGCGTCACTGCCGCCGTACATACTTCAGAGCTAATTAAAACTGACCGGCCCGCATCTAGCAATGGAGCAAATAGCCAAGTACATGGACATCTCGTCCTCGGCAGCGGTGGTGCGACGTCAGTTTGCCGTCGTGGAAGGAGCACACAGGCGCTCACATGCGTTTTCCTCCCTTTCTCCGTTTCAGAAAAAAGAGGTCCCGAGCTGTTTTTAGAATACTTCGAAAATACCACAGTTTGGGGGATACTGTAGTATTGAAACCACAGTTTCTAGTCACCACCAAACACGTCAAAGTATTCAAAACTGTGGTATTTATGGAAACTGCAGTATTTCTAAAATACTTTGAAAAAACTTCGGTACCAAACGCAGCCTGAATGTGTAAGAATCTTCCAGGGAAGGGACACTATTTTAGCTACTACTGATCGAGTGATTCAAAGGGTTGGCTACATAATATGATACTGAGGCGTTACGTCTGTTGTTATTTTGATGTGTTCTAAATTCATATGAAGATATAAAGTGAGAGGCTAACTTCGGAACGAAGCGGAGGCCCGTCGCCGGAGGCTTGGTACGGTACACGTCGTTTCCGAGTCAGACTGCAGCTGACTTAGGGTTTTATGCCACCATATATACATCTTGTAAGCCGCCGCTTGGGGTAAGCCACACATTGTAAACCCACGGCGTTTGTAACCTCACCCGATATAGTGAAGTATTGCTGGCTGGCGCCCGTGGTTTTTTCCTCTCCTTTGTTTGGAGAGGTTTTCCACGTTAAAATCTCGTGTCCCCTTTGGTTTGATCGTTCCGCTCTTCGTCGTTTATTCGATCAGAGCCCTGTTTCAGATCTGTTTTCAGATTAGGGTTTTGGATGGCATCGATGAAGTTCGATCTACCGGCGCTGGACTACAAGACGAGATTTTCGCTGTGGCAGGTCAAGATGCGTGCGATCCTCGCACAGTCCAATGATCTTGACGAGGCGCTGGAGAAATTCGGCGACAAGGATGCGGCGGCATGGACCGCCGATGAGAAGCGGAAAGACCGTAAGGCTTTATCGCTTATTCAACTTCATCTATCTAATGATATTCTGCAAGAAGTACTCCAGGAGAAAACCGCAGCGGCACTGTGGGCTAAGCTGGAGTCGATCTGCATGTCCAAAGATCTCACCAGCAAGATGCATGTGAAGATGAAGTTGTTCACGCACAAGTTGCAAGAAGGTGGTTCGGTAATGAATCACTTATCGATCTTTAAGGAGATCGTTTCTGACCTAGTGTCGATGGAGGTAAAGTACGATGATGAAGATCTAGCACTTTTACTTCTATGCTCGCTGCCAAATTCCTTTGCAAATTTTCGTGATACCATACTGTTAAGCCGTGATGAACTAACCACCGCGGAAGTATATGAGGCCCTGCTTGCCAGGGAAAAGATGAAAGGTATGGTACAGAAAGAGGAGACGTCGTCCTCCAAGGGCGATGCTTTGCAGGTCCGAGGGAGGCCTGAGCAGCGAGATAATCACTACAACAACAACAGAGACAAGAGCAAGGGTGACAGAGGTCGCTCAAAGTCTAAAGGCCGTGACAAGTTCTGCAGGTATTGTAAGAAAGCTAATCATGTCATTGATGATTGTTGGAAGTTGCAGAACAAGGAGAAAAGAAAAGGTACTTACCAACCGAAAAATAATGAAGGTAATGATACCGGTGAGGCTTCTGTTGTTGATGGTAGTTCTGATGGCGAATGCCTAGCTGTTTTAGCTGCATGTGTTTCTCGTCAGGATGAATGGATTCTAGATACTGCATGTTCTTTTCATATTTGCTGTAACAAAGATTGGTTCAGTTCTTATGAGTTAGTGCAGACTGGAGATTTCGTGCGTGTGGGGAACGACCAGCAATGCAACATTGTTGGCGTTGGTTCCGTTCAGGTCAAGACACATGACGGTATGACACGCACGCTGACGGGAGTGAAACACATACCAACCATGGCAAGAAATTTGATCTCGCTCAGTACCCTTGACTGTGACGGGTACAAGTACAAAGGAGGAAATAAACTCCTAAAGGTATCAAAAGGTTCTCTCATAGTTATGGTTGGTGATATGAATTCTGCTAAGTTATATGTTCTTAGAGGTAGCACGTTATCTGGTACTGTTGCTGCTGTTTCTCATGATGACGCTAGTAAAACTAACCTTTGGCATAAGCGTCTTGGACATATGAGTGAACTTGGTATGGCAGAATTGATCAAGAGAGACTTGCTGCAAGGATGCAGTTTGGGTAAGATGCAGTTCTGTGAACACTGCATTTTCGGTAAGCACACAAGAGTTAAGTTTAATGCTTCTGTCCACACCACCAAAGGTACACTTGATTATGTACATGCTGATGTTTGGGGGCCATCTCGTAAGCCCTCTTATGGTGGTGCTCGTTATATGCTTACCATTATTGATGATTACTCTAGAAGAGTTTGGCCTTATTTCATGAAAAATAAGGATGATACGTTTGCTGCTTTTAAAGAGTGGAAAGCTATGATTGAAAGGCAAACAGAAAGGAAGGTGAAATTACTTCGTACTGACAATGGTGGCGAATTTTGTTCGAATGCCTTTAATGATTATTGCAGGAAAGAAGGCATTGTCAGGCACCTCACCATCCCGTACACGCCTCAGCAGAATGGTGTAGCGGAGCGGATGAACAGGACCATCATCTCCAAGGCTCGCTGCATGATCTCCAACGCTCGCATGAGTAAGCGTTTTTGGGCTGAGGCGGCTGCCACCGCCTGCTACTTGATAAACAGGTCACCATCTATTCCCCTCGACAAGAAAACTCCCATCGAGGTATGGTCAGTACTCCTGCTGATTATTCACAACTTAAAGTTTTCGGCTGCACTGCTTATGCTCATGTTGATAATGGAAAGTTAGAGCCGAGAGCTATTAAGTGTGTGTTCATTGGTTATGGTTCGGGTGTAAAAGGATACAAGTTGTGGAATCCCGAAACTAAAGGCTTTTATGAGCAGGAGTGTTGTTTTCAATGAATCTGTTATGTACTTTGATAAGTTGTCCTCAGATGTTTTGCCAGATTTTTCTGAGGAGCAGGTTCGTGTCGAGGTGGAGCACTCTGTTGAAAAGGAAAATGTCACTGTTGACAATGATGGTGCTGCTACTTCAGATGATTCTGATCCTGATTCTGCTGGTTCTGATGATTCTGTTTCTTCTGATTCTGATAATGATAATGTTCAGAACTCACCCCCTGTTTTGCAGCCACAACAGTCTATTGCTGCTCGTAGGAACAGGAGGAATTGTGGTCCTCGACCACGTTTAATTGAAGAGTGTAACATTGTTGATTATGCTCTGAGTTGTGCAGAACAGGTGGAGCACGGACATGAGCCGTCCACTATACTGAAGCTATTGGTTCCGGTGACCGCGAGAAGTGGCTTGCTGCTATGCAAGAAGAGATGCAGTCACTCGATAAGAATGGCACATGGGAAGTTGTGCGCTTGCCTAAGAAAAAGAAGGCAGTCCGCTGTAAGTGGATCTTCAAGAGAAAGGAGGGTTTATCTCCTAGCGAGCCTCCGAGGTTTAAGGCAAGGTTAGTTGCAAAAGGCTTCAGTCAAATTCCAGGTGTTGATTATAATGATGTTTTCTCTCCAGTTGTTAAGCATAGTTCAATTCGTACATTCTTTGGTATTGTTGCTATGCGTGATCTTGAGCTTGAGCAGTTAGATGTAAAGACTGCGTTTCTGCATGGAGAGTTGGAGGAGGAGATATACATGGACCAGCCAGAAGGGTTCATAGTGCCTGGTAAGGAGGATCTTGTGTGTAAGTTGAAAAGGTCCTTATACGGTTTGAAACAATCTCCTCGTCAGTGGTATAAAAGGTTTGATTCTTTTATGTTGTCACATGGCTTTAAGAGGTCTGAATTTGATAGCTGTGTGTACATTAAGTTTGTTAATGGATCACCTATATACCTGTTATTATATGTTGATGATATGTTGATTGCTGCCAAGAGCAAGAAAGATATCGCTGCTCTCAAGTCACAGTTGAGTAGCGAGTTTGAGATGAAGGATCTTGGTGCTGCTAAGAAAATTCTAGGTATGGAGATTACCCGTGACAGAAATTCTGGTTTGTTGTTTCTTAGTCAGCAAAATTACATTAAGAAAGTTCTTCATCGTTTTAACATGCATGATGCAAAGTCTGTTAGTACTCCTATTGCTCCTCACTTTAAATTGTCAGCTGAACAATGTCCTAGTACGGATGAGGATTTTGAGTACATGTCTAGAGTTCCATATTCTAGTGCTGTTGGTTCTTTAATGTATGCCATGGTTTGCTCACGTCCAGATTTATCATATGCTATGAGTTTGGTTAGTAGATATATGGCTAATCCTGGTAAAGAACATTGGAAGGCTGTTCAGTGGATTTTCAGGTACCTTCGTGGCACATCCAATGCTTGCCTCAAGTTCGGCAAGACTGATGAGGGACTCGTAGGCTATGTGGATTCAGATTTTGCTGCCGATTTGGATAAGAGGAGATCCCTCACAGGTTATGTGTTCACGCTTGGTGGTTGTGCCGTGAGTTGGAGGGCAACGTTGCAATCTGTTGTTGCCCAGTCTACCACTGAAGCAGAGTACATGGCTATTGCTGAAGCATGTAAAGAATCGGTTTGGCTGAAAGGTTTGTTTGCTGAGCTTTGTGGAGATGATACTTGCATTAACCTGTTTTGTGATAGTCAGAGTGCTATTTACCTTACTAAGGATCAGATGTTCCATGAGAGAACAAAGCACATTGACGTCAAATACCATTATGTGCGTGATGTTGTTGCAAAAGGTAAACTGAAGGTATGCAAGATAAGTACTCATGATAATCCTGCTGATATGATGACAAAGCCAGTTCCTGTTACTAAGTTCGAGCTTTGCTCGGGCTTAGTTGGTATCACTGTCTAGCCCAAGAGGCTATTTGGCGCCGAAGGTGTTTTTCTTTGTTGTTTCAGGGTGAAGTTCTCGTTCATGCTACAAGATGGAATTTGTCTCAAGGTGGAGTGTTATTTTGATGTGTTCCAAATTCATATGAAGATATAAAGTGAGAGGCTAACTTCGGAGCGAAGCGGAGGCCCGTCGCCGGAGGCTTGGGCCGTAGTCAGACTGCAGCTGACTTAGGGTTTTATACCACCATATATACATCTTGTAAGTCGCCGCTTGGGGTAAGCCACACATTGTAAATCCACGGCGTTTGTAACCTCACCCGATATAGTGAAGTATTGCTGGCTGGCGCCCGTGGTTTTTTCCTCTCCTTTGTTTGGAGAGGTTTTCCACGTTAAAATCTCGTGTCCCCTTTGGTTTGATCGTTCCACTCTTCGTCGTTTATTTGCTATCGTTTATAACAACGTCACCGTTGAAACTACGGTTTCGGGTTGCGAAAGGACAGTATATTCCTTAATGATTCAGTGGGGGCAAAATTAGCATCACTTATGCAACCCCGTGCTACTTAAGAGCCAGCATCTTAGGTTTATGAAGAAAAAGAGATCATGACAGCTAAAAAAAATGATTTTCATCGTTGATTTTCTCCCAGTTTTGAAAAATAGAACTGAAATGACAAATCAGAAACCAATGACCTGTATTAGGCCAGCCAGTAGTGTTTTGCTTAGATCCTTAAGTTACAGCTCTATGATTCGGTTAGCTTGCCATGTTCTATGTACTTCTTTTTTGTGGTGCAGTTCTAACTAGATTGCACCAAACAAAGTAAAACAATATAAAAGTAAGTGAGGAGTTGTAAAGGAACTATGAAGTGAATACTTTGTGCTAAGTGGTGTGATGCAGCTAAGCGTCACATCAATTATTTTCAAGAGAAATTCTGATTATAACACCACACAAAGGGTACCTGAGATGAACGCGTTAACCAAACAGTTTCGACAATATTATAGAATTATTTTTTGAATTTTATCTGGTTTTAGCCTGTCACCCCTTGGTACAACCGCGTGATCATTTCGCAAAAAAAGTTGAAGGAATTTAGTTTTTGAAACAAGGCAAAATTATGAAGGATTTTTACATTTTCTTTTTCGGTGTGGGAAGGAAGCATCATGATACTTTTCTGCACAATATTTGCGACGCGCCAAAAATCCCCATTGATGCCGAAACCGTCTGACTTATTTGTTAGCCAATGGATAAAGAAGGCAAATGAATCTCGCTCTCTGATCAATTTGACAAAAGAATAATCCAGAGCAAGCTGTTGCTCTCCTAAGTGACGAACTGGTGGAGGAAACTTGCTTTTGTGAAAGAGTTTAAGTCGCTCTCATAGAAAAAGAACAGCAGCGAGTTGCTGCGTTTCTGGAGCTCACCCGAACAGGGAGAGGGAACACTTTGCTTCTTGCTCCGATTTTCTACAGTTTTGGTCGCCTTCTCCACGTAGGTCGCCACCAGTATGATGCAGACTGCTCTGCCTCAAACCGGAATCAGCGTAATTACTGGTGTAATTACACACACAAAGCAACTAAGTGGTGACTGAATAAGATTCCAGCATCCTGTTGGTAGAGGAGCTAAAGGTGCTTCGCAAAATGGAGATGAATGATCTCATCTGTTGCCCTGTTAAAGGTGCTAAAGGTACAATACTACAAATAAAAGAAAACTTCACAACAACCTCCACCGATCATGCCTCAAACAAAGGTGATCATGTACCTTGCAGTACATAACTTTTGTACTCCATCTAATTTCATGTATCCAAAACTAATGTTGATCTCTGCAATTTTTATCGCTGGAGATCTAAGGAAAAGGTATAATTTTGAAGTCTTTGAGTTCAATTAACTGAAAAAAATATTGCAACTATCATTATTATGTATAAATGTTGGAGTATGTACGTTTTCTTACAGTGGCGTACATTTGCTGCTACATTAACTTTCTGTAGAGCTGTGAGCAAAAAGTGGATTTTCCACTCGTTTACCAGCTCAAAGAGAGAACATAAAAAATGCAATGTGGCTTCTCCTAAAAAACCTTTGGTAGGTACAGAGACTCGACTTGGATCGACAGCTCAATGCAGCTACCAAAGGGAAATGAATCTCACCATCGTCGGTAAGTCCTACATCGTCCTCCTCTTCTCGTTCGGGTCCACCGTCGGTGAGTTCATCCACAGTTGTGGTGGATAGTTCTTTTAAAATTCATGTGCTTTCACCTACTACGTGGGTGGAGCCTGAGGATTCCGCGATCGAGGGATGGACACTGGTCTGTCGTGATCGCCGGAATCGTGCAGTGGTAAAGATCGGCCATGGCGCCATGTTCTGCCAGGGCTGACGAGGAAGATGAACGGTAATTGGGGATCGCTGGATCCAAATTCAAAAAATTCAAAACAAACGGTGCCACTGGGCCCACAACAACGCATTAATTCTTTGGGCTGACCGAATTATGTTTCAAGCCATTTGGGCTGTGATCACGGCATTAATAAGATCGACAATCACGACTCACGGTGGGCATAAAACCCGATACCCGAACCCCGAACCCGAACCCGAATTACTCGAACCCGACAAAACCGAACACTGCAACGGGTAGCAAATCTTGAAACCCGAATTTTATTATAGAATCTCGGGTTTGTACTGTCGGTACCCGAATAGCCCGAATTACCTGAAGTAAGTAGAAAATGTTAGCCCAATCCCTCCCGCACGTCAACTGTGCCCCAGCCCAGCAGGCCAAAAAAGCCCAATCAAGCACCACAGTAGTGCACCTCAATCGCCAACCTTAACTCCCGTATCCCACACACGAACATGCCCACCGTGAGATGAGATCCCGACCTGGACGCCGCTGCGGCGCATCTACCCGCACCCGCCCTCGCCTGAGAGATGCAAGGAGCTGCTCTATTCCGGCCACCTCCCTGACGCCATGCTGTGGACCTGTGGTGAAGCGCCACGCCTGCCGCCTCCCTTGACGGCGTGCTCCGCCGCACCGCCTCACTCGACGGCGTGCTTTGGTGCAGAGCCGCGCCGGCGGCATCCCTCTACTGCGTGCTCCGCCTCCCTTGACGGCGTGCTCCGCCGCACGCCTCACTCGACGGCGTGCTTTGGTGCAGAGCCGCGCCGGCGGCATCCCTCTACTACGGCGCATCGAAGATTTTCTAAGTTCTGCTCTTCTTCGGGTAAATAGGGAATAGCCGAACCCGAACCCGAAATGTCGGGTTCTTATAATTTTGTGTAAATTTCGGGTGACAGATTTCAGAACCCGAATTATGAAAATCCCGAACTACCCGACCCGAATTTTTCGGGTAACCCGAACGCCCACCGTGGATCACGACCAGCCTTTTAGATACTCTTATCGTTCACGTCAGCGGCGGCTAGGGTTTCTGGGTCAAGAATTTTCACCGGCGCCTAGGGTTGGGAGCATGTCCAACCGAGGCGGCGGAAGAGCTGGTGCTGGTGGTGATCGAGGTGGCCGGGCAGCGGGGCGTGGCTATGGAGGTCCTGCTGGCCGTGGCGTGAACAATGGTGGAGCTCAGAATTCAAACTTTGAAGTCGGCGGGCCGAGTGGAACGGCGGGCCAGAATCGTGGTGTGGGCGGTGGGAACTTTCAGCCGCAGGGTCAGCTCAATGGAGGTAATCCCTACGGACAGTTCCATGCCGGAACTGGTTTCGCTGCGAATAGGGGACGATGGCAAGGTCCAGGAAACCAATTCCGCGGACGTTTTAATGGAAGGATGGGCGGCCGTGGGATCTGTGGTGGTTTTGGTGCTGGGCGTAATGGAGAGGTCAGAGGTGTTGGCTTCAACAACTTCCAGTATCATATGCCACGCCAACCGATCCCTAGGTGGCAGCCTGCAGCGGCTCAGGTGTCGAACAGCATTCGACAAGATCCTGCTGCCGCACAAGTTTCTGCTGCGGCAGAGGCTCTTATGCCGATTGCGCAGCAGATGGTGGAGCAGGCAGTGCAGTCGAGGAATGTGGCTGTGGTGCGAGGGGAGGAGCAGGGTCTTGAAGAGAATGGAGGTGCAGCAAAGAAAGGGAAGAATGCAGACAAGGTGAAATGCTTTAGTTGCGGCTTCACAGGTCATGTGCTCTCAGATTGTAAAGCAATCTTGTGTGACAATTGTGAGAGTGTTGATCATGTTGCAGAGGAGTGCCCTTTGCTTGATGCCCCAAAACCTCAACTGGAGATTTATGGGTATGCTCACGATGATCTGATGTTTTTTGGGATGCCATGTACGGATACCTATAGGCCTAAGAATGACGAGCTTGACATCCACGGGTAATGGGGTGGTCGAGGAGGTGGCTCCATTACACAAGGTGAAGCCCGGGGTTTTTTTCTCTCCGAGTCTTAAAAAATCAATGAGCTTGGCAAAGAAATATTTGGAAGAAGGCCCACTCAGTGTGATAGGTTCTGAATTTTTGGCTACCCCTTTGAGTGGGTCGGCCGCTGTTCAGAAGGTTCTTGAGGCAGAACGCAGAGATCTGGGATCACGCTCGCTCCGGGCTGCGGTTGATGAACTGCATGTCTCGTCTTTGGAGGATCCCAGGGTGGCTGGCAAGAGCAAAGAAGTTCACAATGAGGTATACGTATCAAGGACTTGTACTTTGACTATTGATTTTTTTTTTTTTTGAAGAGATCAACACTGCGTGCTCAAATTACAAACACACACAAGAAGAGCACAGGAACACGCAGACGAACAAGCCAAGAACTCAGCAAAACAGCGAAGACGCTGAACCACCGCAACGGCAAGAGCAACCTCGACAACGACTAAGCGCCGAAGAAGAGGACCCCGGCCACCACCAACCCGGGGAAGAGACGCCCAACTCATGAAGAAAGCCGCAGAAGCCACCCGCCGCAAGCAGCGGGATCGAAGAAACGCTGAAAGGATACGGCCAAGGCACCTCCACCCCGCAACCACCCTTCCTCCAACTTACCCTGCACCGAGCTCGAAGAAGGCCTGCCGGAGCCGCCGCCGCAGATCCGCCTTGACCACACCCACTCCCCTCGCCACCACGGCCGGCCGGAGAGGGCAGGTGCAAGACGAAGAAGAAAACGCCGGAGAGCTCCGAGATCCCGCAGAAACCACTCCTATACAGGCGCCGAAGGGAGCCTCCACCAAGCAGAAACTCCCCGCTGCACCACCCCCAGCACCCCCATCGCAAGGCCAGGAGAAGCCCCACGAAGACGAAGGAGGGGGCGAGGGACCAAAACTCCACAGGCCAGCCGTCACCTCCGCCACGACGACCGCCCTCCGAGCACAAATCCCCACCGAATCCGCAGATCCAGGAGGAGACGACGCTGGAACCTCGCCGACGCCGCTCCACAGAGCGCCACCGTGGAGATCGAGCTCCAGCACAAAACGCTCCTATCGGCGACGAGCCTCTCCTAGCACCGCCACCGAGGAGCCCTAAAACTACCCTATCTACACGCCGGGAGACCGGAAGCACAACCCTCACCCCCCTCCGCCGCCGCAGCGACGAGGGGCGGCGAGGATCTGCTCCGGCTCCGGCGGAAGGGAGAGGAGAAAACGAAGTCGCCCTGGTCGCCTCTCTCGGACACTGTAGCGGGAGAGGGGAGAGAAGAGGATCAAACTCTATGTCATGACTATTGATTATTTATCTGTATATGATCAAGACTTGTGCATTTCTAATACACATATTGGTGTTCAGGTGATGCCCAACGTCTCACCTTTGGCTTTGAAAGTGAATGGTTCTGGGGATATGTCTTCGCATGTGCATGTGGAGCCTCCCAAAAACAGTGCTAATCTGGTGAGTCCTTTGTTTGATTCACAGCTGAAGGATATCGGTTCTCAAGTTTTTAAATCAAATGATAATTTTTATGTGCAGCAGAGCCCTGTACCTGATGTTACGTCCATTGGGATGGACCATCTCGTTCAGTCTCCACGTTCTAATATTGTCAGCGCGGCAGTGGCTGGCGCTGATGGTTGTGCGGCCACGGTACGTAGTATGTTTTCCGGCCGGGGCAACGTCTCCAAGGTCCCCTGCCGGCCAGCGTCTCCTCGCTTTTCTGCCGGAGCTGCTTGCATTGACATGCTGGACGGCGAAAATCACCACCTGGGTGAGCACGGGGAGATCAACAACAAAGAGGTGTGGGATGCTTCTTTTTTCTTGACACCACCTGCTGTTTCTTCTCTCGGATTGTCGGAGGAGGGAACTGTAACAAAGAATTTGGTGGATGTTTTCTTGCAGCCAGGGGAGGATGTGTCAACATCTGTTTTAGCTAATTCTAGCAAAATGAGAAGGGAGACTCCGACTAGGGCTGAGATCCTGGCGTATGGTGGTATCCAGGAACATACGGAGCTGGGCATTCGATCTAGTGACAGAATCAGAATGCAAGCAAATGCTGACGCTACTCAATTGGAGAGAGCTATGGATGTGGCTCGGTGTCGTGACGATTACACTGAAGGTATGACACCAAAATCCAAACTCTCTTTTTCGCATTTGCCAAATGAAGTTATAATTGCTAGAGCGGCTAGATTAGGTGTTTCTTTAGGGGAATCTCCATCTCAGATTATTGATTCAGTGAACTCACTTAAAAAGGTTGAGGATGAGAGCTCAGTTATATTCTTACAAAATAATTTGAAGCCGATAGATGATGGAGACACGGGGGACTTGACTTTAAAGAGGGCAGCTAATTTATCTGATGATCTAGGTGAGGAGGAAGTGGAGGCCGAAATAGACCAAATGGGTCTTCAGATTGGCTGGGGACGTAAGAAAGGGAAAAAAGGTCCGAAAAGGCAATGGCCTTGGGGGTACAAGACGTAGTGCTAGAATTGAGATCTTAAGAAATAAGTCAAAATGCGAGGTATGATTTGGAATAGTGATGGTTTAGGGGATACGGCCAAACACCTCACGATTCAGGAAACGATTAAGGAACAAAAGCTGGATTTTGTTGCAATTCTAGAAACCGGTCATTCAAATTTTACAACTCACTTTTTAAATCATCTTGCTGGTGGGCTTGACTACATTTGGTACTGTCTTCCACCTCAGGGCTGATCGGGTGGTATCCTGGTAGGATTTAGTAGTACTTCTTTTGGAATTCAAAATGTGTTGTTTGGTGACTTTTGCGCCAAATTCCAAATAAAGTCAAAGTCTGATGGTTTTCTTTGGTCGCTTGTGGTAGTTTATGGCGCTGCCCAGGAATAAAAAAAAACTGATTTTCTAGCGGAGCTTGTACGCATTTGTGAGCATGAAACACGTCCCATGTTGGTGGGGGGGTGATTTCAATATTATAGAAGGCAAGAAGAGAAAAATAATGATAATTTCAATCCACGTTGGCCTTTTATTTTTAATGCAATTATCGAGAGTTTGGACTTGAAAGAAATTGAAATGTCAGGAAGACAATATACGTGGGCTAGTAGAAGGGAGGTTCCAACTTATGAAAAATTGGATCGCTTCCTCTCTAATGTGAAGTGGGAAGAAAAATTCCCTCTGGTAACAGTTCGTGCGATGACACGCACGGGCTCTGATCACACACCTCTGATTCTTCATTCAGGTGATCAGGCCCATCTTGGGAATAAATCAAATTTCTCTTTTGAGTTATCTTGGTTTCGGCATGAAGGTTTTTTTGAGATGGTTCGCAAAGAATGGACTTCCACACATGGTGGGGCATCTCCCATTGAGAGATGGCAGCCCAAGATAAGACACTTGCGTCAATTTTTACGGGGTTGGGCTAAGAATTTGAGTGGCGAGTATAAAAAACTGAAAGAAAAGTTGATCCTTCTAATTGATGAATTAGAAATCAAAGCGGAAAGTACCCCTCTTACGGAGGCTGACAGGATTGCAAAAAAGGAAGCTGATGATCATTTAGCTAAGTTGCGCCGTGATGAAGAGTCTAAATGGGCTCAGCGGGCAAAGGTTAAACACATCCAAGAAGGAGGAAATAATACTTGGTATTTTCATATAATTGCAAATGGCAAACATAGGAAAAAGAAGATCTTTCAGTTGGAACAGGATGAGGCGACTATTATCGGACAAAACAATTTAAAAGTGTTTATATCCCAATATTATAAACGGCTCTTTGGAAAGCCAGATCCTTCTCACTTGTCTTTGACGGAATCATTTATTGATGATTTACCTCAAATCTCGCCGGATGAGAATACTATTTTAACTTCGAACTTCACGGAGAAAGAGGTCTATGAGGCCATTTCTCAGATGGAGCACAATAAAGCTCCAGGGCCAGATGGGTTCCCTGCAGAGTTTTATCAAAAAAATTGGGAGGTAATCAAATACGATTTGATGGCTATGTTTCTCCAATTCTTAAATGGGGAGTTGCCATTGTTTAAAATTAATTTTGGAGTAATTACCTTACTGCCCAAAAAAGAGGACGCAAGTAGAATTGAACAATATAGGCCCATTTGTTTACTCAATGTGAGTTTCAATTTTGTTACTAAAGTTGGTACAAACCGTGTCTCTTCAATTGCTCAAAATGTTATTAGACCTACTCAAACAGCTTTCATGCCGAGGAGAAATATTCTAGAAGGAGTGGTAATTTTACATGAGACGATCCATGAGCTGAAGCGTAAAAAGCTAGATGGAGTTCTTTTCAAAATTGACTTTGAAAAGGCGTATGACAAAGTTAAGTGGTCTTTTCTGCAGCAAGCGCTACGTATGAAGGGGTTTGATCCCAAGTGGTGCGATTGGGTAGGTCGTTTTGTTAAAGGAGGAAGTGTAGGCATACGAGTTAACGATGACATTGGTCATTATTTTCAGACGTTAAAAGGGTTAAGACAGGGTGATCCTTTGTCTCCTATTCTTTTTAATATCGTGGCTGATATGCTTGCTATAATGATAGCACGAGCCAAGGAGGATGGCCAAGTTGGGGCTCTCATTCTCGATGTTGTTGAGGGAGGGGTCTCTATTTTGCAATACGCGGATGATGCGATTCTTTTTCTTGAACAAGACCTTGACAAAGCAGTGAATATGAAACTTATTCTATCTATGTTTGAGAAATTATCTGGACTGAAAATTAATTTCCACAAAAGTGAGCTTTTTTGTTTTGGAAAAGCTAAGGAAATGCAAAGTGAATACCGCCAAATTTTTGGTTGTGAAGTTAGCAGTTTGCCATTCAAATATTTAGGAATTCCTATACACTACCGAAAATTATTGAACAAGGAATGGAAAATGATTGAGGATCGGTTTGAGAAAAAGTTAGGGTCTTGGGCTGGTAAATTGTTATCCTATGGGGACCGTCTTGTTTTGATCAATTCGGTTCTTACTAGTCTACCAATGTTCCTACTTTCTTTTTTTCAAATCCTAGTGGGGGTGCGAAATAGGTTGGATTTTTTTCGCTCTAGGTTTTTTTGGCAAAGCGACCAACAAAAAAGAAAATACCGCTTAACAAAGTGGAATATTATTTGCCGGCCAAAGGATCAAGGAGGGCTGGGGATTGAGGTGTTAGAAATTAAGAATCGATGTTTACTAAGCAAATGGCTTTTTAAGATTTTAAATGAAAAAGGTGTTTGGCAGGAATTGTTTTGCAACAAATACCTTAATGGAAAAACTCTAGCCCAAATTGAGTTGAAACCAAATGACTCACCGTTTTGGAAAGGGTTAATGACTGTTAAGAATAATTTTTTCAGAAAGGTTCCTTTATTGTAGGTAATGGACTACAAACCAGATTTTGGGAGGACACCTGGCTAGGGAATAAGCCTCTTGCGGAACAATATCCATCCTTGTTTAACATTGTTCAATATAAAAATGTTCTTGTTGGACAAGTGCTTACTAATAACCCACTAAATATTGCTTTTAGACGGCCAATAATAGGAGATAGGATGGTCTCTTGGCTTAGGTTGGTGGAACCCCTAATGAGGTGACTATAACCGAGGAAGAGGATAGGTTCAAATGGAACCTAACTTCTGATGGGATTTTCACGGTAAGGTCACTAGTACAGAACGACACATCGAAAACGGGCCAAAAACCCCTTCGGCAACGGAAAAAGGGTCCGTGTCCCCGACCCTGTCACTGATGTGAAGGCTCTCATCGGCAACGGACAAGAAAACCGTCACCGATGAGGCTTGATTTTGGCTACGGTTGCCATCCAGTCTCCGTTGCCGATGTATCTGGACATCAGAAACGGAGATTCTGTTTTACTCGTTTGCATTGAGGTTTTTCATAAGCCTACAGCAGCAATATAGTTGCCAATTGACATTCAAAATATCACAGCAGAAGCACAAAGTTGCTAGCAAAACCGTTCATAACTTATATAACAATTGTCACCATTACATAGCATCAAAAGATGAGTTACACATGCTTCGCTAATCCTGTCATTCTCATGCCTCCCTAAACTGCAGCTAAGGCTTGCTCCCTAAACACACATCCACAAAATAGCCAGAGAAACTGAAAAAACAGAAACTACACCAAGCCAAATTGCCAAATTCTTCGTACTGAGGTTTGCTCCATCTTGGACGGTGTCGCCGAAATATAATCCCACTTTATAAGTAGCACATTTAAAGTTTGTTCGGATCAGCTTTGTGCTTCTGGATAAAAATACATGGATTGATAGTTAGAGAAGAGCCAAAATATGATGCTACATGACATAGATATAATTTAATGTGAAAACAGTTCACACCTTTAAGCGCCTATATCCGTGTGCTTGCAGTCCGATCAAACGATTTGGAGGCATAACTTGAAGGTGATGTTTCCTTCAAGAGCCTCACCATTTTTTATACAGTGTCGCCAAAATACTATTACTTCATACACTAGCTACACAAAATAATAACGAGGATTAGCACATTGACAAAAAGTTGTGACTGGATCTATTCATCATCGGTAGTACTACAAAGAGTTGAAATTAATTCACCCTACTAGACTTTAAAATAGTGCAAGATACTAGACAAGTTTTCTATATACTAGACAAATTTTCTATGCTAGACTCGAAAACTAGACAGAAACAATAAAGTGCAAGATACTAGACGAGTTTTCTATATACTAGACAAGTTCTATATAAAACCAATTGATGAACTAGTTCATGAGCTGAGCGATTTAGATCTCACATTTTCTTCTCCGTGGACGGCGCCTCGAGATCGGCCACCTCCTCCACCGTGGACGGCGCCTCCAGATCGGCCACCTCCTCCACCGTGGACGCCACCTCCTCTACCGGGGACGTCGCCTCCAGATCGGCCACCTCCTCCTCCGTCGATGGCAACCTCCAGATCGGCCACCTCCTCCTCCATGGACGGCGCCTCCACATCGGCCACCTCCTCCACCGTGGACGCCACCTCCAGATCGGCCACCTCCTCCCCCATGGACGGCACCTCCACATCGGCCACCTCCTCCACCGTGGACGCCACCTCCTCCACCGGGGACGTCGCCTCCAGATCGGCCACCTCCTCCTCCGTTGACGGCGGCCTCCAGATCGGCCTCCGTTGACGGCGGATCCGCCACAACTGCTGCATCACCACCCGATGAATGATCTGATCCAGCTCCGCGTGGCCCAGAGGACGCGGGGCATCACCGGAGGTGATGAGCCTGACGCGCTCCCACACCTGCCGCATCACAGCCGCCTCCAGATCTGCCCTATCACGAACAGATGCAGCTAGATCGGTGCGGCCGCTAGAGCCGCGGCTGCGATGGCGAGATCTAGAAGCGCCGGCAGAGGAAGCCATGAGAGAGTGAGGAGAGTAAAAAGCTACAATGTGCGGCGGCTAGGGTTGAAAGATGGACAGTGAGGGATTGAGAATGAGACTGATGGGGCTTGCTTTGCCAGTACATTTATAGGCACCCAATTGGCAACGGACATTTTACATAACCGTTTCCATTGGATACAAGTTCACAACTACTATGTGCTACTGATTTCCGTAGCTGCATACGAACATAATACATTCTAGTGATTTTCAAAGTGCATACGAACCTAATACATTGTACTGATTTGCATAGCTGCATACGAACCTAATACATTCTACTGATTTTCATTGCTGCATACAAGTTCACACCTAACAGCAGCACACAAACACACAAAATCATTCTAGCAATGCTCACAAGAACATTTAACTGAGCTATTTCTGTTCCTTTATGCCGCTCCTTGCGCACAGCAACAAAATGGTCAGATTTAGTCGAAGTGTTTGTTGGGCTCCATGCCAAACCAGCTAGAGCTGCTGCAGTGTGCGGCTTCATCTCCATGTTCGCCTTCTTGACTATCAAGGCTACATTTTCCAGCTCTGCAGCTTCCACTTCGACGCCATTAGCAAGCAGCATCTCAACATAATCTTCAATCCAAAAAAAATAATCACAGCTCCCAGAATACTCTTCGCCCCTCCCCTGCCAAATGGTAAATCGAATCCAGAGGCAAATCAGCATCACACATAGAATAGAATCAATCAAAACTGGTCGAAACGTCGAACTAACCCTGTGATTTGGACACTTGAAGTAGATCCGGCCTGGGTTCAGATCCGAACGCGACACTCGACGAATCGCGTTCCGACAACGGCAGCAAACGCACGTCACAAGCGGCAGATCTGACCCGGCCCCGGCGGCGCAGGAGGAGGACGCATTCGATCTCCCCGACGAGCTCATGCTCTTAGCCATGGAGGACACGAGTGCGGAGTAAAAACAAGCTGGAGTGGAGGAACAAGGGCGAATCGACAGTCTTTTATAATATCCAAGATAGTGCTAAAAAAAGAATTTTATATAAGCAACCTCGCCAATGGTTGTATACAAATGTCCGATGCCATTGAAGATCATATCGCAAACGGAGTCGAAAGAAACTCCGTTACCAAAATATCGGCAACGGTTAATAATTCGCGGCCGTTGCATATGAAGGCGGGACGCGGGCCAGCTTGCCTGGCGGGGCGGGTTTTCTCACGCGGAAAGCGCGATTCTCCGTCGCCTAACTCGTGCCGTTTCCATAGAGGGGTATCGGATGTGTCGTTCTGTACTAGTGGGTCTATGTATCTTGATACAATGAATGGACACACACCGTTTTTACGTAAGTATCTTTGGAAGCTAAAAGTCCCTCTTAAAATCAAAATCTTTATGTGGTTTTTGAATCAGAAAGTTCTTCTCACTAAGGATAATTTGTTAAAAAGAAATTGGACTGGATGTAAAAAATGTTCTTTTTGTTCGGATAATGAAACCGTTGAACATTTTTTTATTTCCTGCCCCTTTGTGAAAGATATTTGGAGACTTATTCACTTCACTTTTAATATTACCCCACCCACTAGTGTTGCTAATATGTTTGGACATTGGCTTGATGGGGTGGACAAACATTCTAAAGCACATATTCGAATAGATGTATGTGCTTTCCTTTGGACTGTATGGAACACCCGAAATGATGTTGTGTTTAACAAGATTAGAGTTGCTCAATTTTTGCAGGTTGTTCCGCTATCTACTGGATTCATCTTTGGTCCTACCTACTCCCGCCACAGCAACGCACCCTTATGGATGCTAGCTGTGCCCGACTTATGGCTGTCGTCTGAGCTATTTGCTGCCAGTATGGGTGGCAACACACTAGAAGACTTCAACATGTGTAGTTCTTCTTTTTTTGCTCTCTTTCGATGGTTGATTCATGTGGCCAATTTGGCTAATCCTTGAATTGTAATAACGTTACTTGCTACTTGGCTACTTGCTACGTTTTTCAATAAAAGAAAAGGCTGTGTGCATCATCACGATGCAGAGGCTGGGGTAAACATATTTGTTTAACATATTAAGACTATCCACCTTGTGGACTTGTGGCAGAGGAGCAAAAGGTGCTTTGCAAAATGGAGATGGATGATCATCTGTTTGCGGCAATACTACGAAAAAGGAAATAACTTCACATCAACCTCCACCGATCGTGTCCCTCACGAAGGTGATCATGTACCTTGCAGTACTTAACTTTTGTACTACATCTAGTTATATGTATGCAAAACTAACGTTGACCTCTGCAATTTTCATGGCTCGAGTTCCAAGGAAAAGATGAAATTTCAAGTATTTGAGTTCGACTATCTGAAAAACTCCGGTATTTATTACAACTAACATTATTATATGCAATCGTTGGAGTATGTTATGTAGGTTTCCTTACAGGAACACTTTCTGCTACATTAACTTTCTGTTGAGTCCCGAGCAAGTTTTACGCGCAATGACCAGCTCAAAGAGAGAACAAATAAGAGTGCAATGTGGTCTGACGCACAACCATTAGGGAAATTTTCTATTTTATATGAAAATTCAGGTGGGGAATAACTCCCCGCTCCGCCCGTGACCTTAAAAAAAGGGAGACCAAGATTGATGCGGTTGAGAAGAATGTGATATTGTCTAGGTCAATCAAACTTATTTTTTGATAAAGCGAGTTTTATTACTTAAAAGTTTTAAACATAACACCCGGCCTCCCCATAGCTAGGTCAATCAAACTTATGACAAAGATGAGACAAATTGTTAGCCACTCCATTGCTTGGCCACTTCAAGATGTATGTTTTATAAATGATAGACAAATAAACGATTAAGAAAAGCAAGATCAAGACATGGGTACACGAGATTCTAACATGGAAAACACTAACAACAAGGAAGTGAAAAACCACAGGCACCAGCCATCAAATTTTCACTAGATCGGGTGAGGTTACAAACGCCGGAATCTACAACGTGCGACTTATTCCAAACCGGGGTTTAAAAGAGGTATATATAACGGTGGAAACATAATCAGCATCATACTTCGGCCCAAGCCTACCGATGAGGGGTCTCGCTTTGCTCATCCAAATTTACCTTATCTTTATATCTTCATATGAATTTGGATCACATCAAAATAACACTCCACCTTGAGACAAATTTCATCTTGTAGCATGAACGATGACCTTCACCTTGAAATAACAAAGAAAACCCTTTCGACGCCAAATAGCGTCTTGGGCTAAACGGTGATACCAACTAAGGTTGAGTAGAACTCAAACTTAGCAAAAGAAACTGGCTTTGTGACCATATCAGCAGGATTATCATGCGTGCTTATCATGCATACTTTCAGCTTACTTTGTGCAACAACATCGCACACATAATGGTATTTGATATCACTGTGCTTTGTTCTCTCATGGAACATCTGATTGTTAGTAAGGTAAATACCCCTCTAATTATCACAAAACAGGTTAATGCATGTATTATCTCCACAAAGGTCAGCACAAACCATTCAGCAAAATCAATTCTTTCAATAGCCATGTATTATGCTTCAGTGGTAGACTAGACAACAATGGACTACAACGTTGCCCTCCAACTTACAGCACAACCACCAAGATTGAACACATGACCTGTGAGGATCTCCCTATATCCAAATCGACACCAAAATCTGAATCCACATAGCAAACGAGTGCCTCATCGGATTTCCCGAACTTCAGACAAGCATTGATGTGCTACGAAGGCACCTGAAAAAGTGAAAATCCACTGAACAACATTCCAATATTCTTTACCAGGATTAGCAATGTATCTACTAATCAAGCTCATAGTATATGATAAATCAGGACGAGAGGAAATCATGGCATACATTAAAGAACCAACAACACTAGAATATGAAACTCCTCATTTGTACTAGGACAGTGTAAAGGTGATAATTTAAAGTGAGAAGCAATAGGAGTACAAACAAAATTTGCATTATGCATGTTAAAACGATGAAAAACTTTCTTAATGTAACTCTGCTGACTAAGAAATAGCAACCCAGAATTTCTGTCAAGGGTAATCTCCATATATACCTAGACTTTCTTAGGAGCACCAAGATCTTTCATCTCAAACTCACCAACTGTGAATTGAGAGCAGAAATTTAGTTCTTGCTCTTGCATGAATCAACATATAACAACAAATATATAGGTGATTCATCAACAAACTTAATGTACAAAAAACTATCAAATTCAGACATATTAAAGCCATGTGACAATATAAATGAATCAAATCTTGTATACCATTGTCGAGAAGATTGTTTTAAACCATATAAGAAACTTTTCAACTTACAAAAGATCCTCCTTACCAGGTACTACCCTTCTGACTGGTCGATATATCTCCTCCTCCAATTCTCTATGTAGAAAAGCAGTCTTTACATCTAATTGCTCAATTTCAAGATCACGAATAGTAACAATATCGAAAAAATGTAGAAATTGAACTATGTAGAAAAGCAGTCTTTACATCTAATTGCTCAATTTCAAGATCATCAATTTCAGTTTCTTTCTCATTCGCGTGCTCCACCTGCATGCTAACATGTTGTTGCTCATCATCATAAGTATCTGGTGAAACATCAGAGATCAAGTGTCCATATACATAACAAATTAATTGAAAACAACGCTCCTGCTCACGAATGTCTTTTTAATTTCAGGGTTCCTTAACTTATATATTTTTCTCCACAACCATAACCAAGAAACAAACACTCAATAGCTCGAGGCTCTAATTTTCCATTATTAATACTATACCTCGTGCCATGCCTTCCATGAGGCACTCATATGTACTGCTACCAAAATTTGGATTAATCTCCATCCATGAAAAAAAAGGAAAATGGAGAAAAATACAGCAGAAATTATGAAGTTATAGCTACTATCGGCAAAACCTGGCAATAGCTACACGCAGTCCACCGCCATGGTGCCAGTGTCCATGAACTGGTGAAACGTGTATGTGGCGGTGACGTTGTCGTGGCCGCACTCTCCACTGGCATCGGCGTCGACGTCCATGCAGCCGTCGTCACCGCACGGCGGTAGGTTCAGATCGAGCCACAGCCCGACCTTGATGCCGCCGCCAACAACAACATCGTTGCTGCCGGCGCCATGCTCGTTGATCTCCGCCAACGGCAGCATCACATTCACACCGCCGCCGCCCGAGGCCATGGCGCGGTGGCGCCGCATGTGGCCGCCGAGCGCCTGGCCGATGGCGAACTCGAGGCCGCAGATGGAGCAGCTGTGCAGCTTGGGCTTGATGTCTCCTTCCAGCCGGGGCTTCTTGTGGCTGGCACGGTGACCTCCCAGCGCCTGGAACGAGGGGAACACGCGGCCGCACGTCTTGCACACGAACGCGCGCTCTGGAGCGCGGTCACTACGCACGGCCACCGGCATCGGCATCGCTTGCTCTCGCGACACGAGAAGCAGCAGGCGCGCCATCTCCTTGTCCTCGAACTCAAATCTCTTCATCATTGCTCACTGCTCAAATGTCCTTGAATGCTAGATCGACTTCTAGATAGGAAGAGGAAGAAGCTGCTGATGATGAAGAAGAAGCCCATCAAACCACAGCTGTATTTATAGGCCACATGCACCATATAGAAAGTAGGAATGATTATCCAGTGGTGAGTAGTGACCGGTTAGTCTACTATATTTGTCTAGGATTATACAAATGAAGTTGCCTCTAGATGGAGATGAGGAGTGAAGCAGGCGGCGCCGGGGTTTCTTCGGCGCCGATGTGACATGTATGTGGAAGTTGAGCTGCTCGAGAGCCACACGCGACATGTCACGGACCTGTGAATCTCGTTGATTAAATGCAAATAATCTTGCATCATGATGATGCACAGAGGGGAAGAAGAGCTTCTTCAAGTTGGCTTGTAACATTTCGTGAGGGCTCTCTATACCACGGATCAGGTCAACTGCTCCTCTAGAGTCCGGTCTTGTTTCGGAGAGGCTGGAAAATCTCAAGAGAATGATTCTCTTGGAAGAAAAATCACTTCATTTCAGAGAAGAAAACAAGTTCAGTTTGAGATGAGACTGTTCTTCTCCTAAATATGGATTATGACATGGTACTTTTTTGGTTCGATCATGACATGGTACTTGGTGTGTCTGGGATGCACTGCGGCCCACTGAACTACTTGCAACCCTGTGGGGCGTACTTCTGGCAGTCCTATCAGTCTATAGGCTGATGAGTGATTAGTAGGGCAACATGAAATGAAATCAAATTCATGTAGAAAAATGAAAAATTAAATTAGTATCGTACCGAAGATCCCCTGTTTATGACGTGACTATAAATTGTTTCGTGCCACATGAACGTACCCTTCTAGAATAATTTCACGAGGGGTATCTAATACCATTCTTGCACTGCTGGTATAGCTCTCCAGTCAGAAGGGGCCAGGTTAAACAAACTATCAAGTAGTGTCATATAGAGGCTCAAAACTGAACCAAGAAAACTGTGCTCTGTTAAATTATCAGTTTTTTTTTTGCCGATGATTGGTTATTCGATTGGAGTTTCTTGCGTCCACAGTGCACTGGCTGATTCGGCTGAACTGGTCTATAATTGCTGCTTGATGTCAGCAAGAAAGAAGATTGGTCCTTTGTGTTAATAGTGCCGTGTTGCTGTTTCATGGATCAGAAGTTCATGTCGCCTCGGATTGTTCCACACAATGGGAAGTGTTTGATGGGGGTCAAATGGAATCTTCACTGTTCACATATCAGGAAAGATAAAATAAACCTCAACAGAGTAACTAGAAACACAATACTTAAATCAAAGAGTCTATGGGGAATACAGTATACACCTGCTCATTGGTACTTGAGATTCTTTAGATAAGTACTATTACATCGATGACAATGTGCAATATGTGTGTTGGTCCGCTTCGTCGCTTGGTGGTTGTTGTAGTTCACCCTGATGCAAAGGCCACTTGCCAAGATGACAAGGAGCAAATAACTCACAAAGGCCACTTGGCAAGATAGTCCTTTGCGTGTACTCAAGCAACATAATCCCCCGGTGCCCGCAATACACTTAAGTCAGTATAATTAAAAAATAAAGTGAGCAATTATTCTCTACTCGCCAGCTTCCTAGTGGTTTTAAAAAATCTGGGTCCGTAGCTTGGTGAAGACACAATTTTCAGGAAAACAGAGTGGGCAATTTGCAGTTCGCCAGTACATAAAGCTACTATATACATTCTACAGATGATTGGTGGTCGGATTTCTAGTTGACCCTGCAACTTAACCCAATTGGTCGCCATAATAATCACCATCAAAGCACATAACATATTAACATAATTAGCTTTATGTCCCTCCAAAATCTCAATCTGAAGCTGGATCTTCTGTTGTGTCTGCCCCGTTACAGGCATAGTTGAGCAAAGATAGAAATTACTTCCCTGTCATAATAAATGACTCATAAAATAATCCCTCAGTTTGCCACATAAATGGTCAAAAGTACAAGTTTGCTTCTATATTTGCCTCAAGATTCAGCAGCAACCGCACCAGAGATCCCAAAACTTCTATATCCCAAGACTTATGTGTCCCCCTCAAGTCTCAAGTCTTGATCTAACCTTGGAGCTTGCTCTACGTCTGCCATTCACCGCATAATTGAGCAAAGATAGAACTTCGCTTCTCTTCCGGAATAAAGAACTAGAACAAAGCTTGCAAATTTGCCGCATAAATGGTCAGAACGAGAAGTTTTTTTTCTTGTTTTGCCTCAAGATTCATGGACAGTTGCACCTGAGATCCCAAATGTCCTATATCATCATGTCAACTCGCTGAATTAGGTATTATTTAAACTGTTACACAGCTTTGTTGCCAAATGCTCAAAATTGCTTGTGTTGACTTGCTTGCTATGCTAGTTATATCTGATTTCAGGGTAATGCTGTATCAAAGCACAGGTTTGGTACCTTTTTGCAAGGAAAATCTCAGTACGTGAAACATGCTGAGCACAACATATATCAATAAAATAGACATAACAGTCACAACGTCAACCATTATTTCTCAAGGAAAAAACAACTAAAATATGGTAAGTGACGATTGAGGCGCATCGAGCGGTTCTAGTTTTCTACATCTAATTATAAAATATGCAGTGTGCTGACCACTGAATGCATAAGAATCTTCCAGGGAAAGGTCACTACTTTAGATACTACTGATTGATTCAAAAGGTTGCTTACATAATATGATATTGGGGCGTGTTACGTCACCGTTGAAACTGCGATTTCGGGTTGCCAAAGGGCAACATTTTTTTTAATGATTCGGTGGGGGAAATTAGCATCACTTATGCAACTCCATGCTACTTAAGAGACAACATCTAATACGTTTAAAAGAGACTAAAAATCAGGACAGCTGCAAATGATCTTCATCATTGATTTTTTCCCAGACTTGAAAAATCGAACAGAGCTGACAAATCAGAAAGCAATGACCTGTATTAGGCCAGGCAGTAGTGTTCTGCTTAGATCTCTAAGATACTGCTTTATGATTCAGTTAGCTTGCCATGTTCTATCCACTTCTATGTGGGGGCAGTTCTAGGTCGCACCAAATAAAATAAAACACTATAAAAAATAAGTATGGAGCTTTAGAGCAACTATGAATCGTATAATTTGTGCTAGCGGTGTTGTGATGCAGCTAAGCATCACTGCCCGTTGTTTTAAAGAGAAATATTTGTCTAGCACACCATACAAAGTGTAAGAGAGAGGAAAGACTTAAGCAAACAGTTCGGACAATCAAATAAAACTTAATATAGGGATTTTGCCTGGTTTTAGCCTGTTACGGTTTGGAAAGACTGCATGATCAAACAAAGAAAAAAATTCAGGAATTACACATTTTCATTTGCATCTAAGAACAAAAAATCACGAAACGACATTTGTGACGCGCTGAAAAATTCCATGGGTACTGAAACCGTCTAACCCGGAACTTTTTTTCCTTCCTCTAATGGATAAAGAAGGCAACTGGATCTCCCCTCTTTCTCTTTCTGTGGTCCATTTGACAAAACAATAATCTTGAGCTAGATGTCGCTCTGGGAAGTGACAAACTGGGTGGAGGAAACTTGCTTTTGAGAAAGAGTTAAGTCACTCTCAGAGAAAAAAGCAGCAGCGAGTTGCTGCGTTTAGGGCTGGAGCTCACCCAATTAGGACCTCCCTGGCTGAGAGAGAGAGCACTTTGCTTCTTGCCTCGATTTTCTAGGGTTTCGGTTGCCTTCACCACGTAGGCCGCCACCAGTATGATGCAGACTACTCTGCCTCAAACCCTTTTTATGTTGGAGTATCACCCTGATTATTGGTGCAATGACAATTAAGGATGTACGTGTCATCACACACACAAAGCAAGTGGTCAGTGGTGAATCAGGTGTCAGTAAGCATATTAATTTTTTTGTGATTGAATTAGATGTCAGCATCCAATAGTATTAAGCAGAGGCTGGACGCCAAACTTTTCCGTGAGTGTGTCGTCTAGACAATTGTTCTTCTAACTGATATACTCCATGAATGTGAGTACAGAGTACACATGCATGCATGTAGTAAGTACAATTCGGCGTAGAGGCGAATCGATGGGATGAATAAATGAATAGTACCTCAGGCAACTATATGGTGTGAACTCGCTGCACCGGAGGATGAACAGATCACGGATATTTTCAATGCTGCAGCAAAGGTCGTGCTTGGCAACGGAGAGAGAACTATGTTCTGGACCGACAAATGGCTTGACAATAAGACAATCAAAGAGGTCGCTCCTGAGGTATACAAACTTATCAATCCAGAAATTAAAGCCAAAAGAACGGTTGCCCAAGCTCTTAGCAGCGGAACCTGGATCGATGACATAAAAAAGCCTTTGACTATCAATGTGTTTATGCAAGTACTCGCAATATGGGAAGCTTGTCATGAGATACAGCTTCAGCCACAAGTCGAGGACAATTGGAGCTGGTCCTGGGATGCTAAAGGGATGTTTACCACTAAATCGGTATACCAAGCTTTTTTCAAGCCAAAAATCAATTGAGAGCTGGCTGAGGTTATTTGGAAACCTTGGGCGCCGGTAAGATGCAAACTAGCTGCATGGTTAATCATTCGGGGAAGAGTGTGGACCGCAGACCGACTTATCAAAAGAGGTCTTCCACACAACGAAAAATGCCCTTTCTGCAACTACTCGGAGGAAAGTGTACACCATATTTTTATGGGCTGCGCGGTCGTTAATATAATTTGGGGTCAACTCCTAGCCTGGATAAATCTTCAGCGTTTTATACCAACTTCGCAAACCACTCTCAAGGATTGGTGGCTGCAAGCTAGAAGCACGGTCGTCGGAAAAGTTAGGAAAAGATTTGAGTCTCTAATTCTACTGATCATTTGGATGGTCTGGCGTGAAAGAAGTAACCGAGTTTTTGACAAAATCGCCAAGCCAACAGATGTCTTCATCGAACTCATCAAGCAGGAAGCCAAGCAATGGAAGATTGCCAGCGCAGGTCGTTTTGCTCTTGAACAGGACTAGTTTTTGGTGCGTTATTTTCTTTCTTAGCTGGCGAGTGGTGACCTCTAGTTGGTTGTTATCTTTTTAGTCAATCGTGGTCGTTGTAATTTTCTTCTTCTGTTTGTGGCCTTCTTTGGCGTCTCTGTAAGACTTCGGCCGTTTCTTTCGGCTTTCTTTTCTCTCTAATATAATACATGCAGCGCTCCTGCATGGTTCTAATAAAAAAAGAATGATTTTACTTCACATCATGTAGCCAACAATTTCAGTGGAGGATCACTGATCCACCGTTGATGCACATGTAAAATCAGAACCATGGAGCACTCGAGGTGGTGTACAGACAGACAACTGTGGTTTGGTAGGCGCGATGGGTGATGAGAGCATCTCTAGTCATGACCCCCATATCCGGCAACCAAACTATCCGCGGACACGTCCGGACGCGTCCGCGGACAGTGACCGGACCACCCCCAAAGTTGAGCTCCTACAACCATGTCCCCCAAATTTTCTCCCCAAACTCATGCAATGACATGCAACGTCGATCTGATACATACCGGATCTAAATTATAAAACAAAATGGTCCCAATTCAACACAAAATTAAACAAGTTCAACTAGTTGTCTCTGATACATACCGGATCCAAATTACAAAGAAAATGGTTCGAATTCAAGGGGCGGTTGCACCGGATCCATCTAGGCCGGGGTCACGGTCGGAGATCCTCTTCTTCATCATGAGGATCCACTTTGCACTTGGCTCATCCAAGAGGCTAGCATCTTGGAACATGATCCTTTGTTCCTCTGTGATTCTTGCGAGAAGAACTTTCTCTTGCTCCACCGCAAGGCTGGTTTTCAACTTCTTTTGCTCCAATTGGACCTTCATCCAAGCCTCCTCCTTGACCACATCCAACCTCTCCCTCTCCAAGTCCATCCTCTCCTTGAGCCGGAGGCGATCAAAGTCCATTATTTCCCCTTGCAAAGCCAAGAAGGCTTCGTACCTCTCGGCCTTCTTGTCCTCTCTTTCTTTCTCCAATTTCTTCATGGTTGCATCTTTATTTGAGAAGATGTCCGTCCAGGTGGCGGACATCTTCGTTGCGGCGCCGTCACGAGCCACCCTATCCTTCTCCCATCACCTCCCCATCATCATCCTCTTCCAGCCGCTTCCAGCTTCGGACGGCCCATCTTCTTCCTCACCTGGAATGGATGAGCTTGATCCATCATTGTTCTTAAATTTCTTAGCCGGATTCTTGGGATCATCATATTGGGAGATTCACTTCGGCGTCCCGGTCAATTCAAACCAACAATGTGCCATGGTGAGGGGTTTGCCCTCCGTTTGATGGTACAAAGTGGAGGCCAAAGTACTCTAGCAAGCAAACAATTAGAAGCAATTACACAAATGGTTTGGAGAGAAGCATGGCATGTGATAAATAGTTGCCGGAATTACTTACATGGGAATCAACGTTGACACCACTTTGATTCCTATTGACCACTTGTGCATGGAAACTACAATACTTGTTCACACACTCTTGGATCGATGCCCACCTATATTGGAGAGAGTCGGCGTTGCGATCGGAGACAATACCATGTGGTTTGACATAGTTTTTTTGATGATGAAAGTTGGCATGTATCTTCTCCCACAACTTCGAACCCTTTTGCTCGGTTCCACATATAGCATCCATGCTTGTGGCCAACCAAGCCTGACAAAGAAAAACATTTTTTACAGTTGAATAAGAAACGCATGGCATTGGGTGCGGGCGTGCTCATACCCTCGGGCTCCTCCTGCGTCTCCGCATTCGCAATCCTCTCAGCCTCCGCCGCCTTCATCTTCTTCTCCTTCTCCGCGAGCTCGCGTTCCCGCTGCTTGCGGCGCCGCATCCTTCGTGCGACCGTCTCCGGCTTCAGGTCCGAGTCCGCGCCGTTCCTCTGCTCAACGGATTCGGAGGATGTGTCCTTCTCCGTCGAATCGAGTACCTCCATTCTCTCTTGTTACGGCGGCGCCGGCTATGGATGGAGATTTGCGGGGTGGACGCGGTGGGAGAAATGAAATTGGCGGGCAGCAGTGGAGGGCGGAGGGGATAACTGAAAGTGGCCGGCGCCTTTTTTTGGTTCAAAATTCGTGGACCCGCGTTGCCAAATCCGACGTGGCGGACGCGTCCGGGCCACCACAAACTCGCCCCACATATGGGTTGGGTTTGGGATTTGCCGGACCGCCCGGTCGTTTGGGAAATATTTGGGGGCCATGGTTAGGTACACGATTTCAACCCAAACCCTGACCGGACTGTCCATCCGGACGTTTAGGAAGGGTTTGCCAACCATGGTTGGAGATGCTCTCACAGGCCATATCCAGCAGTCTTCGTCGGATGAGCCGAGACGGCGGAGAGGCCGCTCGCTGTCGACGGGGAGGAGTCCCTGCCGGGCTGCCCCTACACCGACTCGTCCGCACGCACCAAGAAGGCAAGAAGTAGCGGTTGGCTAGCCGGCGCGCCGGGAGGAGTTGCATCGTCGGAGGTTTGGGGGTTTCATTTCCGGCCGGTACGGGATGGTAGCAAGCCCATTGACTGTTCCAGGCCCACTCTGGTGCCACGGATGACCCAAATCGGCTACTTTCCTATATCATACTATTCCTGTTTGATTTGGATTCAAGTTACTGTTCTTTTAGGGTTTACCCAGGCTTTGGATTCCTACTCCGACTACATTCGATCTTCCCGGCAGATCCAATTGTCTGACATATATAGTCCGCCAGCTTTGGCCCGTATCACACGCAAATTAAGCATTTTTACCTTGATCAGTTGCATCGATGGGAAGTGCCATCTCTTCAGCCATCACTGCAGCAGCTGAGTGGATGGACTGTCGGCCCTTCCTTGACGAGTTGCCCCTCGACCAGCAAGAACGGTTTGTGGAACGCTGGATGAAGAAGATGGAGCGCAAGCCCTATGTATCCCGTGGCCCGTGGTTAGAGAAGTATTCTTCTTATCATCCGACCTTCAGAGATTAAGTTTCATATGTAGTTGTCCCATGATAATATATAGGATAATCCAGTAGAACCTCTGTTCCTAAATATAAAAAGTTTTGTAGTTCATTTTGAGCTATCACAACATCTTATGTTTAGAAACAGAGAGAGCACTATTAGTATGTTGTGACAATTGCGATTCTAATGTACTCTCACATAGGGACATCGCACTCCCAGAGATCCAGAGCGCCCTTCGCCATTACAACTCCAACAACCCGGTAGGCTAATGCAAGCCTTACGGAGGGTTTTGTTTCAACTAAAAAATACTTTATTTAATGATTATAGAATTGCTGCACTAGTCATCTAAAGGTCGTGGGTATTGAGGTGAAGAAAATACAGGATGGGATAGTTTTCTCGAACTTCCTTGTTCCTCTATCAAAGGTCTGATATCACTATATTTATGTTGATTTATGTTGATGACATAATTGTTACAAGTTCTTCAGATCATGCCATTTCTGCTCTTCTCAAGGATCTCAGTGAAAATTTTGCCATTAAAGATCTTGGAGAGTTACATTTGTTCTTGGGTATTGAGGTGAAGAAAATACAGGATGGGATAGTTTTGACACAGGAGAAGTATGCTTTGGAACTACTTGAGAAGGTGAATATGCATCAATGCAAGCAAGAAAATACACCATTGTCTTCAACCGACCCTCTCTTGCTCAATGCAGGGGATTCTCTCGGTCCTGAAGATAGCACAAGGTATCGTAGTATTGTTGGTGCTCTGTAATATCTTACTCTAACACGGCCAGACTTGTCTTATTCTGTCAATAAGGTTTGTCAGTATCTACATGCTCCTACATCTGATCATTAGGCATCTGTGAAAATAATTTTGCGATATGTCAAGGGTACAACAAAACTTGGTATTACTTTTCAGCCGTCTTCTTCTGCGCTGTTGAGTGCCTTTTCAGATGCAGATTGGGCTGGCTGTATTGATGATAGACGATCTACTGGAAGGTTTGCAATATTTGTAGGCCCAAATTTGGTCTCTTGGAGTGCCAGGAAACAAGCTACAGCCTCACGGTCCAGTACAGAAGCTGAATACAAAGCCCTAGCTAATGCCACAGCAGAGTTGATATGGGTTGAAACACTTCTCAAAGAGCTTGGAGTTAAGTTAAAAGAAAAACCTTGCTTATGGTGTGATAATCTTGGTGCAACATACCTGTCAGCAAATCCAGTCTTTCATGCACGTACCAAACACATTGAGATTGATTTTCACTTTGTTAGAGAGAGAGTTGCAAGCAAACTTCTGGATATCAAGTTCATTTCTAGTAAAGATCAAGTTGCAGATGGTTTCACCAAATCTCTCCCAGTCAAGAATCTTCTTGAATTTAGGCGTAATCTAAATCTTTCCCAAGTTTAGATTAAGGGAGGGTGTCAGAATACATGTAATAGGGAATACGTATACGAGTATGGTATAGTATACCACCTCGTATACGTATAGGATGTAAGCCACGGCAAGGGCTATTCTTGCCCTATATAACATGTACCCCGGACCTCCAACGAGGTCACGGTTTCCGCTACGTAACTTTGACAATGATGATTTATTTTCCCATTTCGTCTATGTTTCAGGGTGCCCAGTTCGATCTCGTCACGCCTATGGGGTGTAACCATGTCGGTTTCAGAGACGAGATATGGTTCCATGTCAACTTCTTAGCTCGCCCTCGGCCCTGCAAGAAACGCAACTTCTTGGCTCACAGGAGGATTGCTGCTCTACCTGACACCGATGTGCAGTACTTCTTCGCTGAGCTACACTACAGCTGCTCTGACACACCGGTTGTTGAATCATGCACCATATTGGGTGGGTAACACAATTAACCACTTTTTTTTTTGCGGGGACACAATTAACCACTTCAACTACTTTAACATTTACTTTTACACAATTCGCTTTTATTGGCCATGTATTATGTTATTTAAACTTTTTTACATGCATAAATTCTAATTTTAGTATCTTGTTTCGTCTGTATTTAACAGAAAAGCCGGTTTATCGATTAAAACACAAGTGTGCATTTTGCAAGGGAACGAGAGTTTGTGTGTGGAAGGCCAGGCCAGAAAAAGGAATACTACCAGATCTGTGTATGGGGAAAAACGCCCAAGAAATACCTTGTGCCGAAGGAAGATCCTACTTCAGTTCAAAGGCTATTCCTTGAACTGCCGCTAGCGGCCTAGCTAGATAGGCATGGTTATTGATTAATAGGTTAGCTCCTGTAGTCATCAAGCAAGCTGGCACTGTTAACGGACACGGGGATTGAGTACATGAACTTTAAAGGCTATAATTTTACTAAATTCACATAGTAGACTCGACTGAATTTCAGGACTATAACTTTGAACTGCACGGTCACCACTTGCGGATACAATCTCTGGTTGTATGACACGATACTTGCGCATCAGAGGCACTGCAGTGGTTGCAAGTTTAGACGCGCCTTGATGTGTGCCGCAACGGGTTGGTTTGGTCCCTGAATTTTTACACACAGAATCTGAGAAGCTGCTTGATGTTTTGAGTGTTGGAGACAACTGTGCTCTGCTAAGTTATCAGTTTTTTCGCAGATGATCGGTTATTGGAGTTGATTGCTCCACAGTGCACCGGCTGATTCGGCTGAACTGATCAATAGTTGCTGCTTGATGTCAGCAAGAGAGAAGATTGGCCCCTTGTATTAATAGTGCCATTTGTTGCGGTTTCATTGATCAGGGTTCAGGAGTTCATGGCGTCTCAGATTGTTCCATACAATGGCAAGTGTTTGATGGAGATCAAATGGAATCTTCTCTGTTCACATATCAGAAGAAGAAAAAAAGGAAGTTAAAAGAGTCAAGATTCTATGAGTTGGACCTTATCAAACTCTTGGTTATGTCTGCTTGGCAAAACCTCTACAGAGAGTAACTAGAAACTTAAGACTTGAATCAAAGAGTCTTTGGGAAATCCATTATATACCTGCTGATTCTTTAGATAAGTAGTAGTATAAAGATGAAAATGCGCATCACGTTTTGCTTCGTCGCGTATGTTAGATGCAACCCAAGGAGTAAAGAATTCACAAAGGCCACTTGGAAATTGGAAGGATAGTCCTTTGTGCACCCTGAAGCAACACAATCCCTAAAGAGGGCAATTTTCTCTGCTTACCAGCTTCCCATTGGTTTTAAAATATTGTAGCTTGGTGAAGACACATTTTCTAGGAAACAGAAATGGGCTGCAGTTTGTCAATAGATAAAGCTACTATACATTATGCAGATGATTGGTGGTTAGAGTTCTAGTTGACCCCTGCAACTTAACCCAATTGGTCTAGTCTAATAATCACCATCACAACACATAACATATTGGCATAAGTAAATTTATGTCCCTCTCAAGTTTCAATTTGAACTTGGAGCTTACGCTGTGCCTGCCCCGTTCTCCGCATAGTTGAGCAAAGATAAAAAAATCCTTCCCTGTCATAATGAATGAGTAGTAGAATAATCCCGTAGTTTGCCGCATAAATGATCAAAAATAGAAGTTTTCTTCTACATTTGCCTCAAGATTCAGCAGGAAGTTCTATATCATTACGGCAACCCGCTGAATCGGATATCCCACGACTTTTGTGTCCCCCTCAAGTCTCAAGTCTTGATCTGACCCTGGAGCTTGCTCTACGTCTGCTGTTCACCAGATAATTGAGCAAAGATAGAACTTAACCTCCCTTTCGGAATAAAGAACTAGATCAATGCCGGCTATTTGCCGCATAAATGATGGTCAATAGTAGAAGTTTTCTTCTTGGTTTGCCTAAAGATTCAGCAACAGCTGCACCTGAGATCCCAAAACCCCTACATCATCATGTCAAACCTATGCAGAGATTGTTTAAACCGGCACACAGCTTTGTTGCCCAATGCTCTCAGAATTGCTTGTGTTGACTTGCTTGCTATGCTAGTTCTATCTGATTTCTTGGAACTGCAGTATCAAGGCACAGGTTTGATACCTTTTTGCACAGTATATGAAACATGCTGAGCACAAGGTATATCAATGACAGTAACAATGTCAACCATTATTTATGAAGGAAAAAAACGTAAAAAAGGTAAGTGACGATTGAGGCGCGTGGAGCTGTCCCAGTTTTCTGTGTCTACTTTCTAAAATATGCAGTGTGCTCACTGCTGACCACTGAATGCATAAGAATCTTCCAGCGAAGGGTCACTACTGATTGATTCAAAAGGTTGGCTACATATTATGATATTGAGGTGTTACGTCACCGTTGAAACTGCGATCTCGGGTTGCGAAAGGTCAGTGATTTTTTGTAATGATTTCGGTAGGGGCAAAATTAGCATAATTAGCATTACTTATGCAACCCCTTGCTACTTAAGAGCCAACATCTTAAGTTTAAAAGAGACTAAGAATCAGCACAGCTGCAAAATGATCGTCATCGTTGACTTTTTTTCCAGTCTTGCAAAATCGAACTGAGCTGAAGAATCAGAAAGCAATGACCTGTATTAGGACAGGCTGTAGTGTTTTGCTTAGATCCCTAAGATATTGCTTTATGATTCAGTTAGCTTGCCATGGTTTATCCACTTCTATGTGGGGAGGCTTCGGACGATCCAGATAAATTTCAATGGAATCTTACGAAGAATGGTAAATTTTCAGTTGATTCTATGTACAGAGCATTAATCTTACCCGAAGTACCAGTCGATATTAAGGATAATAACAAAATTTGGAAGATGAAGATCCCACTAAAAACTAAGGTGTTTGCGTGGTATCTCCGTCGAGGTGTAATTCTTACAAAAGATAATCTTGCCAAACGCAATTGGCACGGAAGTAAAAAGTGCGTCTTCTGTCAACACGACGAGGCTATTACACACTTATTCTTTCAATGCGAGTTCACCAGATATATATGGTCAGCCATCCAGATAGGTTCTACCTTACATCCCCGCGTACCGTTGCAGAAAATTTTGGCAACTGGTTAAACAGGGTGGATTCTAGGTTTAAACTCTTCAGTAGGGTGGGAGCGATTGCCGTTATTTGGTCGTTGTGGCTATGTAGAAATGACAAGGTTTTTAATGATAAAAATACTTCTATTATGCAGGTTATCTATCGGTGTACAGCAACGCTACGAGCATGGTCGGCCCTGCAGCGTGTGGAGCACCGAGACTTGTTTTTGGAGGTGGCGTTACGTTTGGATGTTGCGGCCAGAGAGTTATTCTCCCGGCATGGATGGCAACATAGTTTCCGGATCGACCTACCATCATCTTAGGCGGATTTACAATTTCTCATTATGATATGTAATTCGCCTTTTTAAATTTCAGAATTGGGTACTCGTGAAATTGTGGCTGTGTGCATCCTAACTATGCAGAGGCTGCCAGGCCGGGTGTAATGCTTAAAACTTTTAAGTAATAAAATCCTTTTATCTAAGAAAATGTGGGGGCTTCTAGTTCTAGGCTGCACCAAATAAAATAAAACACTATAAAAATAAAAGTGGAGCTGGTATGAGTTGTATACTTTGTGCTAGTAGTGCTGTGATGCAGCTAAGCATCACTGCCAGTTGTTTTAAAGAGAAATACCTGTTTAGCACACCACACAAAGTGTAACAGAGAGGAAAGACTTAAGCAAACAGTTCAGACGATCATATGAAACTCAATATAGAGATTTTGCCTGGTTTTAGCATGTTATGGTTTGGAAAGACTGTAAGATCATTTCACAGAAAAATTGAAGGAAATTCACATTTTCTTTTGGAGGTGTGTGAATGAAACATCACGAAAAGGTATTTGCACTGCTCCAAAATTACCATGGGTACCGAAACCGTCTAACCCAGAATTTTTTGTTCATTCTGCCAATGGATAAAGAAGGCAAATGCATCTCTCTCTCTCTCTCTCTCTCTCTGATCCATTTGGCAAAGAATAATCCTGAGCAAGCTGTCGCTCTAGGAAGTGACGAACTGGTGGAGGAAACTTGCATTTGAGAATGAGTTAAGTCACTGTCAGAGAAAGAAGCAGCAGCGAGTTGCTGCGTCTGGTGCTAGAGCTCACACAGTTTAGGGTGTGAGAGAAAACATTCTTTCTTGCCTGGATTTTCTAGGGTTTCAGTTGCCTTCTCCGCGTAGCCCACCACCGGTGTGATGTAGACTGCTCCCCCTCGAACCCTGATCATGTTGGAGTATCAGCCTGATTAGTGGTACAATGACAAGGATGTACATGTCATCACACACACTAAGCAAGTGGTCAGTGGTGATTGAATCAGGTGTCACTATCCAGTAGTAATTAAGCAGAGGCTGGAAGCCGAACTCTTTTGTTAGTGTATCGTCTAGATACATTGCAAAGAATCAGTAAAGTCTTCCATTTCCAAAGACGAAAAAAAAAACTTCTGTATAATCTACCGTTCTTGTATATTTGTTTGGTTCACTAACTCTGTGTAACTTGAACCAATTCCTTTTTTGAGATATACTCCGTATATCTTTGTGAAACGGAATATTCGTATAATAACAAAACAGTGGTATAACCAGAACTTTCTAACACAAGATGTCTTTGAATGTTTGAGATGTAGAGATAATGCATTAGAACAATGTTATTCTTGGTATAACTAAGCTAAAACTGGGAATGCAGGGCACATAGAACGAGTCATTAACTCTAGCGGCAAAATTTTCCTCAGAAAAAATAATAAATGAAGCAGCCAAAATTTGACTAGGGTAAACGGAAGATACAGCACTTTGTCTATTGCATACACAATTACCCAATAAAGTGTCTTATGATAATCCTATAGAGGACAAGCTACAGAGAAACAATTTCTTCTCCTTCGTAGGAGATTCGTGCGGTTCAAACGAAGGGCACTACCTCTCAAAAAGCAACTGGTCCACCATGATCATTTGGCCTAAGCAGCTGCCTTGTTGGGGCACTCTGATGAGAGATGACCAGCTATGCCGCATTCATAGCATGTCCTTCTCTTCTTTTTCTTTGGAGCCCCCACTGAACTTGTGTCATCACTAGGCTTCTTTTCACCAGAAGTGGCCGAAGGTACTGTACTTGAGCCACCAACAGGTTTAGTTTCGTCACGATTAATATCAGTAGCCTGTTTGTTGGGGCAAGCTGACGAGAGATGACCGGAGATGCCACATTCATAACATTTTCTCCTCTTCGAAGGTGCTGAATTCGATCCATCACCTATTTTAGTTTGCTCAGAAGCCATTGAAGGTGCAGACCATGGTTCATCAAAAGGTTGTCTGTAGTTAGAAACAACCTCAGCAGCACTTTTGTTTGGGCAAGCAGATGACAGATGGCCAGGAACGCCACATTCATAGCATGTCCGCCTCTTCTTTGACAATGTTGCGGCTGACTCAACATTAGCATTATTTTCATCGCCTGTGACTTCAGAAGCCTTTTTATTGGGGCAAGCTGACGATAGATGGCCAGGAATGCCACATTCATAGCACGTGCGTCTCTTCTTCGACGATGCTTCAGCTGAATCAGTATTAGCCTTCGTTTCACTAGATATGACTTCAGAAGCCTTCTTATTAGGGCAAGCAAAAGACAGATGGCCAGGAGTGCCGCATTCATAACATGTACGGACCTTACTCTTCAATGGATCTGAGTTTGTATTGTCATCTGATTTCTTGCTCTCTTTCTTAGGAACAGCGCATCTGATTCTGACTGGTCTCCCCTTAATCACGTTTTGGTCAAGCTTCATAGCAATGGCAAGAGATGTGCCATCAGAAAAATCAACATGCGCAAAGCCTTTGAAATCACCTGTCTCCTTGTCTGTTCCAAATCGGATGGATGAGATCTTGCAATCAGAAAAGAACTTCTTCAGGTCATCCTCTGTTATGTCCCATGCTAGGTTTCCAACATACATCCTATTGTATCCCTCAATCATCTCTGGTGCAAAGTCCTCCTTCTCATGGTTAGATTTGACTTTTTCACGGTTAGCTTTGTAAGGCTGGACTTTCAAAAAGAATCCTCCCCTGTGATGGTTAAAGAGATATCACTTATGAATTCCAATTAAGGCAAAGGTGATGTTACATTAAGGTAATGTGCTTACATATCTGCACCATCAAGAGCTAATGCCCTTTGTGCGGCCCCATCAGTCTGCACAAGAAAAACTTAGTCAGGCCCCAAACCTCCAAACAATGAAAATGGCCAAAAGCACGCTGCTGCTGGTGCATGACTTATGATAGCATATTAAGAGCATCGTATGCTGGTATCAAGCTGACTCGATGGATTGTATTAAATTAAATGGTGGGTAAGAGCTTTGCTCGAAAGTAGTAGCACAATACACAAGGATAAACCACGACGAGCTTAAAGATAAATGCCATAGAGGTATTGGAAATGAAACCTACAATTTCTAGATCAGAACATTGAATAAGTCGGACTGCCATCTTTACAGATTAATACTTCAATCAAACGCCAGTGTCATCCAACCTTGAACATTCAGTACACTAACAAGATGTCTTAGGTTGTTCGACACACTTGTGAATTTACCCTACCTGCATGAACAGGAATGCATAACTAGAGCGAGGATAATAAGTTTTCGGAGCTGACCTTAAATGTGAGAATGGCAATACCCCTGAATTTCCCGCTCTCAGGAAAAGTCATGCAGTCCAGTGCAGTGATACTGCCACATCCTTCAAAGAAACTTCTAATGTCATCCTCAGATGAATAGTATGGGATGCCACCAACATACACCTTCTTTATATTCTGCCCACTGAAACAAGGCAGCGAATTATTAACTATGTCGACAAGGCCAACATGCTATAAAAACTTAATCTCCATCCTGTCCACCGCACTCTTTACCAGTCCCATGAACATACAACCAGAATGCAATAAAGTTATACCATATCATTTCACAAGGAAACATTGGAGACTGTACATTTGTCATAACAATCTCAGATGCTCAAGCAATTTTTGATGTTTTGTAGAAGTATGGGACTAACCGAGTCAACGGCAAAGCTAGACGGTCCAAGCCTGAGTAACTCCTAACTATGCTAATCGTCCAACCTGCTATACTGTTCTAGGTCAATCTATGTCACAATAGTCTATGTAACTATTTGCAGAAACAGTGTCTTTTCTTTAAGCCCATTATTCAGTGATACCTTTAGTTCTCACGAGTCACGCCTATCCAACAAAGAAGGCGGTACTCGAACATCATAAAACATGAATCTTTGAAAGCTTTAACTCACCTATCTTGTGACACAACTGGATTGTCAGATCCAACTGCCTGGCTTGCTTCTTCTGACTTAATTTTCTTCACCTTTCCTTCCACCTTTGTGATGTCTAGATTGTTCGCCTTTTCCTCCACTTTTGTGATGTCTAGATTATGTTCACTGAAACAAGGACACAAAACATTACACAGCTACACAAGGATGACAACAGGTAAATAGCACCACCCCACACCGACTAAGACATTACTATAAAGCAATCAAATGCACTGTCATTTACATGAATGAAGATACCAACAGAAAGCACAGAAATAGTCTCACTTCATGAAAAGTTGAAGTGGTATCTTCCACCATGGCAGACATGATAGTGTTTACCGCAGATCACAACCAAACCAGATGACGAGACAATTTTTTACGTACAATTGTATTATGGGACTACTTATGAAAGGCAAAGCTAAACAATCCAAACCCCACTATGACCCTTACAATGTTTCATCGATTATACCGCTATACCGCTACTCTGGACTCAGCTCACACTGCACCAACATGTATGAAACTATCTCTGATTTTTCTTCTACCTTTTGTAGTAACGGCATCTTAACATCAACAAAATCATTCTTTCCCTACTTCGATGAACCTATGAACAAACGGGGCTATTCAAGCACAAATGCACAAATCTTTCGAAGCGAACTCACCTATCGTCTGAGGCGGCCGGATCAGCGCCGGTCACTTCCGACTTCTGGTCCACCGCCACCTCCGCGTCGGGCTCCTTGTTCGCCGCCGCCTCCGCCTCCATCAATCTCCTCACCCTCCTCTTCTCCTTCTTCTCCTTCCTCCTCTCCTCCCTCCGCCGCTCCACCTCCGCCTTCTGCGCCAGGGCCGCCTCGTCCACAGCCGGCTCCTCCTCCGTGGCTGCCTCGTCCAACACCGTCTCCTCCTCCTCCTCCACGTCCTCCGCTTCCACCACCGGCGCGGGTGTCGGCTTCTTGGCACGCTTAGGCCGGGGCCTCTTGGACGAAACCAGCCGCACCTTCAGTTTCTTCACCTCCGCACCAGCCCCTCCTCGGCTCCGCCGCCGGGGAGGAGCGTGCGCACCTTCTGCTTCAGCTTCTTACGCGCGAGCACCATGGCTGCAGAGGCGGCGGCGGCGGCTGCGAGGTTCTTGGCTCGCAGAAAAGAGGCAGATAGAGAGGAAGAGGGCGAGACGGCAAGGTTTATAACTGGGCCGGCTGATATGGGCTCGCCGGCCCATAACGGCCCACTGGACGATCTCTTACCCTAGCTAGGCCGACGTTGAGCGGCAGAGAGCCACCCTAGCGATCGATCGCGTCTGGAGAAGATGGCCGGAAAGGCGGCGGCGGCGGCGACGGCGGCGAAGTGGGCGCAGGGGTACCCGTGGCAGGACAAGCTGGCCAAGTACAGGGGGGAGCTGAGCAAGGGGGTGTGGGGGTACTGGGAGCTCGGCGCGTGGAAGCCGCTCGGCATCAGCGGTCGCCAGCGCGCGCGCCTCCGCAAGGAGGTCCTCCTCGCCGGCGAGGACTGGACCTACGACCCGCCCCGCGGCGAGATGCGCACCAAGCGCAAGGGACACAAGGTCGACCGCATCGCCGCCGAGAAGTAAGCCCGCCTCCCCCATTTCCTCAGCTCCTCCTCGTGATTTTGCGTCCTCGTCGATCTTCTCGGTGTTGATTTAGTCTGTCTTTTTTTTTCAGGCGTGCCAACACTGTTGAGCTGATGAAGAAGATGCCCCAGATGCTCCTCGACTACAAGGTTCGTCGCCTCCTCGTCTCATCCGTTTGTGCTTCCTGTTGTTTCCATTTGCCAACCAGTGCATGCGCACTGCGTTGATATTAGTAGTCCTTGTGTATAACCATGACATTGCATATAATCCTTGTATGTAACCATGTATTTCCCAGCTGATATTGGTGGCTTGGGTGTTTTCATAACTGCCAGTGCTTACTACTAGACTATAAGTTGATATTATAGTGAACATATGTTCTTTCTTATCTGATCACACTGATGACTCTCAGTGTACTGCCATCTGTCTGCTGCATTATGGAGGAAAAATATAGATATTTATTTTGTAACATTGACAAAAACATCTTGCGATGCATGCTGTCTCTATGCAGCATATGGAAGAAAAACCTGATATGTTCTTAAGATATATTTTTTCTCAGCTACTAATTGATGTTTTGAGATAGTGGAAACATGGATAGTTTTGCAAACTAGCAAAATTTATGGTTATCAGATGTAAGGTTAATTATAATGGAATGGTTTGCACTGCAGTGCACTTTGTAGATAAGCCGCAGGAAGTTAGGCCAAAGGGATTTCAAACCTCCTTTTGTGATGATCTATCTACTAACTTCTTGATAGAACCTCCTTGTTTAGGCTCCAGTTCTCCCAGCCTCAGCTTATCTCGGCATTGCAGCTTGGCCTTGCCAATGCATGTTTAGATAAGCGTAATTTATCATCAAAGACGAGCTTGCAATGTTGATATTTTGGAACGATGCATCATGCCCAGTAAGGCTGCTTGTATGATAAGCACAAACTGTTCAGTGGGACTGCTAGAATGGTGATGGAGCACGGGGGAATAAAGATCTGTGTTGGTATTAAAATTCCTGGATAATAGCGCATTATTTTGTTTATCTTATCATCATGCATGAATTGGTAATGGCACAATTTGAAAATATGTTCTTTCAGAGGTTACTATGCTTGTTTTGGTTGAGGTATTACCTGAGTGTTGTGTACCTTGTATGTTTGAAGACTAAATAATGTGATGATTGTTAATGATTGTATAGACGTATAGTATTGTGGCATGGCATGCCTTGAAAGGTAAGCATCTGACTGTTTTTTTTTTTTGTCTTTGTTTGCTTGAATTGTTAATTCTTCAGAAACGTCGATGGGACAAAAAGATGAAAGAGGAGGAGGCGGCAGCGGCAAAGGCTACATAGGGTGCTGGCGTGCTGGTGACTACTGTTTGTTGTGGCAATCTGGAAGAAACCGGCATATTGGGAAAAAATACTTCCTACGCTAAAACTCCTTTTTTGTTTGCCGAGACCAAGGTGTTGAATTCAGTATGTCGCTCTTGTTGAATAAGGTCGAATGTGATATGATGTAGGAGGTTCACAGGATGGCTGGCTTGTGGCATCCCATGTCTTTAACCCTTGCTGGTTTCCAGCTTCTCCTGTCACCTAAGCCTGTCACACTTTGTAACCCAGATTTTATTGTTTATACAGTAGTTCCTAAAACTTTGGTCATCAGAGGACTCTACCCAGGCCCAACATTTGAGTTGTGCCTTGTGCGTGGCAGGAGAACTTATCTGGGCGTCTTATCATATGTGTCTGCATTGATACTTGACATAGCCTGGGCTTGTGCCACATTTTGCTTGAGGACGACTGCAGGTGTGTCCACTGGAGCACTCTGCATAGCCATGAGAGACCTTGCTCCGTTCCACTGGCTGCTGGAGTCCCTGGAGGACATCAGAACATGCCCTGCTGGTAATAATAAATCTGACAAACCCATGTTGAAGGAGGAGAAGCTCGACATACAACCAACATCAGGTTATGTCATTTGTTGGACCAGGATCATTCTTTGGGTCATAACCTTTCCTCTGTCCTGCAACCATGAGTGACATAGTCATCTGAAGCCAGGTAAACCCAGATGTCAGCCCTCCAACCATAGCATGGTGGTGGTGTTTACGTCTATCCCTCTCATCAAAGAGTCTTTGTGAAAGATTTGTTGATCAAATATTTGCTGCATATGATTGTTGATCATATATTTGCTGCAGAGGAACTGCTTTGTCTATCCAACTTTCCATCACTTGAAGATATAAAATTATGATCGATTGCAAGTCACGCAAAAAGCACTTTATGGAGTAATTATACCACCAACTACATGGCATGCAGTTCCTCAACAGTGTGAATGAACGAGTAGGATGTGCTATTATTTATAGATAGACAAACTGAACGGCAAGAGTTCCAAATGAAAATTGAAAATGTATAGAAAAAAGATCCTTCATTCTAACTCAGTAACAATGCAATCAAACTTAAACCAACGTCCTTTCGATTTATTTCATTATCATGATAGTTTACTTATCGTTCCCCAAGTTGGAGCCAGAGAAACTTCAAAATTACAGTACAACCAAACTGGTTGTGACAACTCGTAAGGAAGAAAACTTGTTATGCCACAAGCTAAACCTAGCTTGTCGATTACCGATCTCAACCTCCCGTTACACTTTTGGCAGCACCGTGGTGTCGTAGGGGGTGGATGGCTCAACCTACATAAACGAAACAATAAACTCCAGTGTAAGAATTACCTAATTCCCATGGTGAGGAACATCTACGAGTATAATCTGATCAGGATTTGGGATTATAATAGATGCTGAAACATAACCAGACTGGCAAGAGGGCACATACCGCGAGATACCGAGCCAGCAGACTCGCGCTGCTGGGGTTAAAGCCCTCGATGGGCTTTCCTTCCATTCGTGAAGCATGCAACTGTTTCCTCACTTGAGAAGCCAGCGACTGAAACATCAAGATCCATAGATAACACAATCAAGATCACAGGTCTAGATGTAGAAGACAAGATAGAGCCGCTAGTAACAACTCATAAAAGGAAGTTAAGCGACATGCAAAATGGCGCAGAAAGTAGCTTTTAAATGAAAATGGAAATATTGGGCAAAGCAATAAATCATGCACATACCTTGCCCAGTTCCACTCCCCACTGGTCAAATGAGTTGATTCCCCATATGAAACCCTGAACCGCGATCCGATTCTCATAGATGGCTAACAGCTGAAAGGTACAGACAGTATAAGTAAATTTTAAAAAAAGTTAAAAAAACATTGACAAGAGAATTTGGAAAGCATTGTAAAATCTTGGGAAGGGAAAAATAAAACAAGAGACTTGCATAGGGACCTGACTGCTGATCCAGATATTATAAAATAATTTATGTAAATTATGCATTTGATATAGGCTCCATGAAGGTGGAACAAAAACAGCTACTTCAACCACTTTACACAACAAGATCACAAAAAATGAGGAGGCGGCACAAAGTTTGTGGTGGAGAGCATGTGCAGCTTCAGCAGCGCCATGCATGTCCACCAGCAAAATGTGCCTAACAGATATAAGCTCATCTCAATTTTGCTTTCTTAAGTTACTGATATTTAACAATGGAAAGAGACCAATAAGTTCATGTTTTTCTTAACACAACCATGGTTAGAACTCAGTGTGTACAGCAAAATCATAATCATAATCTTACTGGTGAAAAAGAAGAGCGACATGGAACGCAAAGGCTTTTTGCGTTTTCTCGAAAAAAAGAGTTGAAGAACTTGCAATTCCAAATGAGTATAGTGAGTGTAATTGGCATACCTGTCCAATCTCATAGGCAGATAATGAGGACAGCAAGAAACTCAGTGATGGCCGATTGCCCTTAAAAGTCTGAAGAGAACGAAAAGATGACAAAGCTCAGTCAGAGAGAAAACATTTATGGTGTTAAGCTTGATGCATTTGAATAACCATATACGAAATAAGTGAACCATTATCACCTTATGAGGGATAAGATTTTCAGAAACGTTCTCGCTGCGTAATTGTTCAGGAGTCTGAAAAGATGCAGTCAACTCTAGTAAGAAACCAAAACAGGTGAAACATGTGGATACAACATACTGTTGAGCTATTTACCTTTCCGTAAGCAAGAGCATCAGGCTGAGCAAAGAAATTGGACATCAGCTCATCATGATTGCTAACAGTTTCCCCTGAGAAAGATGTACCATGAAGTGTTTGAAAGGAAATTCGAAGAATCACGAGCCTAAAGGGCCCATCTTAAGTTTTGAACTCCAAAAGAGATATTCACTGGCATACCTTTCAAGTAAACAGGCTGCTGGCTTTTTATGACGCCAATAAAATCACAAGGAATAACTCTTCCCTGGAAGTGTAGGTACAGCCATTTTAACAAAGGTGCACATTCATTGAAATCTATGGTTGTTATAACTAATAAGGCATAAAGTAATCAAGTACCCAACAGGACAGATGTAAGAGGTGCCAAAATGTAACATACAAAGTAATTGTGAGTATATGAAAGCCTAATCCGTTTGGCACCATCTAACTTTGCATACTTTCACAGTTGAACTGTTAGCCCAATAAGCATTAAGGTCTTGACTTTCAAGAAATACTGTGTCATCCACATCTCAGTATCTCATTTTCAGTTTAGTTGATATGACTCGCAAACCACTACAGCACTTGGCAACATTACTAGAGAATGTGAAATAGTATTTACCTGATGGATTAATTGATAGAAGCTGTGTTGCCCGTTTGTTCCAGGTTCACCAAAATCAATTTCACCAGCCTCATATGGAAGTGGAACACCATCAATGGAGACGCCCTTTCCATTACTCTCCATGCTAACCTTTACAACATGATGTGCATTTTTATGACTAAAAATGAACAAAAGAGAATCTCCAAGATAACAGCTGTTAAAAGCAAAGCTAGTAATGTACCTGCTGAATATGTGGTGCAAGTTTCTCAAGTGCTTGAGAATATGGCAATATTGCCTACACAAAAATGAAACACTTAAATGCGGAACTAGATAGAATCCGTAACTGGAATTAACAATGCAGTGGTACTGAGTTGCTCACTCTAGCAGGATATCCAAGAAATGAAACATTCCACACACTGAGCAAACCAAGGAGTACCTACGCAGAAATGAAAGACCCTGTTACAAGAATGGTTGATGGTTGACATCACTAATCCCGATAGAAAACTCACTTACAGGTATATTTTTCTCAAACGAAGCTGTGCGGAAGTGGTTGTCAATGCTGGAGGCACCCTCCAAAAATCTTCAAAAGGAGAAGTCAAAACAGGATCAATGATCATTCGCTTTACAATGAAATAATGAGCTTTTTCTTGGACTTCGGCACTGCGAGTAACATATTGACACTAAACAAAGTGACACAAATAGTTGGACATTTTCAGATTTAAATATTTATTTACTTAGACCGTATTTGAAGCTTTGGAGGGACTTGGTATATCCTAAAAAAACCACTAAAACAGCCTTAAATGGATGTGGAAAGGGGTTTGACCTTTCCAGTTAAAGGTTGTTTTATGGCTTTATGCTATTGCTACCGGGATAAGTTGTCACAGAGTCAAAGCTAGTTTGCATTGTATGTTTTCGTAAAGCACGCACAATATTTTGACAGTTCAACGATAATCCATATATGAAGTAATTGCTCAATCTGATTTAAATAGAAGTCCTCTTTTAGGGAAATAAAAATGTTTGATTTACTCTCGAGACAAAGAGTTACACTAGTGCAGTAGAGATTCAGAATTTATCTTAAGTAAGAGTGGCTCAATAAAATTTAGGCAATCACACAAGGGGCATGACACTCGTTATCATGCTCTCCCATACTCTGGCCTTGTCTCTCTGTTCTTAACATAGAAAAGAATAAGACAAAAACTCGATTGGGTGTCATGGACTTGAAAAAAAATTACTCGTAAGAAAATATGAACCTATGTTATACAATTCAAATTGCTACTGTTTTGCCATCTTACATTGCCTATTGCAAAATATTATATTCACTTCAGAGTTAAGATAACATACTTCTGAACAATCGGAAATCCATACTGAAGAGATAAGGGCAGAACACCAACAGCACTGCAGACTGCAACAGTAGACTAGAATTATTATGATACAGAGCATAAGATGTCCTGGTAACTTCTAATGCAGAAAAAGGTTCTCACCACTATAGCGGCCGCCAACCCAGTCCCAAAATGCAAAAGCATTGTTAGGGTCGATACCAAACTCCTTGACAAGCTTTATTAACAGAAAAAAGCACAGTTGAAAATTTATCACATTAGAATCATGGTTCTTGGGAATAATATGGCATTACAAACAGTCTAACAGATTGTCCAAACATGTATTTTAAAAAGGGAAAAAACGAATGTGACCATGTAAAATTGTCTGGAAAGGTACCTTAAGATTAGTACTGACAGCAATCATGTGTTTGGAAACAGCCTGGGGTCTGAATAAATAAAGTTTACATAAATCACTGAACAATAAGGGTGCATATCAGGGCAAAAGATGTTTAAGGTATTAAACAGACTAACCCAAGAGAAGAGACGATCCACTCCTTAATAGTTCTAGCATTTAACATTGTCTCAGCTGTCGTAAAGGTCTTTGAGACAACCACAACTGCACATTTGTTCGGCGAGAATGATTAGAACTTCTGATGATATTTGCAGAATTAGAGAGAGCATATATGCTGCTAGAGGGTGAACATGAAGATTACCAAGAGTTGTTTCCGGATCTAAATCTTTGATGCTTCGTGCAACGTCAACTGGATCAACATTTGCAAGACTACAACATAAACAAAATTCACCATACATTACTAGACGAAGAGTATATTGATTGCACGAATGGTACAAAAAAAGTCAAAAGGATAGCCACTAAATCACAATATTCAAGAAAACGCTACAAAGATTGCATGAATGGAACAAATGTTAGGAAGATAGCCATGCGATCAGATTCTAACTCTGAGCATCTATAGAAACTGTCAATACAATGGATTACGGCAGGTGCAGGCAAATAGAAATACAGAAACACGCCCCAAGTACTTACAATCTCAGTTGTCGCCCTTTGGCAGATTCTGCTGCTTCTGGGTCTGAAAATTAGTAACATTTTCACACCAAATCAGATAAAAAAATTGGGAGTAAATAGTTATTAGTTTAGAGAATTTAGGAAAGAAGGAGCAAATAACACAATTGTTTACCAGTCTGGAGAGCTGTATGCACAAACAGAGGCCCAAGGAAGCTACCACCAATTCCAACCGATACAACATTTGTCAATGGTTTCCCAGTTGCCCCAACCTGCAGTTCAACAAATAGCAGTGATCAATCTTTACTGTCTGTGCCAAATATTTTTTTAGTTAAGAATTTGTTTCATAACTTACACATGATCCACTTCTGAAAGTTTCAGAAAACTGCTTGATCTTATCTTTGACGCTCCAAACTTCAGGAACGACATTCACCCCATCACTGTTGATGACCGCATCTCTGGGAGCCCGTAGAGCCACATGGAGCACCGACCTGTTCTCCGTGCTGTTTATCTAACAAACAAATAAGCCAAATGAGAAATCGGTTCCATCCACTCCAGATGATACGTGATGAGGTGGACAGCTTGAAATATAAAAATGATGAGGACTCTATAATGCTGCGCAAATTATTATTCGTCCGAATGATCTGTCAAGCTTCATAAAGCAAGTACACAGGGAACAAGCACATGTGATGGAACAGCTGAAGGGTGGTTACAGAGCATGACAGTTACCTTTTCGCCGCTAAACATCTTCTCAATCTTCTCCTTGAGCTTTGCGGCCTATGAAAATTCGAGTATAATCTCAAGTTTCAAGTTACTACAAACGGGGATAATAAATAAATCACTCCACCTAGGAAGATAAAAATCAAGAATCGTCACCTCCGCCAGTTTGAAGAGCTTGTCAACAGTCTCCGTGGTGGCCTGCTGCCTCGCGTAATCCAGGAAGACCCCTTCGAACTCCCTGCCAATCCAATCGACCCACCTCAGCTCATCGACGGAAGCACACACACACACACAAGAGCACGCGAGGAAAAAGAAAGAGATAAGAGGAAACACGCGCAAGACGCCGCTGGCGGCCGGCCTTACGCTGTCATTGCCTTGCATCGGTCGGCGTCCGCCATCAGATCGCGCAGGTGCGTCTTGTGGATCGCGCCGACGTGCGCCTGCGGTCACGAGAAACACGATGAGCGCCTGCCTGCCCAACCCAATTCGAAGCATACAACAGAGGAGAAGGAGGAGGAGGAAATCCGCCGGAGGGAGGAACGCGCCTGTAGGGCCTTCCACTGGTCGGTGTCAGAGATGAGCGCCGGCGACGCCATGCTTCCGCGGAGGGGCCTGGCGGAATTGAGGTGCAGGATAAGCTAATTAATTTCAATCCCAGATAAAGAAACGCAAAAAAAAGTGGTGGATTGGACTTGGGGAGGAAGAAAGGAGGAGCAATTGGATCGCGGCAAGATAGGTACCCCGCGAGGACGTAGACGGGGGCGGTGGTGATGGAGCTTCGCCTCGCCGGGTGCCGGGAACGGGGCACGGATCGGTGGCGGTGGGAGGGGATGGGATGGGAGGGAGACAAGGGAAGAGAAGAGGCGGAGGTGGTATATGTATACTCTCGCTAGTAGCTCGGCCTCTGTCCGTGCCGTATTTGTGTGGGCCCCGCCTGTCAGAAATTGGCTGGTCACCGGCGTTCAAAAACAAATAGCCGGATTGTAATAGCTTTTGGACTCCTTGTGCGAGCGACCGTAATGATTTCCTACGAGTACTATTTTTAAAATCCTCGGGCTGCTACCAGTACTTTCTTGGGAGAAAAGAAGCTGCTGCCGCCGGGACCGGGGCTGCTACTTGGCGGCCGGTGCGGCTGCACACGGTATGCCTGCCCTTTCTGCTGGCGGGGGGTACGTGGCGGCGGACCGGCTCTTGGCGGATCACGGGCATGGCTCCGGCTCGCCGCGCAACTTCGTTCTAGGACCGTTTGATGAGAAAACAACGTGACACGAATAAATAATTGCGGAAAGCTTCCGAGCTCCGGTAATCTCGCATTTTAAATAATTCAAAAAAATGTATTTATAAGTTTCTGAAAAATATCGTACATATTCTAAATGATATATTATCCTACAAACCTGCAAAATACAATACGCTCCGAGCTAGACAAAAAAGACTAAAGTTGAAAATATGAAACTACATATTGTTCATTATACTCAGATTTATACATCTGCCATTTTTGTGAAGTTCAAACCGTAAAGTATTTTGCACGCTTGTAGCATATATTATTGAGAACGTGGATTTTTTTCAGATTTGTTTGAAATATTTAAATATATATTTGCTTTTTTTAAAATAGGCGAGATCACTGTAGCTCGGGAGCACCAAATCTCCACTCGTATAAATTGCACGTAGAAGTTGCGACTGTGTTCTTGAAAGAGGGAGAACAACTTTATGTTGAGTCATTCCTAGCAGTTCATGAAATAGAGTCTTCCATTTGGTAGAAGGATAGAGAGGGATTGGTGGAATCGTTGTTTATTGCTTGAGCCCCATGGGCATATATATAGGAGTACACTGATCTACTTCGAGTACAAGGCAAGGTAGAATAGAATCCTACTCTATCTCATATTTCCTAAATAACCATGATACTCAACATCCCCCCGCAGTCACAACGTATCGACGCAGACGGTGAGACTGGAGAAGAATCCGAAGACGGAGCCGACGAACATCCCCACCACAGCCGTAGCGGTCGACGCATCGCGGAAGTTGTGGCTGGAGTGGTAGCCGATGAGGTTCCCAAGCAGGCGGTAGCCCTTTTGTGCCGAAGTCGAGGTAGCCGAGAGCGTAGGGTGGTGTAGCCGTGGTCGAGGTAGCCGAGAGCATAGGGTGGTGTAGCCGTGGTCGATGTCGAGTCGGGGTTGCTGGTGTCGAGGGAGCCGTCGTGGAGCCGCGGGCGCAAGGGTGCGCCAGGTAGTAGATGATGTGGACGAGGCGTCGCGCCGGGTTCGCAAAGCCTGGGGACACGTCGTGGACGAAGACACGCATCGGTGTTGCCGGCACCGAGCATGCGTAGGGGCGGTGAGAGGATGCGGCGTGGATCAGCGAGTCACAGCGGCGCGTCGGAAGTAGCGACTCTGGCTTGTCGCGCAACTTCGTTCTATGACCGTTTGATGAGAAAACAACGTGACACGTATAAATAATTGCGGAAAGCTTCCGAGCTCCGGTAATCTCGCATTTTAAATAATTCAAAAAAATGTATTTAAAAGTTTCTGAAAAATATCGTACATATTCTAAATGATATATTATCCTACAAACCTGCAAAATACAATACGCTCTGAGCTAGACAAAAAAGATTAAAGTTGAAAATATGAAACTACATATTGTTCATTATACTCAGATTTATACATCTGCCATTTTTGTGGAGTTCAAACCGTAAAGTATTCTGCACGCTTGTAGCATATATTATTGAGAACGAGATTTGTTTGAAATATTTAAATATATATTTTCTTTTTTTAAATAGGCGAGATCACTGTAGCTCGGGAGCACCAAATCTCCACTCGTATAAATTGTACGTAGAAGTTGCGACACTGTGTTCTTGAAAGAGGGAGTACAACTTTATGTTGAGTCATTCCTAACAGTTCATGAAATCGAGAGTCTTCCTTTTCTTTCTCTCTCCTTCCCCTCGCCTCTCATTCGAGAGTCTATTCCATCCATTCGGATCATATCTCCTCCCCCTTTCGACTGCCTCACTATCGAAATAGAGGCTGGAGAGGTTGTACGGCCACTTTTGTGCATAGTAGAAGTGGGTTTAGGTCTAGGGTTTGATTACGGTTAGTTGGAATAGCACATAAAATTATGCCGGGTGGATCATGTGTCCTAGGTACCGGTAGGTTGACGACATCACTACCTATTAGGGCTCCATTGTGGAGGCCTGGTCCCGGGAGAAAATCTGGCAAAAAAACATCTCAATAGGCATGTTCACTCTCTAAATCTAGCCAGCTGAAAACTTTAGAGGATGCGAGTGTGAAGTTCATCGGGAGCTCATCATCAGCGGTGTTCTAGCCAAAGAGCTGCTCCAAGCACTAGGGTCGTCTTTCGATCTTTTGAATATAATCTGGTGATGTCGCTCTTACTGTGGGCTTGATCTGTTTGGCCATTTCAATGTCAAATATTATCTATTAATCAAACATGTGGGCATTTTGCTAAGCATGTAACTAAATTAGAGGGATAGTTTGCTTACATATTTCTAGCTTGATTCAATCATCGTTTTTGCCTTCGGTTGTCTCAAAATGGATCTTCTAATGTTTCATTTGTCCCTTGTTGCCTCCTTGCTTGATGATCATGATTCAAATGGTTTTACCATTTGACTCGTATATGATTTAATTTTATGCATTTGTCCCTAAAATAGTGATTAACTGATTATACCTTATCATTTTTGGGAATCACGACGAGTTCTTGATTTCCATAGGCTAGATGCAAAATAAAAAACGTTTCACCAAAATGGTGAAGGTAAATATTCTAAGCCTAACCTACATTTCCTAATTTTGTGTTTATCTGCGTGCAAAGAAAAGGAACGAAGATCAATGCCTAGTTTAGGTTTTTATTTTATTTTCTTTCTTCACGTAACCTTCTTTGTAAATATTTTGGACATTTATAAAGTCCAATAATTGTTGTAAATATATTATTGAGATCAGATCTTGTATTTTATTCCTATTTTTATTTTATTTTTCTCAATTCTATGTTGTGTAATAATTTATTCAATATCATTTGTTGTGAGATTAATATTTGAATCCCAACTTAATATCAATTATCGAAGTGTGATAATTATGTACCTTTTATCATATCAAAAATCTAAAAAATTCAAATTTTGAAAAGTTCATTGATACGTCTCAAACGTATCTATAATTTTTGATTGTTCCATGCTTGTTATATATCATTGCCACATGTTTTTATAATATTTTTATATCATTTTGGCATATTTTATGGAACTAACCTATTGACAAGATGCTCAGTGTCAGTTCATATTTTCTGCTGTCTTTTTGTTTCAGAAAAGCTAGTCGGGGAAGTTTCTCCGAATCGCCTGAAAAATTACGGGAATTATTTTTACGTGGAAACAAAGACTGCGCCCGAAGGAGACATGCAGGGGGCCCACAGGCCTAGACGACCCCAGGCATGGTCAACCCCTTGACCGCGGCTGGGCCCACCTGGGTGCCTCGGGCGCCTCCCCGAGTTGCCCTTTCGCCTATAAATTGGCTTCGTCCCGATAACCCTCGAGCCCCGATCATATTTTCCAGAAAACATCCGAGGCCGCCGCCGTCGCCAACCCTAGATCGGGAGGGTCCTGAATCTCTTCCCGGCACCCTTCCAGAGGGGGAGATCGTCACCGGAGGCATCTACACCACCATGCCTGCCTCCAGAGTGATGCGTGAGTAGTCCACCACGGGACTACGGGTCCATGGCAGTAGCTAGATGGTTGTCTCTCTCGTATACTTCCTTGTTTAGATCTTGTGAGCTGCCTAACATTATCAAGATCATCTATTTGTAATGCTACATGTTGTCTTTGCGGGGATCCGATGAATTATGGAGTCATGACATTATTGTTCAGTTTATGTTTTATTTATGATTTTGCATGCTCTTCGATGCTTGTGGATGCTTTGGCTGAAGTAATTGCTAGTGTCTTAGAGAGGGTATTTATGCTAGATAGTGGGTTCATGCCTCTCTTGTCTGAGCTCGAGTTGACAGATACGATTAAGGGTTGAGATGTGCTGTTGCTACTAGGGATAAAACAGCGGTGTTTACCTCTTTATATTGTTTACATTACTTATATTACGCACCATGCTTATTGCAATTATCAGTTGTTTGCAACTTAATACTTTCGGGTGACATGCTGGATAGCGATTCCGGGGTGGATTATTAGTCATAGATGCATTTGGATAACGGTCTATGTATTTTGACGTAATGTCCATATTAGATGAAACGGTGAACTTTGTTTCATGATAGTATTGTGTTGCGCCCATGTTTGTCAATTGACTCGCTGTAATTTGTTTACGCAACATGTTTATCTTTTGGAGAGACGCCACTATTGAACTATGGACCCCGGTCCTATTTTCTTATATTGTTTACAACCGTTCCTATAGATTTTCCAAATCATTTTGCTCGCTGGTCATTTTTGCTCTCATATTATTTTACACACATACATTTAATCCTTTGTGTTCAGCAAGCCGGTGAGATTGACAACCTCTCTGTTTCGTTGGGGCAAAGTAGTTTGTTTGTGACTGTGCGCAGGTCCACGTTAATAATCGTAAACGGCGCCGTTGACACCTTTCCGAAGCCTTCTCCAAGTCCTACTGGTTCGACAATCTTGGTTTTGTATCAAGGAAAAAATTCCGCTACGCTACATCATACATTCCTTTTGGGGTTTTCCAGCGAACGTGTGATACACGCCATCATTCATGTCGAAATCCATTGCACTCATCTCGACGATATAACCGTAATTGACCAATTAGAACAAAACTTGGATCACTCTACCCCTTTTCAGTTTGAATTTTTTAAATCGGTTTTTCAAATGCATGATTCCAAGATGCACAATCCTAAATTCACCCGGCTAGACCCACATTGCACGATCTGGCAGAAAGCTTCCACCAACACCTTGATGCGGATGAGAGGATATGGGGCAAAGTGGAGATCATGCATCGAGGCAAATGTCATATCATGACATCAACATGACCTAAGTACAGAGAGACGTCAACAAGTAACCCTTGAGCGCGGACGGAGATTAAGATTATTACAAGGTGCACATGTCGCGCGTGACCCGACTGAGCGTGTGTAGAGTCGGCTCTGAATGGAAGTAGGGAGAAGCACCAAGAAGAACATATCGAGCCATGAGAGAAAAATCTAATGGCTAACCATTCGTCAACCCACTTTCCTCATCCATCATATCAAAATCCACAATATCTCTTCTATTTTCTCCTGTGATGTTTCACACGTGATTTTTATCATAGATGCACCCGTCATCGAAGCGCTGAGATGATCTACAACATCTTCCCATGAAAGTGTTTTGTCCATCACCGTGACCATGGTCTGAACTACAGCTGCAAACGGAGCTTGGCTCTGATGGTTGGGTTCCCTGTGGTGGAACCAGCCCACCCAGGTTCAAGTCCTAGACTTGGCATGGGCGTTTGCATTTACCTGGATTTATTCCAGGATTATCCGGCGCTATTCTTTCAGTGGTAGGTGACGGGCCCGTCAACAGCGAGGCGCCTGTGGTGACTTCGTCAACCTCAAGATCTGCCGGCTCAGTCCTTCAGAGGTGCTCATAGGGGTAGGGTGTGCGTGCGTGCGTTCATAGGGGTGAGTGTATGTGCGTATTTGTGAGCGTCTGTGTTGTACTGTGTTCTCAAAAAAAAATGGTCTGAACTACAGCCCTGTCCTGTACCTCAACCACCATCTGCAAAGATGAAGGAAGCCCGCTCTAGATTGGATTCCACATGCTCACATCTGTGCATTCTTGATGCTAGTGCCCAATTAGACCACACACATTCTCCACAAATAGTAGACAATTACTCATACTTAACTTGATACCATTCTTTTTTCTTATATTTGCTGATCAAGACAAAAAGGATAAGTTTTTTTATCGCCATCGATATTTATTTAGCCACACACGAACTCCTTGATGTATTCTATAGGGAGCTTCACCCGAACTTGCAAAACCTCGCCAATCGGCCTACGCATGTCCTTGATGATTGCATCTTTCAAGTAATTGTCCGGAAACTTCAGTACTTGTGCCCAAACTGCTAGCTTGCTCAGAACCACACTGTTAGGGTTTGCAAACCCTTTATATTACCCTAACACAAGCGGATGGTTATTCTCGAGGATCCGTGTCCCCACATACATTGCTTTGTCCTCCATTTCTCTCCAATGCACCTATTTGGTTGGGTTCCACGCAATACGCATGTCAAAGGGTTGAAGCTCCTAGCAGTATGAACCCTACCAATCGCAAGACATTTGGCTTCTTTTAGCGGGTCCTTACCTCCTCCTCTCACACGAAACCATTCGTTAATCCTCATGCTGATTCAATCTCCTAGCAAAGATTTCATCTCTTCGCCGGCATAATAGATAAGAGGCTGGAAGATGGAAAACTCTCGTGGTCACCCAATTTCATATGCAATTGCAAAAAAAAATTACGTGCAATTACACATAATTACAAGCCATGTGCAATTCCAACACATGTTCAACTATGTGCAATTACGAATCGCGTTGTAAATCCCACGGTCAAAAAGTTGACCTAGCTCTAAATTAAATCTCGGTTGAACTAGAATTAGCAAAAGGGTTAGTTTAATATAACGGTCGAATGTAATAGAACAAATGGATTTCGCGTGGAAAATAGTGGAAAAAAAAGAACATCAACACCTTCCGTCCTCCCACTGCAACATTCCGATCCCCTTTCCCTGCTCCTGTTATCCGCTTCTCCCGTCGCCCCGCCGCCGGTGTCCAACCTCGCAATAACGCCGCATCGGCGGCGTGGGTGCTACCGGATACGGCGACGAGCTGCGAAGGCTCTCTGTGCGGCACAGCCGGGGACGACCGACGCATGCGGGCCAAGAAGGGAGGACGGCGGCGACCTCCAGGCGAGGGGCAAAAGCTCCGGATGACGGACGAGGCGGCCGCGGTGAGCTCGTTGCAAGCGGCGGCGGCGCTGGCCTCCCTCCATCTCCCGCAACCAGGACCAACAGGTGGGCACCCCAAAGTTTTATCCTTTCATCTTCTGCTCCACTCGAGCCGAAATGTTAGTTCTGCTGCTGCATCTTCCGCTGGAATTTATCGCAAATCCTGAACCAAACCAACTAAAAATCCCGCATTTCAAGATTTGTGGTGTGATCATATGGGCAGACCTAGATTTTTTTGCTTTGAATGGAAAACCGTGTGTTTTTTTTTTGAGGTATAAAGTGGTCGTATCCACTGCCCGAATAGATAGAAAGAGATGACCCAGTTTATAAGGGAAACCGGGTCCAAAAACCATACAAGTTGTACAATGCCCTGTTTATAAGAAAAACAGGGCCAAAACCGCACAAAACGTGGCAACCCGCCATCCACACGACACAAGTCGACCAAACGTCACAAACACACACCACCTGCTTCGAGGCCGCCGCCCCGACGTAGCAACCAGGACGAACTCTGCATTGCCCGAAGCCGAACCAGTCATGGTCAGCGAACCCTCTACCCGCGCAGTCTCTGTCCAGGTCGCCACCAAAACCATCATGTTCCGGGGCCGCCGCCCCGGCGTAGCAACCAGATCAACCTTCGCATTGCCCGAAGGTGATCCAGTCGGGTCGACGAACCCTCTGCCCGTGCAGTTTTCATCCAGGTCGCCACCCAGACCCACGCAAACCAACGGCTCTACCTCATAGAACCGTCGTAGTGTGGGAGACCGAGGCCGCTGCCTCGACGTACCACCACCGTCCAGGGCCGCCGCCCCGATCTTCCGCTCCCTCTAGCACCCAGCTACCGCGAACCCATCGCACCGCGGGCCGATAACTCCCAGACGACGCCTCCAAGAAGGTAGTGACGCGTCCGTCACCGTCGCCCGCTCCCGACGGAGCTTAGGTTTTCACCCGGATATCATCAGACTGCACGCGGCGGACCAAGTAGAAACTCCGCGACGACGCAAACAAGAAAGGAACGACGCCCGAAGGCGCCGCCGTCGTCGGCACAAACCGAGGTCCGTGCAAGGCTTTCGCCCGGAGTTCTACCCGCCCGTGAAGCTCCGGAGTCGCAAATGGTAGCATCTTGTCGCCGACCACCAAACCCCACTGCACGCCGCCGCCACGGCACCAAGCCCCGACGAAAGCCATGTCGGCTGCATAGATGCCTCAACAGCCGCTCCGAGGCCGCCGCCCCGGCTTCCTCTTCCCCGGGAGCACGCCGTGGCCGAACGAGGAGGACGACAAGCGCCCTGACCTCCCCGACAACAGCCTGCAACTCCTCTTCTTCCCGCAGCCTTCTCCACACACAATACCCACCTCCGCTGCAAGGCCGCCGCCATCGAGCCCCAGACAGCTCCACCGTGCCCATCTGCACCGCAGCCGCGCCTCAGCGCTGCCGCCCCTCCATCGCCGCTCGCACCGGACCATCCTCCGCTTCAGGGCCTCCGCCTCCGCCGACCGCCCGATGCAGCCGCCCCGCGCGCGCCAGCCCCACGAACGCCTCCGCCCCGCAGACACCCTCCCATGCCCGGCGAGGAGCGCCGCCGCCGCGGGCTGCGCCATGGCCGAGATCTTCGATCCGCAATTCCCGCGCACGAGAGAGGAGAGCGAAAAACGCCGCGCCGCCACCTTCACAGGGGCGCGCGCGGCTTTGCCGGCGGCCCCTCCGGCGGAGGCAAGGTGGGGATGGGGTGGCAGAGGTTGTACGGTAGCGGCGGCTAGGGTTTCCCCGTGTCGCCCAGAGGAGGACGACGCGGGGGCTGGTCCGAGACTCCCGTGAAAACCGTGTGTTGGGGAGCAGCAATGATTAACTCGTTCAGTGTTGGGTTGCAGCAACTGACCGCCAAGATCGGAAATATATCGGGAGAGGGGCGCAGATAAAGCGTAAGGCGAAGCGAAAGTGGGGCTTTGATGCGGGCAGAGCGGGCACCGTGGACTCTGCCGGGCTGCCTTCCAGGCATCTTGGTCATCGACGGTCGACCAGGTTAGCCCTAGCCAACCCTTCCCTTGTCATACAAGTTGTCCGATAATTGGAAGTGAGATATCATGGGATAATTGTCAATGTGTTGTTTCTGTATGTATATGTGTAGTTGCCTCCAATGTTGCAGTTGATAATATGATATGTTCAAGCAGTATGGTATGTATTGTTCTCAGTTTTTAATGTTGCGTAAATTTGTTCCACTTATTGTTCATGCGAGTTTTGAATGTCATGTTGCAGTTAGTTCTTGTACATATGTTGTTTGCTCTGTTTTTGTTCTGTTCTCGCTGTGTTGCTTTATGTAACAGTTTTTCCCATGGCTTTTCTAGGGACGGTGTTATAAGGTAACAAATACTTATATTTGCTTATTTCTTCTGACTACAGGGGAGGAGTTGGATCCATGAACGAAGTATTACACGGTGAAGTGGCCATCAGGAGCCGTTACAGTGGACGGCGGATTCGGGACATTATGCGGAATCTTACACCTCGGCAGCAGGGATATGTTGCAAAGTATGGATTTGAGCATTTCAATCGTATTGGGGAATTCTCTGTTCACGAGCCACTGGCTGAGTGGATAATGGGGAAACTAAACCCTCCATTCTCTGAGTTCAGAATTAACGCGAAAAGACAATAGTTTTCAGCAAGTCCCTTGTTCAGAAAGTTTTGGGTGTACCGTCAGGGGGAAGACCATTTGTGCTGCATGGGCACAAGACGGACAAAATCAATGAACTTCGAGCTATGTACTTAAATAATGCACTAAGGGCTACCATCCCCCATGCTATTAGTTTGCTTAAGAACAACGAGGATGAGGAGTCCTTCATGAGGACATTCCTTCTTATTGCATTCGCAACAGTGCTCACCCCCACCACTGGAAATAATATAGACCTTGACTATTTATGGCCCCTTGAAGACATGTCAGCAATTCAGGACCTCGATTGGGCTGGCCATATCACGGAGCATCTGATGGACGAGGTCCAGAAATTTCAGTTCAAGTCTAGAGAGGAGAAGATGAAAAACTTCTGGGTTGGCGGGTGCCTGCCTTTGCTCATGGTATGATCTCCCAATCTCTCCCCTCCTTCCCACCCTCGGTTGTATATAGTGCACTGGTGACATGTTTTTGATGCTGCTGCTGGCATTTCTTTTCAGATGTTATTGTAATGGTAATGCTGCAGTTATAACTTACATGTACTTCATGTTCCAGTATGTTTGATTTGGTTGATGCTGCGATTATGGTAATGGAGTCCTCAGTTAAACTGATACCCATTCATATTACACTCTGATCTTGTTGTTGGCATTTCTTTCTTGACCACAGCTATTGTACTGTGAACGCTCCAGTTATATTCAGTTTCATACCGCAGTCTGTATACATATCTTTTTCTGCTTGTTGCTGTGAAGCTGCAGCTAGTGCAATTTCTTGTTTAAATAGATAGTTTCTAGTTTTATCATGTTACTCTTTTCAATTCCAGATTTTCTTTCTCTAAAGTGTTTATAACTTTATATGTTGTATGAACCTTGTTTCAATCTCTGGTTTTGTAGATTGCTTACATGGATCACTTGGATCTCCCTAGAGGGCGAATTGTAGACCGTGAAATTAACTACTCGGTGCCCAGGATCTGCCATGTTTCTAAGCATGATTTCCAATTTGTTGCGATTGCTGACCTGCATCGTCAACATTACAAGTTTGCCACATTTGGAATACTTCCTGTATGTCGTTTTCTCTACCTTATTTTCACTCTAAAGTTTGTGTTTGCACCATACAATATTTGAAAGTGGTTTTTTTCATTCTATTTTTTTGGGGTATTATACAGTTCCGTGATAGAACACCATACACTGATAATCCAATAGCCGAGACAGAAGTAAAAGAAGATGATAATCATATTATCCCAAACTCAAAGGATCAAGTTTTATTAGGGCAATGGGAGCTTATTAAAGTACAGAATGAAAGAATAGATGAAGTTGTACAGGAAATCCAACCTGAAATCCTTGGGTTTGCGGAAGCGAGCAACGATCACCCCCCTTTTGGAAGAACAGATGTTGGCTCAAAACAAGGTAATACTAAAGAAACTAGTATAGATCATTTTAATATTTCAAGAGGCTCGATGATGATACCACACGATTATTAGGAACTACAAAATTTGTTAGCTGTGAAAGGGGCGATTCTAGCCATTGTAGGAATACTGCAAAGGCGGTTCTGACATCCTCTTCATCTGAGAAATCAGGTTATATTGTGTCTACTTACATGCACATATGCATCAACTCTTAAATTACTTATGGATTCTTTTACACCTGTGATTTTTTTTACAGAAGAAGACAGTGCTCCAGAATACGAATCTTCTGATTCAGATGATCATCCGACACCTCCAGAAGCTGATTATGGGGTGATATTCAGAAGCTGTCTGTCTGGAGCGCAAATGCAGAAAGTAAACACGGTTATCCAGGAAATTCAACCAAAAACTACTGTATTCGTAGCAACTATGAAGAAGTGCGATGTTCAACTACCTAGCCTCTTCTGGTATATTTCTATTCTCTTATGTTGAGTGAGCAGCTCATTGTTTTCAATATGAACTGCTTGTTGTGTATGTGCTGTACACTCCTGTTTTTTATGTTCTCTTGGAAAACCCTGTCATCTTCAAGTTCTCATGAACTTTCTTAACAATTGGATAAATGTTTTTTCCTGCTTTAAGATTGAAACCATGCCTTTTCCGTTCAGCCTGAATTTTCTTTTTCTGGTTTCTTTTGTAATGACATCACATCTTGTCCACATGTAACCAGATCATTTCGAAGGAACACGGCTTAGCCGCAGCTGCACACTTTCCGCGTGAAAATGGGACCGTCACACTTGAGATACCGGGCAAAAGCGAGAAGTGGCGACCGAGATTCTTCATAGAAAAAGACATGTGCATGCTTGCGGGTAACTGGTTAGACTTTGTATGTGACAACCAAGTGCAGGCGGGCGACATCTGCATCTTTGTACCGGCAAAGGGCGGGGAGAGGTCTGCATTCATGGTCCATATAATTCGTGCAGAAGTTGCTCATCCTAGGGGTGCTAAAAGGGTTCGCTCAAGCCGTGATTCTCCGGTTGATGGGGGAAGGAATGGCTAACCCAGATACCGTTTAGAAATAGCAAGATCCGGTTGCTTGTTAAAAATTGGAGCAAATTTTAGTTCACGACAATGATATCTGTTCCACGTCCAGACATGTGCGGTCATAGTTCACCATGTCTTGTTAAAAGTTTGAACTGAAGGAGGAGTTTACCATTACGGTTCATAATAGTTTGTATTCCTCCGTTTCTAAATATAAGATATCTTAACCATTTTCTATATTCACATGTATCCACATGTATCTAGACACATTTTGTTTGCATGTTCACTCACTTTGGTCCGCATCTAGTCAACATGGGAAACACTTAAAACATCTTATATTTAGGTATAGAGGGAGTACGTGAGAACAAAACATTGAGAGCTCCTAGACTCTTCCTATTGGTGTTTTGTGGGTATTTGACATCTTTTGTACTTCGAAGTCAAGCTATAACATTTGATGTAGTACAACCCCTCCGAAGATAAATACCAAATCTTAATCTTTAGCAGAATTTTAATGTCTTTATGCCAAAACATGAGGTCAGAATTGATGCTGACTTCTGTACGTGGGTTGAACCTAGGATTTGTCAATTTGTGAAGGCTAAAAAGACGTGTAATGATGATTTGATAGCCCAGTTGGATCCTAGGTGTTGCAAGAGCAAAATCCATGCCACTAATTTGGGGGGTTTTGTATAGATAAAAGGCACTCGGGTGCACAGCTTTAAATTAATAAAGCCTTGAGTTTGCAACGTACATCACACGGGTAGCAACGTAATGGGTAGAGTCATACTTGTCAGCAGAGTAGGAATCTAAATCTTTATTTTCTTTGAGCTTCATTTGGCCCTTTAACCTTTGATGAAGTCATTAATTACATGAGATGGTGCAAATCATGTGCCTTCATTTTATTTTATTTGATCAATCCTATAGTGTGTATATATTGTTTCGTATTATCTATATAGTTCCTAAGTTATTATCATGTAATGGAATTTTGCAGATGTATTTGCCACTGAAATATTTGGATTGGACTAAAACAACATATATAATCGGGCATTTTAAGCCGGAAATCCATGGTTACTTATCTAAATTACATACGGGTAATTCAAGCACGTCAAATTACGATGCTGGATCGTTGATTTATCTGTGCATGCACATTTTTAGATTAAGATAATATTTCACTTAGTTTAGTTGGGTCGTACCGAAATTAAATAGCCATCCCAATCTTTTATTTTTCTCTTGAACCATACTTAAAAATACGTTTAGCTCATCTGCAACCACCACGATGTAATGTTCCTAAAACCACTAGTTTTTTGAAAGGAGGCAAAAGCTTTAACTCATTCTATTAATTAAGGAGTTTGACAATAGTAAATAAATTGATCAAACCAAATACAACTGTACTACTCTCCCGGCATGATTTCACTCAAACTTTTTGCACCCGTGATGATCCATAGCTGTGTTTCATTCTTGATCTTCTTGAAAATGACCGTTGACGGTGCATGAATTTTTTGAAATACCCAGACATTTCTCTCATTCCTTATCTCCCAAGTTGTGAGCAAAGGTGAGGGAGGCGATGGATTTACAGTTTGGATTTGTAGCGCCGGTCATTTGATGCCACCAAAATTGGAGGGATTGCGTTGGACAAGATGGGTCTCGAGAGCGAAGAGTCCAAGCCAATTCTTAATGAGACCCCAAATCCTAATAGTGAAGCACAATGAAGAGAAAGGTGATGTGCCAATTCCACCGTGCTCTTGCACAAAGGGCAAAGTACACAATTTGGCTATCCTCTTTTTTCAAGTCTATATCTGCCGTCCATAGCATATTTTGAATAGCTAGCCACACATAGAATGGATATTGCCCCCATGAATTTGGCTTTGTACGTCGAGGCCGCCGAGTATTGACCATTGGTCGTGAGGATCTCATCTTCCAAGTGATCATGAAGTTGGAATTTTTGAAGTTGAACCCAAAGCTTTACAAATTGCTCTAAGTGAGAAAAAGTGAAGTCCTCCGAAAAGGCAATTTTTGCGATCCACAAATTATCTCATAGAACATTTTTAACATTCCAATTTTTCATTTTGAAGACCACAAGGATGAGTGGGGCGATATCTTTTTGTTTAGCATCATTAAGCCACGGTACATCCTAAAATAGCTTATTTTCCCTTTACCCACCACAATAGTTGTAGCGGCGTAGAATACAGAAACTCAAACGTGTGCCCGGGTGCACATGCACCCGTTTTTTTTCGATTTTTTTTTGAAAATTCAAAACATGTCGAAAAATTCCGAAAAAAATCATGCACATACCTTAGCATGTCACGCACAATCGTGTCAAATTTGGCGACGAAACGACATCGCGGCCGCCCTGTGCAAAAATGACAAAATTCTGACAGAAAATAGATCCAAAATTTTGAATTTTCAGATCTGAGATTTGTCATTTTTGCACAGGGCGGCCACGATGTCGATTCGTCGCCAAATTTGACACGATGGTGCGTGACATGCTCAGGTACGTGCATGATTTTTTTCGGAATTTTTCAACATGTTCTGAATTTTCAAAAAAAATTCGAACAAAACGGGTGCATGTGCACCCGGGCACCAAAACGGCCATCTACGTAGAATAGTGACATATCCTCTTTAGTGAACGGGTTTCCATACCAACCCAAATCTTTGATGGGTTTTCTTATTCTAGAGTTTGCCCGTATTACATATAACATATGCCCGAGTCAAAATATGGTAGGGCCCTAAAACCATAAATTCCTCTTATCCCGTAAATTCTTCCAACAAGAACTTCTAATATATATTCAATAGTAGTAGATGGAGCAGAAATCTTGCATTGAGTTGATATCACAGAAAAATTTCAATTGCATGTTACAACACGCAACACTTAGAGCATCTCTAACAGACACCGCAAATCGGCAAGAACTGCAAAATCCCGGCGAGTTTGCGGGCCGGGTCCAGTTCGCTACGCAGATTAGAAACCGCAATCGCGGCCCGGCATGTAAACGATTTCCCGGCCTCCGCAAATGTCCACCCGCGACCGCTATTTAAGCCGTTCGGTCGCCGAAATGCAGGCCGAAACCCTCCCCTCCGCCGCCGAACCCTAGCCGCAATTCCCCACATTTCTCGCCGCCGGCCACTCCCCTCTCTCTCGCTCCAGTCGTCGATTGCCGCCTCAACCGCCACCATGGACAACCTCTCGCCGGCCCTGCAGCAAGAGCGGCGCCGCGCGGAAGCGCTCGTCCCGTAAATGGACGGGGAGGGGGCTCCCGGTTCCGCCGTCGCTTTTGCGGCGGGAGACGGAGGAGTTCGACATCCTCCACGGTCTCCTGCCGCCTCCCGCGCCGCCCGCGAACTCCGGCAGCTGGACCCTATCCTCCTCCGGCAGCTGGACCCTATCCTCGGGCTCGTCGCAGGCGCGCGAGGTCGCCGTTGATGACGATGGATTCGAGGTGTACGATCCGGCCGCTTTCGAGGGCTCGGTGACCCGCGAGGATTTCGTCCCCGACGACTTCCTCGAGACGGTGACCGGCGTGGTGAAGGCGCGGTCTGAGGAGCAGGACCGCCTCCACCGCGAGCAGGGGGCCTCCAAGGCGCGCGAGAAGGGCAAAGCCGTCGTCATCTACGTCGACGACGACTCGGAGGAGGAGTGAAACCACTCCAGCGACGGTGCGGCCGCACCCTGCGAGCTCCGGTGAGCTGATTTTGGTCAGTTTAGGGTTAGAGCCGCGTAGTCTAGGTTTTTATTTTGGTTATCCCGTATGTAATGAAGAACTGCGATGAATCCGGTGAGTATTCCGGTCATATGTAAATGAAGAACTTGCAGATGAATTTTCCGCGAACTTTGAATTTTAAATTTGCAGTTTCAATTGGCGTGTCTAATCTGCGCGTGACCAAACTCGGTCTGCAAACAGGTTTTCTACAACCTGCATCCGGGGTTTGCAGATTGCGAATTTGCGGTGTCTATTAGAGATGCTCTTAGGAACCCATGATATAAGAGGACGTGCTCTCTCCTTTCTCCCTGTCAATACACATATCAATCCATAGAAGACGGTAGCTAGAAGAAAAAAAGATAGAAAGAAATATCCAAGTTTAGAAGCTTGTCGATGGGAATGTGAGGAATCAGGAACACATGTTCACCGTGTTGATTGTATATGCTGAGATTCCAAGGGCAAGTACGCACATATTGTTGAGACCTGTCTCCGGGCATCATAGCACCATGTAGATTTTGGACAATTGTACGTTTTGACCCAACTAGCACACGACCATATAGTTTGGCAGCCAAGCACAAAAAGGACCAAAGCACATCGTTTGTGATTTCCTTGAGAGGATTAGAAAAGGAGAAGTGATATTTTGATTCACGTGCTTGGCTGCCCTGCGTCGATTCAGTCTTTCAGGATCGTAAACAAGAAGAAACACAAAAAATGAAGTTCCCATCTAACACCTTCGAAAGACTGAGCCGGCGGATCAAGTCTTGAGATTGACGAAATCACCACGGGCACCTCGGTATCGACGGAACGTCACTTCGTACTGAAGAATATTTCGCCTAAATGAGAAACACCAGCGTCAAATCAGGGATTTGAACTCTGGTAGGCTGGGTACAACCACACTCCTAACCATCTTGCCACAGGCAAGTTCTCATCTTTATTATACTAGTTGGCATGTACGTGCAACGCACGTCTTTGGACAATTTACAAATAGGTTACGGAAACCAACTAAACTGGTGCGCGAGCGCGTCGGTGAAGGCGTGTCACTTGGATGGATTCTCGGCACAAATTATGTCTTGTTTGCACTAACATTTCAACAGACTCGAGTTTTCACCCTCCAAATTTTATCATTGATTTCTTGTAACTACCGAAAGATGTGACAACTATGTCGAGTTCTTGAAGAGCTATTCCTTTTCACTTTAAAATAGGTACCTTATATTTCTTCCATATGCTATTTGCTACTGCATTTTCTTTTAAGGTTTTCAATTAATTTTCAAGATTCAATTGTGGTCCTAATTTGTCAGATTTTTCAAATTCAGTCAGCTAAGCATTTGAGCAGAATAGATAAATTTGACAGATTCAATCAACAAAGCATGCACAAAACGTATAGTATCTAGATTGTGTTAGGAACAATACAGCAAACCATTACGGGATACATCCACGAAATAGTATCCAGCTATGTTTATCAGATATGTACATTGCAAATAAGATCGACCAGTGCCATGGAGTATATGTTTATCAGAACTGTCGGGCCAGGATAAATGTGTTCACCCTGTGCCGAAACTACATAATTAACAGAAACCTTATTAATTTAGATACTCCATACATTTTACATATATGAGGGTAATGTGCTCACCATGTGCTGAAACTCAACAGTACTGCCTAGTGCCTACTGATCAAGTGCATGTAAAAGAGAGGCACCTGAATAACACAACGCTAGTGCTAGCCTGAGCTCTATGAACTAATTAGCCTGATAGTGTGCTTTGACATTGTAACATGTAGGAGTATGCGTTACGTTTGCGCTATTGAATACATGTGAAGCCTTGATGCTTGCAGTTGTAGGTCTGATCAACCAAGATGTAGTAGCAGTGAATATAGATGCAGCTTTAACCGACTGAACCAGATTGGTACTGTTGGCGAAGAAGTTGGGTTCCAGTATATGAAGCATCTCCGCAAAACTAATTTAGTAGATTGCCTAGTTGTTTGCGAGCTTAGATTCGAGTCAACTAAATAAATCAAGCATCGTCCACAGCCGATAATTCATTGTGTCTGTCGGCATATCTCTAATATATTGGACGCAGAAGTCGCCCATAAATCGCGTCATCCATAGTTCCTAAATTTGCAGAGACCAATTGCAAGGAATCTATGACAGGAAAAAAATCAGAAAAAGAGAGAAGAAAAGGCCATAACATACATGGCACGGGAGGGAAGAGGAAGGAGATGTGAAGGAGAAAGATGACGGAAGATGCATAACTCCAGGAGGCGCAGTAGATCTCCGGCCGGCCGGCCGCCGTCGTGCGTCGTTCTTGGGAGCGGCGGCGCGACAGAAAGAGCTATGGACGCAGCGGCTCGCTGGGGCTGGCACATGGTGTTGGGTCCGCCGTCGCGCCGGTCCAGTAGGGTGAAAGAAGCGGCGGGCTTGGGGGGCTCAATTCCCGGCCGGCACGCCGCCAGATTGATGAGGAACTCACCGTCAGAGCGGCCGGCGGCGAGATCGACGCGTCGTGTCCTGGGAGGAGATTGGCAGGGAACAATCCAGAGCAGGCGTCGCCGATGAATAGCACGCTACTGACGATGCCGCCCAAGAGCTTCGCTGTGTATCTTTAAGGGATGGTTGTGTCTTTATTAATAGATGCAGATTGCTTTCCTCTTTGAACTCTAGCGAAGCGGTGACCTCCTCTCGTAGGTGACCCCTCCAAAACAATCCATGTCTAGTACGAAGCCGTTCCACATCGGGTCTTTCTATGTACGAAACTACACACGACCGAAACTACACACAAATCTTTTAAGCAGTGGCAAAATCCTTGTAATTTCTACGAGTTGAAAATGTGTGTTGAGTTGTCAAACATTAGAGTGATCTGGATCGTCAATCAAATATTGAACGGCATATATTTAATGTATCCCAACATGTTTCTCTTTTCTCTACTACTAGTGAACATGCACGTGCAACGCACGTATCATAATCTATAACAAAAAAAATTGGAATTGTATTTCTGTTTTAATGAGATTGTTTACCGAGCCATTTAAATGCGTCTATCAATTATAATGACACAAGAGTAATTTATGAAACCACCTATGTGTCAAAACGGATTTCCGGTAGAATAATTATCATGGTACGAAGCAAAATATCTCCTGTGAAATATTCCACAAAATTTAATATCTGGAGACCACATGATGACCTACATGATTATAATATTTGGATGATATTTTTATGTATATACAAAAAAGCATTTACCAAATAAATATTTATAAAGTTTTAAGGACATTAAAAATCATCAAATAATCATTATAGGACTCGTCTTCACTATACAATTATTTCGTTGTTTCTAACAAACATGCCCGGACGTTACAACGGGAAATGATAAGTATACGTCGCGGATCTATACTACTATTAAAAGAGCAAACATGTTCGGGATACATTAAATTTGTGCCGTTCAACATCTGATCAATGACCCAGATCGCTCCAATGTTTGACAACCCAACACACATTTTCAGTTTCATAATAATTACACCTATTGCCATCGACCTAAAGAAACAGTTCTTTTGATCATCCCATCCCCGCCCCTTCCGTCCTCCCCTGCGTCGCATGGATCCTTGGGCACCGCTCCCCGACGGAGAGCTGTCGTCGTCCGAGAAGGACTTGTACCGGAACAGAGTTGGTTCATCGCTAATTGATTGGTGCGCGTGCGCGCAGATCGTTGCCAAGTTCTTCAGGCTGTCGACGAGGATAAATTATATGCTTCATCCTTCACAGGAGTATTGTGCAGTATGTCACGATCTTATTATACTACTATGAAGAAACCAGTGCATTGAAGTTCTTTTAGTCAGTCATATTTGGCACATTTAGTACCATGAAGTACGAAGTTGCATTATCTCTAGATCGGACTAAATCCTCCAGCAGGTAGAATTAGGTGTGCATTGTTGTCATCTGATTAGAAAGCAAGAAAAGAAAAGCGAGTGACAAAGCAGCGGTATTCCAATGTCATTGATGTCAAGTTTAACCATCAAATCAACTGCAATTGGAAGAGCAACTGAGACCAGCGTGCAGACAGCCACAACAAAACAGTTGGAATCGTAGTTAGATGAGAATACTAAATAAGATGACAAGTTGACAACACAGCTAGCTGCAACATGCTGATTAATTAAGAACAAAGGGTAGAAGGGCAACGGCGGATCGGGCGGCGACGTGCACGCGCTGCTCCTCCCGCTCACACTCGGCCCTGCGTGCGCGAAGCCGGCCTCGTTTCAGCTAGCTAGCAGGAACAACAGCAACGAGCAGTGTTTTTGCTATTTCTGCACATCTGCATGCCGCCGCTGGCTTGCTCCTGCACATCCGCAACGAACAGCTAGCGCGCTCCTGCAACAAACAGCTAGCTAGCAGGAGCAGCAGCCTCGACGGCGGACGACGATGGCTCGCTCCTGCACATCCGCATGGCCGCCGCTACCGACGCGCACGGAAGGAGAAGAGGCTAGCTAGGCTGTCCTCGCCGTGGGAGGGCACGGGAGCGACAGAGACTGCACGTGCGGACGGCGGCGCAGCTCCGGCCAATGGCAAGCATGCGAGGCTTTGATGCGGTGGGGAGGCGTGTCGCCCCACATGATGGTCATGGACATCTAGCATCCTCGTCGACAGCCTGAAGAACTTGGCAACGATCTGCGCGCACGCTCACCAATCAATTAGCGATGAACCAACTCTGTTCCGGTACAAGTCCTTCTCGGACGACGACAGCTCTCCGTCGGGGAGCGGTGCCCAAGGATCCATGCGATGCAGGGGAGGACGGAAGGGGCGGGGATGGGATAATCAAAAGAACTGTTTCTTTAGGTCGGTGGCAATAAGTGTAATTATTATGAAACTGTAAAGGTGTGTTGAGTTGTCAAACATTGGAGCGATCTGGGTCATTGATCAGATGGTGAACGGCACAAATTTAATGTATCCCGAACATGTTTGCTCTTTTAATAGTAAGTAACCGTGCACGTGCAACGCACGTCTCATAAATCAACTAATGCATTTGAAATTTGGATAAACTCTCCGTCAAAATTAAAAGAAAATTGACGATACTCTCTCTCTCTCTCTAGCTCGATCTATTAAGTTTGATTTTTAGTAAAGTGATTTAAGAGCTATGCGTGTTTAAGTGTTTCTAAAGTTCCTCCTGAACTCCTACCCAAGAACTCAAGCTAAACCTTAAAAATATACTTTTATCAAAATTCAGTAAATAATTGTCATTAGATTATTCAGGACATTCCGATTTCTAAAAATAACAAGCTCACTTTGTTAGGGGGAGAAAACACATTTCTTAGAACACCTAAACATAATAAAATATTGTCGAAAATAAAATAAAATACTTACAATCAAGCGCTGCCTTATATGATATAGTTGAGCCAAACAAACATGGTCATGTGTTGCAACAGGAGACAAACACTTCACGGCGACCTACACCAGCACCACACATTACTAAGACAATGGACGACGATCATGCGCTGTGCCAAGGCACACGTCCTCGTTCACGGCCCTGTCCCTGGGGAATCTTGGCCAAGAACATCTTCCCCAGCGGTGGCACCCTCTTTAGCTCGGTCGGTCATAGCGTCGTAAACGAAGATACATCTCGCTTAATTCTCGTAAAATACCAATGCCGATGTGATTCAGTCCTCAGACGCCGCAGTGGTCCCAGAGCTTTCCCAGCTCGCCGACACGAAGCAGAGGTTCTTCAAGGACCTCGTCGGTGCGACCAACGACGTTGTGGCGGCGGGCAACACCGCCATACCCACGCGGGCACAGGGGCTATGTGCCAAGGACGCTGGGCTCAACCCTACCAAGGGATCTCTCGCCACGGAATTGCGCCAGGACCAGTCTTGTCCAATTATATTATTCTTCTAAGGAAAATGCAGAGTTGTGTCATCTCCTTATTCTATTAGTACTAACATTTGGCAATTTAATGTAGACAAGCAAAGCTGCTAGAAAACTACTAAACAAATGTAATTATGTTCTCTATATTTGATGTTTTATACTTCTGTTGCATGAAGGTCAGAAGGTGGATATGAGTTACTCCCTCCGTTCACAAAAGGATGTCTCAGCCTATTTCAAATTTGCATGTATCTAGACATGATTTAGTGTGTAGATACATACATATTTGAGATAGGTTGAGACATCCTTTTTTGAACGGAGGGGTAAACAAATTTCATGCCATGTTTTTTCTAATCATGACGCTTGTATATAATTTCAAAAAACATAGCAAATACGAAGTAAGCTAACTGAAAAATCTGATCCGCACTTGGCTGTGAACTTGGTCCTTCCCAGGCCACCGAGCAGGAATCGAGTACATCCCCCACTGGTTACATGAATGTCCACCGTCGTTGCCAGACTGCGGCAGTCGTCGGAGGCCACGACGGCCTGCGCGGGTGCGATCTGCTGCGCCGCCGGCCGGTGACTACATCGGTAGAGGCGAACATGCTTTTGCACCATGCAGTTTTGGTGATCTCGCCCACATTGTCGCCATACTCGCTCCTCGTTTTTTCTTTAAAATTGCTCCTTGCTGCTGCTACCTTTTGTGCTTTATGTAGTCGCTGCTTTAAGCTCTTGATTCCCTACTTGCTGTCCTAGTGCTTGCTTGAATGCTTGTTGGTTTGCTCCGCATTTAGTCATCGCTGCACGCCAATTAATCAGTCTAGATCGTCCGCTCGGTCGCTGCTTCTGTGCTCCGCGCTGTAGTGGTCGCGGTCCACCAAATCGTGCTCTACAGCAAATGTGGCAATCGCTCGAGCGTGGCCTTCACCGGCCGGCCCATAACCAACCTCAGACGGAAACTTTCCCTTCCGCGACAGGCAGCCGGCAAACAATGGAGTGGGGCGTGGCTTCGGAGACCAGGGTGACGACGGCGTGGCGCCAAAACCATGGAACTGGCGAACGGGATTTATTTTTTTAGCGGTGGCCGAAGGGCAAATCGCGATCAGATTGGATGCACGACACCAGTGTAAGAAACCCCTCTCTCCGTCTACAGTACCCAGAGGGCAATTTTTGGAACCGCCCCGTCGATCCACCTCGCCGCCGCAGATCCCCGGCTCCTCCACCTCCGTCGGCCGCTCCGGCGGCGGGATGGTGGGGGAACCCCTCCTCTCGGTGTGTATATAGTGTAGGACTCGGTAGGGACCCGGCCGGCGGCGCTATGGAGGCGGTGGTGCCGGTGGTGGGTTGTTTGGCGTCGGCGCGCTCCCCTCCTGCGGTGGCGCTCCTTGGAGTTCTCCCGCGGCGCGCGTGACTTCCCCGAGCTCGAGGTTCGTCGGAGGCCTCGAGTTCTTGCAGGTGCTGGCTCCGGGCCGGCCGCCTCGATCTGGAGCAGCAGCGGTGCTCCCTTCTTCCTCCCCTCCGTCGTGCGGGCATGCAGAGGCCGAGAGCGACGACTTCCCGGCCGCGACGAAACTGACTGCAGGCTTCAAGGCGACGCCGGCTCCAGGAGGGAGCGGCGGCAGCGGCGCGGCGGCGCGTCCTCGCTTCGCGTCGGAGTTGGTAGGGATTAGGGGTCCCAAGGACCTGGATGTAATTTCAGTTTTCTTTGGGGTGTATGCCACTGCTGCTTAATAGATCTGAGATGTTATTCGCAAAAAAAAAGATTGGATGCACGACGGATGCACGCACGCGTGGCCTGGCCGCCGTGGATGCAGCCGAAGCTGGGATTTGAGTCCTTTTGATTACCGAACGGCCAAAGTAAGCGGCGGGACAATGGACCACATGCGACGAAGTTGGCCGAGATGGGGCAGGTTGAGGCGGCCGAACAGCGAAGGGAAGCCAGGGAGCCGGAGACGCGGTCAGGCAGCTGCCATCACCAGGTTGGCTAGCTCGTACGCCACCACGAACTTCGTCTTGATCGGAACCTCGACGAAGAAACCCTTCCAATATTCGATTGATAGATACGTGGATCAAGCGGTCTATATATGAATGCAAGTCGACGAGGAGTCTTTTTCCAATGGAGGCAAACGACAGAAACAACTGTAGATATCGTTGATTGAAAATTGAACGGACAAGATTAAAAATGTTTGCTACTCGACATCGGGACAATCTGGATCGTTGATTGAAAATTGAACGGACAAGATTAAAAGTATCCCAACATGTTTGCTCTTTTAATAGTAAGTATATATATATCTATACTATAATATTCCTTACTGCAGTGATGGTACGTTTACTTGGTACGTTAGGGTGGTACGTACGTCGTACGTCACGGATCGGTAAAAAATTCGGAACCACGCACTCCTTCTCGCGTCGCTTGGAGCTAGGCTAGCTTTGCCATGGATCAATCGATAATCACGTTAGCCAGCCACCTAGCGACTAGCGAGCGCACACCCGAGCGAACGCATGCATGGCCGCCGGTGAGCCCGCGAGAGCATGCACGTGCACGCACGGCCGCCGGCGAGTCGGCAAGCCCGGACGAACGCATGCACGGTGGCTGGTGAGCCGGCGAGCGCATGCACCGCCCATGCCGGCCAGCTCCTTTCCTCTCGCATGCCGGCCAGCTCCTTCCCTCTCGCGTCGCGTGGAGCGGCCACTCCCGCCGCCCCTGCCGACAAGATCCTTTTGGCGTCCGTCCGTGCGTCCCTGCGCTGGTAAATTGGACTGTTACTTTTTTCTTTTTACGAGATTGGAACGAAGTACAAACCGGACTGCTGCCTCTCTTCTTTTTCAATACGAACTTAGCCCAGGTTGTCTGATGGGATAGGAATTTAAGCCACGTCCGAATCAAAATCAGCCATTCAGCCTATATTCCGCAACAATCTCGCCCTTCTGTCGACGTTGCCGGAATAATCTGACTCGAGTCCGCTGCCAGGTCGATGAACGTCGTCTGTACCAATCTCGCCAAAATCCAAGCAAATTGAGTGACCTTGCCGGAATTCAGCCGTACCACCGTGACTGGGTCGCCGTTTCGCTGTTCTGCCGACCTCGTCGCCACTTCATCTGCCTGTGCTCCATCCAAGGTACGATGATCATCTACATGCATCATACATGGTCTTGTTCCGTGCTCCTCATGAAGGTCCGATCGGACGGGAAACAATAGGCACTTCGCATAAGTTATCCAAAGTGAATCGATCAATTTGCTTGGGACGCACGTAGCTAGCACCAGAGTGAATCGATCAGACGTACGGTAGCTAGCGCAACCAGTCAGCGTGCTTGCGCTATCGTATTTTTATGAACCTTACCAACCTATCTAGCTTGAGCAATTGTACCGAGCAGTGTTGATCGATCATGCAAGAAAATGTATACAAAGACCACATATTGTAAGCCCCTTTTATCAATGTGTTAAAATACTGATAATTGTGAACATATAGACCATTTTCATGCAGATGTGGGAAAACATCACACTGACGACTACAACGGTGTACCAGCTCAAGCGTATTCAACACTTCAAGTATATAGTACCGTCCCGTCAACTCATCTAACAGATTTTCCTGAAACTTCCTAGACCAGTGCATTTGAATATTGCATGCATCTAAATATAGTTATGCTAATTATCGACCACATAGATTCATGAAATTTTACAATTAGAGTTATAGTAATGAAGTTTTTTCAAAAGGTGAAAGGCTTGAAGCTTCCTGCTCCATTGCATTGCTCGAGGGCGCACAAAGCAATGGTGAACTTATTTTGATAACCTCAAATGATCATGAACAAAAGATAATTGCAAACATGAGAAAAGACATAAATGAAACAAGACGGGAACAAGACAGAGCACGATGAAATAGTTTAATAGGCAAAAAAAGGGAGGAGATGAATGCCCGAAGAAGAGCAGCCAGGCAAAACAAAACAATAGATCAGAGGAATGCCCCCCATAGGAAGGCAAGGTAAAATCAAACAACAAATGAGAGACAAGAGATCAACGCCCATCGAAGACAAAATTGGCAAAACATACCACATGAGAAAAAAGCAGACACTGCTAGCTCAGCGCAATGCAAGACTCACGGATAGACGGAACACGCCTTGCGTTGAATCCATCGCAATGCCATGTCCATACGGAGCTACTATGCCATCCTCTTCTTGGAATTGAATTGTTTGCTTACTTCATCATATTGTCCACATAAAGCTAGATAGGTTAGGGTCCAAACCATATCAAGAAGTACATCGTGCATGAGACAATATTCTGTCTCCACAATGTCAGGCTTATCTCCATGTTAGATGTGCGTAGATAGCTGATGGGTTTGTGATGTACTATTGTGTATTCCAGCTTGTATGTCTGAGCTTCTTATTTAGGAAATATCGTTTCTCCAAGATACATATCACACATCGTGTAAATTTACGAGTCACAATGTTGTGTTGATCTAATAAGTTTCATATCCCGTAGCAACGCACGGGCACTCTGCTAGTCTCTACTATATAATATGGCTTCAGGTGATGGTTGGTACTTTTTTTAATTTCCAACTTTACCCCTACGTGGTAGAAAATATTACCCCATCTGCCACCGCCAAAAAAACATACCGGTTCGCTCCGCCACCACGGTCCCCTGTCCGCCGCTGCGGTGCGGTGGTGGGCGCACGAAGGAGGTCTCCAAGCAGACGCCGGACTTGGGCCCCGCCGGAATCTCGTAGAAGCCGTTTTGGTGCGGGGCGCGCCGGGATCCGTGTGGATGCAGGGAGGGGTGGGCCGCCGCGGGCTGGGCGCCCGAGCCTGGGGAACGACCGCTGGGGATCCAAGGGGGCGGAGCGAGGAGCTGTTCCTGCTCCGCTACTCCCGGGAGTTGCTTTCGCCGCGTACAGATAGCTTCCCCTGGAGCAGAGCAGGTGGGATTCTTGGGCTGGATATAATTTTCCTTTTTGGGTTTCTGCGTCTCCTTAACCGCTGTGTGTTTGTTGATGCAGGCGAAGTGCTTGCTGAAATTCCCCAACCTGGTGCCAAGGATCCTGCCGCTGGGGACAGTCCTGCAGGAGGGAATCGCCTGGGATTTGCTCTTGTCTTGTTGAATTCCTGTAGAAGCGGTGGAATCCGCGTCGGTGGTTCTGCGTTTGTTATGCGAAGGTTCGAATGGAGATAGTAGATAAGATCGCGGAGCCCAAGGACCCTCTGGTGGTCGCTGCTCGGAAGGTGCAGAGCCTGGAGCCGCCGCTGCTGCCGATACCGATCAAGGCGTCGTGGAAAGGGAAGACCTCCCAGGAGCAGGATGAGAGGGATCTGCCAGATGACGGCGACAAGAGCTTCCGCAGCTTGGATTCGTCGGACGAGGGTGGCCGGAGTCCTTTCTCTGGGGCCAGCCACCCCCTGGAGCCAGTTGATATGGATCATATGAAGACGGTCTATGTCGCAGTTGACGAGGAGAAGCCCGAGCCGCCGCCGGTGTGCCTGGTGCATGGATTGTCTGTGAAGGGGCCGTTCCTGGATGACCTTTCGCTCCGTGTTACAGGTATGAAGGCAAATGCAGTGGTCTGTGCAGGCAGCGCTGAAGGCTTGGCTGAGAAGCTGTCTGGGGCTGCAGTGGCGTCATTGGAAGTACCAGCAAGCCTCATAAGGGGAATGATCCTAGAGGAAAGGCGATTCATGCTGTACGAATTCGAGATGGTGCACTTGGGATGAGCCACTTTAGACTGCTCAAGCATCTGGGCTGTGGTGACATTGGCAGTGTATACCTCTCAGAGTTAAGTGGCACTAGGTGCTACTTTGCTATGAAAGTAATGGACAAGGCATCCTTGGCAAGTAGGAAGAAGTTGAATAGGGCTCAAACTGAGAGGGAGATTCTACAGCTTCTGGATCATCCATTCCTACCAACTCTGTATACACATTTTGAAACTGACAGGTTCTCGTGCTTGGTCATGGAATTTTGTCCGGGTGGCGACTTGCACACTCTGCGACAGAAACAGACAGGAAAACATTTCTCCGAGTATGCAGCAAGGTGATCTATTAAATCATGAGTCTGTTCTTCAAAGAAATATTATTTGTATTTCATACCGTGTTCACATCAGGACGGCGGTTCGGTATGGAGATTTTTTTTTAGATAAGGGGGTGCGGTGTGGAGATGGGGTTGGTGGCATGAGCTAGGTGGGTGGTCTTTTTTTTAGTAGGCTGGATCGGGAGGCATCCGGAACAGAATAGTTTCTCTTTATTTTTTCTATGGCTTGATCTGGTTTGGAGATTGGGAGCAATTACGTATTGTAGAACACCTAATCTCCAGTTTTTCCCCCTTCATGTTTCATGTATCAGGCATGTCATATGTTCCAATAAATGTCTCGGGTAGCACTAGAATAATCCATCTAATTAATTCGGTGATAGGTCAAATGTACGTTCCAAGCGTATAGCACATCCTACATTTTTATGTGAATATGCAAGTGTAATTTATGGGTTGTCGATTGTAACAGCTCGCTTTTTCAAATGATTTAACAAAAATATATTTAAATTAAAGACTGTGTTAAATGTAGAACTTGACAAGAACGATTGTAAATCATGTGTGATCCTGCAGTAGAAGCGGCTCAACCGGAGCTCGGACCTCTCCCTTCCCCCCGTCTACAGTGCAGAGGAAGGTGATTTGTGCAACCCCGCCGCGTTGACCACCTCGCCACCGTAGATCCGTCCGATTCCTCGCCTCCGGCGGCCGCTCCGGCGGCGGGAGGTTGGGGAATCGGCGGATCTCGGTGTGTATATAGTGTAGGTCGTCGTTGCTCGCTAGCCGGAGGCGCCGTGGAGATGGAGGCGTCGCCGGAGTGGCTTTTGCAGGTGGCTTCTGTCTCCTCCGTGGTGGGTGCTCCGGTGGAGCTCCGTCGCGGATCCGCCGCCCCCAGCGCACTCCCGGCTCGGAGGAGCCCCCGAGTGCGCTTTCCCCTCGCCGGTGGCCGTGTGACGGCGGCGCCGGGGTCTGAAGATCTTGGTGATGCTGCTGAAGTTGCCCAAGCCAGCGTCTCTTCGTCGTGCAGGATGGAGGTTCCTAGGAACCGAGGACCGTCGACTTCCCGCCTCCTGAGGGGTTCCTCCCAGTCCAAGCTTGGTGGAGGAGTGGAGGCGGCGCGCCGGCGGAGCGTGTTGCGCTGTGGAGAGGATGCTGGAGCCCAGAAGGAGTTTCCTGTAATTTTCCTTTGTTTCTGGGTTTTCCTGTAAGGAGATTGGTGTAACTTTGTCAGTTTCACCCTCGCAAAAAAAAAAAAAAAGAAGCGGCTCAACCGCTTCTATTTGAGAATTCATTGTTTCTTTCAGAATGTTCAGGTCGAGTACTTTCAATATTATTTTGCTTTGTGAAGTTTTTGAGTGGTAAATTATTTCTCAGTTTTGTTTTTATACCCATGGGACGAAAGACATTTCATGAGCCGTAGCAATGCACGGGTATTCAGCTATTATTATAAAAGATTGTTTCAAATGCAGAGGTGTCATGGGGGACAAAGAGGATGATCAAAGGGGCGCCACACATCTGCATCGTGACTCCTAACCCAACACAACGATTATTTTTTTGTCTTTGTCGGCTTCCTCTACTCCCTGTCCTAAGGGAGGCGAAGGCCTTAGCGTAGCGGGTGAGGGTGGTGAGGACGACAAATGTCTTTGCTGGCGCACGGGTAGCTTGACTGAAGCAAAGATAGAGCAGGCGACACCTGCCCATCAATTAGATTTTTTCTCCCGTTGCAACGCACGGGCATTTTTGCTAGTAGATATAATACGGCTAGAGGTGATGGTTGGTGGCGGTACGTAATTAAACTGCTCTTTAAGTTTGTACAAATTACCCACCAAGCCATGGGTAAGCGAAAAACGATTCGATCCCCGCGAAAATAGAAATAGAAAAACGATTCGATTCGATTAGGCAGAGGCTCGCTTCGCTTCAAGCCTTCAACCTAGATGACAGAGGGCCCACGCCCACGTGGACGCCCACGCGGGCCGCGGCTGGTCGACGGTGGCCCTAGCACCACGCGCGCAGCCCCTATCCCCTCCTTTCTCTTCTGAGCGGCGGCGACCGATGGGAGACGCCGCGGCCGGCGGCACGCAGGTCCGGCGGGCCAGGCGCGTGCTAGGGAACACAAGGTGCTGCAGCGCGTGCTGATCCTCACAAGGTGCTGCAGCGCATGCTGCTCGTTCTCCGGCGGGGATCTTCTAAAGCAGATATGGGGCGTCGAGGTAGACATCGGCGGCGGCGATTCCTCCTCCGCTGTAGATCAGGATTCTTGAGAGATGCGGAGGCCTCGAGGCAGCGATTCCTCCTCCGCTGTAGATCAGGATTCTTGAGAGATGCGGAGGCCTCGAGGCAGAACGGCGGCAGGGTCGGCAGCGCTTCCTCCTCCAACGCAGATGACGCGGGCAGATGGCGGCGGGGTCGGTAGTACTTGCTCCTCCAACGCAGATGAGGCTAAGCAGCACGGACCAATCTCAAGGCTATGAACGCAAGTACAAGTATCACTGTAGCAAGATTAGTAAGTTCAGGATCTAGCTAGATATATAGTGTGACGAATGGATGATCCAAGCATCCAGCAGTTCTTGATACCAGTACGGAAGGCAAAAAAAATGCAATGGAGAAGTATATGCCTACGACATGATAAATGTCAGTATCTCCCAAAAAAAAATCTTAGAGCTTTTATGCATTCATGCAGCTAAAAAAAGGCTGTCGCTAGCACTCAGTTCATATTCTCATCATGTGATAAATTGATTTTAGTATGAAGACATGAATGTGTCATTTTGCTATCCATATTGGAACAGAGTTAGCTATTCTAAAAAAAAATAGTCAGTTCATATTGTACAATGTACAGTACTTATCTTGTGAACACTTTCAAGTTCAGAGTAAGCAGAACAGCTAGATCTAAGTAAAGCTTGTGTTGTGAGTAAACAGAACTAGATCTAAATACATCTCTTGTTACACAAATTAACGTTCTGGCAGATTGGTTGATTGGAGATACAAAAAAATAATAAACTAATTTTTGCTGTACTCTTTGGGAGGCATCGGTGCTGCATCGAGCAAAGTCACCAGTCAAAGGGGGGTGCCGCATAGCGCAGATACAAGCGCAATATCTCAAGGGCAGGAGAGGACGCACAACAAAAGTTGTAAACGAAAAACGTGAACAAGGAAAGGATCACAACCAATCTATATGATGGGAATGGTGGTGGTCTGGTGGAGAAGCTCTTGTGTGGATAAGGAGCCAAGCTTGTAATAGGCATCAAATGACGTTTAGAATGGCATGGGAGTGAGGAATCACGACTGCCTTTGCTACCTTCCAGTTGCAATAGAGTTAACTATCACGTATAGAATTCATTAGTTCCATTCAGTTAGTTTGTAGATTTAAATTTTGATATCCCAAGTGACACAAACTCTGCTGTTAATTACGGCATCTTGATAATGGAATCAGCTGTTATGGAAAAAAATGTCATATAAATAATTAAAATAGCACGTGTTATATTGCGAAAAATTCCGTCACCCGTTGCAACGCACGGGCATTTAACTAGTAATAGTAGTATAGACTCTGTCGCGTATGTTTTATGTTTAGAGTGAATTACACGAAGCTACATTTTCAAGAGTTCATGTACCAAATAACTACGACTGCCTTATTTTTGCACATGATTTCCGTTGGCCGTTTAACACAAAAAAACTGACGTCTTAGGCTAACAAGTAAGGTTGGATGTCGGATTTACTTTCCCTCTAGGACACGTGACGTGACCTGATGCAATTATACCAAACGCTGCTACCAGTATTTTTCTTGGGAGAAAAGAAGCTGCTGTCGCTGGGGCCGGGGCTGCTACTTGGCGGCCTGTGCGGCTGCACACCGTATGTCTGCTCTTTCTGGCGGCGAGGCGACCCGACTCTGTCCGACCAACTTTGTTCCACTGCCATTTGATTCGTTTTCTTCAAAAAAAAACTTTGTTTTCATGTAGTTTGTTTATTCTTTACAGTTTCATGTACTTTACTGCAAGGAACCGTACAATGTTTTTTATGATCTTGCGCATACATTCAAAATATATGAATATTGGAGGTTCAAATCTAAGCATGCACATGTATATATATCACCGGGGTTTGAATTTTAGTATGTTACGTCATTCCCGGCGGTTCATAAAATCGAGAGTCTCCCTTTCCTTTTTCTCTCCTCCCTATACCTCCCATTCAAGAGTCTCTTCTCTCCCTTCGAATCATGTCTCCTCCCCCTTTCGGTGGCCTCACCGTCGAAATGGAAATAGGCCGCCGAAATGGAAACGAGAGAGGTTTGTTCGGCCCATGTTGTGGATAGTAGAAGTAGTTTTATGCCTAGGTTATGATTGTGGTTAGATGTAATAGCACCCAGCATTGGGCCGTGTGGATTTTGCGTCCTAGGGCCTGCACGTGGTACCTGTAGGTCGACGACGTCACTCCCTATTGGGGCTCCATAGTGGAGGCCTGGACCCGAGAGAAAATCTGGTGAAATCCCCGTCAATAGGCGAGTTCACTCTCCAGATCGAGCTCGAGCGGGTTCTGCTCCTCAGGCCATCGTGGCGATGGAGGAGAGAGGCGACCAATCCACTCGTGCAGATCTAGCGCGATGGGACAGGGTATGCGAGTGTGAAGTTCGTCGAGAGCTCATCATCATAGGTGTTTGAACGGCTTCCTGTCATTCTACCGCTGATCATCGTGGCCAAAAAGATGTTTCTCGAAGCATCCGCTGATCATCTCTTACTACCTTCACGTGAGCTTGATTTGTTTGGCCATTTCCATGCCAAATATGATCTATGGATCAAATATGTGGGCTTATTACTAAGGTATCTAACTAGATTAGAGGGATAGTGTGCTTACATTTTTTTACCTTGATTCAATCATCGTTTTTTCCTTTTGGTTACCTCAAATGAACCATTTAATGTATCATTTGTCCCTTGTTGCCTTCTTGCTTGATGATCTTGATTGAAATGAACCATTTGACCCGTATATGAGTTAATTTGATCTGATTGTCCCTAAAATGGTGATTATACCTCTAATCATTTTTGGGAATCAAAACTACATCTTGATTTCCATAGGCTAGAAGCAAAATAAAATATTGTTTCATAAAAAATGTGAAGGAAATTGTTCTAAGCATAACCTACATTATTCTAAGGCAAAATAAAATATTGTTTCATAAAACATTGTGTTTATTTAATTTAATTTTAGGTTTTTATTTTATTTTAGAAACGGAACGAAGAACAATGTCCAGTTTAGGTTTTTTATTTTATTTTCATTCTTCATGTAATCTTCTTTGTAATTCTTTTGGACATTTATAGAGTCCAATTTTTTTTGTAAATATATTACCGAGATCAGTTTTTAAAATGCATGATTGCAAGATGCACAACCCTAAATTCACCCCGCTAAACCTAAACTACATGATCTGGCAGAAAGCTACCACCAACACCTTAATTACTGCGGGAGAGAGGAGATGGGGAAAACTGGAGGTCATGCATTGGGGCAAATGTCATATCATGACACTAACATGACTTAAGTAGAGACAGACGTCGACAAGTAACCATTGAGCGCGAGCGGAGATTGAGAGTATTGCAAGGTGCACATGTTAAGCTTGAGCCGACAGAGCATGCCTATGATCTAAAGCGGGGAGAAGTACCAAGAAGAACATATCAAGCCACGAGAGAAAAAAAAACTAATGGCCTAACCATTGCACGATTATCCTCATCCATCACATTAAAATCCACATTATCTCTTCTATTTTTCTCCCATGATGTTTCACACATGATTTTCATCATAGATCCACCTGTCATCGAAGCTCTAAGCTCTGAGATGATCTACCACAACACCTTCCCACGAAAATATTCTGGCCAGCACCATCTTGTACCTCGACCACCAGCTCTAAGCTCTGAGATGAACTGCGGCCCTATCTTGTACCTCGACCACCATCTGCCAAGATGAAGGAAGCCCACTCTAGCTTGGATTCCTCATCTTCACCTGTGTCGCATTCTTGATACTAGTTCCCAATTAGACCACACACTCCACAAATAACTTGATAGCCTTCTTTTTTCTTATCTTTGTTGGTCAAGACAAAACTGGTCAGTTTGTTAATTGTCGTGGATATTATTTACCCGCAGACGAACTCCTTGACTTATCCTACAAGGAGCTTCACCTAAACTTGCAAAACCTCGCCCATCGACCTACACATGCCCTCGATGATTGCATCTTTCAAGTAATTGTCCGGTAGCTTCAATACTTGTGCCCAAACTAGTGGCTTGTTCAGAAGCACAATTTTAGGGTTTGCAAACCCATAATATCCCTCTTAACACAAGCGGATGGTTATTCCCGAGGATCCACATCCCACATACATATTTTTCTCGATCTTTCTCCATAGCACCTATTTGGTCCGGTTCCACGTAATACACATGTCAGCACACAACACACTAGAGTTGAAACTCCTACCAGTATGAATCCTACCAATTGCGAGACACACTCGACTTTTTTCACGGGTTCTTTCCCTCCTCTCACACGAAACCATTCGTTTTCTCGTCATGCAGATTCGATCTTCACATCAAAGATTTCACCTCTTCACCGAAATCCTACATCATGTTGTTTGATTGTGTAATGACCCTAGTTCGCAACCCAAATCTATACTATTATTAAAAGAGCAAACTTGTGTTGATACATTAAATCTGAGCCCTTCAATATTTAGCCAACGGTGCAGATCGTTCCAATGTTTGACAACTCAACACATCTTTTCGTTTCGTGATAATTACGGGATCTGCCACCACCAAAAAGATTATATCCTTTTCTTTTCTTTGTCCGACTCCCACCGCTCCCAATGACCCTGACCTCATGCTCGTCCTAGAGAAGACCTCCGCCGCCGCCGTGGTGCACCACACCTACCCAAGAGGCTTCCCGTCCGTCTCCCCATCCCCTGAACCCTGTCCGGGCCACTTACCACCCTGTTTTCCCGGAACACGGCAGCATGCTCTATCGAGGCGGAATCTTCTGCAACGCCGCCGCCGTCCAGCGTGCCGGACCTCCAAAGCTGCGCGCCCATCTTAACAGATGTGGTCCGGCTGCGCCTCCCGCTGGATGCACACCGCTGCAGTCACCCTGCCAGATGCGCCGCCTTTGCTCGCGCCGCTGTCTGCCCAATCCCGCGTCACCGCCTTCATTCACCTCCAAGGCGCCGCCCCCTACGATCCTGCCAGCAGGAGGTGCGCGCTGACTCGTGGAGGACGACCACGTCGACTCCGCCGTGCTCGACGTTCACCCAGCGGGCATCCACGTCTCCTTCCCCAATTCCCGCGACGCCCGGCTGCCTCCGATCTCCGTCAACTGTGAGCCCCGCCCAACCTAGCTATTGCATCAGCCCGTTGATGTGCGCTATGTTTCCCAACTACCTATCTGGTACTGAACCTACCCAGTTAGTAGATAAAACATGAGACCTAGCAAACACGCCTGAGTTATGAGCCATAAACTTCACCTCCCTTCCTGTTTTTACTATTGGGCACTAAACGAAAAGCTTGGCCGGCCTCTTGATTTGCTCATAGATCATGCAAATTGGTGAGAACCTCTTCCCACGATTGTTTACTGCAATTGACGAGTGCCTGGTAGTCACGTTCGATTGTAGTCTTCAAACTTAGCTAAAAGATTGTATTTTCAAATTTAGCTGAAAGATTGATTTTTATTTTGTCCGTGCTCTCCCAACAAGTGAACAAAAGCCTTGAGTGTTGAATCTGATTTGCATACATCCACAACTCCAGTACCCAACTACTGCTTTTACACATGCATAATTTAGTTTCAGAACTGTCATAATATCAGGATGCATTTATATTTGGCACTTAACTGGTGATATGGGTTTATTGAATCATTTCTATGTTGTCAAGTACTAAAAATGGCTGGATGGATTAAAATGTCTTCTTATGCACACATTCCAATCGTAAATTCGCCTATGCTGTAATTCAGATGTTGATACAACTTAAATATCTTGGGCTTTAATCTCTGTTAATTTTTCCAAGCAGTTCATCTGATTCCTTGTTCCACTACTGCTAGAGTTGCCATTGACATCGCGGATCAGCTAGCGAAACTGCGTTGAGACATGTCTAGGTACCTGTACAATTATCTATGTTTTCTGGTGAGTCGTGGTTAGCATTTTTATTTCTTCACCGATCGACATATAACCACTGTTATTGGTGCCATATATGTATCAAAGTTGTGCCACCAGATAAGGGATGCTATGATGAGGCAGTGTAACGAGTTTGATATTCTGCTAACTGCATGCTTGACAACTGTCTTATTGCCAAGGTAAATGCGTAGTGATTTTTTGGACTACCCTCTCAATGCTTATGTTCTTGGTGATGCAATGTGATCAGTACAGCGCGAGATATACAAGGGTGATTTGATGCATGAGCAGCGTGTTGCCATGTTGGATAAATTTCTAGCATGTAGACTTGCAATGGTAATTTGTGCAATTTACAAGGAACACAGATGGGGCTATGAAATTCCATAACGGTGTAAGTAATAGACTTTTTTGTTAAAAAGATATGTTTAATATGTTTCTGCTAATTAGGACGAGGAAAGAAATTTTAAAATTTACACGTGCGTGCACGTGCAAATTTACTATACTATTAAAAGAGCAAACATGTTGCGGATACATTAAATTTGATTCGTCCAATATGTGATCAACGGATCAGATTGTTCCAACAATGTTGAACACCTCAACACACCTTTTCAATTTCGTTATATTACAATCATTGCCACCGAAAAAAGCGTGCAATAGTGCCCTGTCGTCACCGTGGTTGCAATCCCCGCTGCCAGCAATATGCTTGTGAATTCTATTTGACATTCTTCCGAGCGGTCCTTATTGCTCTACTGAAATTTGGCGTGTCCTTGAGGACTGGGTTATAGCTTAGGGAACAGGAAGTTCTTATTCTTGTGTGCCAAATAAACATACTGAGTTCATCTATTGAGCAGAGTATTGCAGAATAGTTCAAGTGACAAAAAAAACTTGCATTTATTTGATAAACTCAATATGTTTATTCTGTAATACTCTGCATTTATTTGATGGTTATTTGAATGGTGATGCACCTGTTATCCTAAGTATAAGCATCAGCAGGACTGCGCAAGTTCAGGTCACCTTTCAAGAGGTCTCTGAATTTTGGAGTATGGTATATTATAAATTGTTGCTGGATATAAGGAAAACACTGACAGATGATTTACAATTGTGTCGTCATAAAATTTACCATTTTATTTCCAATATTATATGATTGTCTGCCCATTTGATCCGTGGATTGTTTACTAGATATATGTTTTCTATTCCTTGCAGATAATGCGATTCGGTCCTTCAGGCTACCTGGTGAAACCTCCATACCGATTTGGCTAAAGAAGTAAAGATACATTGGAAGTTAGTCTACTTTTCATGACATCTCTGAACTTTTGTAGGCGTATAGTATTTTCTGATTTATTGATGGCTAAGAGGGAGAAGTGAGAGAGGGTACACAAGCTAAAATTGAGTGAACAGAGTATTAGTCTGGTTCTATATACACAAGTTGTGACGCCAGTTTCCTCTGCACTGGCAGCACAATCACAAGGGGAGATACAAGTGTACATATGACCATGAGACTCATATAATTAGCAGAGGAATTAATCTGTAGATCAAAACCTTTGACTTTTGTGCGTGTCATTGGCCCATAGGGATATTCATGGGCACTTATTGCTGCCTTTAGTTTGGTTGTTGTAGTGATGGGGAAAGGAAAGAAAAGAAGGTTGGTGGTATTGCTGTATTTTATCTTCAGCTATTTGGATTTTATTCCGGGCCGGTACTATAGCTCTATTTGTAGTGGCTAACTGGCTATGCATATGCAAATTTTGTTCATATGATTTTTACCAATGTTCTAGCTAAATAACGGACATTCTTCATGGTTCTTGGTACTGTACTGAACATACATGCAATGATCTCTCCAAGTACGGATGCTACAAGCTCCACGGTAAGAACCCATGAATATCTGCTGCAAGAATGTATGTGTGCTTGTCTAAGTTGATTCTGAGTTGTACTTCTGCACTTACTTTTTAGCGTGCAGTTGTTCTAATGGCACTAATTGGCTATGATTAATCAGGTGATTCTCTTAGTAGTAGGTGATGTGCTCATATTCGCAGTATTGTCTACACTTCTTTTATTCACTTCCCAACTTGTAAGAAATTGGAACGGTGTGACTCAATGCAATGTGTGTTGTGAACCTTTTTGTAATGGCATTCAAACCATTTCCCAATGTTGTATATTTGGTTTGTTATAAAGCTGAATAATTTCAGTGTATCTTCATGAACATCTGTCGACCTCATTTATTCATTCTATCAGTGTATGTTACTTTGGTGCTTAGTATATTGTATGTTTTGAGTAATAAAATGGGTAACTAATATTTTTGTTGTTCTATTAGGGTGATCGCGAGGAGTGAGACGTATAAGCAATATTCTTGATTTGGAATATTATGGTTGTTAGCATAATTCCTCCACCGTCCAACATTTTTAACCTTAACACTTTTGACAGTAGAGTCGACACCCATATTTTGAACATCTTTCAGCGGTAGCTGTAGAGTAAGTACCCACATTACAGACATGGAGTAAGGAGGAAAAGGAGAGGATTGAGTTAGATGGCAATGCGATACCTAGCATAAACAACTTGAGATTGCAAGGGTGGATTGATCAGATAGATGGGGAACAACCTTTCATCTGATGGTGACAATATGATTTGTAAATCATTACCAATTTACGTTTAACTGAGAATCGTGCATTGCACGTGCAGACTAACTAGTATCATCCAAGGAGAGACTTCATGCAAGGCGGACAATAAATAAGAGGCTTGAAGATGGAAAACTTTTACGAGGCGCAGCCGTTGGAGGACAGAACACTCTAGTAAGTTAACGTGGATAATTCTCGGTTGACGGTTCTCGGTCAACCAATTTCATATGCAATTGCAAAAATATCACGTGCAATTACAAATAATTACAAGCCATGTGCAATTCCAACATACGTTCAACTATGTGCAATCACGAATCGCGTTGTAAATCCCACGGTAAAAAAGTCTACCTAGCTCTAAATTAATCTCGGTTGAACTAGAATTAGCAAAAGGGTTATTAGTCTATATCTATACTACTATCAAAAGAGTAAACATGTACGGATACATTAAATCACACGTGTTCAATTGCCAATCGACCATTGGGATCGTCCTAACGGTGTTGAGCACCTCAACACACCAGAAAAGTGAACCGGTACGCAATTTCTCTTTCCCTTGTCTGTCTCTAGCGCAAAAATCAAACGAGCGGGCAGCGGAGGAGATTGTCTCGCCGACGACGGGGCTGTGGAGGGGCTTCAGGTTGTGTGTGACGGTCACGGCTGCTGCGGCGCCGGCGGCCAGCACGAAGGCCTCCCGTACCTCCCTGCGCGGCGCCTAGATGCGAGCCTGCGGTTGGAGGCCTCCGCATCGAGCTCGCCCTGAACGCCCTTCTCTTCGTCACGGCACCGGAGGTCGGATGCGGCAGCACCGGAGCCCGTCTGCGGCGGATCCATGGATATGGAGGCCCGCAGCCCTGGCCGCCCCCGTCCCAGGTGAGATCCCGCGTCCTGCTACGATCGGCAGCCGCTGCACCGTCATCGGCGACCACCGCCTCCTCCATGGCGCATCCCGCCGGCTCCGCATCGAGCAACTGCAGAGGCGCCTGCGCCTTCTTCTGCTCCCGGCCCTCTTCCGACTGAAAACACGGCTCTGTCGAATCTGCTCTCCCGTTTCTGCTCCTCTCCAGTCCCCCTGCCACGGATCTATGTGTCTTTTTTTTGGCTGATGCACCGTCTGGACTTAATATGTGAAGATAAATTTATATTCCTGCTTTTCTGCCATAGTTGGTTGCTGTTTCAAGGTGCGAATGGTGCCTATAGGTTTGTGTTTTTTTTGGTCCTCTCTGATTTGTTTTTGGTTGTCAGGAGCTCATGCATTGCATCTGGTTGTTCTTTTGATTGTACAGTATTATTTTGAATCGAACAGGAGACCATAAGCTTCTGGTTATTAGGAGTTCAGCACCGTTTGTACGTAGAATATTGTGTTGTGATTAGACTGATTAGTGAGAAATGACTGTTGCATGTCCAAGGCTGAATCAAGTTGTTGTATGATTTGAACCATCGAATGGTCTTTTATTTCCCAGAGTTTCAGTGTTACGATTTTTCGGTCATTTAGTTTGGCTCCGTCGAGATGATCGTGAGGCACTTTCTATAATCGTCAAGCTGCCATGGCCACAAATCGCCCTATTGGATCCTCTCATGGCGCCACGTCATCCTATCCTGTCGACCCCAGCTGTTATATGGACACTGGTGTTACGGATCATCCGACGAATGAGTTGGACAAGCCCTCTGCTCGCGAGCAATACCATAGAGATGAAAAGGTTCACATTACGATCAAATGGTTCAGGTATGCACATCTCACATATATGATTATGCATCTTTTGTGCCGCTCCATCCACCATCTATGTTGTTGTGCTGCTCCATCGAAAACAGAATCCGCGGCAATATTTCAAAAGTTTGGGAAGTACACTCTGCTCCAGGGTCTCGCTGGGCTCCGACCATCCGTCCATATTACTTCCACTCCTCCCGTTCACTAACAGATCACTCAATCTACCATAACTTTGTTTCTAGAGTACTTTATTTTGCTGCAATCTGTTTCTAGAATATTGGAGTTAATTCGTCAATGCCTTGTTATAAACGTTAGTAAATAAACGACGAAGAGCGGAACGATCAAACCAAAGGGGACACGAGATTTTAACGTGGAAAACCTCTCCAAACAAAGGAGAGGAAAAAACCACGGGCGCCAGCCAGCAATACTTCACTATATCGGGGTGAGGTTACAAACGCCGGGGATTTACACAATGCGACTTATCCCAGCCGGCGGCTTACAAGATGTATATATAGTGATAAAACCCTAAGTCAACAGCAGTCCGACCCGGAAACAACTCGTACCGTACCGTGCGGCCGTCACGGATTAGGCCACGGCTATGATGGGCCAACTTCTGACTCCGGGACGCTCCGCTCTCCTCGTCACAAGTCGGTCTTTATCAGTATATACGAATTTGGATCACCACAAAATAACACTCCACCTTGAGACAAATTCCATCTTGTAGCATGAACGAGAACTTCACCCTGAAACAACAAAGAAAACACCTTCGGCGCAAAATAGCCTCTTAGACTAGACAGTGATACCAACTAAGCCCGAGCAAAGCTCGAACTTAGTAACAGGAACTGGCTTTGTCATCATATCAGCAGGATTATCATGAGTACTTATCTTGCATACTTTCAGCTTACCTTGCGCAACAACATCACGCACATAATGGTATTTGACGTCAATGTGCTTTGTTCTCTCATGGAACATCTGATCCTTAGTAAGGTAAATAGCACTCTGACTGTCACAAAACAGGTTAATGCAAATATCATCTCCACAAAACTCAGCAAACAAACCTTTCAACCAAACCGATTCTTTACATGCTTCAGCAATAGCCATGTACTCTGCTTCAGTGGTAGACTGGACAACAACGGATTGCAACGTTGCCCTCGAACTCACGGCACAACCACCAAGCGTGAACACATAACCTGTGAGGGATCTCCTCTTATCCAAATCATTTGGCAACAAAATCTGAATCCACATAGTCTACGAGTACCTCATCAGTCTTGCCGAACTTGAGACAAGCATTGGATGTGCCACGAAGTTACCTGAAAATCCACTGAACAGCCTTCCAATGTTCTTTACCAGTATTAGCCATATATCTACTAACCAAACTCAGCATATGATAAATCTAGACGTGAGCAAACCATGGCATACATTAAGGAACCAACATCACTAGAATAGGGAACTTTAGACATGTACTCAAAATCCTCATCCGTAATAGGACATTGTTCAGCTGGCAATTTAAAGTGAGGAGCAATAGGAGTACTAACAGACTTTGCATCATGCATGTTAAAACGATGAAGAACTTTCTTAATGTAATTTTGCTGACTAAGAAACAAGTGACCCGTAAATACGAATTTGGATCACCACAAAATAACATGCCTTAGGTTAGTGTGACAATTGACTGTTGCTTCACTTTCGATTTTAAAAGATTGGAGGGTGGATGGAGTAATATATGTCCATGTCTTAAAAGATTGGAGGGGATTAATCTAGGGCATCAATGACACGTAAATGTCTAACTTGCTTGGTACTTTTGAGGAGTAGACTCCTTATCCTGTGGTGTTTGCTGTTGCAATTTGACTAAGATTAAATTTTGTTGTCATGGGATAGAAAATTATTTCTTCTGTCATGTTGCTTTAGTTCTTTCCGCATAAGCTCAAATTGACGAAGCACAAAAGCTGAACTACAGTACTAAAAAAAAGACAGTTGTTCAGTTAATGAAAATGAGACAATGTTTTGCAGTCAAATTGTGGAATTCCATCTACTTGTGGAATGCATGCGAATGTCATTATTGCAAAATTCTCTCTCCGAAAGTTGAAGAGGGGTGCTATACAAATTTATCACTGATCAACTCGCTAAGCTATGCAATTCGGGGACGGACAACAATTACTTTTCATAGAGAATGACTTATCATGTTCTTGATGATTAGGTTTAAAATAAATTTGTTTTTTGATATACACATCTCGGTGAAGTAGAATAAAAAAAATAGGAGATGTGGTACACAGTAGGAACAAATGACAATAATGATCAAAATAGAGAGAGTGCTTTTTAACAAGGTACACTATAGGAACAGGTGACGGAATCACCATCATCCCTTCTATGTCAAAACGTTTTGAAATAATTTTAAATTTGCTTCCATATTATTTGTGCACATGAATATTTTTGAAAATTCGGGCTAAGTTTTAATTCATTAATTGGTACGTGCGTTGCACGTGCAATTGTACTAGTAAGCTCAAATTGACGAAGCACAAAAGCTGAACTACAGTACTAAAAAAATGACAATTGTTCAGTTAATGAAAATGAGACAATGTTTTGCAGTCAAATTGTGGAATTCCATCTACTTGTGGAATGCATGCGAATGTCATTATTGCAAAATTTTCTCTCCGAAAGTTGAAGAGGGGTGCTATACAAATTTATCACTGATCAACTCGCTAAGCTATGCAATTCGGGGACGGACAGCAATTACTTTTCATAGAGAATGACTTATCATGTTCTTGATGATTAGGTTTAAAATAAATTTGTTTTTTGATATACACATCTCGGTGAAGTAGAATAAAAAAATAGGAGATGTGGTACACAGTAGGAACAAATGACAATAATGATCAAAATAGAGAGAGTGCTTTTTAACAAGGTACACTATAGGAACAGGTGACGGAATCACCATCATCCCTTCTATGTCAAAACGTTTTGAAATAATTTTAAATTTGCTTACATATTATTTGTGCACATGAATATTTTTGAAAATTCGGGCTAAGTTTTAATTCATTAATTGGTACGTGCGTTGCACGTGCAATTGTACTAGTTTAATATAACGGTCGAATATAATAGACAAATGGATTTCGCGTGGAAAAGAGGGAAAAAGAAAAAGAAAAAGAAAAAGAAAAAAGAACATACCTTCCGTCCTCCCACTGCAACATTCCGATCCCCTTTCTCCCGTTATCCGCTTCTCCCGTCGGCCCGCCGCCGGTGTCCAACCTCGCAATAACGCCGAATCGACGGCGTGGGTGCTACCGGATACGGCGACGAGCTGCGAAGGCTCTCTGTGCGGCGTAGCCGGGGACGACCGACGCATGCGGGCCAAGAGGGGAGGACGGCGGCGATCTACAGGCGAGAACAGCTCCGGATGGCGGACGAGGCGGCCGCGGTGAGCTCGTTGCAAGCGGCGGCGGCGCTGGCATCCCTCCATCTCCCGCAACCAGGACCAACAGGTGGGCACCCCAAAGTTTTATCCTTTCATCTTCTGCTCCACTCGAGCCGAAATGTTAGTTCTGCTGCTGCATCTTCCGCTGGAATTTATCGCAGATCCTGAACCAAACCAACTAAAAATCCCGCAAGCAAAAATATCATTTCAAGATCTGTGGTGTGATCATATGGGCAGACCTAGATTTTTTTGCTTTGAATGGAAAACCGTGTGTTGGGGAGCAGCAATGATTAACTCGTTCAGTGTTGGGTTGCAGCAACTGACCGCCAAGATCGGAAATATATCGGGAGAGGGGCGCGGATAAAGCGTAAGGCGAAGCGAAAGTGGGGCTTTGATGCGGGCAGAGCGGGCACCGTGGACTCTGCCGGGCTGCCTTCCAGGCATCTTGGTCATCGACGGTCGACCAGGTTAGCCCTAGCCAACCCTTCCCTTGTCATACAAGATGTCCGATAAGTGGAAGTGAGATATCATGGGATAATTGTCAATGTGTTGTTTCTATATGTATATGTGTAGTTGCCTCCAATGTTGCAGTTGATAATATAATATGTTCAAGCATTATGATATGTAATGTTCTCAATTTTTTGTTGCATAAATTTGTTCCACTTATTGTTCTTGTGAGTTTTGAATGTCATGTTGCAGTTAGTTCTTGTACATATGTTGTTTCCTCTGTTTTTGTTCTGTTCTCGCTGTGTTGCTTTATGTAACAGTTTTGCCCATGGCTTTTCTGAGGGACGGTGTTATAAGGTAACAAATACTTATATTTACTTAGATCTTCTGACTACAGGGGAGGAGTTGGATCCATGAACGAACTATTACACGGTGAAGTGGCCATCAGGAGCCGTTACAGTGGACGGCGGATTCGGGACATTATGCGGAATCTTACACCTCGGCAGCAGGGATATGTTGCAAAGTATGGATTTGAGCATTTCAATCGTATTGGGGAATTCTCTGTTCACGAGCCACTGGCTGAGTGGATAATGGGGAAAATAAACCCTCCATTCTCTGAGTTCAGAATTAACGCAGAAAAGACAATAGTTTTCAGCAAGTCCCTTGTTCAGAAAGTTTTGGGTGTACCGTCAGGGGGAAGACCATTTGTGCTACATGGGCACAAGACGGACAAAATCAATGAACTTCGAGCTATGTACTTAAATAACGCACTAAGGGCTACAATCCCCCATGCTATTAGTTTGCTTAAGAACAACGAGGATGAGGAGTCCTTCATGAGGACATTCCTTCTTATTGGATTTGCAGCAGTGCTCACCCCCACCACTGGAAATACAATAGACCTTGACTATTTATGGCCCCTTGAAGACATGTCAACAATTCAGGACCTCGATTGGGCTGGCCATATCACGGAGCATCTGATGGACGAGGTCCAGAAATTTCAGTTCAAGTCTAGAGAGGAGAAGATGAAAAGCTTCTGGGTTGGCGGGTGCCTGCCTTTGCTCATGGTATGATCTCCCAATCTCTCCCCTCCTTCCCACCCTCGGTTTTATATAGTGCACTGGTGACATGTTTTTGATGCTGCTGCTGGCATTTCTTTTCGGATGTTATTGTAATGGTAATGCTGCAGTTATAACTTAAATGTACTTCATGTTGCAGTATGTTTGACTTGGTTGATGCTGCGATTATGGTAATGGAGTCCTCAGTTAAACTGATAACCCATTCATATTGCACTCTGATCTTGTTGTTGGCATTTCTTTCTTGACCACAGCTATTGTACTGTGAACGCTCGAGTTATATTCAGTTCATACCGTGGTCTGTATACATATCTTTTTCTGCTTGTTGCTGTGAAGCTGCAGCTAGTGCAATTTCTTGTTTAAATAGATAGTTTCTAGTTTTATCATGTTACTCTTTTCAATTCCAGATTTTCTTTCTCTAAAGTGTTTATAACTTTATATGTTCTATGAACCTTGTTTCAATCTCTGGTTTTGTAGATTGCTTACATGGATCACTTGGATCTCCCTAGAGGGCGAATTGTAGACCGTGAAATTAACTACTCGGTGCCCAGGATCTGCCATGTTTCTAAGCATGATTTCCAATTTGTTGCGATTGCTGACCTGCATCGTCAACATTACAAGTTTGCCACATTTGGAATACTTCCTGTATGTCGTTTTCTCTACCTTATTTTCACTCTAAAGTTTGTGTTTGCAGCATACAATATTTGAAAGTGGTTTTTTCATTCTATTTTTTTTGGGTATTATACAGTTCCGTGATAGAACACCATACACTGATAATCCAATAGCCGAGACAGAAGTAAAAGAAGATGATAATCATATTATCCGAAACTCAAATGATCAAGTCTTATTAGGGCAATGGGAGCTTATTGAAGTACAGAAGGAAAGAATAGATGAAGTTGTACAGGAAATCCAACCTGAAATCCTTGGGTTTGCGGAAGCGAGCAACGATCACCCCCCTTTTGGAAGAACAGATGTTGGCTCAAAACAAGGTAATACTAAAGAAACTAGTATAGATCATTTTAATATTTCAAGAGGCTCGATGATGATACCACACGATTATTAGGAACTACAAAATTTGTTAGCTGTGAAAGGGGCGATTCTAGCCATTGTAGGAATACTTTAAAGGCGGTTCTGACATCCTATTCATCTGGGAAATCAGGTTATATTGTCTACTTACATGCACATATGCATCAACTCTTAAATTACTTATGGATTCTTTTACACCTGTGATTTTTTTTACAGAAGAAGAAAGTGCTCCAGAATACGAATCATCTGATTCAGATGATCATCCGACACCTCCAGAAGCTGATTATGGGGTTATATTCAGAAGCTGTCTGTCTGGAGCACAAATGCAGAAAGTAAACACGGTTATCCAGGATATTCAACCAAAAACTACTGTATTCGTAGCAACTATGAAGAAGTGCGATGTTCAACTACCTAGCCCTCTTCTGGTATATTTCTATTCTCTTATGTTGAGTGAGCAGCTCATTGTTTTCAATATGAACTGCTTGTTGTGTATGTGCTGTACATTCCTGTTTTTTATGTTCTCTTGGAAAACCGTGTCATCTTCAAGTTCTCATGAACTTTCTTAACAATTGGATAAATGTTTTTCCTGCTTTATGATTGAAACCATGCCTTTTCCGTTCAGCCTGAATTTTCTTTTCTGGTTTCTTTTGTAATGACATCACATCTTGTCCACATGTAACCAGATCATTTCGAAGGAACACGGCTTAGCCGCAGCTGCACACTTTCCGCGTGAAAATGGGACCGTCACACTTGAGATACCGGGCAAGAGCGAGAAGTGGCGACCGAGATTCTTCATAGAAAAAGACATGTGCATGCTTGCGGGTAATTGGTTAGACTTTGTATGTGACAACCAAGTGCAGGCGGGCGACATCTGCATCTTTGTACCGGCAAAGGGCGGGGAGAGGCCTGCATTCATGGTCCATATAATTCGTGCAGAAGTTGCTCATCCTAGGGGTGCTAAAAGGGTTCGCTCAAGCCGTGATTCTCCGGTTGATGGGGGAAGGAATGGCTAACCCAGATACCGTTTAGAAATAGCAAGATCTGGTTGCTTGTTAAAAATTGGAGCAAATTTTAGTTCACGACAATGATATCTGTTCCACGTCCAGACATGTGCGGTCATAGTTCACCATGGCTTGTTAAAAGTTTGAACTGAAGGAGTTTACCATTGTGGTTCATATCGTTTTCAGCGAAGAACTCGGCGCGACGAAGAAGGAGGCGGTGCGACGACGATGCTCCGGTGCCGAGTCTACGTGTTCGGCACCTCCGAGTACTTGCACACGTACGGACCTTGATGATGACCTCCGGGCTTCCTGATCCAGCAGAGATAAGCCGAGATAATGGAAGCGACAACTTTGGGTGGAATCCCGCAGCACAACGGCGCGCTGCGGTATATAGGTCTCCCGTATACACAATCCAGACGTGGGACCGTATACGCTGAGCGACAAAGAGGGTGGAAGTGGACAAGGGAGAAGTCTAGGCCAACCGGAATTAATTCCTGGATTTATTGTGTATTTTCTGAATTAATCCGGCCTACTATTTATTAGAGGAGAGGGGTTGCACCTCACCTCCAATTGTCCATGTGGGACTAAACAAAAGGAGGGGGGGGGGGGGGGGTGTGTGTGTGCCGGCCACATGGGGCCCAGCCGCACCCTATGCAGCCGCATGGGCCTCAGGGCCTAGCCGCACCCCCTCCTGGGGCGGGGGGAAGTCCCCCACTTGGGCCTTTCCCTCCGGGGTTTGGCCCAATTAGGTGGGCTGCCCATTTTTTCTCCTTTTTTATTTAATATTAAATTAATATAAATATATATAATTCCATAATTAATATATTTACATACTATTTAATTTCCCGTGACTCCGAAACAATTTCCGGATCACTCCGAACTCACTTCGGTCTTCCCCGGAACCCTTCCGTTCTTGCCGGAACTTTTCCGAAACCACTTTTCTCTATACCTAAATAATTCCGATGTTTCCAAAACTTTCTCCAAGTATCGTCAAGACCTTAAGTGTGTTACCCTACGGTTCGGGAATACTCCAGACATGGTCGAGATCCTTCGCTCGCCAATGACCGTCAGGGAGCCCTAGATGACTATGACGACCCCTGTGCATTCCAGAATAAATCGTCGTTGAACTGTTAACATGATATGTTCATTCCCTTTGTTCCATCGATACTACCTTTGTCCGAGATACGATCGTCAACATCCTATGTTGTGTTTTATCTCGTTACCGACAAGGTTGCTTTAACTCGTTTTGAAAGGACATGTCCCTCTCTATGTTTTTGGGGTTTTATTACAACAATAAATTGCACACTAATGTGCGTTGAGTGATTTCAGGTTTTATCATCTCTTTGACAGCATGAACGATTGCATATATATATTGTCTACATAATATCCTGCAATCTGCTTTGAATTCTGAAAATAGCAGTTTCCGGAAGTTCCGGTAGGACTTGCGGAAGTTCCGAGCATCAGAAGTTCATCTGCTTTGAATTCAGAAAGTAACAGTTTCCGGAAGTTCCGGTCAGAATTGCGGAAGTTCCGGGAATCAGAAGTTCCGGACGAACTTCCGCTCCTTGTTCCGCTTAGCAAAATTGCTCTCGGGTGTTTTCACTTTCATAAGCGGAAGTTGGCCCGGAAGTTGGCCCGGAAGTTCCGGTGGTGCGGAACTTCCGCCCCTGGCTCGGAATTTCCGGCCCTGCGCGTTTGCGGCCCCGCGCTGAGAAGGCTGGAGTTTTCTTCGGTCCGGAAGTTCCGCCCATCGCTGCGGAAGTTCCGGCCGTGCGCAGAAAGCTCCCCAACGGCCAGAATTTGAAGAGTATAAATAGGGGTCTTCTTCTCTAGAAGACCAAGCTTGATTCCTCTCTCTCTCTTCACCATTGTTGCAAGCTTCAATCTACTAGTGCTCCCACTCCAACCACTCAAACACGTTGATACTTTGAGGAGTGAAGGAGGAGCCCTAGATCCACATCCTCACCGAGCCGATTCGTCTACATCGACCTAGTCTCTTGTAGATCTTGTGTAACTTGATTCATTGGATACCTAGAAGATACTTGTGATTCTTGTGGCTTTGGTAGCCACAAGGATTAGCCGGGAGCCTCCAATTAAGTTGTGGAGACGCGACCCGGCCTTGTGATTCTTGTGGCTTTGGGAGCCGTGGGAATTTGGTGGGAGCCTCCAATTAGGTTGTGGAGTGTGCCTCATCCTTGTAAAGGTTTGTTGCCGACCTCGAGGGCATCATATAGTGGCTCGTGGAACTCCTCATTGGAGGATAACACGAGGGAGATACGGTGTGCCATATCAAGGCTATTCGGGGCTCACTTGTGACCCCGCACCGCTCCAACGAAGACGTAGCTTCCATTGGGAAGTGAACTTCGGGAATCATCTCCGCGTCACCGTGTGGTTATCTCTTACCCTTCCTTTACTTGTATTGCTAGCTTAACTTGTTTAGTGTATCTTGCTAGCTTGTCTATTGCTCATCATATAGGCTTGTTCACCTAGTTGCATATCTAGAGAACTTATATTTGAGCAATTCCCTAATTTGATTAAAAGAAAAAGAAAATTTGTAGTTGCCTATTCACCCCCCCTCTAGTCAACCTACTCGATCCTTTCAGTTGGTATCAGAGCAAGGTCTCTTTGTTAAGGGCTTAACAGCCTAAAGAGGAGGATGACTACCGAGGAGGACTTAAAACTTGCTAAGGAACTACAAGATAAAAATGATAAAGAACAACTTGAGAAAGAACTAAGTGAAGCGGGGATAACCATAACCGAGGATGCCCCGGTCACCATGAAAGCCATGATTGAACTCTTTGGGATCATGAAGGGCAAAATGGTGGACGAGGTATATACTCGGGTCATTAATACTCACAATGCCTCCTCATCAACCGGTGCCACTATCGTTGAGGCCTTGGTTGATAAGGATGACCCAAACAAACCTAGTGAGAAGCCCCCTCTTAACTTTGCTCCGCCTACATCATATCTCACTCAAGTTCCACTCACCCAACCTCATGTAACCAACCTTGGTAAACCCCCTCCTAAGCTTGATAATACTCGTTATTTCACTTGGAAGAAATCTATGGAGTCTTATTTTCGCAGCTCTTCGGTGCATCTTTGGAGGGTGGTGCTACATGGTTTCAACCCGGTTGATCCCAACAACTTGACCAGGCAAGAAGAGATTGATGAGCAACTTGATGCAAATGCCAAGTTCATTCTTGAGAGTGCTATGACCGCAAATGATGAAGATCAAGTGCCTCATGGCCAAGGAAACAAAGGTGAATTCCCCACCAAAAATTACTATCTCCTCTAACCCATCACTACTAGATTGTGTTGAGGATGTAGGGAAAATTGAAGAAGAGGATAAAATTTCTATCTTCATTAGCAAGCTCCAAGGTCCAACCAAGAAAATGGTTGAGACCCTTATGTATCAATATGGAGAAGCCAAGCATCTTCTCAATGAGAAGGATGTTAGGATTTGTGAGCTCGAAGGGCATGCATGTGATCATGCCGACAAAATTGGTGAGCTAGAAGATCAACTTGTTGAGGAACAATTGCTCCGTGAGCAACTTGAGGAGACACATGCCATGGATCTTTCCAAGACAAAAGAAACTCGTGAAACCTCCATTCAAATTGCTATTGATCTAAAAAGTAAAAATGAGGAACTTGTAGAGAGTCATAACAAACTCTTTGAGGGTTTTGAGCAACTTAGGGAAACCCACAAGGTGACCTCATGTGAGCTCACTACACTCAAGGAGTCATATGCCAAACTACAAGCTCAATTTATCTATGCTAGCTTCACCACTTCTCATAATGATAAAGATGAAAATGCTTGTACCACTAACCCTTTATGTATCAAGGCATCTCTTATTGAGGAAAACACTAGGTTGAAGGCCCAACTTGAGAAGGGCCTAGCCGCTTGTGTCCAAGGGGAAAAGAACCTCAATGATCTTTTGAGAAATCAAAAGGGAGTGGTTGGCAAAGAAGGAATTGGGTTCACACCTAACTCTAAGAAAGTCAACAACAAGAAGAAGAAGGCGACCCCCCTTCCAAAGATATTGTTTTTGTGAAGGAGGGGGAGTTAGCCAAAGCAAATGACAACTCAATTGGGAGTGGTAATGTCACTAGGGGCAATGCCACTCACAATAACTTTGCGGGAAAATACAACCCCTCATATGTTCTTTTGAAATCTACAAATGGTTGTGTTTTTGCTAAATATGTTGGCTCTTCATATGGAGATGATTATCACTATGCTATTTGGGTTCCAAAGACCCTTGTGACTAACAAAAGAGGACCCATTCCAAAATGGGTACCTAAATCAAAGACTTGATTATTTGTAGGGTTTCTCTTCCGGTGGATCGTCATGGCTCATTGAGACCCTTATGTATCAATATGGAGAAGCCAAGCATCTTCTCAATGAGAAGGATGTTAGGATTTGTGAGCTCGAAGGGCATGCATGTGATCATGCCGACAAAATTGGTGAGCTAGAAGATCAACTTGTTGAGGAACAATTGCTCCGTGAGCAACTTGAGGAGACACATGCCATGGATCTTTCCAAGCAAAAGAAACTCGTGAAACCTCTATTCAAATTGCTATTGATCTAAAAAGTAAAAATGAGGAACTTGTAGAGAGTCATAACAAACTCTTTGAGGGTTTTGAGCAACTTAGGGAAACCCACAAGGTGACCTCAAGTGAGCTCACTACACTCAAGGAGTCATATGCCAAACTACAAGCTCAATTTATCTATGCTAGCTTCACCACTTCTCATAATGATAAAGATGCAAATGCTTGTACCACTAACCCTTTATGTGTCAAGGCATCTCTTATTGAGGAAAACACTAGGTTGAAGGCCCAACTTGAGAAGGGCCTAGCCACTTGTATCCAAGGGGAAAAGAACCTCAATGATCTTTTGAGCAATCAAAAGGGAGTGGTTGGCAAAGAAGGAATTGGGTTCACACCAACTCTAAGAAGGTCAACAACAAGAAGAAGAAGGCGACCCCCCTTCCAAAGATATTGTTTTTGTGAAGGAGGGGGAGTTAGCCAAAGCAAATGACAACTCTATTGGGAGTGGTAATGTCACTAGGGGCAATGCCACTCACAATAACTTTGCGGGAAAATACAACCCCTCATATGTTCTTTTGAAATCTACAAATGGTTGTGTTTTTGCTAAATATGTTGGCTCTTCATATGGAGATGATTATCACTATGCTATTTGGGTTCCAAAGACCCTTGTGACTAACAAAAGAGGACCCATTCCAAAATGGGTACCTAAATCAAAGACTTGATTATTGTAGGGTTTCTCTTCCGGTGGATCTTCATGGCTCATTGATAGTGGATGCTCATCCCATATGACCGGAAGCAAAGAACTAGTAAAGGACTTATTGAAACAACTACTCTCATTCTCTCATGTCACCGTTGGCAACAATGCAAGACTCAAGGTAGTGGGAGTTGGTAAGGTGGTGATCACTCCGGAGTTATCCATTGAGAAGGTCCTCTTGTTGAATCTCTTTCATACAATTTACTTTCCGTTGGTCAATTATGCAATGCCGGTTACACCGTTATTTTTAATAAATACCACGTGACCATCCTTTTCACTCAAACACTCAATGTCGCCTTTGTTGGATTTCGTGAAAACGGTTTGTATGTGGTTGATTTCTCAAAAGAGACCACTCAAATCGCTACATGTTTAATGGCTAAAGGCGACAAGGGGTGGCTTTGGCATCGCCGACTTGGCCATGTCGGTATGAGAAATTTACAAACTCTTGTAAAGGGTGGACACGTGGTAGGACTAACCGATGTTAATTTTTCCAAAGATCGTCCTTGTAGTGCTTGCATAGCCGGAAAGATGCATGAAAGAATCACCCCAAGACGACCATTATCTCCACTAAGAGGCCTTTGGAGCTCCTTCATATGGATCTTTTTGGGCCTCCCACATATGATAGTCTTGGTGGCAAGAAATATTGTTTGGTGATTGTGGATGATTATTCAAGATATTGTTGGACTTTCTACATCAAGAAGAAGAGTGAAACTCAAAAGATATTCATTGACTTTGCAACCCTAGTTCAACGCCAATATGACTCCAAGATTTTGGCAATTAGAAGTGACAATGGTACGGAGTTCAAGAATTACACTATGGATGATTTCCTAAGTGGGGAGGGCATTCAACACCAATATTCCGCTGCATATACTCCCCAACAAAATGGTGTTGCCGAAAGGAAGAACCGCACTCTTATTGATATGGCAAGAACTATGATGGCCGAATTTAATTCCCCATACAACTTTTGGGCCGAAGCCATCAACACCGCTTGTCATTACTCAAACCGGCTCTTTTTCCGTCCTCTCAAGAACATGACACCATATGAACTCCTCACCGGTAAAAAGCCAAATGTATCTTACTTTCGAGTCTTTGGATGCAAATGCCATGTTTACATTAAAGGTTGCAAAATTGCTAAATTTGAATCTAGATCTTTTGATGGTATATTTGTTGGATATGCCGCAAAGTCTCATGCTTATAGGGTCTACAACATATCCACCGGGTGTGTTGAAGAATCTATGAACGTGGAGTTTGTCGAGGATAATGGCTCCCAAGCGGAGCATATTGATCATGATGATGTAGGTGATGTGCTCCATCTCAAGCCATAAGAACTATGGGGATTGGAGAACTAATTCCTATTGAAGGACCTACTCAAGAAGAAGGAACAAGTTCTACCAAGTTGAGCCATCTACCTCAACAAGTGATCAACAACTATCAATGATCAAGAACAAGAACATGTAGATCAAGAAATGGTCAAGACCCACCCAACTCTAGTGGTGAACAAGAACATAATGAACCCACAACCCAAGAACTCCACTTCGGGTTGACCATGAGCAAGATGAAGGCAATGATGAAGATATTTGTTTGGTGAAACAATTGGTCAAGCCATGGAACGCCGGGTCATCCGGCGTGCATCAAATTGGATCATCTCCCACTTCAAAGAAAATATCCTTGGGAGTATCGTAGAGGTGTGTCCACACGCAATCAATTATCTAACTTTTGTGGTCATGTCTCTTGTTTGTCTAGCTTAGAACCTCTCAAGGTATATGATGCTCTTGAAGACATGGATTGGGTTGCGGCTATGCATGAAGAGTTGAACAACTTCGAGCGCAACAAAGTATGGTCATTAGTGAAAGACCCAATGACTCCTCCATAATGTCATTGGAACCAAGTGGATATTCAAGAACAAGCAAGACTCAATGGTCAAGTCATCCGCAACAAAGCAAGATTGGTTGCACAAGGCTACACCCAAATCGAAGGAGTCGACTACGGTGAAACCTATGCCCCCGTTGCTAGACTTGAATCCATTCGCTTACTATTGCTATGCATCTACTCATAAATTACTTTATATCAAATGGATGTTAAAAGTGCTTTCTAAATGGTCCACTAAATGAAGTATATGTGAAACAACCTCCGGGTTTGAAGACCCTAAATTTCCTAACCATGTCTACTTACTACATAAGGCTCTTTATGGGCTCAAGCAAGCTCCACGTGCTTGGTATGATCATCTCAAGGAGTTCTTAGTAGACCGTGGCTTTGAAATTGGGGTAATAGATCCCACCTTTTCACAAAAGAATAAATGGAGATTTTTCGTATGCCAAATATATGTTGATGATATTATCTTTGGTTCCACTAACCATGAATTTAGTGATCAATTCTCAAGCTAATGACCAAGGAATTTGAGATGTCCATGATGGGAATTGAATTATTTTCTTGGCTTTGAAATCCATCAATTCGAGAAGGAACATTCTTATGTCAAGCCAAGTACATTAAGGACATGCTCAAGAAATTTGATATGAACAATGCCAAGCCATATAAGTTTCCCATGGACTCCAAGGCGGATCTTCACTTAGATCCGGATGGTAAGGAAGTTGATCAAAAGCTTTATCGTTCTATGATTGGATCTTTGCTTTACCTTTGTGCATCTAGACCGGATATTATGTTTAGTGTGGGTATGTGTGCAAGATTCCAATCAAGTCCTAGGGAAAGTCATGAAACCGCGGTCAAAAGGATTCTAAGATATTTGTTGGATACTCCCAACTATGGTCTTTGGTATCCCCATGGTACAAGCTTTGATCTTGTTGGTTATTCGGATGCGGATTGGGCGGGTTGCAAAATGGATAGAAAATCAACTTCGGGTACATGCCAATTCCTTGGTAGGTCCCTTGTGAGTTGGTCTTCCAAGAAGCAAAATTGTGTGGCCTCGTCATCCACCGAAGCCGAATACATCGCCGCCGGTAGTTGTTGTGCACAATTATTATGGATGAGGCAAACTTTAAAGGATTATGGTGTCATTTGTGACAAAGTGCCTCTTTTATGTGACAATGAAAGTGCTATTAAAATTGCACACAACCCGGTTCTTCATGGCAAGACCAAGCACATTGAGATTCGGTATCATTTTATTCGAGATCATGTTGAGAAGGGTGATATTGCAATCAAGTATGTCAACACCAAGCATCAACTCGCCGATATGTTCACAAAGCCTCTTGGTGAAGCAAGATTCAAGGAGTTGAGAGGAGAACTAAATGTGGTGGACATAAGCAATTGGATTTAGTGGACTTCTTGCATACCTACCCATATTAGACATAGTTATTTGGTTTGGATGTAGGCATGGACATAGGGGGAGTGCGGTCCTAATCCATTGGACTATCCCTCCCCCCATTATGCCGATAGTAAGAAATCATTTTGTCTCTATATTTTCATTTCATGAATTGTGAGCTTAAATGACGAGTTGTGGCCGTGAACCCAAGATACATCTTCGCGGTGTCACACCACAAACTCATACATGGTGGCCTTGGCCACCGCCCTCTTCTTTATGAAAAGTTGGTTCTTTTCGGATTTAATTGGATTTATTCGGGTATTATTAGAACCTTATGTTAGTTTGGGAGAAACACTTGGAATTGGCATTTATTCTTTGCATCTTGCAATTCCTAAGTGTGTATCCACTCATTAGTGACAATGTTCTGAACCTAAGTGTGCACTCCTTGTCTCATTAAACATGCTATCAATCCATATGCACATACAAAATTTCTAATTTTATTGTCTATTTTTCAAAAATTCTTGCCCTCTCTGACGGAACTTCCGCTGAGGAGGGCGGAACTTCCGGAGCGCTTCCTATCGAAAATTCGTTCCGCACGAGCGGAACTTCCGGAGCAATTTGTGACGAAAGAAAAAAATTCCGCACGCTCGGAACTTCCGAGCTTCGGCTCGGAACTTCCGGCCCGCCGGGAGAAATTCACTTCTTATCCCACGGGGGGTAACTTCTTCTTCTCCACTCCACACATTTTCCTCCCGTGCTTTGACCTCCAAGACCGGCGCCGCCCCTGACGATCTCCTCCACCGCTGCGGCCACTCCCGCCGCCACACCTCAGATCTGCTCCGTGGGGTGCTCTCCCCTGTTGATCTCCTCCATGGCCTCTGGTATTTTGCCCTCTCCCTTCTTGTTCTATGGTTTAATCTCAAACCTAGACTCCACTTTGGGCATGAACTAGTTGGCTCTTTTTTTTTTAAATCTCTTGAATGGAGAGATCAAATCCACACTTGACAACTTCTTCCATGTAGTGACATTGTACCCTAGTTTTGGTCCCGGTTGGAACTTCCAGTTGGTTTTTGACCAAAACTTCCGACCACTTTGTCGGAACTTCCGAAACCTGGGAGTCTATGAATCTATGTTACTATGCTTTGCTATATGGATAATTTTGTTTGTTTGTGCATTTACCTCATGCTTTCCTTCTATGCATATCCTATATTTCAGGGTCGAGTTCGCAGGCGGGCCATTCCCGCAAGAAGTCTCGCCCAATTGAGGAGTTTGAGTCAGAGGAGGAAGAAATCCTTCCCACCGCAAGGACAGCTAGGCAGCAGCAGTTGGATAAGCAGAAACTTCCAAAGGGCACAGCAAAGAAAGTGGTCAAGTCAACGGCAAGAAAGCCTCAACCCCGGAAACCACCTCCACCGATAACTTTTGACAAGATGAGGAGTCACCTCTACCGAGAGTATAGAGATTTGAATCCTTATTCAACTCCTCGAAATCCTCATGTGCCAAACCCCTTCTTCTACACCTCGGATCAAGAGAGGGTGTACAATGACATCTATTTAAATCAAAAGACCAAGGTCACAAAGCAACACTCTCTCGACATTGATCACTTGAAGCTTGAGAAACACCATGGGTATTTTGATGAGGCTCTCTCCTTATGTGAAGAATATGGGTTAATTCCTATCATGGTTCTCAACCAACGGTATGATGAGTTCCTTATTGCTCAGTTCTTCTCCACCGTGCATTTTGACAATGATGAAAAGAGAACCCTCCGCTGGATGACAAAGGATACCGTTCTGGAAGCAACACTTGAAGAGTTCGGGAATTCTCTTGGATATACTCTTGGGGGCTGGACATGTCATGGGGGAGGCCGCCCTATGAGCTCTGATGTTCTGGCTCCAATTACTCTGGAGGATGGCATCCCTGGTGAAACTGATGATCTCATTCCCACTTTTGAAATCATGCACCGCATTTTCCGAGAGACCCTTGCTCCCCGTGTGGGTAATACTGATCAGGTCCATGCCTTTGTTATCGATCTGCTGTACTGGACCTATACCAAACACGAATCTCAGGAGAAGATGGATGTGATGAACTTTCTCTACAATGAGCTCCATCTTGCTGTCATTGATAAGCGGGCTCCTGTGTTTGGTCCTTATGTGATGAGGCTGATTCGTGACTGCTGGGCTCGAGCTAAAAATGGTGAACGCATTGACCTTGGTGTTCCACTTACAGATCATCCAGTGAAGCAACTTCGGGTTAAGAAACCGAAGTCACCTAAGAAGAAGAAAACTGCTGCTGCTGGCCCTAGTGCTGCTGGCCCTAGTGCACCTATTGAGGAACCCTCTTGGCTTAAGAAGCTCAACATCAAACTCAAGAAGTCTTTTTGCCTCAAAGAGGACATGGAGGAACACATGTATGATGCTCATTGCTATCACAAGAATGCTGCCCGCCGCCAAAAGAAAATGATGGAGCATATGGGGATTGAAGTGTCCTCTGGATCAGAAGGTACTATCACTCCAAAGGAGCAGTGGCTGTCCAAGCATCGCAACTGGGATGATGATGATGAAGCTGGATCTGTTCCTCCGCCGGGCTCCGACACTCATCCTGCCGCCTAGGGACGTTACCATCGCTTTTCTCCCTTTTTGGTGTCTTGGTGCCAAAGGGGGAGAATTGTTCTATTTAGGTTATGCGGGGATTTGCATGGGTTGGAGTCACAAGCTTGCCTTTTCCGATGATTTTTATTGCTTGTACTCCTGGGTTTATAAACTTGTATGAGAACTATGCTTTCTACATGGGGTAAGACATGTGAATCTATCTATCTATCTATCTACTATGTATGCTGTGTGCTAAAACACTCTAGCTATATTTCATATGTCATGTGCAAGTTATCAATGATATATACTACTTGGTGTATAAAATGTAGGGGGAGCCCCATTGCTATGGATTGTGTGTATTCTCTACATTTTATGCTCATACTCACCGAGATACATATATCTAATTTGGGTTCCGTCTATATTTTATAAACCACCTTGTTGCAAATTATTGTTGTCATCAAACACCAAAAAGGGGGAGATTGAAATGACATGTCTCTCTCTATGTTTTTGGGGTTTTATTACAACAATAAATTGCACACTAATGTGCGTTGAGTGATTTCAGGTTTTATCATCTCTTTGACAGCATGAACGATTGCATATATATATTGTCTACATAATATCCTGCAATCTGCTTTGAATTCTGAAAATAGCAGTTTCCGGAAGTTCCGGTAGGACTTGCGGAAGTTCCGAGCATCAGAAGTTCATCTGCTTTGAATTCAGAAAGTAACAGTTTCCGGAAGTTCCGGTCAGAATTGCGGAAGTTCCGGGAATCGGAAGTTCCGGACGAACTTCCGTTCCTTGTTCCGCTTAGCAAAATTGCTCTCGGGTGTTTTCACTTTCATAAGCGGAAGTTGGCCCGGAAGTTGGCCCGGAAGTTCCGGTGGTGCGGAACTTCCGCCCCTGGCTCGGAAGTTCCGGCCCTGCGCGTTTGCGGCCCCGCGCTGAGAAGGCTGGAGTTTTCTTCGGTCCGGAAGTTCCGCCCATCGCTGCGGAAGTTCCGGCCGTGCGCAGAAAGCTCCCCAACGGCCAGAATTTGAAGAGTATAAATAGGGGTCTTCTTCTCTAGAAGACCAAGCTTGATTCCTCTCTCTCTCTTCACCATTGTTGCAAGCTTCAATCTACTAGTGCTCCCACTCCAACCACTCAAACACGTTGATACTTTGAGGAGTGAAGGAGGAGCCCTAGATCCACATCCTCACCGAACCGATTCGTCTACATCGACCTAGTCTCTTGTAGATCTTGTGTAACTTGATTCATTGGATACCTAGAAGATACTTGTGATTCTTGTGGCTTTGGTAGCCACAAGGATTAGCCGGGAGCCTCCAATTAAGTTGTGGAGACGCGACCCGGCCTTGTGATTCTTGTGGCTTTGGGAGCCGTGGGAATTTGGTGGGAGCCTCCAATTAGGTTGTGGAGTGTGCCTCATCCTTGTAAAGGTTTGTTGCCGACCTCGAGGGCATCATATAGTGGCTCGTGGAACTCCTCATTGGAGGATAACACGAGGGAGATACGGTGTGCCATATCAAGGCTATTCGGGGCTCACTTGTGACCCCGCACCGCTCCAACGAAGACGTAGCTTCCATTGGGAAGTGAACTTCGGGAATCATCTCCGCATCACCGTGTGGTTATCTCTTACCCTTCCTTTACTTGTATTGCTAGCTTAACTTATTTAGTGTATCTTGCTAGCTTGTCTATTGCTCATCATATAGGCTTGTTCACCTAGTTGCATATCTAGAGAACTTATATTTGAGCAATTCCCTAATTTGATTAAAAGAAAAAGGAAATTTGTAGTTGCCTATTCACCCCCGCTCTAGTCAACCTACTCGATCCTTTCACGTTCCGTGATATTATATCTCCAATGACCTAGTCATACGCTGCGCAGCTTTTACAGATATAATCTCACCGAGTGGGCCCAGAGTATCTTTCCATCACACGGATGAACAAATCCCGCTCTTGATCACTTGCCCCCGACTACTTCCTTCCAATACCCGAAAATGTCACCTTTATTGTCACACTATATAAGACATGACGTTTGATGCGATCAAAGTATCTTCCAGAAGCAGCGACTTGATATAATCTCACGGTCTAAGAAACAAGCTATCACGTTACTTTCCTATTGCAATATTGAACTTAGTGATACGATCCTTCTGCAATACTTTGGTGGGTAATGTCCATCAAATTATTCTACTAATAAAATGACTCCATCATCAACTGTTATGAATCAATATGATCGGGAAATCACGATCATCCATTGACTGATGGACTAGTTTATATAGAGGCTTAACTAGGGACTCTGGTTTGTTTACATACCACACGTGTATTAACAATTCCGATTAATACAGTTATAGCATGGTATAAAACTAATTATAAACTTAATGAGATAATGCAATAAATCTTTATTATTTATTTGCCTCTAGGGCATATCTCCAACATATCGCCCCCATGAATTTGGCTTTGTACGCCGAGGCCGCCGAGTATTGACCATTGGTCGTGAGGATCTCATCTTCCAAGTGATCATGAAGTTGGAATTTTTGAAGTTGAACCATTAATTCTTTTAGTTTAGCACCATTAAGCCATGGTACATCCCAAAATAGCTTATTTTCCCTTTACCCACCACAATAGTTGTAGCGGCGTAGAATAGTGACATATCCTCTTTAGTGAACGGGTTTCCATACCAACCCAAATCTTTGATGGGTTCTTATTCTAGAGTTTGCCGGTATTATGTACATAACATATGCCCGAGTCAAAATATGGTAGGGCCCCAGAACCATAAATTCCTCCCGGGATATAGTCGTAATTCTTCCAACAAAAACTTCTAATATATATTCAATAGTAGTAGATGGAGCAGAAATCTTGCATTGAGTTGATGTCACAGAAAAATTTCGATTGCATGTTACATCATGCAGCACTTAGAAGCCATGATATAAGAGGACTTGGTCTTTCCTTTCTTCCTGTCAATGCCGATACCAATCCATAGAAGACCATAGCTAGAAGAAAAAAAAGTAGACGAAGATATTCTTAAGTTTAGATGCTTGTCGATGGGAACGAGAGGAATTAGGAACACATGTTCACTATGTTGATTGTATATGTTGAGATTCAGAATTTAGATTGGTAGGCCGCGAGATTTTTGTAGCTCGACCTGTCTCAGTGCAGGATAGTACCATGTAGATTTTTGGGCAATGGTACGGTTTTGACCCAATTGGCAGCCAAGCACAAAAAGGACCAAATCACATCATTTGTGATTTCCTTACGAGGATTAGCAAAGGAGAAGTGATATTTTGATCGCAAAATTGCTGACCACTATCTCCATTCCGAACCATCCGACCCACGCTAAGGGCCTATTTGATTCGTAGGATAGGAAAGATGTAGGAACATGAAAAACATAGTATAGCCATGTCATGCACACTCCAATCATATAGAATTTGGTTTGTACCCATATTTGTTTGATTCCACCAAAGTAATTGTAAAAAAAGCTTGGAGTGAATATTAGAATTCCTATGGGAAGTAGTACAAAAGATTCCTTAGGAAAAGTTCCTTATAATCCAATCGTACAAATCAAATAAGGAAAAAAGGAAAATTTTCTATAGGATTGAATCCTACAAAAATCATATGGAATTCTTTTGAATCAAACAAGCCCTAAAGAAAAGAAAAAATAGCTTATCTCCTACCTAGCGTTGACCCGATAGCCCCGCACATCACATCCCCATCCCACAATCCGCACCCGCGCCACCGCGTGTCACCCTGGATCCCCTTGCTCGCCGGCGGTAGATACACGGTGCACCGCCACCTCCAGCTGAATCGCGCCGGTTCGGCAGCGCCCTGCCCCTTCCCTGCATCCCCACTCGCGGCGATACTCCGCCCGTCAATTGAATCCTTGCAGGTCTCGGCTCCATCCGGGACGGGAGAGCCGTCACCGCCGTATTTCATCGTCGCCATCTCCCTCCATAGGAGCCCTCCCGGCCAGATCTCCCCACTGAAACCCGGGTACGCACGCCCCCAACCTCTGGCACACGGACATCACCAATACCGTCATGGCGGCGTTGATTTCATCCGTTGGTCGTTATGCCCCCGTCCTCCCACATCCGTAGTCCAATGGCCTTGCTGATGGGAGATATTTGATCGAGAGAATAGCCACAATACCACTAGTCAAAACCTAAAGTTCCAAAATACCACCAGTTAAAACCGAAGTGCCAAAATAGCACTCTGAGTTTGCCACATTATGCCAAAATACCACTACCGTAACTTGTCAACATAGTTCTGTTAGTCAACATGGCTTTTCCTTGTCAGTTTCGTTGAAGTGTCAGAATTGCCTTCACTGAACCTAAGGAGTGGCCGAAAGAGTATAGAGAATCCCCTCAACTCTAAATTGGCACACATAACCCCCTCAAGTTTGCAAAACCGGACAAGCTACCCCTAAGGCAAATTTAAGCGGTATGCAAAGTTGGTATTGCAAGTCCATAGGGGGAGGCTTGTCCGGTTTTGCAAACTTGAGGGCGTTATGTGTGCTGATTTAGAGTTGAGGGGTTCTCTGTCCTTTTTCCAAAACTTGTGGGGGTTATGTATACTTCTTTCAGGAGTGGACTGTCTGTTTATGTTCTACAGTAAAATGAACAGAGCAGGATCTATTCTCCCATGTCGGACAAAGAAAAGAGGCTTCGTGTTGCTCCCAGCCCCACCCTCCTTGGCTTGACCCGTCACCCCCTTGCCGGCGGCGAGCTGTCCCATCACCACTCTTTCTGCCGGTGTCAGGGGCCTTGGGGAGGGCGCCGACGTCGCCGCGCTTGTCACCTCCTCGAGCTTGGGCATGCCTCAACGTCAGAGATGAGGAGGGATTCGGGAAGCGTCGGAAGGGATTCAGAGGGGAGAGCAGAGGAGCCGCGGCGGCGACAATGGGATGGCCGGCGTCGCCACCATGACCAGACGAGATGGAGAATTTTGGTCGGGCAGTTGGACATTTGTTTAGGTTTATAGGAGGGTAAATTTGTCATTCTGAAAAACCTGACATGATTTCAAAGCTTGACTAACGTGAATGGTTTGTCATGTCACGGCAGTGGTATATGGGCATGAAAAACCTTGACGGTAGTGCTATTTTGGCAACATCGGTTTTTTTAGTGGTATTTTGGAACTCATGGTTTTGCCAGCCCACCAGTGTTCGAGTCTCGGCTCGAGCGCTTGGTGCTCACGCAGTTTTCTTCTTTAAAAAATGCCAACAGGCTAGTCTAGCCCGGGTTGGTCGCGTTTTTTTTTTTTTTTGATCTGTATCTTGTTTGGTGAGTGCATGGACAGAGTTTGGGGAGGAAGAGGCAAACACTAGGTGGATTACTTGAGGAGTAGCTAGGAGGCGTCGACCAAACTAGTAGTCCTTGCAGACTGCTGCATGTAATCCATCCAGTAATTGCACTACCGATGTAGGAGGATTCCTTGCACGGGCTGGAGGAACTGCAAGTGCCCGTGCCTCATGTCCTGCAAAAGTCCTTGCAATGGCTGCCCCTACGAGTCTGCAAGTTGCTGCTGAGCATGTCCCTGCAGATTGCTGTCTGTCACTCTGGTGGTAAGCGATCCTTAACCCTGCCGGTTCGTGTAGGAGCGGAAGGGTGAAGATTCAGCTCAAGAAGTGACCACGCCGAAGCATGGATTGTAGACCGTGACCTACTTGTTGCATTTTGTGTCGGATGGTGGATGTATTTTTGGGTTTTCTATGTTCTCTTGGAAAACCCTGTCATCTTCAAGTTCTTCGAACTTTCTTTAACAATTGGATAAATGTTTTTTCTTGCTTTACAATTGAACCATGCCTTTTCCGTTCAGCCTGAATTTTTTTCTGGTTTCTTTTGTAATGACATCACATCTTGTCCACATGTAACCAGATCATTTCGAAGGAACACGGCTTAGCCGCAGCTGCACACTTTCCGCGTGAAAATCGGACCGTCACACTTGAGATGCCGGGCAAGAGCGAGAAGTGGCGACCGAGATTCTTCATAGAAAAAGACATGTGCATCTTTGTACCGGCAGAGGGCGGGGAGAGGTCTGCATTCATGGTCCATATAATTCGTGAAGAAGTTCCTCATCCTAGGGGTGCTAAAAGGGTTGGCTCAAGCCGTGATTCTCCGGTTGATGGGGGAAGTGTCAGTTCCTAGCTCTAACTCACGCGAAGGATTTGAGATCAAAGAGAGGATAAACACGAGAGTTTTGGTGCTGTGTAAAACATACAGCTTTTCTGGTCTTTTCCTTCTCTATTTATGCAGTCTTACATCTAACTGAAAAACGAAAAAGAAGGCACGAGCAGGGGCACAACGCTGCCATCCCAACGTCTCCCACTCGCCTCCTACAATGCCGCCATGACCGCTTCTGTCATGCCATCCCACGACCGATCATGGCGCCAAGCTAATCTATCCACTTAACAAACTAATGACCAAGTCGCAGCTTGGTTTATTTCAGCTAAAAGAGCAAAGAAACTAACTGCCGTAAAGACAGAATCCCTAACTGAATTTTGCTCTGAAAAGTGACACCTGAAGCAGCTGTTAACTTACAATCTCCCCCTTAATCAGCTACTGATGTTGATGACGCCCAGCTTCTGATGCAGCTCCTGGAACTTGGCCTTTGGCAACGCCTTGGTCATGATGTCTGCCAGTTGCTCGCCGGTGGGCACGTACTCGACGGCGATCTTGCCGTTCTCCACACACTCGCGGATGAAGTGAAAGCGAGTCTCGATGTGTTTGCTCCTGTCGTGAAAGACAGGGTTCTTGCAGAGCTGGATCGCGGACTTGTTGTCGACGTAGAGTGTTGTCGCGCCTCCAGGTTGCTTGAGCAGCTCGTTGAGCATCCGCCGGAGCCACACACCTTGGCACGCCGCCGTGGTCGCTGCGATGTACTCGGATTCGCATGAGGAGAGTGCGATCACCTTCTGCTTCTAAGATTGCCAACAGATCGTGCTCCCCCCAAGCATAAACAGCATGCCCGAGGTGCTCTTCCTGTCGTCGACGTCGCCGGCGTAGTCTGCATCGCTGTAGCCGATCACACCAAGCTCCCCCGTGCAGCGCTCGTACCTGCACCCGAAGTGCAGAGTTCCTGCAACATAGCGCAGCAGGTGTCTGACAGCAGCCCAGTGCTCTGTCGTTGGTGCCTCCATGAAGCGACTGATGTACCCCACGGCATAGGTGATGTCGGGCCGTGTGTGCACCAGGTACCGCAGACTACCCACGATGCTCTGGTACAGCTTGATGTCTGCCGGCACGTTCGAGCTCTCCTTGCTCAACTTCAGTCGTGGCTCCATCGGGATGTGAACAGGGTTGCATCCTGCCATCCTGGCCTTCTCCACGAGCTTGGCCGCGTACGCCGCCTGCTTGAGGGTGATCGCGCCGCCGCCCTGGTGCACCTCGATGCCGAGGTAGTAACTTAGCCGCCCGAAGTCGCTCATGGAGAACTTGTCCTGCATCTGCAACTTGAAACGCGTGATCGCAGTCGCGGATGTGCCTGTGACGATGAGGTCGTCGACGTACACTCCTAGCAGTAGACGCTCGTCGCCGTCGCAGCGCATGTACACAGCATGTTCAGACGGGCAGCGCTGAAACCCAAGTGTTGTCAGTGTGACATCCAGCTTGGCGTTCCAGGCCCGTGGGGCTTGACGAAGACCGTACAGCGCCTTGGACAAGCGCAGCACCTTCTACTCCTCGCCATCGCGCTCGAAGCCAGGAGGCTGCATGACGTAGACCTCCTCCTCCAGCTCGCCGTTCAGGAATGCTGATTTGACGTCGAGGTGGTGCACGTCCCAGCCCTCATGTGCAGCGATGGCGAGCAGCAGACGCACGGAGTCGAGGCGCGCCACCGGTGCAAATACCTCGTTGAAGTCCACGCCGGCGCGCTGCACGTACCCTTTAGCGACGAGTCTCGCCTTGTGCTTGATCACCTCGCCGGCGGAGTTCTTCTTCAGTTTGAACACCCACTTCAAGCCGATCGGACGCTTGCCAGTAGGCAGCGTCGTCAGTGTCCAGGTCTTGTTCTCCTCGATGGACGCCAGCTCGTCCATCATCGCGGCACGCCACGCCGCGTGTGGCTCTGCCTCGTCGAACGTGGACGGTTCTTCACCTGCAGCCAAATGCAGCTCACCGTCTTCCATTACCAGGACATAGTCCCGCAGGCGCGTGTTTGGCTGAACAATGCCATCACGAGCTCGCGTTGTCATCGGGTGTGGTGGCGGTGCAGCATCACCGTCGTTTTGCGGCGAGGGCATGTCGTTGTACTGCTCCGGATGCGCGCCATCTTCGTCAGGTTCAGAGAACGCAGTAGGCGAGGATGCGCCACCTGGTGCTGTGGGAGAGTTGCTTCTGCTCTGCCGTGCTTCTGGTTCAGCATCGTGGAGTACACCGGCGTCAGGTAGCCAGTGTGTGGTGATGGTGGGCTCGATGATGAAGTTGCTGTCGCCACCTTCCCCTTCCCAGTTCCAGCTCGCATCCTCGTCGAACACAGCGTCGCGTGAGATGTGTACACGCTTGGACACCGGGTCGTACACGCACCATGCCTTGGACTTGCCGTGCTCGTAGCCGATGAAGACAGTGCGGATGCTTCGATCGTCCAGCTTCTTCAGGTTCGGCCATGTCACCTTGATGTGCGCGATGCATCCGAAGGTGCGGAAGTAGCTCACGGATGGTTTGCGCCCATGCCATGACTCGTACGGCGTCGCGCCGCGCACGGACTTGGTGGGTGCGCAGTTCAGGAGGTGGACCGCGGTGAGCACCGCTTCTCCCCAGAACTGGTTCGGCATCCCCTTCGTCTTGAGCAGGCATCATGCCATGGCCACCACGGACTGGTTGCGGCGCTCAACAACGCCGTTCTGCTGCGGCGAGTAGGGCGCGGTGAGGTGTCGAGCCACGCCGTGGTCCGCGCAGTACTCCCCGAACTCCATGGACGTGAAGTCGCCGCCCCGGTCCGTGTGGAGAACGCGCAGCTTGACGCCGGTCTCCACTTTAGCGCCTGCCTGCCAGCGCTTGATTGATGCCGGCGCTTCGTCCTTCCTGCTCAACAGAACCAGCCACATGTACCTTGACTTGTCGTCGACCAAGAGCAGGAAGTACCTCCTGCCGCCGTAGGTAGGCGGCGAGATCGGGCCGCAGAGGTCGCCATGCACCAGGTCCAGGCGATCGTTTGCCCTGTAGTTCGCCTCCGTGGGGAACGCCGAGCGACGCTGCTTGCCAATGAGGCAGCCGTCGCACACCTGGTTGACATGCTCGATGGCAGGCATGCCGCGCACCATCTCTGTCTTGCCAAGTTTGCACAGTGCATCGAAATTCAGATGTCCGTACCTCGCATGCCACCTCCACGCGTCCTCGCTTGCTGACGCCGCCAGGCAGACTGGGCGTGTGATCCGTAGCTCAATGGTGTACAGGCGATTGCCGGTCCTTGGCACCTTGGCGATGAGCTGCTCCTGGTGATCTCGCACCACCATGAATCCATCGCGAACGAGTGCAGAGCACCCATCCTCATCGAGCTGTCCAACGGACACGATCGACGTGCGCAGCCGAGGAATGTAGTACACCCTCGAAAGGACGCGGTGATGGCCGCCATGCGCGACGAAGACCACGGTGCCGCGACCCTTGATCTCGACCACCGATCCGTCGCCGAAGCGCACGGTGCCGGTGACGCTCCGATTTAGCTCGGAGAAGACGGTGGCGTTGCCGGTCATGTGGTTGGACGCACCCGTGTCCATGTGCCACTTCGGGTCCTTGGCGTCATCCTCGGCGCCGAGGCACACCTTGGCGCGCTCCTCATTGAGATGGACAACCATGTCTCGACACTCGGACGCGGTGAGCTCCTCATCTGATGGCATCACCCGCACCATGTTCAGGGCAGGCTCATCTTCTTCCTCTGCCTCAGCAACATGCGCGACACCGTTTTCTTGATCGCGCTTCTTCTTGCGGCACTCTCGGACCTAGTGGCCCTTTATGCCGCAGTACCGGCACGCGCCGGGACGGCGCGTTCCATCCTTGCCCGTGCCAGGCCGTGCGGCGCCCTTGCCACGGTCGCCCTTGCCGTTCTGGGCCTTGCCGCTGTTGGAGCCGCCGCCGGACGATCCGCCCGACTCGCGACGACCAGCGCATGCACGCCACTCCTCCTCCGTGAGGAGCAGCTGATTGCCGCTACCATCCTCAGCATCTTGCTCGTACCGCTCCTCGGCGGCCTTGAAACGGCCGATGATCTCCTCGATGGACGTCGTGTCCAGATCGACCAAGTTGTCGATGGAGATGGCCAGCTGGGAGTAGCCCTTGGGGGCGATGCGGAGCCACTTCTGCATCACCCTCTTCTCGTCGATCGGATCGCCGAGCTCGCTGAGTCTCGCCGTCAATGCTGTCAGGCGCATTGCCAACTGATCAACAGACTCACCGGATTTGTGTCGGAGCTGGTCGTACTCAGCGCGAAGTCCTTGCGCCTTGGCGTCAAGCACCCTCTCCGATCCTGCCCGCATCTTGCGGATCGCCTCCCAGCAGTCCCTGGAGGTCTTGTGCTTGCGCAGAACGGGCAGCATCTCCACCGGCACTGATCGGTAGATCAGTTCCAGCGCACTGCGGTCGTTGCGGTAGCCGTACTCGTCGTCGAGGTCCTCAGCACCCTCGATCGCAGCCCACAGGCCTCGCGCCTGAAAGCTCACCTCCATGCGGAGGCTCCACTCGGCGTAGTTGGAGCTCGTAAGTGGCGGCACGTTGGAGGGGCTCGACACGACCGGTGCGTACTGCCGCCCCATCGCCAGCGCACGCCCGTGGCCGGCTGCGGTTGGATTCCGGATCCTGGAGCGCGGCGAAGTACCGTCACCGCTGTCGTCGTCGTCGCTGGTCGCCCTCCTCAATCTGCCATCACCTGACATCACAGGAAATCGAACGCCCGAAGGCTCTGATACCACTTGTCAGTTCCTAGCTCTAACTCACGCGAAGGATTTGAGATCAAAGAGAGGATAAACACGAGAGTTTTGGTGCTGTGTAAAACATACAGCTTTTCTGGTCTTTTCCTTCTCTATTTATGCAGTCTTACATCTAACTGAAAAACGAAAAAGAAGGCACGAGCAGGGGCACAACGCTGCCATCCCAACGTCTCCCACTCGCCTCCTACAATGCCGCCATGACCGCTTCTGTCATGCCATCCCACGACCGATCATGGCGCCAAGCTAATCTATCCACTTAACAAACTAATGACCAAGTCGCAGCTTGGTTTATTTCAGCTAAAAGAGCAAAGAAACTAACTGCCGTAAAGACAGAATCCCTAACTGAATTTTGCTCTGAAAAGTGACACCTGAAGCAGCTGTTAACTGACAGGAAGGAATGGCTAACCCTTGTATCGACACAAGCACTAGTTTGTACGTAGGAGAACAAAACAGTGAGAGCTTGCTCCTGGACTCTTCCTATTGGTGTTTTGTGGGTGTTTGACATCTTTGGTACTTCGAAGTCAAGCTATAACATTCTGATCCAGCATAACCCCTCCCAAGATAAATACCAAATCTTAATCTTTAGGAGAATTTTAATGTCTTTATGCCAAAACACGAGGTCAGAATTGATGCTGAGTTCTGTACGTAGGTTGAATACATCAAGAACATCTAAAGGCGTCACGGACTTGTTATTCTCAAATCTCCGTTGCCTAAACGGCAATAGTCTCTCTAAGAAGATAGCTACGGAGGGATATAGCTCTGCATAGCTAGTTAGCATGTTGAGGTCTCGTTTGTTAAAGACAAATCAGTCCACCAATTAAGAACTGCCATGCGCCACAACCTCTATAATTAAGAAACAACTCGTCAATCCTTGCTATGTATACACCTCGTAAGTTTCCCCATGTTGAGCCATATTAAGCCACAGGCTCCACGTCTGGTGGTGCCCCTCCGTCAATTCTTTTAAGTTTCATCCTTGTGATCGTACATACTTGTCAGCAGAGTAGGAATCTTAGTCTTCATTTTCTTTGAGCTTCGTTTGGTCCTTTTACGTTTGTTCAAGTCTTCAGTTACATGAGATGGTGCAAATAATGTACCTTCATTTCATTTATTTGATCAATCCTAGTGTGTATACGTTGTTTCACATATTATCTATCTAGTTCCTAGGTTATTGTCATGTAATTGAAAGGAAATCTTGCTGATGTATTTATCACTGAAATATTTGGATAGGACTAAAACAACATATATAACCGGGCATTTGTAGCCGGCAATCCATGGTTACTTATCTCAATTACATATGGGTAATTCAAGCATGTCAAATTACAATGCTGAATTGTTGATTTATCTGTGCATGAACATTTAGTAGTTTAAGATATTATTTCACTTAGTTTAGTTTGGTCATATCAAAATTAAATAGCCATCCCAATATTTTTATTTTCTCCTGATAAATATGAGGTCTAAAGTTTCTAATATATATGGGAATTTTGACCCTTAGGTGAATTTCCAATGCCTTGATTATACTGCAGAAGCACAATGAACCATACTTAAAAAAAAAAAAACTTTTAGCCCATCTGCACCCACCACCAAGTAATGTTACTAAAACATGGTAGGGCCCTAGCACCATAAATTCCTCCGAGGGATATAGTCGCAAATTCTCCCAACAATAGCTTCTAACTAGAAGAAAATGGCGCGCTTTGCCGCGCCCATTTTTTATCTTTGCAGAACATTATTTGGTCAATCAGTTAGTTGTTGTTACCCTTTGATTGCTTTGTTTGATTACATATCTATTATTCTTGTACCTGAAAATAAAAGTACCAACTTTTAGGCCGTGACAATCAACGACAAATATTTTTTCCTGGACATTTTCTGGTCGTGCAATTGACCTCGATTATACAATGTAATACGGGGAAGCATACGCTTGCTAAAGGCACAGGATTCTTACAGGAAACGTGCTACAACGCTTTGTCCCGCTAGAATCAGCATCCTACATAGTTTATGTCAAGTCTTTTCTTTGGGGGAGATGTGGTGCAATATTTTAGATATGATCTACGGAGTAATATGCAATACCCTTCATCAAATCAAAACTTTACAAATCATACAATCTATGGTACTGGGACTGTATTAGTTCTAAATTTCTCACGGACTGAAACCTGGAGAAATTTCTTCAGATTATATTAGTTCTAAATTTCTTCGGATTATATAAGTTCTAAATTTCGTCAGATTCTATTGAAAAGTTCCCTAAAAACTCTAAACACCTATAAAAGCACATTAGGTTAGTTCTAAATTTTTTCTGATTTACATTATAATGTTACTCACAATTTATAACAGATACAATCAAAACAAGAAAACATCAAAATAGTTTGTAAGATCTTTAATGTTACAAGGACATGTAATATCTGCAATCAGATTATAGATCCAAAATAGATAAAGGTATGTATATCCGACTGCCAGTTGAGCATGATACAATCTGGAACATATAGATTACAGGCACATGTAATAAAAATCACCTTGGCTAAAAACTCAAATGAATTTTCAGAAGAAATCCCAAAGTATTTAGAGTGTCATTCGGTAGCCTTAGGTGAATTACCTCCAAATATATAACAAATTACAACTATGCCGCTGCCATGCTTGGTTAGAAACTGAACTTAGGTGGCAGACAAAAAAAATGGGTCACGTCACCTCCGCGAAAGAAACTCTATAGTGAATCGATATTTGTTTTCACAAATACTACGGTGATGTCTATTCAACTAAAGTATCTACGCAGAGGAATCACTGCCTAAGCCATTGTCAACCACGATAGCGTCAACGCAGAGGCAAAACAAAGTTAAGTAAATAAAAGGAACCAAAGATAAAACAATCATTAGCTGCAACATATAAACAGAAGTGCCAATGCCCATATCCAAACAACAGTGCATGAAAGAAGCTCTGAGCCTAGGGCTATAGACAAAATAAAATACAAGGAAAATCATGATATGAAGTGGTAAAATCATATAGGTACTAAATACATTTATTTAAGGATTCAAATATCAGCCAAGACATGACTATGGAGATGATTGACAGAAATGAAACAAAAGAAATCATATGTATCGTGTTGACTGAATAATTCATGTCCTGATCAATATACCAGAGCACCACGAGAACATGTGTAAAGTAAAGAGAGAAACTAATATGCAACATATAAACAGAAGTGCCAATGCCCATATCCAAACAACAGTGCATGAAAGAAGCTCTGAGCCTAGGGCTATAGACAAAATAAAATACAAGGAAAATCATGATATGAATTGGTAAAATCATATAGGTACTAAATACATTTATTTAAGGATTCAAATATCAGCCAAGACATGACTATGGAGATGATTGACAGAAATGAAACAAAAGAAATCATATGTATCGTGTTGACTGAATAATTCATGTCCTGATCAATATACCAGAGCACCACGAGAACATGTGTAAAGTAAAGAGAGAAACTAATATTGGGGCGCTAACAGTTCCGTTGTCGCTGCAGATAGTTCTGTTAATATTGTAGATTTATTATCATACAATACCAGCTTTCTACACTCCTTTGCTGCCGTGCTGCTTCTTTTCCTGCAAGTGTATTGCAAATGGGAAGAGTAGTTAAAAGGTTAGGAACCTCGTATTTTCAGATCATATAGAATAAAATAATAGGCTCAGAACTGACTCCTACATTCACTGGTTCCACGATAGCCATGTTTCCAGAAAGTCAAGTAAGTCATCATCATATTATTGGGGAACAGAGCTTTCTGAGTCTGCTAGTTCCTGAGCAAGGTGATCTGCTCAATTCGAGAGACTGATCTACCGCCACACATTAATTGTGCCTCAGAACACCTAAATATGGATCAAGAGAACATAGACATTGCATATAATGCTGCTATACAGAAACAAAATAAGAGAAGGACAAGCAGCAGCAGCAGGCACCTTTTCTTAAGCTCAATGTCACATTAATCTTCGAGGTCCACTTAGCTGATATCCTCAAGAAAACATGCAAACTGTTGTGGGTAAATAGAGACTTGGCACCTAGAGTGAAGGAGTGAAGTAGCAAAACACACCTGGATGTTGGTAGAGTCGCCTTCTTTGTAAGCAGCAGGATCAATTCAGCGTTGAAAAAGAACAACAGAAGCATAAGCCAATTAACAACAAAAGAGAATAGGATGCCCCACATATCTAGAAACGCCCATACATGAAAAGAAATAATTTAACAGTAATACTTTTCGAATCATCTCTAGCATGTTGAGCTAAGACGGGGGCACAGAAACAAACAAATACAGCAGAAACTTCGCTCCTTATCTAACCAGCTATAGCTTAAGAACAAGCAAGAAAAACATCTATATCATCTAAAACAGCAAGCAAACATGCTCATCCAAGCTATTTCATCAAGTAACAGATCTGAAATACTACCAAATTATGCATATTATCTCAGGTAATAAATCTAGCATGCTTGGATGGTTGCAACTTGCAAGTCATCATGATCATATTACATATAAGCCAAAAGTAAATAATCTATTTATCAACAAAAAAAATCCATGCACTGCAGTGTTTCATCTATATATAAATCACAAAATCGAATATCTAAAGGAGTATAAGGTTACCACAGATGCTTAGATGAGTAGATAATCCAAACATGAACATCCCTGAGCACATGCACATAGCTAACACCACACTACTGCCACCAACCCATCCACCAGAGTAATCAGTGGCACACAGACCAAACGACCATGTTCATCATCTGATTAACAGAGCACAACACCCCGGTCACAGAAGGGAGCTCATCGAGTGTAATTGTAGGGAGGCAGAGCTTGGAGGAGGTTATGCATCCCGGGGTTGCAGTTGTTGTACTGTCGTTCCGCCGGTGTCAGAGCCGTAGAAGAAGCAGCAACACCTAGAAAATGCACATATAGGTCAGTATAGTGTACAAAGCTGTGCCAGCCCTGCCTGATTAAGCAAGGAACCAATATATGTATAGCGAGACAGACACAATAGAACATATGCAGATCAAAGTTGAAACTTGACTAATTATTTACTTCAGGCAACATGTAGTAATGGAGCATATCATGCAATGGAAATACATATTAGGGAAGAAACATAAAAAATCCGTTTATGCTCCGTTGCTCAAATCAGCATCACACAGGAATCAAAGAACAAGAGGGATTGTAATGAAAAAAAAAAACTCTGTTGGAGACGAACCTAGATAGGAGTCTGGGCGCAGGGGTCAGGGAAGAGTCTGGAGCCGTTCGAACCCTTGGAGACGAACCTCTTTCAATGCAATTAGAGTCATTCAGATTCGCCATGGCTCCCATAAATCAAGCACCAATTTTAGCTTACAAGCTAGGAGAAGCGAACAGAATAGGAGGATGAGGAGAAGGCAAAAGGGTGAGATCTGCTGACCATGACCTGGCCGCCGCGGGGGCTCCAGCCGGCAGGGACGCCGGGGGCGCGGAAGTTGAACCACTAGCTGAGGCTAGCTGTAAAGGATCACGAAGCCGGCGCGCCGGAGCCGCCCGACCACGCCAGCGTCGCGTGCGCGGGGCAGGACTCGACCAGCGCGAGCGACCTGGCCGTCGCCGGGCAGCCATCGTCGGCCTTCTCCCGCACAGTCAGTCGCCGGCTCCACTCCGCCCTGCTCCTCCTCCACCGGTTCCCCGTATCCTCAATTCGGTTCGCCACCACAAAGCGCCCAATCAAGCCCGCCGCGGAACCCTAGCCACCATGGCTCGGTTCGCCGCCGCTGCTTCCCGGGCTCCCACGCCTCCGTGCCTCTTGCTGCGCCTCCTCGTTGACCTTCTCCCGCGCAACCAGTGGCCGGCGTGACTCCGCCCTGCTCTCCTCCACCAGTTCCTCGTCGCCTCAATTTGGATTGGCCACCACACGCGCCCAATCCGGCCCGCCACGGAACCCTAGCCACCATGGCTGGTTCGCGGCCACTCCTGGAAGCAGCGGCACTGCACCGGCGCGATCTGCCGCAGGTTGCCCACCACGGGCCATGGGCGCGGGCCCGACGGGATGCGGCCTAGGCGGAGGGCGAGGGAGATCGGGATCGCGGCTAGCGCGCCGGAGCCGGACGAAGAGGAGAAGGAGAAGAGAGAAACGGGCACCGCTTCACTTGGCGGTGGCAAGAGCTGTAATATCGACGAACTCGTGGGGATAAAGAAGAGACAGCAAATTGATCTGTCGCTGACCTGTGGGCCCATGCTGATTTCTGAGTCACTAATTTGCGGGCCCAAGCTGAGGATGAACCACAGGCCTCCAATCCCAGGGAGCTTAGTTATGTTACTGATATATATATTCTCTAGTAGTAGATGGAGCAGAAATCTTGCATTGAGTTGGACGTGACAGAAAAATTTCTATTGCATGTTATAACATGCAACACTTGGAAACCCATGGTATAAGAGGACATGCTGTTTCCTTTCTTCCTGTAAATACCCATACCAATCCATAGAAGACCGCAGCTAGAAGAAAACAGTTTTTTTCGAGCAATAGAGTTTAGAAGCTTGTCGATGGGAATGAGAGGAATCAGGAACACATGTTCACTGTGTTGATTTTATATGCTGAGATTCCAAGGGCAAGGGCGCACAGGTTTGTAAACTCGACCTGTCTCCGGGCATCATAGTACCGGGCAATGGTACGTTTTGACCCAACTGGCACACGACCACAGAGTTTGGCAGCCAAGCACAAAAAGGACCAGAGCACATCGAGAAGTGATATTTTGATTCACGTGCTTGGCTGCCCTGCGTCGATTCAGTCTTTCAGGATCGTAAGCAAGAAGAAAACAAAAATGAAGTTTCCATCTTTATTCTCCTCTCTCGCGTATGTTTTATGTTAAGAGTGAATTACACGAAGCTACATTTTCAAGAGTTCATGGGGCAGGTCTAATTTTCGCATATGCCACGAAATGTGACAGCAAAACGACAAGGTCGCCGGAGCTTGGCCGAAGAGGAGAAAGACGACCCCGCACCCCCGCCATAAGGTTTCTTCTCGCCGTCGCTGCCTCCGCCGCGGTCAGTCACGGCTGCGGCGGCTCCGGCTCGGTCTGGCCGTCGAGGAAGATGGCGGCGGTGCTCCTTCGATTTCCCCACTCCCCACGCACCCCCGCCATAAGGTTCCTCCTCGTCGTCGCGCCTCCGTCGCGGCCAGCCGCGGTTGCGGCGGCTCCGACTCGGCCTGGCCGTCGAGGAAGAAAGCGTCGCGCTCGCGCTGCGCGTCGTGCGAGCACTCGCACACACGTAAAGTAGCATTTCTCGAGTTCATGTACCAAATAACTACGACTACCTTATTTTGGCACATTGCAACTATATATCCAGGTAATCGCTCACAACAAACACAAACTGATTTCCATTGGCCATTCGACACAAAAACTGTCGTCTTAGGCTAACAAGTAAGGTTAGATGTCGGGTTTATTTGCCCTCTAACACCACATCACCCTAGTTTTTTTTAGATAAAAGGCATAAATGCCCAGCTTTAAATTAATAAAGCTAGAGTTCACAAGCATACGAAATACAACTGCTGAAGGCGTACAGCTTAGCCTAGAAGGTTCAGGGGGTCCTCAGACCCTAGATACGGGGGCCGGCCTCCCCACTAACAGACCGGGAAGAAGGGAACAACGACACAGCGAAGCTCAGGTAAGAGGAGGAGCTAAGGAGGTGTAGATCACCTTAAGCTTGCTTGCCAGCTCCAGGAGTGCGTCCCTGTCTTGCTCCTTGGAAAGTTTTGCCCACATCTGTAAGAACATAGCAAGTTTGAAGATTAGATCCGACGGATGTCTAAGCACTCTCACTTCGATAGCTAGTTTGTTGCGCGAAGTCCACAGGACCCAAAACAGCACCGAAATTAGAACCCAACTAATCCGGCGTTGCTGCCCTAGCAAAGACTGAATAATGGCATGGAATTGGGGGAAGTTGGCAGGGCTCCAGCTGCACCCAAGTAGCTGCCTTACCACACTCCACCCAAATCTAGCGAGAATGCAAGAGAAAAAAATGTGAGACGCGTCTTCCGGTTCATTACACACCGCACACCGGCCAGAGGAGGGGCCGTGACGGAGAGCGAGCTGTTTACCCGAAGGAAGGCGATCAAAAGCTAGCTGCCAGGTAAAGATTTTAAGTTTCAGAGGTAGTTTCGCTTCCCACAGATCCCGACAGTGAGCAACTGTAGCCCCTTGCGACAGTTTGCGATACATTGACGAGACAGAATACAAACCCGAGGGCTCTAAAGCCCACCTAATCACATCCTGACCCTCCTGCAGGAACACCTCGTCAAGCGCAGTAAGGAGGGCATTCCACTGTCCAATTCCTACAGGTCCAGAGCACGACGGAAGGTAATGCCAGCAGAAAGAGGATTGAAGACTTCCGCAACCGAGATGTCGGAGTCACTACACACCGCAAACAAACGAGGAAATTGGAACTTCAGTGGGGCGTCCCCTAACCACCAATCAGACCAAAACATAGTTCGAGCCCCATTCTTGATCACATGTTTAGCCCCAAGCTTAAACTTGTGCTTGATTTTATGAATACTTCTCCAAAACTGGGACCCCCCTTGGGACTCAGCTGAGAAGATATCTAGCGCTTCTGGATACTTTGCTTTGATCAAAGTCGACCAAATAGAACTGTCATCTTGATAAAGCTTCCAAATCCATTTTAACATCAGGGCCATGTTCATATTTTTTGAGTTAATTAGGCCTAAGCCCCCACAATCTTTCGGCCTACACACAGCTGGCCAATTAACCCAGTGATATTTTCTTTTCGGCCCCGACCCTTCCCAATAGAATCTGGCTCTGATTGCATCGAATTTAGCGTGTACTCCATCTTGGAGCATAAACAAACCCATGGCAAAGTTAGGTAAGGCCGCAAGCATTGGACAGAATCAACCTTCCCCCCGAGGAAAGAAGTCTGCCCATCCAAACCTCAACTTTCGCGGCAAGTTTATTGATTAGGAAGTTCCACTGCTCTAAAGTCAACTTACGGTCCGAGATAGGCAGACCTAGGTACAGGAAGGGAAAGCACCAAGCTTGCAGTTTAACATATTCGCGATACGCTGCTGTTCCACCGCTGGTTCCTCAAGCACAAATACCTCGCTTTTATGGAAGTTTATTTTCAAACCAGACATATCTTCAAAGCAAAGCAGCAGGAATTTTAAGTTAGCAATATCCAAGTCATCATTTTGAAGCAGAATAAGGGTATCGTCCGCATATTGCAAGTGTGTTATTCCCCCTGGAATGAGATGCGGAACTACCCCCTTAATATGCCCAGCCGTTGCTGCTGCAGAGAGCATAGCCGACAGGGCTTCGACAACAAAATTGAACAGGATTGGAGAAAGTGGGTCCCCTTGACGCACTCCTCGCTTATTTCGGAAAAACGGTCCTATCTCCCCATTAATAGAGATGGCAGTTTGTCCCCCCGAGACAAGCTGCTGGATTCTGTGAATGTAACCTGCGTCGAACCCTTTTCGACGCAGCACTTCAATGAGGAAGGACCAGTTAACTCTGTCGTAGGCTTTTTCGAAGTCAATCTTGAGTAAAATGCCCCCTAGCTTTTTCACTCGAAGCTCATGGATGATCTCGATCAGGGCCAAAGGACCTTCAAGAATATTACGGCCTTTTAGAAAGGCAGTTTGAGTAGGGCTGATGATTCGGTTCGCAATTGGGTCAAGCCTGGAGGCAAAGGCCTTGGAAATAATCTTGAAAACCACGTTGATTAAGGCGATTGGGCGAAATTGTGAAATCATGTCTGCACCGGGGACTTTTGGGATCAGAGACAGCACTCCAAAATTAAGTCTAGAAACGTCAATTCTTCCCAAAATAAAGTCGTTAAGCATATGCAAGACCCCATGTCTACATAGCGGCCAGAACTTTTTAAAGAAGGATACCGGAAAGCCATCCGGACCCGGCGCCGTATTTGACTTCATATCCATGACCAGCTTCTCTAATTCCTCCTCCGTAAACGTAAGGAGGATGGACTCATTTTCCTCTGCTGATACTTGGGCACCCTCTGTCCAAGTATGAGCAGCCAGACCAAGGTGCCTCTCTGAATCTGTCCCTAACAGATCTCTATAGAAGTCGTAGATGTGCTCTTGAATCTGCCTAGGTTCTCGAATTGGGCCAGCCGGGGTTTGGAGCGAAGCAATAAAGCATTTCCGCCGGCGCCCATTCGCCACGGCGTGAAAGTAGGCAGTATTCGCATCCCCTTGAAGAGTCCAGCGAATTCTCCCGCGCTGGCGCCAATACTCTTCCTCCATTTTATAGATTTGAAGAAGCTGGTCTTCCAAGTGGTATCGGAAAACCCACTCGTCATCATCTAGACCGGCAGAGTCTGCTTTCGCGTCTAAGGACTGAATCTGGGAGAGAAGGGCAAGCTTACTATCACGCGCAGCTCTCCCCATGTTTTTACTCCACCCGCGCAGGTATTGTCTGAGACCCCCACTCATGTGGTTCCACCAATCAACGATGTCTCTACCGCCTGCAGTTTCAGCTAGTCTAGCCCAGTTGAGATGTAGGAGGTCGAAGAAGCCCTCCACTTCGAACCAACCTACCTCAAAGAAAAACCGGTTACTTCTCACCGGGGAGCCCTCCCCCGAGGAGAAAACCAAAGGAGTGTGGTCAGACCCGAGGCTTGTTTCCGCGTGCAGAGTGGTCAGAGGGAACAGCAGGTCTAGTTCCGGTGCGATGAACACCCTGTCCAACACACATCTAACCGGATTAAGTTGTCTATTTGTCCAGGTATATCTCGCCCCCGAGCGAGGAATTTCTCTAAGCGCCCACTCAGCAATGTTTTGGTTAAAAAGATCAATTCTTGGCCAATTGAGCCGGTCGTTGTTCTTGTCTTCTGCCCCGCGCATCAAATTAAAATCCCCACCCATGAGGATTGGAAAACGACAGCTCTCAACCTTGTTTGAGAGTTCTTCCAAGAAGGCTGCCGAGTTAGCATGATTGGCTGGACCATAAATCCCAATGATGGTCATAGGTTTGTTAAGTGCCCGGTGAAGGAAATTGGCGCTAAGGAAGAACTGACCCCTGTCAGTGCTTTCCACTTCATACATGCTGTCACGGAGTCCCATCAACATGCCTCCCGAGTGGCCTGTTGCAGGGAGCCAGCACCAGTAAAACTTCTCTCCGAGTTCTAAGCTTTGGAGCTCAAAGTCTGTAAAATCTTGTTTGATGGTTTCTTGAATGCAAATTATGTCTATTCGATGAAGTCGCAGAAGCTCTTTAAGAAGGTTTCGGCGCCCCTTGCACCCAAACCCTCTGATGTTCCAGAAGAGGATACGCATTAAATATCGATGCCTTGGGCCCGTGCTAGGCGGGTCACTGGGCGCCGCCCCTGCGGCGCCGCAGATTTTGCTCTTCTTTTCTTTGTTGCCTTCGGAGGAGAAGGAGACGAGGATCCGTCCTTGCTGGTTGAAGCCGCAGCCCCAGCTGCATTTTTACCCAGCGAAGAAGTGTCCTCTTTGTCTGTGGATTGCTTCTCTTTCAACTTAGCGGCTTCCAGGTCTTGCTCAATCCTAGCTCGGGTTTGGGCCAGCGCCGCTTGGGCCAATTCATTCGCACGAATCAGAGAAAGGGTATCCGCCGGGGGACCCGCTGCCCCAGAGAAAACAACATAGCTATCTGCAGCTACTGAAAGAAGGTGTGCATCTGGAACATCTTGTAAGATAGCAAAGACAGGGTCGAGTTGAGTACCTTTAAGGTTCTTCTTGGAAGCAGAAGGTGTCTTGTCCACGTTCTTCTCTGCAGTAATGCGCACCGCCTTGTTCAGCACCGATTCTTCATTCTCCCCAGCTTTCCTGACGCTCTTGCGGAGGGTTTCAATCGGGGTGGCCTTGGAGCGCAAACCACGAGCCACTGGCGCAGATAGCTCTGGCACGCCAGAAGTAGAGAGAAAGGCTGTGAGCGGCGTCGACATCTCCAGGTCCTGCGAATCTTCTACCACCGCTTCGTCTTCCTCAGAGTGACGGTTCCTCCTTTGCGGGCGATCATGGTTCTCCTTGCTGCGCCTCTCCCGCGCCTTAGCAGAATCTGCCTCCTGAAGAGCCTTGCTAACGTCCCCCGACGCAGAAGTAAGCACAGAGGCACAAGGTACCGAACTGGCCGGGTCTTCACCAGCTGAAGCACCCGTCACCGGCACAGAAGCAGCCAACACAATTTCTCCCAAAGTTTTGAAGACGTTTCCGTCCGGAGTCAGATTTGAGCCGTACTGAGAGAACATGGTCTTTGGAGTGTTGGCTGAAGCGGAGAGGGTTTGAGCTGGTTCTGATCCAAAGCAAGAGCCTGGGCGGCAGTGGGACCTTGGGCGTTGCAGCACTGCCCCCCACTCTGGCCCTGCAAGGTCACAAGATCATCCCCTTCAACAGAAGAAGCTTGGGCAAGGGTGTGCTTCTGGCTGCTGCGCTGAAGGTCTTCATTATTGGATTTTTGAAGCCCGGGAGCCTCTGCAGCTTTTGCCTTCTTCCTACGGTGACGGCCATAATCATCTTTGTCCCCATCAGAGCTAATGTCCTCAGTTTCTTCTTCAGAGTCGCTGTGGTGAGAGGGGGGTGGAGGTGGAGGGGGAAGAACACCTTCGGAGCCGCCACCTCCCGCTCAACACGGATGTCATACCCCTGCAGATTCACGAACAGGTTGATGATGGGTTGCAGGCAGACGGGTTTGCGGCAGCCAAACTTCATGCGAATCGGCCATTGACATCAGGCAGAGAGCGCAAATCCACTTCCAGAGGAGCCCCAAGCTCCAATGTAGTGCTAAGTAGCAGGCGCTCATCTCTGAGGGGTTCAGGCACACCAAGTAGCTTGACCCAAGTTTCTTCCAGTGTTTCCGAGGCCAGCGGATCACCCACCGCTTCCGAGACCTGCGCGTGCAGCTCAGAAAGCGGCAAAGTCACCCCACCACCTCTGATGGCCATGCGCAAGAGCTCCTTGGTAGGGAAGACAACGGAGAATTCAGACGGGCTGATTTGACGCACTTGCCATTGCCATTTGTCGTCCACTAGATCCTGCAGCTCATAGTCCAGGTCCTCCACAACATAGTACCCTTCTCAATGCGGAGCGTCACCGAGTTTTGTGCAGGCTTGATCAATTTGGCGTCGGGGATCGGCACATAGAAGAACCCTCTTCCTCCATTGCCGAAGCCCACCCAAATAGGTTTGGCTCCTTTGCTGCCATTCGGACACATCGCGGACGGGTGGCCCTTGGTGTCGCACTTGATGCAGAACGCTTCTTCAGTGCACTCCGCTTGGATATGCCCAACCTGCCCACACTTGTAGCAGGTGATTTGGAGGTGGCCGCCGCAGCCGGCGGCCCCCCCCCCCCCGCCGGCACAGGAGCTGGGGGCGGTAGGCGAGCAGGGGCAGGCGGACGGGACGGGCCAGGGCGAAGATCCTCACGCCCTCGCGAGTCTCTCAGCAGCTGGTCACAAATCCGCTCCTCCTCCCTGCGGTCTTCAGATCTTCTTCTCGCGAGCTCAATCTCCCTGTCACGCTGGTTTCTGCGCTGAGCTTCTTGCTCCCGGTCCAGATGATGGCGCAGGTCGCCATTGCGGGGACGATACCGGAGCGCCCAGACTCCACGAACGGCCTCTTCCCCCTCCAGTCACGACCCTGGCGATCCCGATCCATGGCCCCAGCACCAGGGTGGGAGCCCTCCGGGGAAGGTGCAGCAGGGAACTGGCGGAGTCTTGCTCTCTTGCTGTGGCGGCGAATGTCGTCTGAGGAAGCAGGAAACCCTAACCCTCGATCTAGGGTTCCAGCCGGAAACCACTTCCACTTATAAAGAGGTGACGGCTCCCCTGAATCGCGAAGTTGGGCCTCCCCAACAGGCCCACCAGGCAACTGGGCCGACTCCTGCTGGGCCCCCCCAACAGATCGCAGCTGTGACTCCAACGTGGAGACCAAAACGGGCTGCACCGGCCCAACCAGCCCAGCCGGCCCAGCTGGGCCAATGCAAGGGCCGACCACCCCTGTGGCAAACCCTAGCGCCTCCTTCCTCGATTCCGGCGGCGGCCGCTCCGCTCCCGCGCCCAACGGGATGGCGAGAGCCCCGACCATCAGTGCCCAATCTCCCGCTGCCCCAACAGCCGAAGGAAGCCCTGGCGCCCTCAGAGGAGGGAAATCTTCAGGACGCGGAAGCGGGCAGGGATCGACGCCGAGCGCCGCCACCGGAGCCCCTTGCTCCGGCGCAGGCACCTCCGGCAGACAGGCACAAAGCCCAACAAGCCTTGAGACTCCGGGATCCTGCGCCGCCGCCAGGAACGAACCGAACGTCACCACCCCGCGTGATTCTCTGGATTCCATCCCGCAGATTCCGAGGTCGTCGCTGTCGTCGCTGAGATCCGGAGGCGAGCCAACGCCCGGCGCAGAGCAGCCCACTGCGTCTGCGAGGAGCGCCGCAGTCCGGCGACCCTTCCGCCGGCGCGGCCTGCCCTCACGGCGAGCCTGGACAGGAGGGGGCGACCCATCGCCCCCCGCGTCGCCCGTCGCCAGAGCGAAACGCTGCGTTAGACACATCGCTCAGTCACCGTTCATTCCACATCATGTATCTTCAATCTGGATCTAACTGTGTCGAGCATTACGTTATATCTAGTATATGAAACATTTAAAGTCGTGGGTTCTATGTTAGCGGCTGCCCCAACAATCATCACTATGTGATTTTTAGGAGATATTCGTTTTTTATATACAAAATTGTTGGGATTGGGGTTGTAGATCTATATATGTAATATTTAATTTCTATTTACATTCTGGTCTTGTGAACTATTTACTTTATATGTGTAATGTGGTATTGTAGAATACTTACGTTTTATTTATGTTGTCAGAATTTCTCTTACAACTTTTACCAATTCAAATGCAAGGAGTTTTTTTTTGACCGATAATACTTCAATATTACCTCCTACTATAAGCACCATCAACATAAGGAGAGAGAGGAGTCATACTCTTTTGGTCATGTTCAACAAACAGTTTCATCTACCATAGGAACTGATACACATCTACCATAGGAACTGATACACGTACCATACAATTCTCGATGAAGTAGCACCTAGCTATAATTTTTTTAACATTTTATCTCTTTCTTTGTAAATACATCTTACATTCTATACTTTTAAATAAATACCCCACTGTTCATCTTACAAAAACTCTCGAATTTTAGTCTCCCTACCCAGATTCAAATATCATTTTATTACATAAACATTCTTTTTTCTAGACCCAGTCCCAAGTTCGGTATAATGAGTATATTGATATGCTCACGTTGAAAATAATACTCCCTCCTTTTCTGAATGTAAGGCCTATAGTTGTTTAGGAAAATTCCAAAATATATGGTTTATTGCGATTTATATATGGATAATTTTAGCTATCCACAAATGAGTCTCAATCTCGAACGGAGTGATTTTACAGTTTGTTTGATTTGGTGGCTATTAGGGACTCCTCTCTTCCGATTTTTTTCAGAACCAAATGACTTCACCGTATACCAAATACCCATGTCTTAATATTCGTGTAGAAAACTATAGGTCTTACATTCAGAAAAGGAGTGAGTATCATAGTTTTGGCTCAAACAATTAGGGTTGCATTTGTTTTGGCCGGAACTCCATAGCTACAACCGCAGCTCCCAGAATCAGTGGTAGCTGCTAGCTGGGTCTGCAAGGTTTGAATTGGCTAGGCGACTAGCTTTGGGCTCCATTATTATTAAATTGCAAGGTTATATTTTCCAGACCACTCTTCTCAGCCTTTTATTAACCGATTACAACAATGATTTTCTTAGCCGGTATTTCTAATAGATCCCGCAGGAAAGGGATAACGGCTGGAAAAACATTAAACCTTAGCCAGTTAATTTGTATATTTACTAACTACATTTACAATTGTCTTATTTTCATTGCATAGACGAACATAGTATTTAAATTTATTTATATGTGAAAATATTGTTGAAAAGGCGAAGGTTGCGTACGCACCATGTGAAAAAAGAGTATACATTCCGACTCCTTCCAAGGCGGAGGGGCGCTCCTGTTCACCGCCGTGAGCAGGCGCCGCACAGGGCCCTTCCGTGTGGCGCTTAATTGGGGCACGGCCCATCAGGTATGTCTACATTTTTTTCCTGTTTATTAAATCTGAACATTATTAAAAAACTTAATATTTTTTTAAATCTGAAACTTTTTCAGTTCTGTTTTCAAAATACGGACAATTATCAAATTTGAATAATTTTTCACTTTTGAACAATTTTCAATTTTGAACTTTTTTACATTTGAAAAGTTTTCAAATATGAACAATTTTCGAATATGAACAATTTTTGAATCTGAACAAATTTCGAATATGAACAATTTTCAAGTTTGAACAAATTTTTGAGTTCGAACAAATTTCAAGTTTGAACAAATTACAAACTTGAATTTTTCAAGTTTGAACAAATATCAAATTTGAACATTTTTTGAAAAAACACATTTAAAATGAAACAGAAAAAGAAAACAGAAAAAGGAAAGGAAAAATCAGAAAGGAAAAGAGAAAAACGCGAAATGGGCCGACACAGGTCGGCGCGGGCTGTGCGGCGCGAGGCTCCCGCGCCGCAAAAGGCGGCAAATAGCATTTGCCCAAGGCGGGGGAGACCTCCGAAGACATGTCGCGGCCCAAGGACCGTCTGAAGCAAGACCAACCTCCTAGCCCAGCATGTTCCAGTTCACAAAAAAAAAAGAATCTCCTAGCTTAGCCGGACGAGTCTCTACATTAGTTTGTTGAATAAAGTAATCCATCTAAATAGCTTGTAGCTAGGGACCTAGCACCATAAAGTTCCTCCATGGTACGAAAGCACTTAATTCTCTCAAACTTATGATTTATGATACTGTACTATATTTTTTCAATAGTAGTAGAAAACTCCTAAATAGAAAATTAGAAATAGAAGTGGTCCATAGAGCAGAAATCTTGCATTGAATTGACGCCATAAAAAAATCATTTGGACGGTACAACATGCAATACATAGTACTCCGAGTGGTACGCAAAAATTGTATTGTACCGTTCAATTCCAGCGACACATTTTTCGGACCGGAGGTAGTAGCTCTTGATATAAGAGGAGGTGATCTGTTATGCTTTCTCCTGTCACTTACATTAACCATTCATACCTAATTGCATCTAGCAGAAATGTAATAGAAAGAGTAAGCTGGTTGCAGGCAAGAATTTTGCTTTTCTTTTTCATAGGAACAGGAATGTGAGGAATCGGGGAATAAAACGCTGACTACATAGGTGAAAACAGCTGTTGTGGCTCGGTTTTGTGATGCTATAACCAAGGCGGGACATATTTCCGTTCTTCTTACAAGGATTAGAAAAATACAAGCCGGCATCTACTCAGTGGCAGAACTTGACACATACCATGTGTCCGAACTGACAGACTTCCTTCTCTCTGCGAACTGATCGTGCATGTCAACAACTTTGTGTTCCGCCTGTGGACATGTGAGGTCACCATGGCTTGTTAAAAGTTTGAACTGAAGAAGGAGTTTACCATGGCCGTTCATTCGTTTCCAGAGACAAGCTCTAGTTTGTAGGAGAACAGAACAGTGAGCTCTTCCTGTTGGTGTTGTGTGGGTATTTGGCATCTTTGTACTTCGAAGTGAAGCTATAACTTTCTGATCCAGTTCCTAGCAGCCACGATTTCTTGCCTCTCCTCGTGAGAGCCGGCGGTGGAACAGCTCCTCCCGATCTCCACCATCCAGGACGTTGGTCCTGGTCTCCTCTCCCTCTGCTGGCCGGTCCGGCGGCCATAGGAGGGGGGGGGGGGGGGGGGGGGACCTCTTTCCTCCGTTCTGGCCTAGGAGTTAGGGTTAGGTTTTGTCTCCTATGGTGCGCCGTTGGGATGGTGGGAGTGGCGCCCGGGCGAATAAATTTGTCACAACTCTACTCCCACACTGGCGACGGTGTCTCGGAGTTGATGGCAACGTGTGCTGACCGGTCCTTCAGATCGGCAGCTTGCTCTTCTCGTCGTTCTTCAGATCTGGCAAGATCAGTTTCTCGGTGTGTCGCTGGTGTTCGTTGTCATCCACGACGGCGCTGGCGGCCGGGGCGAGGTGGTTCTTTTGGAGCGAGGATGTTGGTCCGGAGGTGGTGGATTTGTCGTTCTTCTCCGACTTCGTCGATGGAAGGCGGCGGATCTTGGTCCAAGACAGCACGGGGACGTCCCCCGGTCGACGTGCCACGACGACATGTGCCTCGCTGCGTGCAGCAGGCCTGTTCATCGACTCACAAAGCCTCGTTGGCAATGGTGCTTTTTTGGATCTTGCAATGGTGGAGGCTCGGCGTCTTTTTTGGTGTCCGTCTCGGCGGCGGCCGCTGGCCACGGTGGCTGCAGGAAACCCTAGGGATCGTTTTGTATTTCTCGATCTTTTAGGATTTTATCTGCAAATTCAAGATAATGAGTTTATCCCGGCCTGTCATTTAGTTTCCATGTATGTTGCTTCATGTAACTTGATTTTCAATTGATGAAATATGTGGTTGCTCTCTCAAAAAAAAAAAAAACCCTCCCAAGATAAATGCCAAATCTTAATTTCTAGGAGTCTTAATTTCCACATGTCTTTATGCCAAAACATGAGGTCCAAATTCATGCTGAGTTCTTTACGTGGGTTGAACTGGAAATTTGTCATTTTTCGAAGACTAAGAAAACATGTCATTATGATAACCCAATTGGATGCCAAGTGTTGCATTAGAAAAATCCATGCCACTAATTTGGGTTCAGTTATGGCCCAGTCATATTTTCAGTAGATTAGGAGTTTAGATATTCATTCTCTTCCAGCTTACTTTGGCCTTTTTACCGTTGTTGAAGTGCTTAATTACATGAGATAGTGCAAATCATGCGCCTGATCCATTTCATTTTATTTGATCAATCCTACAGTGTGTACATTGTTCCATATATCTAGTTCCTAGGTTATCTTCATGTAATTGAAAGGAAATTTTGCGTATGTATTTGGCACTGAAATATTTGGATCAGACAAATTAAAACACAACATATAATAAAGCATTTTAAGCCCAATCCATGGTTCCTTAGTTTTAGTTAGGTCATATCAAAATTAAATAGCCTTCCCAATCTTTTATTTTTCTCTTGATTATTATGAGGTTTAATTTTTTTTACCTATATGGGAATTTTGACCCTTAGGTGAATTTGTATAGTTCCTTGAATCCTACATATTGTTTCTAGACACATAGATAACACAGCGTTGAAGTACGATGAACCATGATGAAAAAGACTGGCCCATATGCACCCACCACCAAGTAATGTTACCTAAACCCACTAGGCATTCTAGAGTTTGTCAGCATTAAGTACGTGTCCGAGCCAAAATATTGGAAGAGCCCTAGCAATATAAAATTCCTTCATGATCGTAAATTTTTCCGACAAGAACTTTTAATATATGTTCAACAATAGTAGGTGGAGCAGAATCTTGCATTGAGTTGATGTCATAGAAAAATTTCTGGTGCATATTACAACATGCAACACTTACTCAGAAGCCCATAATATAAGTGGATGTGTTCTTCCTTTCTTGTTGTCAATGCCCATACCAATACATAGGTGACAATAGCTAGCATAAATACAATAAAAAATAACCTAGCAGAAGATAGATAAATTTTAAAATCTTGTTGATGGGAATGAGTGATATCATGAACACTTTTTCACTCCGTTGGATGTATAGGCTGAGATAAAAATGCAGGAGCAACACAATTTTCATGAACTGAACAGTGATAGTGCAATATAGATTTTGGGAATTGCTAAAATTTTGAGTAAAGTGGCTCAAGATCACAGATTTTGGGAACCAAGCAATTGGCAGAGTGCAGGATCAAAGTATATTGTTTGTGATGTCCTTACGGGGGTTAGCAGAGGAGAAGTGATGTTTTGATTCGCCTACCTGCTCACCTCTTTCGTCGAGATTGTTTAGAAGCTGTCTTTCACGGTCGAAAAAAGAAAAAAGTGTAAATTCTATGAATTCTAGTTTTTACTATGTAGTTTGACATTTGTGAAAATAATTATCCTGTTTACCAGAAGCCCATTATGCTCCCTCATTGACAAAATTGAAGCGCACCTTGCCCATTGGAGGGGCATGCATTTCACTCGAGCCGGGAGGGCGATCCTTGCGAGAGTGTTTTTGTCCTCCATGACCACATACTACTTGACGATATTCATCCTTCCCAAGTGGGTGCTCAGAAGAATTACATAATCAGGAGAAATTCCACATGGATGAAGGGCAACGACGACCCGGGCACAAAAAGCCACCCCCTTGTCAACTAGCCCACGGTTTGTAGACCTGTAGCTCTTGGGGTCCATGGAGTGACGAACCTCGAGAAATTAGAACAGGCCCTTCGGCTTCGTTGGGTCTGGCTCGTGTGGACGGACGCCACTCGGCCTTGGCTAGCTGCCCGACTTCCACGCACGACATTGGACATGGAGATTTTTCGAGCCTCCACGACGATCACTTTGGGAGACGGAAACAAGGGCTTATTTTGTCATGACTCCTAGACCCCGGCAACCCCCTAAAGTAGTGATTCCCAAACCTATACGCGATCTGCACAAGAAAGAACCGGGCGGTAAAGAAGGAGTATGACGGCGCAAATTGGAGAAGGGCCTTGCAGAATATTGCCGATCATGAGAGCTTCATTCTGATATGGACCATTATGTAGGAGGTGGAGCCCCTACCCCTGCCGAATACTATCACCTGGAAATGGACGACGTCAGAGATCCACGTCGGCGTCAGCCTATAGAGGCCAATTCATCAGTTCCCACACACATTTTGACACGAAGAATATTTGGAGAGCTCATGCCGAGTCGAAGTGTAGATTTTTTTGCTTGGCTTGTCGCACATCACGAAATCCGCTCGGATGAAAATCTTGCACTAAAAGGGTGGCCACATGATTCCATATGCAAACTTAGACATATCCACCTTGAGACGGTGCAACATGTATGCCATGTGTGCTCCTTCACCACGGCTGTTAGGGACTAGGTCCTTGCTGCGAACGATCTCCCAGTGTTTCCCATAGCATCAACGATGGACCGAGACTTCGATGCATGGTGGCTTCCGTATATCGCAAATTTTCTAAAGAACAAGAAGCGGACCGCGAGTGGAATTGTCACATACATCATCTAGGGAGTCTGGAAAGAGCGCAATAGGAGGGTCTTCACAAACACGTCGTAGCCGCATGTGGATGTGGAGCGCCTTGTGAAGGATGAGATTGAGAAAAGGGCTTATGCCTTCACGGATGATCCTAGAGACCGTGGCGGTAGCTTTATTTTTTTGTCCTCTTTTTTGACACATCTTTGATTCTTTTTCTTCCTTCTATCACGTAAGAGCCATCTAGTCGAATGGCAGAGCGCCTGGCTTAACTCTAAAACAATTCATTGTGTTTACTCTGCTAGGTGAAAATTGTGCAACTTTTTACCCTGTTTGCTCTTTTGTCCCATTTCTACCAGGTAGGGACTTGGTTGCCCTACGCTTATAGTGAGTTATCAATAGGCCGGCCCATGTTGCGTTGTTTCTTTTCATTTTTATGTTTCTTTTCCTTTCTTATTGTTTGGTTATGTTCTTTATTTTTTCATTTATATATTTTTATTTTGTATTATATTATATATTTATTTCATTACAATTCTCTGTTATTCGGGATACATGTATGAATAATTTTCTAAACAGCCACAACATTTTATGATTTTGTGAACATTTTTTCAAAATGGAACAATTTTTCAAGATGTATGCACAATTTCAAATGTAATAACACCTTTTTCAAATATGTGAATATTTATTTTTGGTGAATTTCTAAACTGTGAAAAAAAATTCGGGTATAAAAAATATGTATTTCTTTTCGAAAAAATGGATGTTGGCTATAAAAAATGTTCAAATTTAGAAAAAATAGTCACATGGTTAACAAGATTTTCATGGGTCTAATGTTTTTTACATAGTCGAAAATATTTATAGCTTTTTTAAAATATTTGCCTTTGAAAACATAGAGTCTTACAATTTCAAAACAATATTCACAGATTCAAAAAAGTGTTAATATACAAAAAAAATCTTCATATTTTTCTAAAACTATTCATAAATATTCAAAATAATTTGATGTTTTGAAAACGAATTCACACGGTTAAAAAATAATGTTCATGGATCCAAAAAATATGGTGACATGGTTCAGAAAAATACTCATATGTAAAAAAAAGTAGATCGATGGGTTAAAATAATGTCCGTGAGTACAAATAAGTGTTCACCGGTTTCGAAAAACATGTTCATGGGTTCCATTCTTTTTCATATAGTACCCATAATAGAAAAAAATGAGGAAAATAAAAAACAAAAAGAAAAAAGAACAAGAAAAGTGAGAATATAAAAAAGAGACAAAATATGAAACAAAGAAAAGGAAAGAGCGAAGAGCAAAAAAAAAAAAAGAAACTAGCGTTTCTGGGCCTAGACCATGCACAGTGCCTGCGGATTTCTCTGCCTCAACAATAGATTGCCGATTACTCTTTCTCTCCTCTCCTCTCCTATGTTGCAGCCACCCACTCCCACTCGCACCGAGTACTCATATTTTCTCGCCTCGCACCCCTTTCCTTTACTTTTATTGTGGACTGCTCACCCCCAAGCCAAAGATTTTCATAGATTGTTTTTTTGAAACGGGCCAAAAGACTTGTCATTTTCATTAATTAAGAATAAGGGATGTGACCAGTTAATTAGCAGTTAACCGGCCCAAAACCGATACAAACACCCTCGCCGACCGGTACAGATTTCCATAGATTTATACAGTGCATTAAGGATTCAAGGTTGTTTCTACAAGATGCCCGTAAATCTGCAACAATTTTGCATACTGAACTGTGGATAAAAATGTATCTCCGCCAGAAAACCATAATGCGCAGTAGAACCAAACAAGAAAACTGGGCAGAAAGAACATTAGCCAAGCGTACCCGTTCAGCTTTTCATACAGATTTGTCAAGTCTACCGTATCTCTTTCTGATCTATATTTGCCACTACTTTTTTTTAGAAAAGGAAATTTTATTAATCCCAGGCTCTGCATCGATAGATGCACACAGCCGATTATTACAAAGTTTGATCGTATATGAATTCAGTTTACATCTCAAGAATCACAAAGATTGAGACAAGCCTCAACCGACACTGACAAAGCAAAGCACAACTACGAAAGTCGACTAGTATATTTGCCACTACTACGCATGATAGTCTTCAAAGTCAAACTACTAAAGTTGCTCCAGGGCTCCAGGCTAGAAACTAAATCAACTCTAGAGGAAGCAAAGCCATAACTAATTAAGTCAATGGGATAGTCACAAGAACTAAATCAGAAACATAGAAATACTTAATTGATCAAGATAAAAGAATTTGCCTTTCTTCTATTTATACCTGGAGCCATATTTTAAATGGTTCCAGACTTCCAGTAGTTTGTGAAACAGCTATGAAAGAGTTTTATTCTGTGTTGCTGCCTGTTGAGTAGCAGCGTTAAAGGCTTAAAGCTTTTTTTTTTGAATGTACACGTGTCTGGATTAATAAGCAAGGATTACAACAAAAGCACTGGAACCCTCCAGACACGGGACAGCTGTCCCCCTTATTACAGAAAACACCCCGAAAAACAAGAAAATTACAAACACAACCCTGAGGATTTCTTCAACACCAATTCCGCCGCCGACCAAAACTCCATCACCGCGCCGCCGTAGAGGAAGACGAGACGGAGTCGACCAGCCGCTGAATCGTCTGCACCAACCTCTTGGGAAACCAATCCCGTTGATGTCGCCGGAATCGATGAGACCTTGGCGTCGATGAAAGAGCATCGGCGGGGGGCACGCCCCGACCGGAGCAGACGCTCGAGCTGAGCTCGGCAAGAAACGCCGGCGTCACAGCTCGGAAGATCAGCAGCAAAGGGGAAAGCCTGCAAAATCTCCACCTCCGCCCCATCCTTTTCCCCACCTCGGAGATCTGAAGAAAACAGAGGCAGAGCACGATTCGCCTCGAGCTTATTGAAGAACGCATCTTCGAAATCCTCCGTCCACCGCGCCCACCACCATGGGAGCACAGCAAGGCGGAGCTTTTCCAGGCCAAGGTCGTCGCTCGGGAACGACCCGACCAGACGCGAAGAGGAGGAAGACGGCATCACGCCAGAGAACGCCATAGCAGCAGAAACTAGCACTAAACTAACTAAGCTAGATTTACTATGTACAGGAAAAGCACAACCACCTACTCCATCTCTGCGCCAGCCAGCGAGCCCGCCGGAGCAAAGGAAGGAGAGGGGCGGCGGCGAGATGCGGGAGTCGACCCTCAAGGCACTGTGCGAGAGCGAGGAGAGGAAAAGCTGGCAGTGACACTTTAAAGGCGTAAAGCTAGTAAATAGTCTCGAGTTAGGCTAGTGCAATTTAATCTTCGAGACCCAGACCAGTCAGTAGCAACATAGTACGGTATATGGTTCAACCTACAGTGCATAAAACAAGTGGCACACAGCAGTACGGCAGTACCTAGTTCCACAGGAATGCCGTACAGCGGTAACGATTACATCCCTCAACTAGGATAAAATCCAATCTAATAACTTATTACTGACCAATATACCTTCACACCTAACTTAACGGAACCCCAATCAAATACACCATCCTGAAAACCACTGAGCAATGGAGTAAATCGCTTAACGCAGGTAGCTGCACCTTCAGGAATAGCTGTAAGAACCAACATCTCATTCTCACAGACAGCTACAACGCGACGCAACAGTTGGATAACTCGACTACCATCAGAAGAGGTCACCGCACCAGATGCTCTGCTATCATGAAGCAACATCCTATCATGGGCACTATCCTCGACTTTGGTGGTGTGAGCTGTGATTTCTCCCTTGAAATCTCCCTTAAGAACTTGAAATTCAACAGTGGCCTCCGTTGCTTTTTCAACTACTGCATATCTCACCTCCACGGTGCTGAGGCTGCTCTCAAGAGTGCAGCACTGAACCTCAGTTGTAGGCACCCGAGGAGCCCTTCGGCCATCAATTTCAAGCAATCCGATGCTAAGTTGTTTGTCCTTCCCTCGGCCACTCTTCATCTTAAGATCGACCTCAATATAAATATAGTCCACTAAGAAAAGTCCTCGACTTGGCCCAGTCAAGATCAATGATTGATCCTATGAAGATTACATTACAGATTAGTGGTGTGCAAGGATACTGCTGCAATGGCAGTAAAAAGCAGTTACTGAGATCTGCTAGCTAGCTGAGAAATATTGTGTGTATACTTTTGTTTTTGAGATCAAGGGAATACAGATCAAGAACACCGAACCAGCAGTACAATCCTCAGAAAGAAAAGGAAATTACAAACCAGAACTTGAGGACCCAGCTCCACCGACGCCGCCGCACCACGGTGACCGCCAACCGCGCGCTGCCGCCGAACTCCTCGAGCCGGCGAACCGCAGCGAACCGCGGCCAGGAAGCCGCCGACGAAGCCACCGTCTTCAGTCAACCGCCTGGGTCTTGGCGGAGCAGAGGAAGCTGGAAGACCACCGGAGCAGAGCCATCGCCTTGGAGCGGCGCCGACACCTCGACGCCGAAGACGACCAGAAGGACTATTCTAGACCATATCCAAACCATATACTCTATTTCTACTCAGCACCATCAACCTTGCCCATTTAGTAACACACTGGCAACACACATCTAACATGCATAATCATCATTTTTTGCTTCAACATTTTATTTCAATAATAAGTAAAAATGCTGAATACAGCTTAAGTTTTCCACAGACTAAAAAAGAATTGGCCACTGCTAAGGAGTTAATAAAAACATGTGCATGTGTACTAAGAAGCAAAGTGAATAATTTGTTGAGCAAAATTCCAATAGGAGAGTTTCGAGAAAAAGTTATACCTCTGAACAGATAAGCTGAGAATCCATTCTGCTAGGGTGGGAGAAGAGATAAACACACTTGTAGTCGAGGCCGTCACTAAGAATAATATTGCCATACACATTAAGCGGGAAGCCTTTGTCTGAGGAAACTATCTTGACCGAGAACACGTTTATGGAATACAAATATGCACAATCGCGTATCTGCTTGTCTGTGTATCTCATGGCAAGTACAGGCGCTGCGGAAAGAAAAGCAAAACAACAGGATTCGTATTATTTTGGGAGAATGAACGGAACAACAAAGCAAAATTAAAATGTCCATGTATACAAAATACAAGAACAGTAACTGCCGCAGGCAAGCAAAAGCATCAGCTTTCAAATTATTTTGTAAGGGGCAAGGGCGATTAAAATGTTACAATTTTTTGTTGAGGATGAATGGCTCATGGGCCTATCTTCACGTGGAGACTGAAATACCCAAATTAATTAATTAATTAATTCAGTTAAAACAGCTACTTGCGAAAACATATATATGAATTACCGTAGCTGATGTATTTTGTTAGGCAATCAACTATCATAGATATCAGTCACCCGCAGACTTGAAGATCAAACAATGAAATCGATTAAAACTGAATAAAGGGGATGCAGATGGCAGAACTGGACATACATGGCTCGTCAAGATCGAACGTGGACAGATTCACGAAGGCGAACCGGGTGTACTCTGTCATGAAATGAGCAACTATATTACAGGGGGGCAAAGGCCAGTACCTATACATGTGTGGTGAACAGTAAACCTATACACATCTAACACCCCCCTTAAACTCATGGTGGTTCAACAACACTGAGTTTGGAGAGAAAGAACCCATACTACGCTCGAGTCTGTGCCTTCGTGAAGAAATTCGTCAGCTGTAACTCAGAGGGCACATAGTGAAGAGCAAGAAGCTGGTCCTGCACAGCAGCACGCACAAAGGAGGCATCTACACCGATGTGCTTGGTGAGCTCATGCTTCACCGGGTCACGCGCAATGCTGATAGCACTTGTACTGTCTGACAATAGAGGAGTCGGTGCAGCAGCAGTAACACCAAAGTCGTCTAGTAACCATCGCAACCAGGTCACCTCAGCTGTCAACATAGTCATCGCTCGCAACTCAGCCTCTGCACTAGAGCGGGAAACTGGAGTCTGTTTCTTCGTCTTCCAGGCAATGAGAGATCCTCCAAGAAAAACACAATAGGCAGACAGCGAGCGGCGATCAGAAGGATCACTAGCCCACATAGCATCAGAGTAGGCCTGGAGCTGGAGCGAGGAAAGAAAAGGCGACGGAGATCGTGCCACAAAGATATCGTAGAACACGAAGGAGGTGACTATAGTGGACAGAGCTGGGAGCTGAAACGAACTGACTCAGAATGTGGACAGGATACGATATATCTGGACGAGTGACAACTAGGTAGACAAGGCTCCCTACAAGGTGGCGATAGCGTGTGGGGTCTGTGAGGGGATCACCATCAGTAGCACAAAGCTGAACATTGAGCTCCATAGGAGTCTCAGCAGTGTGCTCATCACCAAGAGCGGCACGAGCAAGAATATCCTGAATATATTTTTCTTGGGAGATGAAGAAGCCATCAGAAGTCGAAGAGACCTCAATCCCGAGAAAATAGCGAAGAGGACCAAGATCAGACATCAGTAACTGCTCACGGAGGCGGGCCTTAACAAAGGCAATATACTCAGGTCGTCACAGTAATGATCATGTCATCAACATATAAGAGGAGGAGCGTCCGACCACGAGGTGAGGTGTGGACAAACAATGCGGGGTCATGGTCGCTAGGCGAGAAACCAGCGGCAGTCACCACAGAGGCGAAACGCTCAAACCAGGCGCGAGGGGCTTGTTTAAGGCCATAGAGGGAGCGCCGAAGACGGCAGACCATACCATCAGGAACAGAGTACCCCGGTGGTGGCTGCATATAAACCTCCTCACGCAACTCACCATTGAGAAAGCATTCTGGACGTCAAGCTGAGACACAGACCAATGACGAACAGAAGCCACAGCGAGAAGAGTGCGAACAGTGGTCATGTGGGCGACGGGAGCGAACGTCTCATCATAATCGCGTCTGCTCCTGCTGAAAGCCACGAGCCACAAGCGAGCTTTGTAACGCTCAAGAGAACCATCGGAGCGAGTCTTGATCTTATAGACCCACTTGCATGTGATGGGACGAACACCAGGAGGAGGGGAAACCAGATCCCACGTGCCAGTGCGCTCAAGTGCAGCAATCTCCTCAGCCATCGCAAGCTGCCATTCAGACTGAGCCATGGCATCCGATAGGAAGAGGGCTCAACAACAGCAGAAAGACCAAACTGGGAAGGAGAATAGCGATCAGGAGACCGTAACGAAGGCCGAGAACGAAGGTTATGAACCGGTGTACACGGGGAAGGTGGCGCTCCGGAAGTAGAGGGCATGTCAGAGGGATCATCCTCAACACGAGGGCGACGAGTGTAGTGGAGAGGAAAGGGAGAGAGGGTAGGATGCACTGGAGAGGGAGGTGGCGAGGGAGGAGAAGAGGATGGTGTCGGCGGTGTATCGGGAACAGTGGGACTCGGCGGAGGTGGAGGTGGAGGAGGAACATGAGGCACGGAGGGAGATATGTCGGGAAGTATAAGGAAGGAGATATCCTCAACCGAAAAGGTCGAGGCAGTAGGACGCGGATAGTACGAACGAGACTCATCAAAAGTCACATCACGGGAAATACGTAGCCGACGACTAACAGGATCCCAACATCGATAGCCCTTGTGCTCATCACTGTAGCCAAGAAAAACACACTCCACCGACTGAGCGGTCAATTTGGTGCGTTCGCGGGGAGCAAGGAGAACATAGCACACGCACCCAAACATGCGAAGAGCGGAGTAGTCAGGAGAACGACCAGAGAGACGCTCCATAGGAATACCACCCTGCAAAGCAGCCGAAGGCTGGATATTGATGAGATAGGTGGATGCGGAGACAGCCTCAGCCCAAAAGTGGGGTGGAAGAGAGGCGGCGATCATCATCGCACGAGCCGTCTCAAGAAGGTGGCGATGCTTGCGCTCAGCAACGCCATTCTGAGCGTGAGCACCAGGACAAGAGAACTGGGAGAGTACCCTGTTCGGCAAGAAAACCACGCAACATCTGGGAGATATACTCACCAGCCGAGTCAGCACGAAAGACACGAATGGGCGTGGAAAACTGGGTGTGTACCATGGCAGCAAATCGCTTGTATATAGGGAGAACCTCGCTGCGAGATTTCATAAAATAGAGCCAAGTGTAGCGAGAGAAGTCATCAATAAATAGAACATAGTAGCGATGACCACCTTTCGAATCGAAGGGAGCAGGACCCCATACATCAGAATGAACTAAGTCGAAAGGACGCTGAGAGACTGACTCACTCGTAGGATAAGGTAATTGAGTCTGTTTGCCAAGTCTACAACCATTACAATGTAAAGATACATCGCCAGAGACAGACCCTAAGACACCTTGATGCACTAGCGAGGACAAGCGAGAGCCACATATATGACCAAGTCGATGATGCCACTGTTGGAAGGACGCAGAGGAGGAGGCAGCAAGAGCATGCGAGCTGGCGGGTGTGGTGGCAGCGGAAGGAACACAAAGCCAGTCAACCTCCCAAAGGCCCTGAGCCTCACGGCGCCGAGGGCCAGCTCCAACTAGAACCTGGGTGCGACGATCCTGAACAAGCAAGAGTCGGTATCAAGAATGACACGACAGCCAGAATCAGTAAGTTGAGCAGCGGAAAAGAGATTCATGGTAAGACGGGGAACATGAGAAACACTAGGAACAGAGAAGGATGGAGTAGAGAGAGTGCCACGACTAGCAACAGGAAGAGGTGTGCCATCGGCAGTGAGAACATTGAGAGGAGAATCAAGAGGTCGAAGAGAAGACAGAGCAGAAGAATCAGAAGACATGTGAAAGGAAGCTCCAGAATCCAGAACCCACGGAGATGTACCTGACTGTGTAGGCGGTGGTGGCGGAGCAGTAGTAGTGGAAGCAGTCAGGGAGGCAACGGTGCCCGTCAAGGAAGAGCCTGAGGAAGCCAGCATACGCTTGAGTCGCACAATATCCTGGTCAGTGAGGGACTGTGCAGACGTAGGCGCACGAACCGCAGTAGAGGAGCGACCCGTGTCACGCTGACCCATGTCGCGCTGCTTCTTGAAACAATCAGACTCTGGATGACCGGCTTCTTGCAGTAGTCGCAGAACATGAGAACGAGGCCGGCCCCCCCTGCAGAGGGCGCCCGCCCACCCCCGTGAAGGAGTGGGTAGCAGCGGTGGAACAGACGATACCGGAGCTCGGGCAGCAAGCACAGTGGGAACCACAAGCAGACCAGCAGAACGGAGTCGGGTCTCCTCAGCGCGAAGCTCTGCAAGTACCTCTGAGATGGGAACACGTCGACCACGGGCAAGCAAGTGATTACGCCGAGGCTCAAACTCGGGACGGAGGCGAGACAAGAACTCATGGACACGCTGAAACTCCAAGTCTGACCTCACTGTCTGACAGCATCGACAAGTACCGCAAACAACAGTCCTCAGAGAGTCAAGCTGACGCCAGATGGCAGAGCACTGTGTGTAGAACTCACAGTAGAGTCACCCTGCTGAAGATCATGCTCCTGACGCACCACAGACAGGTAGAGAGCATCACCAGAGGGCTGATAGCGCTGACAAAGATAAGTCCACATCGCAGCAGTAGTGCCCAATCCCATAAACTCAGAAGCAAACTGGGATAGAACACTAGCAGTGAGGACATCAGCAGCACGAGCATCATCATTGCACCACTGAGTGTAAATAGACAGAGCATCCTGATAAATAGAGAGAGACTCCGAGTAATCCGATACCTGCTGGTCATAGGCTTCAACTGCAAGATCATCAGCATCTTGGCGGCAGCACGATCAGCCTCAGAAGCATCAGCGGCAAGAGCGGGTGGCACCGGTGGAGTAGGAGCCACAGGATCAACGGGGCACGGCGGACAGAGACCTCGCCAGAGAGAACGCCCCACAACAGGAGGCCGCGCATGTGGATGCGCATAAAGCCCACAAACTCGGCGTAGTTGGTGCCATCAAATATCACAGAGCACCGAGGAACAGCAACATAGCCCGAAGAGGACATCGCGGGCTCTCTGATTTTTTTTACAAAGTCAACACAGCAGAGAGAATTTAGATCTCACGCGATCTCATCCTCGATGGCAGGCCGACGGGCGGCCGCGACAAGGAGCGACGGCGAGCAATAGATGGCGCCTAGGGCGACCACGGAGGCCGGGGATGGCCGGGGACGGCCGGAGACGGCCGGAGCTGGCCACAGCAGGCGGCCGAAGGGGCGGCCGGAGCTAGCCGCAGCAGGCCTCAAGGGCGGCGATGGCAAGGCAGGCCGGACGGCGGCCGGAGAGGCAGGCCGGGCGGCGGTCGAAGAGCTTGGAGGCGGCCGGAGAAGACCGGCAAGCCAAAAATGGCCAGCGACACGGTAGACCGTGGGAATGGCGGCGGCGACACTGCAGGCCGAAAACGGCGGCGGTGATGCGGCAGGCCAGGACGGCGGCGGCGACGCGGCAGGCCGGAGACGGCGGCGGCGACGCGGCAGGCCGGAGACGGGAGACGCACGGAGTTGCTACGTGCGGGGAGGAGGAGAGCTAACCTCGAGCTCTGATACCATGTCACGAAATGAGCAACTATATTCCAGGGGGGCCAAAGGCCAGTACATATACATGTGTGGTGAACTGTAAACCTATACACATCTAACATACTCCTCACATTTAGTCTTGCGATTGTACTTGCGGATCGAATCGTAGACCTCTGAATGCGTCTTTCCTCTCCCGACGGCCGCCGTCTTCTCCAGCCGTTTCCTCTCCTTCGCCCGCCGTTTCTCCTCCTCCGCCTTCTCCTCGGCCTCCCGCCTCCGCCTACAAGCCTCCTCCGCCTCCGCCGCGTACTCCTCGCTATCATAGAACAAGGGCAGCATGCGGCCCCAGTTGTCGCCGTCCTCCTCCGGATCTGACGAGTTTTCTTGAAACGGACTCTCCATCGCCAGGACACCCTCCAACGGTGGCGCCACGAGCTCCTTCCGGTGAGCTATGGGTGACCAACTGGCTGCGAGCCCTCGGTCGTCGACGGTTACCCTAGCCCTTATTTAACTGGAGAGTGGAGACCTTGATCCGGGATAGGTATATGCTAAACCCGGAGCCTGTCATGCCATTCCAACACAAGGAGCGAAACAGCGGGAGCACGGCAGACACCACAGGGCTTCGCCGTAGCAGACCCTCTAGCCGGCGCGGGACGGCGATACTCTCTGGAGTTGATCACGAAGGCCAAGGCAGCCTAGTTCGACGCCGCCAGTCCAAGGAGATGGTGACTGGGCTCGGGGCTCCGCAAGATGGGCTTCGCCGACGGCCCAAAACTGTGCATACGAGACTCGGTGAGATGCAAGATGCACACGTACTAAACTGACTACACTCCTCTAAAAAAAAATAAACTAAACTGACTACACGGTGATGAGACAAGAAAATATTTGGTCTTCCAATGCTCCATTTGGTCGATCTATATGGTCTGTCGTTCAAGTAGTTTCAAACTTGTACCCACATGTTTTCTAAATATATTTGGCAGCTGGCTACATGGTATTGACCACAAATTTATAGTTCTACTTAGGGTGGGAGCGCTTGCCGTAATTTGGTCGCTCTGACTATGTAGAAATCACAATATTTTTAATGATAATTTTTTTCTCTTATGCAGGTCATCTACCGTTGTACATATCTGATTCGTTTATGATCATCTCTACAACGAGTGGAATTTCATGACCTATTTATATAGGTGTCTGTTCGTTTGGAAGACACGGTGAACGGTTTTTTAATCTCACATGGGTGACGTCATAATCTGCGGATTGTACCTCCATCTACTTCATAGGCATTTTACTGATTTCTTGTAATTCGCCTTAGCTATTTTATTTTTTGTTTGCTCTGCTTTGGTTGTGTGTATCTTCATTACGCAGAGACCGAGAGTAATACTTTTATATCTTTTGAATGCTTTGAGTTATAAAATGTCCTTTATCAATTTTTTTTGACTACAAGTGGATGGAATGATCGATAGTTCGATACCCTATTCTGGCCGGTGACGATGCACACATACCATAAACATATCTCTGCGAGCCCTCAGCCATCCACGGTAACCCTTGTCCCTCCTTTTTTTTTTTTTGAGATTCCCTCAACTTAGTACAGCTGTAGTATCTAAACTTATGCACTAACTCACACCACACGCACACCACACACACGCACACCCCTAGTGCACAAGCTAGATTACACACCTAGTGCTAACCGCGAGCCTAGACAACTCCAGGGATAAACCCTGTGGCAGTGGGTGCACTGCAATACCTCTGACCGAACCATGGGAGGGAAACGAAACATATCGACACTGTTCATGTTCATGATGAACAGTGCCGCGAGTGAGGCGACCCAGAAATTCGCTCCCTCTGGGAGTCGAACCCGGGCGGGTAGGCTGGCCACTGCCGAGCCGTACCACCGCGCCACAGGCCCGTCCTCACTCTTGTCCCTCCTGATTTAACTAGAAACCTTGATCCGGGATGTGTATATGCTAAACCCGGACACTATCATGGCAACACAAAGAGCGAAAAGAGCAGGAGCACGACAACGCCTCAGGTCTTCTCCCCTCTAGCTGTTGCGGAACACGGATACTATCCGGAATTGACCATGAAGGCCACGAGGCCAGGATTCAGGCCGGCCCTAAACCCACTAGTACATACCTTACTGTTGGCGTACTGTTGACGCACGGCTGCACGCCACCAGTAATAATTTCTGAGTTTTTTAAAAAATTAATACTTATGGCGTGTATATGTAAATGCACGTCACTAGTAATAATTTGGGGGATGATGGCAAAAAAAATTTGGGGATTAAAAAATTAATTTATACAAGTAATCTATTTGTCCAAATAGATGCATATACGCCACTAATACAGATTACAACACAATAATTCATCCAATAATAGTAATACAGATTACACCATTACACACTGTTAAAATACATACAAACGGTCGGCGATCAGTTGACAATATAAGAAAACGGAGGTGACGCTCGTCGGCAACGATGACTCTAGTGGGCGCCGCAGCTCCGATGCCGCGACCGGCTACAGCCACAGGCCACCCTGCCACCCACACAGCCAGAACACCGCTATGACTAGCGTGGGTGAGATTAGCAGAATGACAGAACTTGCCGTATCTCCTGCCAGCTATGAAAATATTGCTAGTCTGTGGCTTAGTAAGTCTAAACATGAGTTCGTTAATGTAGTCCATCCAGCTGTTATGTGGTGCTTTGGAAGTGTAGAAATGACCCATGTTTTAACAGAGAGCCATGGGCAGTTGCTGCTGTTGTTTGGGGTGAGATTAGCAGAATGACAGAACTTGATGTATCTCCTGCAAGCTATGAAAAATTTGCTAGTCTGTGGCTTAGTGAGTATAAATATGAGGTTGTTAATGTAGTGCATCCAGCTGCTATGTGGGTGCTTTGAAAGTGTAGAAATGACCCGTGTTTTAAAGGAGAGCTATGGATTGGAATGCATTTGATATGGAGGAGTTTAGATTCTACACTTTCACAGTGGGTGATCTTGCTCTCCGGAGCTGCGAAGGATCAAATGCGGGAAATAATTGGTGCAGTGGAGCTGCTCGCAAGAAGCCCACCTCCTCTGATCTGGCACGATCCAGACCCTTTGAAGATCTCAAGGACTAAAACTAAGATGGGGCCGCTCTGTGATCCTCAAAATGAGGAGTGTGAAGCCACGACCCAAGGACTGGCACAGACCTTGGAATCTTCTCAACTGGTGATGGTGGAAGATGGAGGCAACTGAAAAGTGATCATCAAGCAGTAAAAAGAACACTTCTCTTCTCGACGAAGGAAAGGCCTATGTAGTTGTTGTAGGTTGTGCTGTGGATGTAAAAAACTCTAAAAAACTTTGATGTCGTTTTATTTTGTTGCAGCGCGTAGCACTTTCTAGGAGCAGTACGCTCTTTTTCCTCGAGGCCTTGTAATCCTGAATGATCTATGAACTTAAAAGTTTCGTTCTATGGAATGAAACTGAGGCCCACCCTTACCTCTAGAAAAATTCTCCATCTAAAAAGCTTGTAGCTAGGGCCATAGCACCACAAAGTTCCTCCAGGGGAAAGCCCTTAATTCTTCCAATGAATTTCTCATACTATATCTGTTCAATAGTAGTCGAAAACTCCTAAATAGAAATAGAAGTGGTCTATGGAGCATAACATGTAGTACATACTAGCTCTTGATATAAGAGGAGGTGGTATGCTCTGCCTTTCCCATGTCACTTACCAAACCCATTCATACCTAACTGCAGCTAGCAAAATGACAGTAGAAAGAGCGAGCTAGTAGCAGGCAATCCGAGTTTGCAGTTTGTTTAGAGGAATGGGAGGAATCGGGGAAAAAACTCTGGCTGCTGAGCTGAAAACAGCTGTTGTGGCTCGGTTTTGTGGTGCTTGATCTGTATTGATGGATTTTAGGAAATGCTATATCCAAATTGGGACATACTGCCGTTGTATTTACAATGATTATCAAAATACAAGCAAGTAGAACGTGACATAGATCATGTAGGAACCACTTTCAGTAGAGTGTGTGCCATAGGTGGGCCATTTGCTGCTAGTGGGATTAATGTGAAATCCTAATAGAAAGATGGAGAACAGGACGGGCCATGACCTAGTACTAGTATCGCCAACCCGACGCCTTGCCTCTGCTTCTACTTGCTTTCCACTATAGGTCGAGCAATGTTTTGTTTCGGTTTCGGGTCGATGTCCCAGATAGCAGTAGAGAAACAAAGTATATGAGACTTGATTTCTAGCATTTCTAGCGTTGATCATCTGGGCACTGATGTCTGTTGATCAGTAGCATGTGACAAATTAATTTGAAATACTCCCTCCATTTTTATTTACTTCGCTTTCTGAGTCAAGTCAAAATCAAATTTTGTCAAGTTTAACCAAGAATATAGTAAAAAAATATCAACATCCATAATACCAAATACATATAATATGGAAATATATTTTATGATGATTCTAATACTATAGATTTTATATTGTAGATGTTGATTTTTTTCTAAATATTTGGTCAAATTTGGCAAAATTTAACTTTGACTAAACCTAAAACTCAAAGTAAGTAAAAGCGGAGGAAGTACTAATAGATAGATTTATAGGTCGAGTATGTGTCACAGGTGGACCATTTGCTGCTAGTGCGGCAATTTAATGTGAAATCCTAATAGAGTATGACCAACCTGGCGCCCCGCCTCTCCTTCCACTTGTTTTACATTAATAGATTTATAGGTCGAGCAATGTTGTTTCCATCTATGGTCTGTGTCCCAAGATACTCCCTTTGTTTAGGTGTATTGGGCAACTAATGAATTGTACCGTGACTAAGGTTGGCTTCTACTGGTTCCAATCAATCTTCAATTGTCGTACATGCATTGGTGGCACGGGAATCTTGCGTACATGCACTTATTGTTGCCTACATGCACTGGTCATGGTCCACCAATTTCTTAGCCTAACTAATTGATTTGGGCCTTAGTCCTTGTTTGTTTTGCAACAAATAGTTTTTCATAAGAGGCCGAATACAGCTAAACAGAGGGAGTAGCAATAGGGAAATAAAGTAATGGGACTTGGTCTCTAGCATTTCGAGTGTTGATCATATGGGTTGTGATGTTGAGTAAGTAGCCCGTCGGTTGATCAGTGAAAATAAATGGTGTTCTCTCAAATCTTTGTGATGATAATCTATGCAGAGATATTAGGAGCATGCCGATACCCATCAATAGCTGCAAGGTTCTCTACATGGCTTCTTACTCAACACTACCAGAGAAAAATAGTTTCTCTGAGTATAAAGATAGAGCTTGCAAGGATTCATACATCTTGAGCAACTTTGTAGCGACTGAAGCCATCATTCACACGAGCTGTCTTGCTGACAAGCTAAGAGGAGTTTCCATGGCGGTTCATTCGTTTTCAGAGACAAGCTCTAGTTTGTATGAACACAAAGCAGTTTGGTCTTCCTGTTAGTGTTTTGTGGGTATTTAGTATCTTTTGTACTTCGAAGTCAAGCTATAACTTTGTGATCCAGTATAACCCCTCCCCAAGATAAATGGCATATCTTAATCTCTAGTAGTTTGAATTTCCAGATGTCTTTATGCCAAAACATGATGTCGGAATTCATGCTTAGTTCTTTACGTGGGTTGAACTGGAAATTTGTCATTCTGCGAAGGCTAAGAAAACATGTCATTATGATGTAGTATAACCCAGCTGGATCCTAGATGTTGCATTAGAAAAATCTATGCCACTAATTTGGGTTCAATCATGGCTCGTCAAAGAGTCATATTTGCCAATAGATTAGGAATTTAAATCTTCATTTCTTCCAGCTTCGTTTGGCCTTTTTAACCTTTTTAAAGTCCTTAGTTACATGAGTTAGTGCAAATCATGTGCCTTTGTTTCATTTTATTTGATCAAATCCTACAGTGTGTGTGTACATTGTTCCATATTATTTATCTGGTTCCTAGGTTATCTTCATGGAATTGAAAGGAAGTTTTGCCTATGTATATATATTTGGCATTGAAATATTTGGATCAGACAAAAACAACATATAATCAAGCATTTTAAACCCCAATCCATGGTCACTTAGTTTTAGTTAGGTCATATCAAAAGTAAATAACCTTCCCAATCTTCCATTTTTTTCTTGATTAATATGCTGTCAAAAAAATTCAAATGACATGGGGATTTTGACCTTTAGTGGAATTTCAAGTGCCTTGATCATATTGTTTCTGGACACATAGATAACATAACGTTGAAGTAAGATGAATCATGCTTAAAAAGGACTGGCCCTGCACTCACCACCAAGTAATGTTACCTAAAACACTAGCCATTCTACAGTTTGTCAGCATTAAGTATGTAGCATTTGCCCGAGCCAAAATATTGGTAGGGCTCTAGCACCATAAAATCGTTCGCGGTACATGATTGTAAATTCTTCCAACAAGAATTTTTAATATATGTTCAATAGTAGTAGGTGGAGCAGAATCTTACATTGATTTGATGTCACAGAAAAATTTCTGTTGCATATATTACAACATGCAACACTTACTCAGAAGCCCATTATATAAGAGGATGTGTTTTTCCTTTCTTCCTGTCAATGTCCATACCAATCCATACGAGACAATAGCTAGCATAAATACAATAAAAACAACCTAGCAGAAGATAAATCAATGTTAAATAATCTTGTTGATGGGAATGAGTCATATCAGGAACACTTTTTTCACTATGTTGGATGTATAGGCTGGGATAAAAATGCAGGAGTACCACAACATTCATGAGCTGAACGGTGAGAGTTCCATGTAGATGCTGGGAAATGCTAAAATTTTGAGTAAAGTGGCACAATATCGGAAAGTGGAAACAGAGGCCGAGCTACATGAAGCTCGGTTTCAAAAGAAATTGAATTTGCATTTTTCGGTTTCAAAAAATTCGAAAAAAATCCTAGGTGTTGATAGTATCGAGATTTACCGGCATGCAAAATTTCAATGAAAAATTTGTTGTATTTGACCTGCGAAAAAAGATAAATACGCAGAATTGGATGGGTGAACAGTGCACAGTCTTAAAAATCAAAATTTGTCAGATTTGTCATTTTTTGTGTAGCCCGGAATAATAATAATTTTACTTTGAAACTTTACATAGTGATAGATCTTGACTTTATTATCTACATCTAAGATTTCTTTGAATATTTTGAAACACAAGTTTGGATTCAATCTTTTTTGGAAACCGAGCTACATGTAGCTCGGCCTTCAAAACGCCACGCTCCACAAGATCACAGATTTTGGGAACCAAGCAATTTCCAGAGTGCAGGATCGAAGTATATTGTGTATGATGTCCTTACGGGGATTAGCAGAGGAGAAGTGATGTTTTGATTCGCCTACCTGCTCACCTTTTTCGTCGAGAATGTTTAGACGCAGTCTTTCACGATCATAAACAAGAAAAAAGTGTGAACTCTAGTTTCTACGTACTATGTAGCTTGACATTTGTAACACCCTGTTTAGCAAAATCCCATTATGCCCCCTCATCGACAAATTTGAGGCGCACCTTGCCAGTTGGAGGGCAGGAGGGGCATGCATTTCACTGAGAGTGATCCTTGGGAGAGTGTTTGTTTTATTCCATGACACATACTACCTCACGATATTTATCCTTCCCAAGTGGGTGCTCAGACGAATTGACATGATTAGGAGAATTTTCATATGGATGAAGGGCAGCGCCGACCTGGGCACGAAAAGACACTCCGTTATCAATTCGCCCACGGGATCCTCGGCATGACGAACCTCGAGAAATTTGGACGGGACCTGGCTCGCATGCACGGACACTACTCGGCCTTGGCTAGGTGCCCGACTTCCATGCACGTCATTGGACATGGAGCTTTTCCGAGCCTCCACGACGATCACGTTGGGAGACACCGCCTGGCCACCCTAAGCTAGTGATTCCCAAACCTATAGGCGATATACACGAGAAAGAATATAGCACCTTGCAGAATATTGCCGATCTTGAGACCTTCGTTCCATTATGGACCAATATGTAGGAGGTGCAGCTCCAAGCCCAGCCGGATGCTATCACATGGAAATAGACAACATCAGGATCTACACGGCAGCCTCAGTCTATAGATGCCAATTTATCGGTTCCCACACACATTTTACAAGAATAACAATAATTTGGAGAGCTCATGCCGAGTCAAAATGTAGATTCTTCGCTTGCATTCACTACGGGAAACCCGGGATACGCCGACGGCGTAGACCTTTTGCCGTCGGCGTATGAAAGGCCGTCGGCCTATGGATGCAATTTTTTTAATTTTTTTGAATTTTTTTGAAATTTTGAACTTTTTTTTTACTTTTTAAAACTTTTTTTTTCTATTTCGAAATTTCTAACTCAGCTACCTACTAAATCTCTAATTACACATTTAATCATAGGTCAAAGTACTTACGCTGGTCAAAGTTCTCGTTCGGTCACCCATCCTCAAATTGCTCTAGCCCAAGCACGTTTAACCTTTGTGTTCCTTCATTGTTAGCTTCCAAAAGAGAAATGAGAACTTACTGATACCTTATATCATATCAATCATGTTAACCCCTGATTTAGGATGTTAAACTTTTTCATTGTTTAAATTTAGAAAATTCATTTGAATAAGTAACAATGATTATAGAATAGTATATTTTTAATAAAAAGAAAAAAATTATTTTATTTTTATTTCCTTTTTACATTTAATATGGAATAATTCATATCTTTAATTCCGTTAATCGAAATTTGAAACATAAAATGTCTATGTCAATTAGAAAAATGAGAGGAATTCAAATATGACATCCATATCATCCTTTGCATTGTACAAACATCGATGGTTTTAGAAAATTGATTATTTTTATAAATATCATTTTCCATTTTTTAAGTGCCAAAAATGACTTTTGTTATGGAGTAATTACCAAAAATATGTTGCAAAAGGCACCCATCTTATTGTCACAAAGGGTACTACATATTTTATGGATAATACCCAAGTATTAGGAATTTTCTCGATTTTTACCTAATTATTCCTATTTAAATGACTTTATGTCGATTTTCCAAAAGTAATTGAAATTGAACAACAAGTGTGTGATAGTTTGGTCTAATTTTTTTACAAAAATACTTTCTAAGTACAAAAGTAGTGACTTTATCACAGAAACATCGATATTTTTGCAAAAAGGGACCCCTTTCAATGAATAGACACGACGGTCATTTTGACTATTTTTTCACAAAAATAAAAGAAATTGAGAAAATACTCAAAAGATGAATTCCTTTCACATGGAGTCCTTTTATGTGTACTAGTTGATAGGAAAAATGATAAACTTTAGTTTTGACAAATATTTCAAAAAAAATGCTTCACAAAAAGGTCTATCATCTATAGATATGTATAACTTTCGTGTCAAATGACCAAATTAAATAAAAGAAATTGAAAAAATACTCAAAAGATGAATTGGTTTGACATGGAGTCCTCTTATGTGTACTAGTTGCTAGGAAAAATGATAAACTTGAGTTTTGACAAATATTTCAAAAAAGTGCTTCACAAAAATATCTATCATCTATAGACATGTATAATTTTCGTGTTAAATGACCAAGTTATGGCCATCCACATGCCATAGTTTGTGATAATGTGTCCATACTTGACACATAGGGGTGTCTTGGTATGAAAAACATTGTTGCCAAAAACAATTTCCAAAATATTTTAGTAAATATCATTTTCCATTTTTTAAGTGTAAAAATGACTTTTTAATTAAGCAAGTAACAAATATATGTTACACAATATCATGTGCACGGTGAAAAATATTTTATGGATGTCATATTTGGATTCCTCTCATTTTTCTAATCGATTTAGACATTTAATTTGTTAAATTCTGATTTACGGATTTAAAGATATGAATTATTTCATATTAAATGGAAAATAGAAAAAAGTATACGCCGACGGCAATGCTGTTGGCGTATCCAATGTAAAAATTGCAAAACTATACGCCGACGGCTGCCGTCGGCATATCAAATGTAGAAAATTGAAAAAGTATACGCCGACGACAGCCGTCGGCGTATGTCGAACTACGCCGACGGTTCTTGGTACGCCGACGGCGTATAACGTGGCCGTTGGCGTTTCGTGGATTTCCCGTAGTGATTGGCTAGTCGCACATGACAAAATCCGCACGGCTGAAAATCTTGCACTGAGAGGGTGGCCACATGATCCCATATGCAAACTTTGCCATATCCACCCTTAAGACGGTGCAACTTCTATGCGATGAGTGCTTCTTCACCATGGCTGTTAGGGACTCGGTCCTTGCAATCAACAAATTCCGTTGCCTCCCATATATCAACGGACGGTGGGCTTCAATATATCGCAAATTTCCCAAAGTACAATAAGCGGACCACTAGTGGAATTATCACATACATCACCCGGGAGTCCAGAAAAAGCTCAAAAGGACTATAAGAGGGTCTTCACAAACACGTCGTTGGTGCTTGTGGATGTGGCGCACCTTGTGAGAGAAGAGATTGAGAAAATGGGCTTATGCCTTCATGGATGACCCTGGAGACCGTGGCGTGTATCTTCTTTTTTGGTCCTCTTTTGTGCAACTTTTTTGTTTCCTTTTCTTCCTTCTATTTCGCAAGAGCCATATACTGACTTAACTCTAAATAACTTCATTATGCTTACTCTATTAGGTGAAACTTGTGCAACTTTCCACCCCATTTTCTCTTTTGTCCCATTTTTACCAGGTAGGGGGTGGTTGCCCTATATAACGCTTACCACAGTTATTAATAGGCCGACCCATGTTATGTTGTTTGTTTTCATTTTTATGTTTCTTTTTTTCCTTTCTTATTGTTTGGTTGTCTTCTTTTGTTTTTGAGTTTTCTAATTTTTATTATAGTATATATTTTATTTTAGTCTGTGTTGTTTGGGATAGATATATGAATAACTTTCTAACAAGCCAACACATTTTTCGATTTTTTGAATATTTTTTAAAATGGAAGAATCTTTCTAGATGCACGAACATTTTCAAATGAAAGAACACCTTTTTCAAATATGTGAATATACACGGAACATTTATTTTTGATGAATTTTTAACCATGAATTGTTTTTCATGCATAACCAAAATATGTTCAAGTTTTGGAAAAAAAAGTTCGTGGGATTCAGAAAAATGTTCACACTTCGAAAAAAATATTCACAAGGTTAACAAGAATTTCATGGTTCCAATTTTTTTACGGAGGTCAAAAATATTCATAGATTTTTTTTAAAACTACTCCTTCAAAAACATAGAATCTGACGATTTAAAAACAATTTTCAAGAATTCAAAAAGTGTTCATGTACAAAAACTAATCTATTTTTTGAAACTATTCAAACTAAGTTCATGTTTAAATAAAATTAACACGGTTCAAATAATGTTCACGGGTCCAAAAAATATGTTGACATGGTTAACAAAAATACTCATATGATGAAAAAAGAGTAGATCGATGGGTTAAAAAATGTTCATGAATTCAAAAATGTGTTCACCGGTTCAAAGAAGAAAATTGAGGAACTAAAAATAAAAATAAAAAAGGAACAAGAAAAGCAGAAAATAAAAAAAGAGACAAAAAATGAAACACAGAAAAGGAAAGAGCGAAGAGCAAAAAAAAAAAAAAAAACTAGCGTTCGTGGGCCTAAGACCATGCATAGTGCCTGCGATTTTTCTATGCCTCAACAATGGATTACTCTTTCTCTCCTATGTTGCAGCCACGCACTCCCTCCCAGTCGCACCCAGCATTCCTTCTCTACCTCATATTTTCTCGCCTCACACCGCTTTCCTTCACTTTTAGTGTGGACTGCTCACCCCCAAGCCAAGATTTCCATAGATTTATACAGTGCATTAAGGATTCAAGGTTGTTTCTATAAGATGCCCCAAAATCTGTAACCATTTTTGCATACTGAACTGTGGATAAAAATGTCATCTCTGCCAGAAAACCATAATGCGCAGTAGAACCAAATAAGAAAACAGGGCAGAAAGAACATTAGCCAAGCATACCCTGACTAAGTCAACGGGGTAGTCACATGAACTAAACCAGAAACATAGAAATACTTCACTGATCAAGAAAAAGGCATTTGCATTTATTCTATTTATACCTGAAGCCATACTTTTAAGTGGTTCCAGTAGTTTGTGAGCCAGCTATGGAAGAGTTGTATTCGGTGTTGCTGTCTGTTGGGTAAGCAGTAAAGCGGCGTTAAAGCTAGTAGAGTGAAAAGCGGAGAGGCATCAACAATAAATACAAGTCTAATAGTCTCGAGTTAGGCTAGTTCGACTTAATCTTGGAAACCCAGACCGGTCAGTAGCAACATAGTACGGTTCATGGTTCAACATACAGCGCATAAAACAAGTGGCACACATCACAGCAGTACCTAGTTAGTTCCACAGGAATCCCGTACAACGGTAACCATCACATACCTCAACTATGGATAAAATCCAATCTAATAACTTATTACGGACCAATATACTGTCACACCTAACTTAACAGCACCAAAATCAAACACACCTTTCTGCGAACTACTGAGGAATGGAGTAAATTGCTCAACGAGGGTAGCCGCACCTTCAGGAATAGCTGTAAGAACAAGCATCTCGTCCACACAGACGGCTACAACACGACGCAACAGTTGGATAACTCGACTACCATCAGAAGAGGTCACCGCACCACATGCTCTGCTATCATGAAGCAACATCCTATCATCGGTGCTATCCTCGATTTTGGTGGTGTGAGCCGTAATTTTTCCCTTGAAATCTCCCTTAAGAACTTGAAATTCAACAGTAGCCTCTGTTGCTTTTTCAACTACTGCACATCTCACCTCCACGGTGCTGAGGCTACTCTCAAGAGTGCAGTGCTGAACCTCAGTTGTGGGAAATCGAGGAGCCAATCGGCCATCAATGTCAAGCATTCCTATGCTAAGTTGTTTGTCCTTCCCTCTGCCACGCTTCATCTTAAGATCAACCTCAATATAAATATAGTCCACTAAGAAAAGTCCTCGACTTGGGCCAGTCAAGATCAATGATTGCTCCTATGAAAAGATTACATAGTACATTAGTGGCGTGCAAGAATGCTTCTGCAATGACAGTAAAAAGCAGTTACTAAGATCTGCTAGCTAGGTGAGAATTATTGTGTGTATAATGTTCTAGGCAATATCCAAACCATATACTTCATTTCTACCAGCACCATCAACCTTGCCTATTTTGTCACGCACTGGCAACAAACATATAACATGCACACATTTTATTTCAACAATAATACTGAGAGTAGAGCTTTAAGTTAAAATGTGTTCCACGGACTAAAAAAGAATTGGCCACTGCCAAGGGGTTAATAAAAACGTGTGCATGTCTACTGACAAGCAAAGTGAATAATTTGTTTAGCAATATGCCGATTGGAGGGTCTTGAGAAAAAAATGTACCTCTGAATTGATGAGCTCAGAATCCATTCTGCTAGGGCGGGAGAAGAGATAAACACACTTGTAGTCGAGGCTGTCTCTAAGAATAATATTGCCATACACATTAAGCGGGAAACCTTTGTCTGAGGAAAAAATCTTGACCGACAACACATTTATGGACTTCAAATATGCACAATCACATATCTGCTTGTCAGTGTATCTCATGGCAAGTACCGGCGCTGCGGAAAGAAAATGCAAAATAGAACATTCATATTATTTTGGGAGAAAATTAATATGTCCCCGTGTACAAAATTCAAGAACAGGCACTGCCGCAGGAAAAGGAAAAGCATCAGCATTCAAATTAGTTTGGAAGAATGAAACGTATAAGGGGCAACAAGGTAAATGCCAAAATAAAATGTTCATCCATACAAAATTTTGTTGAGGATAAACGCCTCATGGCCTTATAGGCTTATCTACGTCTGGAGACCGAAATACCCAAATTAATTCAATTAAAACGGCTACTTACGAAAACATATATATGAATTACCATAGCTGATGTAGTATTTGGTTAGGCAATCAACTGCCATAGATATATCATTTACACGCAGACTTGAAGATCAAACAATTAAATAAATTAAAACTGAATAGAGGAGATGCAGATGGCAGAATCAGACATACATGGCTCGTCAAGGTTGAACGTTGAGAGATCGTCGAAGGCGAAACGGGTGAGCTCCACGCACTTGGTCTTGGGATTGTACTGGTGGATCGAATTGTAGACCTCTGTGTGCCTTTTTCGACTCCCGACGGCCGCCTTCTCCTCCAGCCGTTTCCTCTCATCCGCCCGCCGATTCTCTTCGTCCGCCTCTCGTGCCTTCTCCTCGGCCTCTCGCCTACGCCTATCAGCCTTCTCCGCCTCCGCCGCGTACACCTCGCTATCATAGAACAAGGGCAGCATGCGGCCCCACTTGTCGTTGTCGTCCTCCTCCGGATCTGACGAGTTTTCTTCAGACAGCCTCTCCATCGCCAGGTCACCCTCCAACGGTGGTGCCTCGAGGTCCTTCCGTGGAGCCACGGGTGACTGACCGGCGGCGAGCCCTCAGCCGTCGACGGTAACCCTAGTCTTAATTTGTGCGCGTTCCCCTTGATTTATCATCACTCACGATGGTGCCGCTCTGGACTGGGCCTTCGGCTTTTGGCCCGTGGCCCGTGGGCATGCGAAGCCGAGACTGTTTGGTTGGCTGCCTATCGTAGGTTGTTTAAGCTGGTATTTTTTGCCAAATCTGGCCGTTTTTGCGAACTAACAACGGATCTGGCCCCTTCTGAGAACTAATTGCAAATCTGGCCCCTCGGATAGGCGCCAACGCAGACGGCGCCGACATCGTGCAGGTCGGCGCCAGAGCCGGCTCTCGCCCAAGTTTGCTGCTGGGCCCGGCAAAAATCCTACGTGGCATACGTCGGCGCCAACTGAAATGGCGCCGAACCTGTGTGCGTTAACTGAATTTGATTGACCTGTTCGGCGCCATCTTCGATGGCGCCGACCTTGCAGTTATAACCCTAGTCCCTTCTCTTTCCCATTCCAGCACCTACTTCTCCCCTCCTCCCCCACAGCCGCCACAAGCTCTCTCTCTCTCTCCTGTTTTCCGCCCCAAATCTCAAATCCACTCAAAACTCGTGGATTTCTTCAAATTAGACCATGGCAACTCTTCTTGGAGGTATTCTCTCTCAAATCACCTTCTTTTCATCCAATTCCATCCATTTTATTATGAAATTTGATGTCATTTTGATTCAGATTTCTAGAACCAAAATTTGTGGTGTAATTATTTTGTTGAAATAGTTAATGTGTGTGTGAATTACTTGTACATGATGGATAGCTTTGTAGGAGTCATATGTAAGTTCTTTTAGAATATTATGAGGTGGATATTTTTATAGGAGACACTAGAATGCAAAATTATTTGTACATGGTGCATAGTTTGTAGGAGGCATGTGAATGGTTGTAGGAGGCAAAATTAGAAGTAGTTTAAGTATTGCTGCGTGTTGAATATGCATGTGAATGGTTGTGTACAAAATATTGTAATTCCATTTGGTATGTGGAGCTTTGTATAGTTTCTTATGTTAGAATTTTTGTTTGCTAGATTCCCTTGACATTTACAAAGAGCTTTCACGTAAGATGAAGTTAGTAGCAACAACCGAAGGAAAGTATCCCGATGTATCATGCAAAGATGCTCCGGTGCCACCAAGGTATCCGGTTCCGAATTATCCTTGCGGCAAGCCTTGTGAAATCTCACAATCTATGCACACCGCTACTGCCGGTCGTGCATTCTACATGTGCAGCGATCGTTGCGTGAGTATTCTTATTTCTTTATTTAGCAACTATGAATTTGACATGTATTTGTATCTGATGTCCTATTTGCTTACAAAACTGACAGTATTGTACATGCTACTTTTTCCAATGGATTGATGGGCCTGAGGTGTATGATGACTACCTTCTTTCACCATATGTGTGGATGCATAAGGGCCCATGGCCGGCTGAGACTTGGACACGTCTTGTGCGTCCACCTCCAACTCCACCGGCGCTATGGAAACTAGACGAAACCACACCCAAGGCTCCTCCACTGGTTTGGTGTGAGCATTGCCAAGACATGACACGGTGGTGTCCCCTTTATGGTCCCGACACTTTGGAAGAGTCATGGAAGGTTTTTGATGAAGAACAAAGGCAAGAAAAAGATATTTGGAAAAGGGAGCGCAAGAGGAAGCAAGCTGAAAAAGTTGTGAAGAGAAAACTCTTGGAGGAGGAATTAGAGAAGGACCGGAAAGAGAGGGAGGTACAAGCCAAGAGAAGGAAGGAAGAACAAGCACGGGAAAGGGAAGAAAATGAGCTGAATGCAAGTAAGGAGTTCTTGAAGAAATACAACGCAGGCTATTTCAAGAGTTGGAATCCATAAGCATTTGTGGTTGAATCTGCGAGGTTGCCTTCTAATCATGTTGTGGTTTTTGTTTGACATGATGAACTTTATGTTGAACCAAGATGTTATATTTTAGAAATCGTCGGAATATTTTATAATTATTGTAATGTTGAGTACTCTGTTGGATGTTTTATGTAGTTCGTGTGGACCTTAATGTCAAATTATATGTTGGATATTTGTTTGGCATTGCATAAATAGGACAACCTCGTGGATAAATGACAGACAATTACACTTATTTGTTACAAAAGCAAACATTACAATGATGGTGCTCGGGCAATGTTTATCATCGACCCTCTTCAAATATATGATACAAGAGCTCCTTTTGGAATGAAATACAGATTATAAGGAATTAAAATTGTTTCCCATATACGAAACAAGAGTTCTAACGGTTTCTTCGGTTGGCCATCTTTTGAGCTGCCCATGCTTCAAATTGTTTTTGGTAACACTCTCTGTGTTCTTTTTTCCTCTTCTCCTCTAGTTTTTTGGCCTCCTGGTTCTCTACATATGTTTCTCCATACCAATACACTTCATACTGCCTGTCGGATTCGAAAAAGTATTTCTTTCTACAACGAGCTCCTTCCTGTTCGAGAGTACAAAACTTAGTACCCACATGTTTTTATTTAGTAAATATGTAAATCGAATGAACTCTTACAAAAGATGGTGCGGGACCCGTCGTGTGGCCGCAGACAAATCCCCAGCTTCCACCATATCCATCACTTCTGATCTTCTCAGCATCTGCCGTGTAGCAGCACTCCACACCGCAACCGCACTTGATGATCCACGGCACATGACCATGTAGCTCTTCTCTTGGTGGCATGTCCGGTGGCATGAATGAGCCACTACGAGGACCTACAAGTTCCATGGCCGGCTCTTTCCCTTTCCCTGAAGAGGTTCCGGCACCGGCCATTGTGTTTCTGTCTATCTGAATGGGTGAGTGTGGTTGATTCGAATGAAATACACAGAGCCATGGACCGCTATTTATTAACAAAGCCGGACGCAGCGGACGGAACTGAAGTAAAATTAATATGGGTTTACTATGTGCTAGTGGGTTTACTATTTGCGAGTGGGAGTACTATTTGTGAGTGGGTGTACTGTTTGCGAGTGGGTGTACGTTCTGTATAGCTTCCACCCAATTGTGGGTCTGCAGCTCTACCGTGAGGGAAAGTTGTACCCAATTGTGGGTCTGCAGTTCTGTATAGCTTCCACCCAGTTGTCTGCTACGACGGAACTGTGAGAAACATCTGCAGCAATTCAATCATTCAACTTAAGTACAATTTGCCCTAAGGATCCAAACAATTTGCGTACTGGACTGTCTGGTTTGGTGGAAATTCAGAGTTCCAAATGTCGGCGCCATTTTCCTTGGCGCCGACGTTATGAAGTTCGGTGAAAATGCCTCTGGCACCGAAAACTGGGCACGTCTCGCTCCAGAGGTCGGCTCCATCGCTCCATCGCAGTTGGCGCCGACCTGTAGAATGTCGGCCCCATCAGCATTGGCGCTGACATAAGGGGCCAAACATTTTTGGTACTGGACTCTCTGGTTTTGTTGAAAATTTCCAGTTCCAGAGGTCGGCGCCATTTGCCTTGGCGCCGACGTTACGAAGTTCGGCGAAAATGCCTCTGGCGCCGAAAACTGGGCACGTCTCGCTCCAGAGGTTGGCTCCATGGCAGTTGGCGCCGACCTGTAGAATGTCGGCGCCATCAGCATTGGCGTCGACATAAGGGCCCAAACATTTTCGATACTGGACTCTCTGGTTTTGTTGAAAATTTCCAGTTCCAGCGGTCGGCGCCATTTTCCTTGGCGCCGACATTACGAAGTTCGGCGAAAATGCCTCTGGCGCTGAAAACTGGGCACGTCTCGCTCCAGAGGTCGGCTCCATCGCAGTTGGCGCCGACCTGTAGAATGTCGGCGCCATCAGCATTGGCGCCGACCTAAGGGCCCAAACATTTTCGGTACTGGACTCTCTGGTTTTGTTGAAATCCAGTGTTCAATATGGGTACTGGACTCTCCTGGTCTAATTTGTTCAAGAATTTTTTTGGCAGAGTCTCCCCTTATTTTGTAGTCATTTCCTGTAACATGCAAATGTGACAACAATATATACCAAATTCTCACAAATAGCACATGTAGATCTCACAATCCATACCAGATTTGTTCACAAAAGCATCACACCCAGAATTCACAAACCATAGTTCTCAAACTAACACGGATGGTCCAAAACATAAGGAAGCAACAATCTCATAACTAAAAGAAACACTTGCGAACATGTCGGCGACATTATTTGCGTCCCTTTCTTTTTCCTAGCGCATCGGTACCAGGGGTGCTCTGAACGTTTGGCTTGCGGTTACGAGATCCCCTACGGAGCATTTGTTGACCGGTCTGAAGGGGCACGCGGGGCTGCTGGCGCTTCTGCTTGCGCCTGCCTTGCTGGCTGGGACCTGGGCTCATCTGACTAGGTTGCGGTGCACCCCTCACCTGCGAAAAGAACATCTAGTGATTTATATGTTGGGCATTTTCTTTTAAAGGTATAGTTCAATGAAATCCAATAAAATAATGAATGTTGGGCATTTTCTTTAACTTAACACTGAAAATTTCCACACTGCCAACAATGTAGTTTGCATTTCTATAATAATATAGTTCAATGAAATAACAACTAAATCACGAGTTCTTTTAAAGGTTGTATTTGCGGGAATAACAGCATAACAATCAGAGGGGAAATTATAGCAATGCAAACTAAAATAGGGCAAGAACATTACCTGCGACAACACCGTCTGGTCATCATATAAGTCCTCCACATCTAGGTCCCATTCAGATGATGCAGATTTTTCACGGCTACTAGGTTGCACCTCATCCAAGTCTTCGGTAGGATCACGGCATGCAAGCCTACCGACCAATTTACGGGAACGCGTCACCAGTTTCTGCAACAACAAAGAGTAAACAACAATTTAGTCTTGAAACTCATCGTATTTATTCCCATTGTGAACTAAAAGCTTTAAGTGTTAACCTGTAGACTTGCACGCAGTGTGGACGCTTCACCTTTGCTGCCCGGTGTAACTTGGAGAGCTGTTTCAGCTTCGGTAATTCCTCTTAAAAGCTCATGGGCCTGCAGAACACATCAGAAAATTAGTGTAGTTTTCAGTTTGCAAGTAGTTCATGTTGGAAATGTGTGGCACTAGATTCTTACCACACGGTCTCGCACAGGGCCCTGGTCCACGCGCTTTCCTGTCCGCTGGGTATAATCATACTGGATGGTATCATCGGCCGAGTCTGATGTCGAGTCCAATATATCTTGCTCGGTCCAAGTCTTCCGTAGATGAAGCCGGGTTGCACCATTCAGCCAAGCAAGATACCTGTCAAACGCGAGTGCATTGTGCGGCGTGGGATCGATGTGAGGACCCTTGCGTTGATGCCATTCAGCTATGTACTCTCGATGCTCATGTTCCCAGTCAGTAATCTTCTTGTTTTTGCTCTGTCAAGGCTAACAAAGAACGTAGAGAAAAGGGTCAGCAATCATGTATGAAAAGACATAGACAACAATATGGTGCTTCGAGATCTTACTCGTGAAGCGCAGAGGACGTGGAGAAGGACTCTGGGGGGCAGTGCTGGAGCTTCCCAAACTGCTTGGCTACTCTGTGTGGAAGATGGTACTCAACGGCATAGAAACAAATCAGTGGGCACCTCAAAGTCCACATCTCCTTGTCACGAGTGCACATCTCGTTTAAGTTGAACGAGGGATCATCAACAACCTCGGCGTAGGGCCTCCACGTAACCTGTGATGCAAGTGAGCAAAAATATTATCAAACATTTGAGAACATAAGTGAAGCAAAACGAAATGATTAAGGAACGAATGTATTGTGCAGCACTCACGTGGCTAGGAAGCAAAGAGTCAATCTCATCGGTGTATTGCATATACAGATTCTCGGAGGGGCCCCAATTGGTCGCAGAATCCTCATACTTGTGCGCGACGGTGGGAGCCATGCCGGGATTAGCATGTGGCCAAGCACGAAGTGCCCTCGTAGGGGGGCGCCCTACAGGAAGCCTCTCCCACATCCATACCTGTAACCCAAGCACGCAACCACCCATGTTTGATGTATTCTTGCTCCTTCTGCATGCCTCATCCAGCTGCCGGTACAAGTAAGCCAGTGAGGCCGAGCCCCAGCTGTACCTCCCAGCCTCGTCCCAGTCACGGAGTAGAGGCAAATACATCCAAGACACGTCGCTGCCCCCAGAGTCTGGAAATAGCACTTTCCCAAAGATCCACATGATGTATGCCCGAGCATACCTATAAAAAAAAGACTCGAATCAGACGGCGAAATGGAAATAAAAGCACATAACAAAAAGGTGGGCAACGGAAAATTAGTATAGAGATACAACCTTTGTACGGTGACGTCGTCAGCACCCTCCGGAAGCTCACGGAAATGGGTTTGCAACCAAGTGGTCTTCAACCCTCCAGTCTTGCTACCCTTTTGCCCTTCAACTTTGTCAGGTGGTCTTACTCCAAGAAGCTGCTCAACCATGTCCCTGAATTTATGTGCCTCTATCTTTCCAGTGACGGGGTTCCCATCGAGAGGCAAACCGGTGATCATGGCCCAGTCCTCTAGAGTGACAGTCATCTCTCCACACGGAAGGTGGAAAGTGTGAGTCTCCACGTGCCACCTGTCAACTAGTGCCGTGAGGGCGCAGCTATTGTAGATTGGAAGCCCACGCCTCGCCATGGTCACAAAGGGAAGCAACTTTGCCCTCTCAATGTACTCAGTGTACCTATCTGAATACTTCATTGCATCATGCTGCAACTTATGGCCACGTATGCGAAGATGCTTCATTTCCTGCAAAACATTTTATATAGCACACAAGTTAGTAATCATTTGGCAACAAAACAAATTGACTTCATCATTATGTACATACCTCCACGCCTATGGAAATCTTCCAACCTCGGTGATCCTTATCGTACCCAACATCAAGAAGATGGTGCCGACCCTCCATTCTGCAATGTAAAGACAAGCCAAAGTGAGTAATATTGCAATGAAAAGTATCAACACAATAAATGCAAAAAATATGCTAACATAAATTATATGTGTAACATATAGTAAAGAAAATATAACCTTGCTACTACGTTTTATTGCTTCAGCTAACTTCCCAATTGCATCGGGATGGCGTCTAGCACCTCTGTAATGTCTAGTTCCTCGTGGACGCTTACTTCCACGTACACTTGACGAAGGGTTACTAGCGGCTGCCGCGGCTGCAGCTTCAGCCGCTGCTTCCTCGGCAGCTATTTTCTTTTTTCGGTCCTCGCAGCTCAACCTTTTCGTGTTCTTGTGACCTTCCTCGCCGCATACGGAGCAACGGTTCTTGACGGTGTCCTCCACGAAATAATCATTTGCACGCGGTCTCTTGGAGTGTGTGCTCCCCTGTGCGCGGTCCATGTCCATCTTGAACCTCTTGGTCTGCCGTCGCCCTTTCGTCTTGACCATGAGTTTTAAATCCGGTAAATACACCGGGCCGGTGTATTCAGGCCATTGTGCCATGTCTAGATAAGGCTCGAATCTACCAGCCCATGTGCCTCGAACCGCCTCCAGTTTGTAGAACCGGGACAAACACGACAAGCTAGTTGGGTCTACTGCCCTAGCACGTGACGCTGTTATTATATGTGAGCACAGTAGATGGATCTGTAACGGCATCTGGCAAGTGCAAGACGCAGAGGCTAGGACAACAACATATTTGCGGCCACCGAATTGCTCACCGCCAACGTTGGTACCTCCTTGTTCACAAACCTCGTACTTCCACACCTCCTTGTCGAAACATATCCACGTTTGGGTCTCTGACTTCTTTTCCTGATAATCAAGTTCTTCTTCCACGGTCTTTGGCCACTTCTTACCGTCATTCACAAGGACTTCTATCTCGTCCCTCCTCGTAACCCAGTACTCGTTGCACTTGTCAAAGGTAAACGCTGCTATGGCGCTAACCGGTAACGCACGGATACCCTTTAAAACTTTATTGAATACCTCGGCCATGTTACTTGTCATGTGACCGTGCCGAACCCCATCCTCATCGAATGCTTGGGACCACAACATTTTTTGTGGCAAATGCTCCGTAAGGAAAGCCTTACCCTTCGCATTCGTCAAGCCATACAACTCTGCGTACATCCGGTCAAACACATCCTCCTCAAACACCATGGAAAGCCTACGAAGATACTCAGCCATTTCCCGGTTACGGCAAGCACGGTAGAAATTAGCCGCGAAATGCCTCATGCACCACCGGTGCTTCACAAGGGGATGCCCAGGTATTTCATCCTTCACGGCATTCAGTATGCCCTGATGGCGATCAGATATCAAACAAACAACCCTATCCCTGCCAACTACCTTAGTCCTCAACAAGTGCATGAACCAACTCCAGTTGTTCGTGTCCTCCCCCGTGACCAGAGCAAAGGCAAGGGGGACCAAACGGTTGTCCGCGTCGCAAGAGATAGCAACAAGAAGGGAGCCCTTAAACTTCCCTGTCAAAAAGGTGCCGTCCACGGAAAGAAATGGACGACAATGCTTGAATGCTTCGACACAAGGGCGGAAGCACCAAAACGCTCGTCCAAACACTGGGTATTTGACGTCTTCAACCGTGCGAGTATAAGTTGGATGCGGTTGCACACAAATTGTCATTCCAGGGTTGCGATGGCCATAGCCGCCAACATCTTTGGTAGCCTTCCATAGGCTTCCTCCCAATCCCCGTAGGCCATTTCATAGCCATCTGCTTAGCTCTCCACGCCTTGCCATACGTGACACGATAATCAAAGATGAGATGTATAAACTTCATCAAAGAGGCCGCTGAGAGGGTAGGCGTAGCTTTGATGGCTTCGGCGCACCGGTGAGCAATAAAAGTAGATGTCAGTTGCCGGTGTGTGCGCCGGACAACCTTCTCGCCAGGGGCCTTGTTGGCAAGGACCTTGTCGCCGCATGTGTGTGGGCCATCGTAGCTACTTATCTTCCACCGACCTTGAGGAGTCTTCCTTGCTCTCACCTTCCACCCACACTTTTTGTCATCGCACATCACAACATATCGCTCTTTCTGGTTAGACTTGAACACAATGTACTGCCGATGATGCCTAACGGCGTACTCCTGCAGCCAGATCTGCATCTCCAATAGACCCTTGAATTTTAGACCCGCATATATCAAAGGCCTTGCCCTAGGCCGTTGGATTTCTCCATCCCCATCCTGGATGATGGGTTTAGGAGGCTCTGGGCCATATTCCCGCAGGTTCGAGTCGGAAACGGCTAGGTGAGCCTCCCTAACATCCTTGAACTCATGAATACTAGGATGCCTGCCCCATACCTTGACGAACGCATCTGTCTCGTCCACGGACCACTGGGGCTCCTCACGATCCTCATCAGAGTCAGCCGCATAAGCCTGATCATAACCCTCGTCTTCGGGATTGTGATCTTCGAAAGTATACGGGTCTCCATCAAGTTCAGAGGATGCCACCTGAGGTACAAACGGTGGTGCTGGAATGTCCAATGGAGAGACACCAACAAACTCGTCATTCACCGCCTCCAAGTGTGCAACATTGGGTTTCTCCTCAATGATCTCTTCTCTACTAGGCATACTAGAGGACACAACACGAGTTGCAGGTCGTGCTGCACCCTTTAGTTTCTGCTCCCTAAGCAACTCCACTTTAACTCGATGGTCAACACTCTCCTTCTCCCTCAAGGGAGGCTGGCTTGGACCCGAATCATGCTCACTACGGTCATCATTGTTTTCTTTAACAACCGTTGGATGCTTGTTCAAATCAGGGAGAACTACGGTACGACTGTTGATGTCAACCTTCACGGCAACAACAACAATTGACTTGATTTGAGAGTTCTCAACAAGCTCTTTGTACAACTCCCACCCTTCGTTGTCTCGGATGGGTATCATCTGAGTATAAGACCTACAGCCACCGGCATCGTATCTTCCTTCCAAACCAACAGCAGTGCCTAACCAACCCAACGCCGTTTCGATCTTCACAACAAGCTCACGCAAAGTTGGACTATGCGGGAAGAACAATACTTTACTCGTCATCTCCTCAAACTCAACACCGCAACTAGAGGACACAACACGGCCTCCGTGATGAACATGAACAATCTTTGTGTAGGCCATCTATAATCGGAAACAAGATATACCTCTACCATTAGATGATGATTTAGGTAAATAAAGAGCTCTCAATAACAAATTATTTCGATACCAACAAATATAGCTACTATGAACAAATCGATTCTACATTCCATTGCCACCATTGCCACTTAATTAACAAATCTATTCTCCAAACTAATAAATCTATTCTACACACAATTGACACAATTAACAACCGAAAACACAAATCAAAATTCGGGCACCAAAATTTCTAATACGGTCATCCATTATATCTCCAATCTACACAATATTGTACCAAAAAATTCACAAACACTCTTACGGGTATACCGTATGGACAAATATATTGCAATACATATTCATTTGAAAAATTGGAGAAGAATGAGTGCGGTACGAGGGAGGGGGACGGGTGGGGGCGCATTATACCTTCACGGAGGAGGAGAGGACGCCGACGGGCCCTTGGCCCACGCCGGCGATGGAGAAGGACGCAGGGCCAAGCCGGTGGGAGGCGGCGGCTGCTGTTCTTCCGGTGGGAGGCGGCGGCTTCGCTTGTTCCGGTGGGAGGTGATGGCGGGGATGGCGGCGACCGGCGGCGGCGGGTGCGGGGGCGGCGGGTGCTCACCCCCAAGCCAAGATTTCCATAGATTTATACAGTGCATTAAGGATTCAAGGTTGTTTCTATAAGATGCCCCAAAATCTGTAACCATTTTTGCATACTGAACTGTGGATAAAAATGTCATCTCTGCAGAAAACCATAATGCGCAGTAGAACCAAATAAGAAAACAGGGCAGAAAGAACATTAGCCAAGCATACCCTGACTAAGTCAACGGGGTAGTCACATGAACTAAACCAGAAACATAGAAATACTTCACTGATCAAGAAAAAGGCATTTGCATTTATTCTATTTATACCTGAAGCCATACTTTTAAGTGGTTCCAGTAGTTTGTGAGCCAGCTATGGAAGAGTTGTATTCGGTGTTGCTGTCTGTTGGATAAGCAGTAAAGCGGCGTTAAAGCTAGTAGAGTGAAAAGCGGAGAGGCATCAACAATAAATACAAGTCTAATAGTCTCGAGTTAGGCTAGTTCGACTTAATCTTGGAAACCCAGACCGGTCAGTAGCAACATAGTACGGTTCATGGTTCAACATACAGCGCATAAAACAAGTGGCACACATCACAGCGGATATTTTCCACAGCGAGAGAAGCAGTACCTAGTTAGTTCCACAGGAATCCCGTACAACGGTAACCATCACATACCTCAACTATGGATAAAATCCAATCTAATAACTTATTACGGACCAATATACTGTCACACCTAACTTAACAGCACCAAAATCAAACACACCTTTCTGCGAACTACTGAGGAATGGAGTAAATTGCTCAACGAGGGTAGCCGCACCTTCAGGAATAGCTGTAAGAACAAGCATCTCGTCCACACAGACGGCTACAACACGACGCAACAGTTGGATAACTCGACTACCATCAGAAGAGGTCACCGCACCACATGCTCTGCTATCATGAAGCAACATCCTATCATCGGTGCTATCCTCGATTTTGGTGGTGTGAGCCGTAATTTTTCCCTTGAAATCTCCCTTAAGAACTTGAAATTCAACAGTAGCCTCTGTTGCTTTTTCAACTACTGCACATCTCACCTCCACGGTGCTGAGGCTACTCTCAAGAGTGCAGTGCTGAACCTCAGTTGTGGGAAATCGAGGAGCCAATCGGCCATCAATGTCAAGCATTCCTATGCTAAGTTGTTTGTCCTTCCCTCTGCCACGCTTCATCTTAAGATCAACCTCAATATAAATATAGTCCACTAAGAAAAGTCCTCGACTTGGGCCAGTCAAGATCAATGATTGCTCCTATGAAAAGATTACATAGTACATTAGTGGCGTGCAAGAATGCTTCTGCAATGACAGTAAAAAGCAGTTACTAAGATCTGCTAGCTAGGTGAGAATTATTGTGTGTATAATGTTCTAGGCAATATCCAAACCATATACTCCATTTCTACCAGCACCATCAAGCTTGCCTATTTTGTCACGCACTGGCAACAAACATATAACATGCACACATTTTATTTCAACAATAATACTGAGAGTAGAGCTTTAAGTTAAAATGTGTTCCACGGACTAAAAAAGAATTGGCCACTGCCAAGGGGTTAATAAAAACGTGTGCATGTCTACTGACAAGCAAAGTGAATAATTTGTTTAGTAATATGCCGATTGGAGGGTCTTGAGAAAAAAATGTACCTCTGAATTGATGAGCTCAGAATCCATTCTGCTAGGGCGGGAGAAGAGATAAACACACTTGTAGTCGAGGCTGTCTCTAAGAATAATATTGCCATACACATTAAGCGGGAAACCTTTGTCTGAGGAAAAAATCTTGACCGACAACACATTTATGGACTTCAAATATGCACAATCACATATCTGCTTGTCAGTGTATCTCATGGCAAGTACCGGCGCTGCGGAAAGAAAATGCAAAATAGAACATTCATATTATTTTGGGAGAAAATTAATATGTCCCCGTGTACAAAATTCAAGAACAGGCACTGCCGCAGGAAAAGGAAAAGCATCAGCATTCAAATTAGTTTGGAAGAATGAAACGTATAAGGGGCAACAAGGTAAATGCCAAAATAAAATGTTCATCCATACAAAATTTTGTTGAGGATAAACGCCTCATGGCCTTATAGGCTTATCTACGTCTGGAGACCGAAATACCCAAATTAATTCAATTAAAACGGCTACTTACGAAAACATATATATGAATTACCATAGCTGATGTAGTATTTGGTTAGGCAATCAACTGCCATAGATATATCATTTACACGCAGACTTGAAGATCAAACAATTAAATAAATTAAAACTGAATAGAGGAGATGCAGATGGCAGAATCGGACATACATGGCTCGTCAAGGTTGAACGTTGAGAGATCGTCGAAGGCGAAACGGGTGAGCTCCACGCACTTGGTCTTGGGATTGTACTGGTGGATCGAATTGTAGACCTCTGTGTGCCTTTTTCGACTCCCGACGGCCGCCTTCTCCTCCAGCCGTTTCCTCTCATCCGCCCGCCGATTCTCTTCGTCCGCCTCTCGTGCCTTCTCCTCGGCCTCTCGCCTACGCCTATCAGCCTTCTCCGCCTCCGCCGCGTACACCTCGCTATCATAGAACAAGGGCAGCATGCGGCCCCACTTGTCGTTGTCGTCCTCCTCCGGATCTGACGAGTTTTCTTCAGACAGCCTCTCCATCGCCAGGTCACCCTCCAACGGTGGTGCCTCGAGGTCCTTCCGTGGAGCCACGGGTGACTGACCGGCGGCGAGCCCTCAGCCGTCGACGGTAACCCTAGTCTTAATTTGTGCGCGTTCCCCTTGATTTATCATCACTCACGATGGTGCCGCTCTGGACTGGGCCTTCGGCTTTTGGCCCGTGGCCCGTGGGCATGCGAAGCCGAGACTGTTTGGTTGGCTGCCTATCGTAGGTTGTTTAAGCTGGTATTTTTGCCAAATCTGGCCGTTTTTGCGAACTAACAACGGATCTGGCCCCTTCTGAGAACTAATTGCAAATCTGGCCCCTCGGATAGGCGCCAACGCAGACGGCGCCGACATCGTGCAGGTCGGCGCCAGAGCCGGCTCTCGCCGAAGATGGCGCCGACCTTGCAGTTATAACCCTAGTCCCTTCTCTTTCCCATTCCAGCACCTACTTCTCCCCTCCTCCCCCACAGCCGCCACAAGCTCTCTCTCTCTCTCTGTTTTCCGCCCCAAATCTCAAATCCACTCAAAACTCGTGGATTTCTTCAAATTAGACCATGGCAACTCTTCTTGGAGGTATTCTCTCTCAAATCACCTTCTTTTCATCCAATTCCATCCATTTTATTATGAAATTTGATGTCATTTTGATTCAGATTTCTAGAACCAAAATTTGTGGTGTAATTATTTTGTTGAAGTAGTTAATGTGTGTGTGAATTACTTGTACATGATGGATAGCTTTGTAGGAGTCATATGTAAGTTCTTTTAGAATATTATGAGGTGGATATTTTTATAGGAGACACTAGAATACAAAATTATTTGTACATGGTGCATAGTTTGTAGGAGGCATGTGAATGGTTGTAGGAGGCAAAATTAGAAGTAGTTTAAGTATTGCTGCGTGTTGAATATGCATGTGAATGGTTGTGTACAAAATATTGTAATTCCATTTGGTATGTGGAGCTTTGTATAGTTTCTTATGTTAGAATTTTTGTTTGCTAGATTCCCTTGACATTTACAAAGAGCTTTCACGTAAGATGAAGTTAGTAGCAACAACCGAAGGAAAGTATCCCGATGTATCATGCAAAGATGCTCCGGTGCCACCAAGGTATCCGGTTCCGAATTATCCTTGCGGCAAGCCTTGTGAAATCTCACAATCTATGCACACCGCTACTGCCGGTCGTGCATTCTACATGTGCAGCGATCGTTGCGTGAGTATTCTTATTTCTTTATTTAGCAACTATGAATTTGACATGTATTTGTATCTGATGTCCTATTTGCTTACAAAACTGACAGCAATATTGTACATGCTACTTTTTCCAATGGATTGATGGGCCTGAGGTGTATGATGACTACCTTCTTTCACCATATGTGTGGATGCATAAGGGCCCATGGCCGGCTGAGACTTGGACACGTCTTGTGCGTCCACCTCCAACTCCACCGGCGCTATGGAAACTAGACGAAACCACACCCAAGGCTCCTCCACTGGTTTGGTGTGAGCATTGCCAAGACATGACACGGTGGTGTCCCCTTTATGGTCCCGACACTTTGGAAGAGTCATGGAAGGTTTTTGATGAAGAACAAAGGCAAGAAAAAGATATTTGGAAAAGGGAGCGCAAGAGGAAGCAAGCTGAAGAAGTTGTGAAGAGAAAACTCTTGGAGGAGGAATTAGAGAAGGACCGGAAAGAGAGGGAGGTACAAGCCAAGAGAAGGAAGGAAGAACAAGCACGGGAAAGGGAAGAAAATGAGCTGAATGCAAGTAAGGAGTTCTTGAAGAAATACAACGCGGGCTATTTCAAGAGTTGGAATCCATAAGCATTTGTGGTTGAATCTGCGAGGTTGCCTTCTAATCATGTTGTGGTTTTTGTTTGACATGATGAACTTTATGTTGAACCAAGATGTTATATTTTAGAAATCGTCGGAATATTTTATAATTATTGTAATGTTGAGTACTCTGTTGGATGTTTTATGTAGTTCGTGTGGTCCTTAATGTCAAATTATATGTTGGATATTTGTTTGGCATTGCATAAATAGGACAACCTCGTGGATAAATGACAGACAATTACACTTATTTGTTACAAAAGCAAACATTACAATGATGGTGCTCGGGCAATGTTTATCATCGACCCTCTTCAAATATATGATACAAGAGCTCCTTTTGGAATGAAATACAGATTATAAGGAATTAAAATTGTTTCCCATATACGAAACAAGAGTTCTAACGGTTTCTTCGGTTGGCCATCTTTTGAGCTGCCCATGCTTCAAATTGTTTTTGGTAACACTCTCTGTGTTCTTTTTTCCTCTTCTCCTCTAGTTTTTTGGCCTCCTGGTTCTCTACATATGTTTCTCCATACCAATACACTTCATACTGCCTGTCGGATTCGAAAAAGTATTTCTTTCTACAACGAGCTCCTTCCTGTTCGAGAGTACAAAACTTAGTACCCACATGTTTTTATTTAGTAAATATGTAAATCGAATGAACTCTTACAAAAGATGGTGCGGGACCCGTCGTGTGGCCGCAGACAAATCCCCAGCTTCCACCATATCCATCACTTCTGATCTTCTCAGCATCTGCCGTGTAGCAGCACTCCACACCGCAACCGCACTTGATGATCCACGGCACATGACCATGTAGCTCTTCTCTTGGTGGCATGTCCGGTGGCATGAATGAGCCACTACGAGGACCTACAAGTTCCATGGCCGGCTCTTTCCCTTTCCCTGAAGAGGTTCCGGCACCGGCCATTGTGTTTCTGTCTATCTGAATGGGTGAGTGTGGTTGATTCGAATGAAATACACAGAGCCATGGACCGCTATTTATTAACAAAGCCGGACGCAGCGGACGGAACTGAAGTAAAATTAATATGGGTTTACTATGTGCTAGTGGGTTTACTATTTGCGAGTGGGAGTACTATTTGTGAGTGGGTGTACTGTTTGCGAGTGGGTGTACGTTCTGTATAGCTTCCACCCAATTGTGGGTCTGCAGCTCTACCGTGAGGGAAAGTTGTACCCAATTGTGGGTCTGCAGTTCTGTATAGCTTCCACCCAGTTGTCTGCTACGACGGAACTGTGAGAAACATCTGCAGCAATTCAATCGTTCAACTTAAGTACAATTTGCCCTAAGGATCCAAACAATTTGCGTACTGGACTGTCTGGTTTGGTGGAAATTCAGAGTTCCAAATGTCGGCGCCATTTTCCTTGGCGCCGACGTTATGAAGTTCGGCGAAAATGCCTCTGGCACCGAAAACTGGGCACGTCTCGCTCCAGAGGTCGGCTCCATCGCTCCATCGCAGTTGGCGCCGACCTGTAGAATGTCGGCCCCATCAGCATTGGCGCTGACATAAGGGGCCAAACATTTTTGGTACTGGACTCTCTGGTTTTGTTGAAAATTTCCAGTTCCAGAGGTCGGCGCCATTTGCCTTGGCGCCGACGTTACGAAGTTCGGCGAAAATGCCTCTGGCGCCGAAAACTGGGCACGTCTCGCTCCAGAGGTTGGCTCCATGGCAGTTGGCGCCGACCTGTAGAATGTCGGCGCCATCAGCATTGGCGCCGACATAAGGGCCCAAACATTTTCGGTACTGGACTCTCTGGTTTTGTTGAAAATTTCCAGTTCCAGCGGTCGGCGCCATTTTCCTTGGCGCCGACATTACGAAGTTCGGCGAAAATGCCTCTGGCGCTGAAAACTGGGCACGTCTCGCTCCAGAGGTCGGCTCCATCGCAGTTGGCGCCGACCTGTAGAATGTCGGCGCCATCAGCATTGGCGCCGACCTAAGGGCCCAAACATTTTCGGTACTGGACTCTCTGGTTTTGTTGAAATCCAGTGTTCAATATGGGTACTGGACTCTCCTGGTCTAATTTGTTCAAGAAATTTTTTGGCAGAGTCTCCCCTTATTTTGTAGTCATTTCCTGTAACATGCAAATGTGACAACAATATATACCAAATTCTCACAAATAGCACATGTAGATCTCACAATCCATACCAGATTTGTTCACAAAAGCATCACACCCAGAATTCACAAACCATAGTTCTCAAACTAACACGGATGGTCCAAAACATAAGGAAGCAACAATCTCATAACTAAAAGAAACACTTGCGAACATGTCGGCGACATTATTTGCGTCCCTTTCTTTTTCCTAGCGCATCGGTACCAGGGGTGCTCTGAACGTTTGGCTTGCGGTTACGAGATCCCCTACGGAGCATTTGTTGACCGGTCTGAAGGGGCACGCGGGGCTGCTGGCGCTTCTGCTTGCGCCTGCCTTGCTGGCTGGGACCTGGGCTCATCTGACTAGGTTGCGGTGCACCCCTCACCTGCGAAAAGAACATCTAGTGATTTATATGTTGGGCATTTTCTTTTAAAGGTATAGTTCAATGAAATCCAATAAAATAATGAATGTTGGGCATTTTCTTTAACTTAACACTGAAAATTTCCACACTGCCAACAATGTAGTTTGCATTTCTATAATAATATAGTTCAATGAAATAACAACTAAATCACGAGTTCTTTTAAAGGTTGTATTTGCGGGAATAACATCATAACAATCAGAGGGGAAATTATAGCAATGCAAACTAAAATAGGGCAAGAACATTACCTGCGACAACACCGTCTGGTCATCATATAAGTCCTCCACATCTAGGTCCCATTCAGATGATGCAGATTTTTCACGGCTACTAGGTTGCACCTCATCCAAGTCTTCGGTAGGATCACGGCATGCAAGCCTACCGACCAATTTACGGGAACGCGTCACCAGTTTCTGCAACAACAAAGAGTAAACAACAATTTAGTCTTGAAACTCATCGTATTTATTCCCATTGTGAACTAAAAGCTTTAAGTGTTAACCTGTAGACTTGCACGCAGTGTGGACGCTTCACCTTTGCTGCCCGGTGTAACTTGGAGAGCTGTTTCAGCTTCGGTAATTCCTCTTAAAAGCTCATGGGCCTGCAGAACACATCAGAAAATTAGTGTAGTTTTCAGTTTGCAAATAGTTCATGTTGGAAATGTGTGGCACTAGATTCTTACCACACGGTCTCGCACAGGGCCCTGGTCCACGCGCTTTCCTGTCCGCTGGGTATAATCATACTGGATGGTATCATCGGCCGAGTCTGATGTCGAGTCCAATATATCTTGCTCGGTCCAAGTCTTCCGTAGATGAAGCCGGGTTGCACCATTCAGCCAAGCAAGATACCTGTCAAACGCGAGTGCATTGTGCGGCGTGGGATCGATGTGAGGACCCTTGCGTTCATGCCATTCAGCTATGTACTCTCGATGCTCATGTTCCCAGTCAGTAATCTTCTTGTTTTTGCTCTTGTCAAGGCTAACAAAGAACATAGAGGAAAGGGTCAGCAATCATGTATGAAAAGACATAGACAACAATATGGTGCTTCGAGATCTTACTCGTGAAGCGCAGAGGACGTGGAGAAGGACTCTGGGGGGCAGTGCTGGAGCTTCCCAAACTGCTTGGCTACTCTGTGTGGAAGATGGTACTCAACGGCATAGAAACAAATCAGTGGGCACCTCAAAGTCCACATCTCCTTGTCACGAGTGCACATCTCGTTTAAGTTGAACGAGGGATCATCAACAACCTCGGCGTAGGGCCTCCACGTAACCTGTGATGCAAGTGAGCAAAAATATTATCAAACATTTGAGAACATAAGTGAAGCAAAACGAAATGATTAAGGAACGAATGTATTGTGCAGCACTCACGTGGCTAGGAAGCAAAGAGTCAATCTCATCGGTGTATTGCATATACAGATTCTCGGAGGGGCCCCAATTGGTCGCAGAATCCTCATACTTGTGCGCGACGGTGGGAGCCATGCCGGGATTAGCATGTGGCCAAGCACGAAGTGCCCTCGTAGGGGGGCGCCCTACAGGAAGCCTCTCCCACATCCATACCTGTAACCCAAGCACGCAACCACCCATGTTTGATGTATTCTTGCTCCTTCTGCATGCCTCATCCAGCTGCCGGTACAAGTAAGCCAGTGAGGCCGAGCCCCAGCTGTACCTCCCAGCCTCGTCCCAGTCACGGAGTAGAGGCAAATACATCCAAGACACGTCGCTGCCCCAGAGTCTGGAAATAGCACTTTCCCAAAGATCCACATGATGTATGCCCGAGCATACCTATAAAAAAAAGACTCGAATCAGACGGCGAAATGGAAATAAAAGCACATAACAAAAAGGTGGGCAACGGAAAATTAGTATAGAGATACAACCTTTGTACGGTGACGTCGTCAGCACCCTCCGGAAGCTCACGGAAATGGGTTTGCAACCAAGTGGTCTTCAACCCTCCAGTCTTGCTACCCTTTTGCCCTTCAACTTTGTCAGGTGGTCTTACTCCAAGAAGCTGCTCAACCATGTCCCTGAATTTATGTGCCTCTATCTTTCCAGTGACGGGGTTCCCATCGAGAGGCAAACCGGTGATCATGGCCCAGTCCTCTAGAGTGACAGTCATCTCTCCACACGGAAGGTGGAAAGTGTGAGTCTCCACGTGCCACCTGTCAACTAGTGCCGTGAGGGCGCAGCTATTGTAGATTGGAAGCCCACGCCTCGCCATGGTCACAAAGGGAAGCAACTTTGCCCTCTCAATGTACTCAGTGTACCTATCTGAATACTTCATTGCATCATGCTGCAACTTATGGCCACGTATGCGAAGATGCTTCATTTCCTGCAAAACATTTTATATAGCACACAAGTTAGTAATCATTTGGCAACAAAACAAATTGACTTCATCATTATGTACATACCTCCACGCCTATGGAAATCTTCCAACCTCGGTGATCCTTATCGTACCCAACATCAAGAAGATGGTGCCGACCCTCCATTCTGCAATGTAAAGACAAGCCAAAGTGAGTAATATTGCAATGAAAAGTATCAACACAATAAATGCAAAAAATATGCTAACATAAATTATATGTGTAACATATAGTAAAGAAAATATAACCTTGCTACTACGTTTTATTGCTTCAGCTAACTTCCCAATTGCATCGGGATGGCGTCTAGCACCTCTGTAATGTCTAGTTCCTCGTGGACGCTTATTTCCACGTACACTTGACGAAGGGTTACTAGCGGCTGCCGCGGCTGCAGCTTCAGCCGCTGCTTCCTCGGCAGCTATTTTCTTTTTTCGGTCCTCGCAGCTCAACCTTTTCGTGTTCTTGTGACCTTCCTCGCCGCATACGGAGCAACGGTTCTTGACGGTGTCCTCCACGAAATAATCATTTGCACGCGGTCTCTTCGAGTGTGTGCTCCCCTGTGTGCGGTCCATGTCCATCTTGAACCTCTTGGTCTGCCGTCGCCCTTTCGTCTTGACCATGAGTTTTAAATCCGGTAAATACACCGGGCCGGTGTATTCAGGCCATTGTGCCATGTCTAGATAAGGCTCGAATCTACCAGCCCATGTGCCTCGAACCGCCTCCAGTTTGTAGAACCGGGACAAACACGACAAGCTAGTTGGGTCTAGTGCCCTAGCACGTGACGCTGTTATTATATGTGAGCACAGTAGATGGATCTGTAACGGCATCTGGCAAGTGCAAGACGCAGAGGCTAGGACAACAACATATTTGCGGCCACCGAATTGCTCACCGCCAACGTTGGTACCTCCTTGTTCACAAACCTCGTACTTCCACACCTCCTTGTCGAAACATGTCCACGTTTGGGTCTCTGACTTCTTTTCCTGATAATCAAGTTCTTCTTCCACGGTCTTTGGCCACTTCTTACCGTCATTCACAAGGACTTCTATCTCGTCCCTCCTCGTAACCCAGTACTCGTTGCACTTGTCAAAGGTAAACGCTGCTATGGCGCTAACCGGTAACGCACGGATACCCTTTAAAACTTTATTGAATACCTCGGCCATGTTACTTGTCATGTGACCGTGCCGAACCCCATCCTCATCGAATGCTTGGGACCACAACATTTTTTGTGGCAAATGCTCCGTAAGGAAAGCCTTACCCTTCGCATTCGTCAAGCCATACAACTCTGCGTACATCCGGTCAAACACATCCTCCTCAAACACCATGGAAAGCCTACGAAGATACTCAGCCATTTCCCGGTTACGGCAAGCACGGTAGAAATTAGCCGCGAAATGCCTCATGCACCACCGGTGCTTCACAAGGGGATGCCCAGGTATTTCATCCTTCACGGCATTCAGTATGCCCTGATGGCGATCAGATATCAAACAAACAACCCTATCCCTGCCAACTACCTTAGTCCTCAACAAGTGCATGAACCAACTCCAGTTGTTCGTGTCCTCCCCCGTGACCAGAGCAAAGGCAAGGGGGACCAAACGGTTGTCCGCGTCGCAAGAGATAGCAACAAGAAGGGAGCCCTTAAACTTCCCTGTCAAAAAGGTGCCGTCCACGGAAAGAAATGGACGACAATGCTTGAATGCTTCGACACAAGGGCGGAAGCACCAAAACGCTCGTCCAAACACTGGGTATTTGACGTCTTCAACCGTGCGAGTATAAGTTGGATGCGGTTGCACACAAATTGTCATTCCAGGGTTGCGATGGCCCATAGCCGCCAACATCTTTGGTAGCCTTCCATAGGCTTCCTCCCAATCCCCGTAGGCCATTTTCATAGCCATCTGCTTAGCTCTCCACGCCTTGCCATACGTGACACGATAATCAAAGATGAGATGTATAAACTTCATCAAAGAGGCCGCTGAGAGGGTAGGCGTAGCTTTGATGGCTTCGGCGCACCGGTGAGCAATAAAAGTAGATGTCAGTTGCCGGTGTGTGCGCCGGACAACCTTCTCGCCAGGGGCCTTGTTGGCAAGGACCTTGTCGCCGCATGTGTGTGGGCCATCGTAGCTACTTATCTTCCACCGACCTTGAGGAGTCTTCCTTGCTCTCACCTTCCACCCACACTTTTTGTCATCGCACATCACAACATATCGCTCTTTCTGGTTAGACTTGAACACAATGTACTGCCGATGATGCCTAACGGCGTACTCCTGCAGCCAGATCTGCATCTCCAATAGACCCTTGAATTTTAGACCCGCATATATCAAAGGCCTTGCCCTAGGCCGTTGGATTTCTCCATCCCCATCCTGGATGATGGGTTTAGGAGGCTCTGGGCCATATTCCCCAGGTTCGAGTCGGAAACGGCTAGGTGAGCCTCCCTAACATCCTTGAACTCATGAATACTAGGATGCCTGCCCCATACCTTGACGAACGCATCTGTCTCGTCCACGGACCACTGGGGCTCCTCACGATCCTCATCAGAGTCAGCCGCATAAGCCTGATCATAACCCTCGTCTTCGGGATTGTGATCTTCAAAAGTATACGGGTCTCCATCAAGTTCAGAGGATGCCACCTGAGGTACAAACGGTGGTGCTGGAATGTCCAATGGAGAGACACCAACAAACTCGTCATTCACCGCCTCCAAGTGTGCAACATTGAGTTTCTCCTCAATGATCTCTTCTCTACTAGGCATACTAGAGGACACAACACGAGTTGCAGGTCATGCTGCACCCTTTAGTTTCTGCTCCCTAAGCAACTCCACTTTAACTCGATGGTCAACACTCTCCTTCTCCCTCAAGGGAGGCTGGCTTGGACCCGAATCATGCTCACTACGGTCATCATTGTTTTCTTTAACAACCGTTGGATGCTTGTTCAAATCAGGGAGAACTACGGTACGACTGTTGATGTCAACCTTCACGGCAACAACAACAATTGACTTGATTTGAGAGTTCTCAACAAGCTCTTTGTACAACTCCCACCCTTCGTTGTCTCGGATGGGTATCATCTGAGTATAAGACCTACAGCCACCGGCATCGTATCTTCCTTCCAAACCAACAACAGTGCCTAACCAACCCAACGCCGTTTCGATCTTCACAACAAGCTCACGCAAAGTTGGACTATGCGGGAAGAACAATACTTTACTCGTCATCTCCTTAAACTCAACACCGCAACTAGAGGACACAACACGGCCTCCGTGATGAACATGAACAATCTTTGTGTAGGCCATCTATAATCGGAAACAAGATATACCTCTACCATTAGATGATGATTTAGGTAAATAAAGAGCTCTCAATAACAAATTATTTCGATACCAACAAATATAGCTACTATGAACAAATCGATTCTACATTCCATTGCCACCATTGCCACTTAATTAACAAATCTATTCTCCAAACTAATAAATCTATTCTACACACAATTGACACAATTAACAACCGAAAACACAAATCAAAATTCGGGCACCAAAATTTCTAATACGGTCATCCATTATATCTCCAATCTACACAATATTGTACCAAAAAATTCACAAACACTCTTACGGGTATACCGTATGGACAAATATATTGCAATACATATTCATTTGAAAAATTGGAGAAGAATGAGTGCGGTACGAGGGAGGGGGACGAGTGGGGGCGCATTATACCTTCACGGAGGAGGAGAGGACGCCGACGGGCCCTTGGCCCACGCCGGCGATGGAGAAGGACGCAGGGCCAAGCCGGTGGGAGGCGGCGGCTGCTGTTCTTCCGGTGGGAGGCGGCGGCTTCGCTTGTTCCGGTGGGAGGTGATGGTGGGGATGGCGGCGACCGGCGGCGGCGGGTGCGGGGGCGGCGGCGGGAGAGGAATGTGTATCGGCGGCGACCGGCAGTGGCGGGTGCGGGGACGAAGCTGTGGGAAATTTTGAACGCGGGAGTGGGCTGGGATCCAGATCGGGGCAAGTCGATGGGTGTGATAACCCTACAGGGTCGGCGCCATCGAGGCTGGCGCCGAACACTTCCATCTGGGTTCAGTTAGCGAAGGGGGTTCGGCGCCAATGACCATGGCGCCGACCTGCCACATAGGATTTTTGCCGGGCCCAGCAGCAAACTTCGGTGAGAGCCGGATCTGGCGCCGACCTGCACTATGTCGGCGCCATCTACATTGGCGCCGACCCGAGGGGCCAGATTTGCAATTAGTTCTCAGAAGGGGCCAGATCCGTTGTTAGTTCGCAAAAACGACCAGATTTGGCAAAAAATACTTTAAGCTGGCAGATCCCGAAAAAGCGGTACACTAAAAAAAACAGCCCCCCCCCCACAAAAAAAGGATTATGCAGTTTAGAAATCCATCCCTGAGGAATCCGTCCCGTGTTTGACGGTTGCGGTGATTACGGTTTGACAATTGTAGTGGCGACATCGCCATCGCGCGCCTAGATCCGATCCCTGTCGACGGCAGCGTCCTCGCCCGCCCTCGTCCACTCATGTATGTTTACACCATCATCTTGACGCTTTCTCTAGAGCTGCCATCGGCGACCGGCATGCACGTACAACACCCGACCCACTAGTTTTCGGCCTTTCTCGTGTCCTAGGGCATATGATCGTAAAACCACAACACCCTAGTTTCTAGATTGTGATCTGTTTCCGGTGAAGGAGAATGGAGAAGGTGGAAGATATGGTGAAGATCTTGTGCCTATCGGAGGTGGATAGGAGGGGACTGAAGATTGGCTGGTCAGATGGAAAGAAGGTGGGTGCAGTGGATGCACAGGCCCTAGCAAAGCTGCTGTTAGAGTGGCCTGCATATGCAAAGGGGTTGCAAATTCGTTGGGAAGAATCTGGTGTCCTATCAAGGGGACCAATTGCAAACAGATGGGAGACAACATGTTCCTCTTCACTTTCCTACAAGCATCTGGAAAGAGAGGATGCAACTGATGATCGGCCATGGATGGTTGGCAATGATCTCCTGATGATAGAGAGTTTTGTACCGGAGAAGAAGTTGGATGAGTATGATTTTGCAACTATTCCAATCTGGAACCGGGTGTTTAACCTGCCCCTTGGCATGATGAACCAATCCACGGGGCAATCCGTAGGGGATAAAGTGGGAGAGTACATGGAAGAAGAAGTAGGCAAGGACATGGCTGTTAGGAAGTACTTGCGGGTGAAAGTAAGGCTGAAGATTTCAGAAACACTGAGAAGAGGCTTGATATTGTAAGTTGGCGATGGAGTTAGAAAGTGTTGCAGATTTGAATACGAATATTTACCTGAATTTTGCTTCACTTGTGGAATCATAACATGATGACAAGGCGTGCAACATCACCCTTGGGACAAGGAGAAGCAATAGTATGGGAGGTGGTTGCAGGCCCTCATGCCAAGAAAAGTAGCAGACAGTGATGGATATCGTTGGGGAGATTGAGGTGGAGCGCAGGATTATTCGCGTAGCTCTAGCTTTGGTAGCAAGAAGTCGGTGTCGAGGAATGATAGGGAATCAAGGAGGAAAGAACCACTTCTTCTTTACGGGACAGGAACGGGAGGGGGCACAAAAGGAGAATGAAGATGAAGTTACATGTTTTGTCAAGAATCATAAAGATCCTAAACCGAAGAGTGGCCCAAATAAGCTCGTGTTCAACAGTGTACATAAAGGGGATGGGAATAATGGGGCGATGAAAGGTGGGCAGTATAAGGCAATGCCACCTAGTAGTGGAGGAGGAGCTACGACCGTGGTCGAGCTGCACCAGCCCAGTAGTGACATAGGGCCATTGTTCTTAACAGGGAGGGGAGCTAAAGGGTCAGACATGCAAAGGAGTTTACAAAAGCCGATAGTAGACCAGCTAGTGAAACAAGAGATCCTGGGAGCGTAACTGACGTGGGCATTGGGAGAAAGTACGAAAAATAAAGGGGGCGGGGAGGTGATGACTGTTGGAAGCCCAAGTGGAAGGTAAGATGCAGTGCAGCAGAAAATTTCTCTCAGTTAAGAATTAAGGTTTGTCAAACTAGTAGGAATACAATGCTCAACAAAGTTTGAAGTGGACGTTTGGAACCTATATACAAAACACAAAGTTATTTGTCCCCAACGTTACAGAAAGGTTGTCAAACTTCCCGTCACGCTAAACACAAAGGATTAAAACGTATGGTTTGGAAGATTATAATAATAAATACAAAAGTCAAAACGGAACAACGGGCTAACAATAATGAAAAGCAAGTAAACAAGGTTATAATCAATGTAAAAGAATGGATCGGAGACCATAGTTTCAGTAGTGGTGTCTCTCCTTAAATAATAAACATTGTTGGGTAAACAAATTACCTATGGAGAATTGACAGAATTATGATCAGGGAACTATGATAGAATATTCAACACAAATATTCACACTAGTACATAACGACACTATGGACACCCCTCTATTGAAACGACAGCGATAAGGCGACAGTAATTCGCGATTCACGCGCGGCCGACACGGCCCGCCAAGCGTTGTGGCCCGCGAACATGCGTTCATAGGTAACGGAATTGTTTACACAACCGTTTCCGATATATGGGAAACGAAGATATATTATTCTCCGTGTTCAATATTGGTCTCTATGCAAACGAGCATTATGTCGTCCCATTTCAAATGGACGAAGGTCTTCATAAATAGTCATCTAACCCTCAATGAAATCCTACCCCTCACTTTCTCCCCACCCACTCTATCCCCATCCGTACGACGCGTGGCGGCCGTGCTCGGGTTCCTTGTTGTACTGTCCGTGTGCGGGATGACACATCACATCCGTTGTGTGAAAGGCACGGTGGCTCCTACTCGTCCTCCGGTCCTCTTCGGCCAGATCTCGGCTCGCCGGGTCGGAGTGTCCTCCCCAGTCAGATCTGTTGCTAAGGGCCGCGGATCTGTACCGGAGGACGGTGACGACGACGGATGCGCTTCTGTGGAGTGCATAGAATGTATAAACCTTTGTGTGACCGGTGATGCATGTAAAATGCATACATGAATTTTACATTTTATTACATGTTATTCCATGTTATTTGCATCATATAAGGGTTACATTCATGATTCATATTAAGTTTTGGGGATAATTAACAACTCCCCATTTTTCTGGAATTAACCCTGCGCTGTCAGAAAACCCCTTTTTCTATATTTTGATGTTTCAGGGACCCAAACGACGTCCAAATGACCTGAAACTTTACGGGAATCACTTTTTTGGAAGGAACGAAACGTAGGCGCAAAGGAATCGAAGAAACGGAGATCAGAAGGCCGAAAGGGGTGGGCCCACACGGCCAGATTCCCTGACCGCGTGGGCTCCCCCATCCTGGCCCTCGGGCCTCCGCTGTCGTCGATCTTTCTTCCTGAAGCTTCGTCTTGACCTAAAAACGACAATATATAGACCCCACAGGGCTTTCGCCAAAGAGAGCGCCGCCGAAACACAGAAACCACGAAACAGAGACCTGGAGCTAAAGATTGGAGAGGGAAACTCCGGCGGGGCGCTGCCGGTGTGGTCTCCTTCCCCTCCAACAACATCTCCACCGACACCATGATGAAGAGGGAGTAGTCCACCTCTGGACTATGGGTTTGTGGAAGTAACTTATGTATCTATCTTCTCTATGAGCTTCACTAATTAGTACCGTATGAGCCACTGAATATGATTACGGTCATCTATGTAATTCCTTTGTGGTGGATCTTTATTATGAGTTAATACATGTTTGAGATTGCAATGTTTTGTTTCAGTTATGAAAGTAGATGCATATTATGTACCCCGTTCTTATTTACTTGTCATGATCAAGCATGTTTATGAGAGCATGTGAGGGGGAACGTGTGCATTAGTTGGAGTAACGGGGGGTGGCTAGTGCAGTGAACGTGAGAGAAAGTTCTGCGATCCACTTGGGTTTTCTACCTTACTTTGTTGCCTCACTAGGGATAAACAAAAATACCATGCTACCGGAGAGTGGATGTGACCTTGTCCACTATCTCCATGACTAGATCTAGCATGTTCTTATTTTAACTTCATGTCATTGAACTTATTGCTATGCTCTGATTTATCTTAATTACTAAGGTGTTATGATTTAGTTCGCATCTTGGTGGAGCATAAGAGAGAGAACAACTTATACTTGAGATCTCTACGTTAGGACGTGATGCCCATATTATTAATAACTTGTCAAACCATGTCTTGCCATCTTACATGTTAATTTTAGTGTTCCATTGTCTACCACGTTATCAAGAGAGAGTGCATTTGTGAAACCATGAACCCCGGTCCATTTTTAATCATAAGAAACACCTTTCCAACACTTTTATCACCACTTTTGTTTGCTGCCATTATTAAATCCGAAAATACAAAAACACTTTTACATCTTGCATTCATCATAAAAAACCCAAAAATATCATTTATCATTAATACCATCATCCTTGCATATTTATTTTACCATCATTGCATATTTACTACTGTTTGCATATTTATTTTATTATCATTCTCACACCTTGTGCTTGACAACCACTTGGTGAGGTTGAGGGCACAAAACAATTTATTTGTTGCAGGTTCTGAAGAGAAGGATAAGGAGATAACACATGAAATACTGGTTCCCCGAGAGTTCGATATTAAACCCTCGAGTCACCCCTCATGGGGAAAACTGTCTTCCACTACTACATACACTCTGCACTTGGAGTCTCAACCTAACCCATTTACTTTTCACGCAAGTAACTACGTGAAGGGCCATCAAGACGTAATCTGGCGCCGTTGCCGGGGAACCATAGCTGAAAGATTTATCCAAGGATCACTCACATCAAGTCAACTTCATCACCAACTTGTGTAACAACCTAAGCTTGGGGAAGTTGCACCTACGTGAGCATCATCTTATCCATCTTTACCTACAATCATTTTATTTTGTTTTGTTCTTGTCTTGCATATCATCTTTATATTTCGGTTTGCATATTTATATTCAGTTTTGCATTTTGTGTTGCATTTGTTATTTCAAGTTGCATTAGTGTCATTTTACTTTCAGTTTTGCATAAAAAATTAAAAAACCCATAAAAACTAGTGTTGTTTTTAATATGTATGCTAAGCTATGGAGAAAGGTTATGTCAAAACTATGGGAGCTTACTATGAATACCGATCAACCAAAGAAGGAAATAGAATGCTTGAATTGCTTGAACATCTTAATGATATGGCCACTGAGTTTTGTGAATTACATAATATAACTTGCTGCTTTAGAAAAGACTATAAACACTCTCTCTATCAATGTAAGTATAATAGTGATCCTATTATTGCTTCTTATCAAGAGTGTAAATTTGCATGCCATGATATAGAACAAGTTGAGAAATATATTGCTTATGTTGCAACCCATGAGATAGACTTTCTTATTGATAATTTTTTTGCAACTAGTCATGAAGCTCGTGTAATGAAAGGACACATTTCTATTCTTCTCCAACTTTGCAAAAAGGAATTTAGTGATAATGTTTATGTTAAAGAAAGAATTCTTGCTTCCATGGAAAGTACTAATATTTTGCAGGATGATGAAAACATAAGCTTGGAAGAGGAAGTATGTGAAGAGGAGATTGAAATGGATGTGCTCCAACCTAAGCTTGGGGAAGAGTTGGATCTCCCAACTTCACCATCAACATTTGATAATAGCACTCAAACTCAAAAATCTTTTGTTATTTATGAGAATCCATGTTATGATGAGTGTCAAACTGAAAATTCTATGGTCCTATATGATAACCCATGCTATTATGATGAAACTAAAAATGCTCCTTTACTTTCTATTAATGCTACTAGTGAACTTATTGATGATAATGAGGAGTATTGCTTAAATATGCTATATGATAATGCTTTAGATGATGGTCCTATGCTTATTGATAAACCTCCATGTTTAGTTGTTACTAAATTATGTGAGGATAAAAATGATATACTTGTTGTTTGTGATGGTACTCTTACTCATGAAACTCTCCTACTTACACCATAGAGGAGAAATTTGCTTATGTTGAGAAATACTTATGTGGTTTGCAATTACCTTTAGTTCCAAATCTTTGTTGCAACCATGATATTAAACTTAATATTGATCTTATTAACTATTTTGAAAGAGGGAAGCATGCTAATGAATTCCATAATAAATTTAATAATCCTCTTTATGTGCCTAAATTATCTAAGTTGAATGATTCTTGTGGTTATATGGTTGAATTTATTTCTACTACTTGCAACTATTATGAAAGAGGAGGTGATAAGAACCCTCTTTATGCTAATAATTATATGCTGCAAGTAAATATTGTTAATATGCATTGGGAAACTTCTATTTATGGTGATTCATTCATATACAAAATGCCAATGCATAGAAAGAAAGTTAGACTTCGTTGTTATTACTTTTGTGTTTTGTTTTTCTCTCAACTAGGGTTCAACTTGACTATTATTTTGATTGGTTTGAGAACACCATGGGATCCTGGTATTATGCATGAACACTTCCAAGGAAGAGGGACACACCAAGTTCAAGCTCCCTCATGAGCTACGTCCCCTTTGATTATCAAGTAAGTAAGCCTAGCTATATGGCTATAAAGAAAGCGCTTTACGGGAGGCAACCCGGTTGTTTTTGTTTGAGATTTTCTTTGAGTCCTCTTGCTGTAACAAGAGAGTAGTTTGTTAGTTTTGTTTCTGGGATTTTTAATAAAGAACCAAGTTTTACCTATTTTGGGTTTGAAAAGTTGCTATTCATTTTCGGAGAGTTTTCTGCCTGCACGAAGTCTGTGCACGGTTTGATTTTTCATTTTTTTATCTGTAACTCCGATTGAGCTGTAATTTGAACTGTAGCTTCAACTTTTCATCCTCTGTATACGTGATTTTTTCAGATTTTTCTGACGAGTTTAAGTAGGGTAGAAAAATGCGTTTTGCTGCTGCTGTTTTTCTGGACAGATTCTGTCTTGATATTGTTTGATGCATTCTTTGAGCTTTTTGCTTGAATCTTTTTGATTCAATTGAGTTTATGAGTAGGCATACAACATTATATACTCTCTGGACATTCATATGAATTTTTTCCTAAGGATTTTATGCAGCAAGGAACCTATTTGTTTATCACTACTAATATCACCCCACAGAAAAGAAATGGGAGAAACGGTGTTTTGAAGTTTTTTCACAGGGATTAGAGGAGCTGCACCAAGAGCTATCCAAGGATGGTGAAGACCATAAGCTTGGGGATGTCAAGACAACCCCACTAGACCAACACACTCTCGGTTTGCACACGTCTAACTTCTGTTTTTCGATCAAAGCACTTTATCGTATAAACTTGGAGCGTCTGTTTTCTTTTGCTTTTGTTATTTCGGTTTGTTAATAAGACCACCACTATCATTTATATATGAGAGAGCTACTGGAAGTTTGGGTTGAATTATGTTGGATGCTATTAAATATATTGGGATAGGGATGTTTGAGTTGATTTTAAAAGATACATATAGTTGCATAATTCATGTGCTTTGAATGAATGTTAATTTGCAAGTGTGTTGTCAAGAGCTATCTTGTTGAATTTAAACATGGATTGATTAGTTCTATGGACACTTATGCATGCATTTAGATGGTCAACTTTCTCCCTATTGCTAGCCCAAAAATTACAACAAGTAAAAAGCTTGTTTCCCAACACCTTCAACCAAAGTTTTTCCAGTGAGTCCACCATATCTACCTATTAGCTTTATGCTATTCCAAGTATGTTTATCATGTTATATTGTGTTATCTACATTTCTGAATTTAAATGCTTATGTTATTGATTGTCATGGGAAAAATTGGTTAAAAGCTCTCACGAACTTGATGCACAATTTACTTTTATTGCATTTAATAAGCATGAACCATTGTGATTAAAATTATGAAGTTGTGGGCTTGACAATTGTTTTGGTTGGGAGTTAGCCCATATGTGCTGTCACATGGCAAGCTTTCAACATTGCACTTATTTATATTTAGTTGATGTCATGTACTTTTGTTTATGGATGCCTATCATGGGTGAAATGAATGTGGATACTTAGTAAGTTCAAAGAGTTTGTATAAATGGTTAGAGAAATGCCTGGGCCGCTAATCTAAGCCATGCATCATTCATGGTGGAAATTTACAGCATAACCATAATGTTCATTCAGTGATGCACCTCATAATAAAAAGCTATACCCATAGTAAATAAAAGAGTGCTGAGATTGTTCATTGTCTGTTTGTCTTGTTGTTTTGACATGGGCTTGTTCATGTCAAGGGGCAAGAGGTACCCCAGTGCAGTTCTTGATGATACTATTATTACTTGCAATGACCTTTATTTGAATTTACTTTGTGGACCAAAGTGAGTAACACATGGTGTAGGTACTTGTATTCAAGGGACATGAGACATTCAACCAATACATTGTCAAGCACACCACTCATATTTGCTTTCACTTTAAACATTAATCATTCAAGATGCTATGATAGGGGTAATGAGAGCTCCACACCAATGACTACCACATTGCAAGCATTAACTTAAGTAGAAGTGTTTGGAAGTTAGATGAAACTTATTCATGCTTTACCTCTACTTATTTATCTATCCAAAGTGTCCACCTTTTATATTCAGTTTTCATAAGAAGTACTCTATGACCACCATAGGATGTTTTTACTTTTCATTATGCATACATTTGGTCCATAGTACTTTCTTCTATATTACACTTTGTGAATTTATCATTGAACATCTTTACATTGAGTATTTGATATCACTTCATAATTTATCTTGCATATTGTTATTCCTTTGAAGAATGAATCATTTGACTCTATGTAGCAATAGTAATCACCTTTGATATCCATTGATAGTATTAAAATGCAAAGTCCATGTTAGTTTTATCACCTTCATACTCGGGACGAGCATGGGTTAAGCTTGGGGATGTTGATGCATGTAAAATGCATACATGAACTTTACATTTTATTACATGTTATTCCATGTTATTTGCATCATATAAGGGTTATATTCATGATTTATATTGAGTTTTGGGGATAATTAACAACTCCCCATTTTTCTGGAATTAACCCTGCGCTGTCAGAAAACCCCTTTTTCTATATTTTGATGTTTCAGGGACCCAAACGACGTCCAAATGACCTGAAACTTTACGGGGATCACTTTTTTGGAAGGAACGAAACGTAGGCGCAAAGGAATCGAAGAAACGGAGACCAGAAGGCCGAAAGGGGTGGGCCCACGCGGCCAGATTCCCTGACCGCGTGGGGTCCCCCATCCTGGCCCTCGGGCCTCCGCTGCCGTCGATCTTTCTTCCCGAAGCTTCGTCTTGACCTAAAAACGACTATATATAGACCCCCCAGGGCTTTCGCGAAAGAGAGCGCCGCCGAAACACAGAAACCACGAAACAGAGACCTGGAGCTGAAGATTGGAGGGGGAAAACTCCGGCGGGGCGCTGCCGGTGTGGTCTCCTTCCCCTCCAACAACATCTCCACCGACACCATGATGAAGAGGGAGTAGTCCACCCTGGACTATGGGTTTGTGGAAGTAACTTATGTATCTCTCTCTCTATGAGCTTCACTAATTAGTACCGTATGAGCTGCTGAACATGATTACGGTCATCTATGTAATTCCTTTGTGGTGGATCTTTATTATGAGTTAATACATGTTTGAGATTGCAATGGTTTTGTTTCAGTTATGAAAGTAGATGCATATTATGTACCCCGTTCTTATTTACTTGTCATGATCAAGCATGTTTATGAGAGCATGTGAGGGGGAACGTGTGCATTAGTTGGAGTAACGGGGGGTGGCTAGTGCAGTGAACGTGAGAGAAAGTTCTGCGATCCACTTGGGTTTTCTACCTTACTTTGTTGCCTCACTAGGGATAAACAAAAATACCATGCTACCGGAGAGTGGATGTGACCTTGGCCACTATCTCCATGACTAGATCTAGCATGTTCTTATTTTAACTTCATGTCATTGAACTTATTGCTATGCTCTGATTTATCTTAATTACTAAGGTGTTATGATTTAGTTCGCATCTTGGTGGAGCATAAGAGAGAGAACAACTTATACTTGAGATCTCTATGTTAGGACGTGATGCCCATATTATTAATAACTTGTCAAACCATGTCTTGCCATCTTACATGTTAATTTTAGTGTTCCATTGTCTACCACGTTATCAAGAGAGAGTGCATTTGTGAAACCATGAACCCCGGTCCATTTTTAATCATAAGAAACACCTTTCCAACACTTTTATCACCACTTTTGTTTGCTGCCATTATTAAATCCGAAAATACAAAAACACTTTTACATCTTGCATTCATCATAAAAAACCCAAAAATATCATTTATCATTACTACCATCATCCTTGCATATTTATTTTACCATCATTGCATATTTACTACTGTTTGCATATTTATTTTATTATCATTCTCACACCTTGTGCTTGACAACCACTTGGTGAGGTTGAGGGCACAAAACAATTTATTTTGTTGCAGGTTCTCAAGAGAAGGATAAGGAGATAACACCTGAAATACTGGTTCCCCGAGAGTTCGATATTAAACCCTCGAGTCACCCCTCGTGGGGAAAACTGTCTTCCACTACTACATACACTCTGCACTTGGAGTCTCAACCTAACCCATTTACTTTTCATGCAGGTAACTACGTGAAGGGCCATCAACCGGCCGTCGTGCCGAACTAGGGTTATTTTGTAAGGACTGTTTAGATTTACACAGTTGCAAACCATGTGCTCCACACTTAGGTGTTATAGCTAACTTGAACTCGTTTGAAAAATACAAGTATATTTCAGTGACAGTGTATAAAAGAGACCATTTGATTGTGCTTCCTCCACAAGTTTTACTTTAAGGTGTGTCGTGCCTTGATAATTTTCAAGAAAGCAGCGAGGAGCTCAATGTAATGTTTTTCCCCTTCTCTTATCTCTTTTGTTGTTACATTATTATCATAGAATTGGCTTAATTCGTTATTTGCATGTAAACAGGGAAATCAAACTATTCCCTTTCACGAAGCTCCCTACTCATCCACCCGTTGCTATAGCGATGTTTTGGTTCACTACATAAAACACTTTTTTAAGTAAGAGTGTTTTATACAGTGTCACCGAAATGTCACATCGGTGACAATATAATAGTTTAGATTTGGGTGACACTACACAAAAAGTATGAGAGAATGTTAGCACCAGCAGCAAGAGTTGTTATCGTCAACCATCTCATGGGTAAGCTGGCTTGCTCTACCTGAGTTGTCTCAAGGCATAGGTAACTTTTTTATTTCAATCTAAACTCAATTTGGTTAATAATAATATATATAAGCATGTTTACTTATTGTTGAATTTGTTGATTGATGTGTAGGGTCGAGCAGATCGGCGGTATTGGATGTTCTTACATATCGTCTTCCTTCGTGGAGGGAACTCTCTCCATGGAAGAATTATATAACATCCATCATTTCACCAAAACAATTAGATAAACTTTAGTGAACCATGACAATGTGCAAGTCGTCATATTGTGATAGGTTTAGTAATTGTAGTTCGTCATATTGTGAAAGGCTTAATGAGTGTATTTCGTCATATTATGAAAGGTTTAGTGTCTGTAATTTGTCATATTGTAATTGAAATGTAATGATGACATTTCACATACTTTCTGGATAAAATATATTATCATTTTAGTTCTTGTGCCGTGAGATTTTTTTTTGAAGTGGACATAAATGAAAATCTCAGTGCAAACGAGAGGAAACAGAAAGACCGTTTCTGATGAGAAGCACGTTAAGGCAACGGACGAATACAGTTAACTGTTGCCAAAAAGTTTATTCATCGATGATGGTTAAATCCTCCATTAAGGAGGTGGCCCTTCACATCCACAGGGGGCTCAAAACACAAACCCTTTCTCCGTTTCCAATAAGGGTTTGACCAATTTCCATAGTGTCGTTCTGTACTAGTGTCATGTAGGCATACATAAAACATATAAAGACTGTTACTGAACCGCATCTTTAACTAGTACTCCACCTCAATAGTGCTTCTTTACTTGCCTCTCTTAGTATTAAGTTGTATACAACAGAGTATCACAATAAGCTCAATAAATCATGTAAGCAAATCTAGCAAATTAAGGACATAAACACCGATGTTTTACCCTTAGTAGCAACATCACATCACCCCCTTAGTTGTTTCCGTCATATAATAAAAATACACAACCTGATCATAACATCACAATTGATCATATCACAGCAAACACAACATCATGTAGGAGAAATTCCATCAGATGGATCTCGATCATGTTAGGCAGATCACTTGACTATTGTATTGAAGAACAAGGAGGAGAGATCACCATCTAGCTACTTCTATGGACCTGTAGTCCAGGAATGAACTACTCACGCATCGTCATGGAGGCAACAAGGCTGGTGTAAATGCCTCCGACGATGATTTCCACCACCGACAGGGTGCCGGAACAGGACTCTAGGACCCTCGAAGTGGGTTTTCTGCGACGGCGGTGGTTGTGTATCGTATTTCGAAAAATATTCTCCATCCCCGAAGTTTTGAGAGTTGAAGGGATTTTATAGGCGAAGGGGCGTCGAGAGGCAGTGCCTGAGGCCACGACGCGGGTGGGTCGCGGCCACCTCCTCACCTGCGGGTGGGGCCTGATACGTATCAAACGTATCTATAATTTTTGATGTTCCATGCATGTTTTATACCAATTGCTACATGTTTTATATACACTTCATATCATTTTTATGCATTTTCTGGAACTAACCTATTAACAAGATGCCACACTATCAGTTTCTGTTTATTATGTCTGTGCATTGCAGAAAAGGTCCAGAAATCAAAGTGCTCAGAAAAATCCCAAAAAATTACAGAAATTCTATTTCGCCAGAAGACTCCGTGGGACAAGTCCGTGGGAGGCCCACAGCCGCCACACCATACCTGGGCGCGGCTGAGAGGGGGGTGGCACCGAGGTATGGTGTGGTTGACTCGTGCACCGCCTCGCGTCGCCTATAAAAACCCTCCTGACCTAAAACTCGCGACACCCGAAGGATTTTTCCTAATACGACTCGGAGCTCCACCGCCATCCGAAACCCTAATTCGGGGGACAGAAGTCTCTGTTCCGGTACCCTGCCGAGACGGGGAAGTGCCCCCGGAGCCATCTTCATCGCCATTGCTGCTTCCCATGATGCGTCGGGAGTAGTTTTTCATCGAGGCTAAGGGCTCTACTGGTAGCTATATGGTTTATCTCTCTCTCCCATGGTGTGATCATTATGTGATCATGAGCATTGTAATCTAGTTGAATTCATAGATGTTTCCCCTTCATTATGTTATGAATATGCTACTCAATTGTTTTATCATTATAATCTCCGGAGTCACTGTTGACAACACAATACCATGGTGACAATGCGGGTGGCCTGTGTGACTCTTTGGATTAAAGATTAGAGGGATACTTACCATGAGTGTTCTTCTGTTGGATGTCTCTATAAAATTGTGGTGTTTGTTTAGTACTATTTTAGTGTGCTCATAGTGACAGCGTGGGGTGCCCTAGATGTGGAATACAACCTTTAAGGTGTGCTTTTATAGCCCTACACAGTGGTAATGGTGTTTGTTATCCAACAGGAGAATAACTCAGAGTTGCATCTAAGTAGCATATTAAAGAGGAAGTATTTATATGTGTTCAGTTATATTATTATTGTTGAGAGTGACCACTAGTGAAAGTATGATCCCTAGGCCTTGTTTCCAAGCATTGAAACACCATTTACTCACTTAAGGGAAATTTTCTGCTATCCTACAAACCTCTGCACTTGGAGGCCCAAGACTGTCTACAAGAATAGAAGCGTGCGTAGACATCAAGCTCTTTTCTGGCGTCGTTGCCAGGGAGGTAAGGTAAACGGTACTGACATCCTCTGGTTACTAAGCTATTTTCTAGCACCGTTGCCGGCGTGTGAGTGCTTGAAGGTATCTCCTTTAGATCCTGTAGTTTTATCTTTTTGTTTCTTGTTTTTATTTCACTAGTTAGGCTTAATGGAAAATAACAAAAAAAAATTAGAGATCTCTATGAAATTTATCTTGAGTTAGGACATGATGTGTTTGAAGAGAAAATGAAAAAACCTATGGAACTTTGTTTGCATAATAGTAGTAGCAATGTTATTAGCATGAATTCTTTAAATACCATTATGGCTAATGCTATGGAAAAGTCTAAGCTTGGGGAAGCTGGTTTTGATAAAAATGATCTTTTTAGTTCCCCGGTTTTGGAGGAGGAAATTTTCCTTGTTGATACTACATCTCCCATACATGATAATTGTAATGATGCATGTGATATTCTCAGTCCACCTACTAAAAGTATTCCTTTTAAAATACCTATGGGAATTGTTGAAAGAGTTATGGATGAACGTTATGCAGGGGATGGAATAGTCCATCCAAGTGATCACTTGCTGAAACTTACAGACCTTTGTGAGTTGTTTAAGGTTGCAGGTTTATCAAGAGAACAAGTCATGAAGAAATTATTTCCATTGTCACTTAAAGACCAACCAAAGGAGTGGTATGAGCTACTGGATGATCCTCATCATTCGGAGTGGAAAGATCTTGAATCTCTCTTTTACTCTAAATTTTATCCTCTTTATGAAATGCACCTAGATAGGAATTACATTTATAATTTTTGTCCTCATGACGGAGAAAGCATTGCTCAAGCTTGGGGAAGACTGAAAACATTAATACTCAAATGTCCTAACCATGAGCTTCCTGAGGAAATAATTGTTACTAATTTTTATGCACGGCTTTTAGGTCATTACAAGGATTTTCTAGATGCCTCTTTAGGGGTTCTTTCACAAGTAAGAAGGTTGAAGCTAAATGGGATCTTCTTGAAACAATTCAACGCAATACTGAATATTGGGAGAACGAGAAAGAGAGGAATCCTCCCAAGTTTCTTCTATTGTTTCTAACAATGAACCAGGGTATGTGGAGAAGCCTCCTTTCAAACCTCTCCCTCCTAAAGAGGGAAAGAAGAAGAATAAGAGGAGTAAAAAGAGAGAGGAAAAGGTATCCTCCCCTAAGCATGTTGCTCCTTTCATGGTTGTTTCTAATGAGTCTAAATTTATTGAAGATGATTCACGTAGATGGGGTCGTTATTATTTTGAAACTAAATCTATATGCACTATTGAAGATGATTATATGTCTGTTACTTCTTGTAGTGATCATGATTGGGAAAATAACACGAACCAAGTTTCTTCTGAATCATTGGTATCCAAAATTGTGGATAAAAGCAAGGTTCTTAGAAGTTTTATCATCTATCATAAAGGTTCTTAGAAGTTTTGTATTGGTTATTTTGATCCTTATATAACGCTAATTTATCATAAAGAATAGTAGTTTGAACTTTACAATCTCAATATTCATGATTTTACTTTTCTAGTAAGACGGTGTACCTATATCCATTAGCCGCTTACATATTTATGGCCCCCCAGAAATTTATAATAAAAACTGAATATGTTGTACTCTATGGTCGATTACTTTCAGAATTACATTACATACTTGTGTTGTTTGGGGAAGCAAAATAAGAATGTACCTGGAAATATTCCCTTATTTTGTACTCTCTTAGCACGCACTAACGCATGATACTCATCGTGACATGAATATGTACCACCTTAGCTACATCCATGCTTTTGGTGCATTTCTAGTGCGATGAGATCATATCTAAACTTTGTATGAATCGTTTGATCCCCATACTTTATTTTTATGGGCATGTGAAATATTCAACACATAATAATCCTTAATCCCTAGTGTTAGACATTGGTGCCACCATATTGCGATCCAAGAGGGAGCCTAGAGAAAATGATGTTGTTTAACCGCTTAAAAATGAAAGTTCAAGGTTGAGAAGTGTCGTACATATTGTATCAATAATTAACATGTTCTGAAAGAATTAATTAACATATTTCTTTTGCGGGTGAATTAACATGTTCTTTGGAAAGTTAAAAAAAAGCGACAAGGTGCTAGTAGGACAGTAGGTGGATTCTAGGGCCTATGCAACGCCTAGGACTTTGTATTGTGGAGATCGAGTTCACACTAAGAATAAAACATGGGACATGATGAAAGGAGTAAGATTGTAAGGGGCGAGCCTCATAAACCCAACTAAATCTATCATCTAGTACACAGTAAACTATCTCAATCAAAACAAGCTTTAATTCGGCCTATGTTGACTACATATATAAGGCATAAGTGGCGCTTGAACTGTACTCCTTTTAAAAGAAGAAAACATTATCACGACTGTAGAGAGCAAGATAGGAGCGGAAATAACATAACAATGGTATATTGGGTAGACGACTCATCCGATCGATGCCTACATGGTATCCCACTAAGGCGCATATGAAAATTTTAGCTTGGAAAATTCTAGGCTGCTAGACCGTTCCATAGCCCCTCCAATGCCTAGAGTTGTATGTTGCCAATACCCATACCCTATAACCTTTGAATCCTCTCGCCTACATTTGTGCTCATTTGTTTTGGTACATATTCTTTTTGCATTTGTTATTTTTTATTAGGCGTAACACTAGTTGGTCATAAAAATCAAAACTGCTGCACATATGACGGTTTCTATACGACACTGAAAATCTGATGATATCCTTGCTAGCCAGCCATGCATGTCCGATGGTTTGATCAGATGGGTCGGACACAAATCTTATTACTCGTCGTACATATATCATGGTTGCTAAAAATTGTGCCATTGCACTTCACTGGTACAAAACCACCTATTCGACACTTGCCATTAGAGGTTGTTCAGAGTGACCCATCATAAATAAGTTATCCGAGGTAGTTGAGCTTGGGCCAGTGTAGTGGAGATTCGGCAAAACAGATCATCTTTAGACCCGATCTATCAAAAAAGGGGCACATTACATTCGAGCCGCCTATGATATTCAACAAACGGATGTGAAGCAAAAAAGAAATGACACTAATAATTATTATTTTTGGAATGTCCGTTTCTCTCGAATGAATCGGTGAGGCGTTTGCGTGGTTGATGGTACAAGGTTGGTGATTTGTTTTTTAGATGTTGTTAAGGGTGTTTTGACACGCTACAACCATGTATCTATTTTGTTCTACGAACGACGTGTTACTGTATAGTTCATGTTGCAAAGTCATTTTTCCATTGTTCCAGACGTGAGCTTATATGTTGCTTATCATATGAATGGTTTTTATAGTGGTTTGTTGCCACCCATGCAGATTGCTGCATATATAATGTTTTTTTGCATGGATGTGTTTGAAATGTTATAATGTTTTCCAAGTTTTTTCATACTGAGAAAAAATCCTACGCAAAAAAAGAAAAAAATGTGCGCCAAATTATTTTGTTGCAACGAATGGACGCAACAAGATCACCATGTAAGTGGATAAGATGGTGGCGGAGCAGATCGTTTAGGCGAGCACCCTTTGTCCGATCGATGTCTAGCGTTATCTTATATTTTTGCACAAATTTAGAGAAGCACATGTTTTAACCGGTTGTGCATGTACACATTGTGGGCTCCCAGTGCATAAACCACTTTTCAAGTAGAGGACTACCACTTCTCTTGGATCTTTTTTGAAAGCCCAAATTCTGGTCTAATTATTCAGATCAGTAACAAGCAAGTTGTTTCAAAGTATTTGACCATAAACCTCCAAATAGTTTATGACCACCCGTCAATGCGTATATGCTAACATGGATGGTGACATGGAAATAATGATAAGGTGGACATGGACTTCACTAGCCCCTGCTCTTGTTCTCCTCCCCTTTTTTCCTCCTCCATGAGAAAATTACAAATAATCACCGCAATTGTTGCCTCAATTTCAAAAGATCACCATAATTGTGTTTTGTCACACAAAACCACCAGCTCCGCGTAACAATCTCTTCTCTCCTATCTAAAAGAAGAATTTTGTTCCTTAGTCGGCCAACAGAAAAACCTTTCGTCCAACTATCCCTACGCCTCCCTCGCATTTTTCCCCGCACACCGCATGATGGAATTAAATCAGAAACTTAATTACGAGAGACTTAATTACCGGATCCAATTTGTCGGAAACGAATCCAATCTTCCCCGTGTTCAATGCAGCCACGAAATCAATCCTCATTCAACATTAAATCTCGCTAATTATCCCGCCTGCCCCATCATATTGTACTCCCGCACGAAATCCATCCTCATTCAGCATCCTGCGGAGCCACGAGGGGCTAGGGTTCCGGCCCAGGGCATGGCTGCCGGCTCGACGATGCCATTGACGCGCCAGCCTACGACCAGCTCCCCGTCGAGGTCGACATTTACGTGACGCGTGTCCACAATCCCACCGGCGAAGCGCTCTTCGTCCACAGTCGATGCCTCAAGGTCGCCATTAACGCGTCGGCGCGCGACGCCGTCCCCCGCCTCCGCCGATGACGCCTCCATCACCATCCTCAGCGTACTTCGTCGTCCATCCGCACAACGCGGCTGATTTCTTCCGGCTCGATTTGTGCAGGTCGATCCGAATTGAGCGCCCGGAGGATTTGGGGGCGCAGTTTATGTCTGCTGATTGGTTCCGCCACCAGGACATCACCACCGCTGCCTCAGTGTAGAACAGCCACCCCCACATGCTCAGATGCTCTCCTCCCAGTCCAACAACGAAGTAGGCATGGTCATGTATCGCTCCCCGAGCAAAGACCCGTTTGGCAAGGCTTGTTTGTTCGGCTGTTGATTAGCTCGTCAGGGGACGCGTTTCGTCACCGCTGTCCTGAGTGACCGCGATCTGAGTATACTGAAAGAAGGGCTCACGAGGTAAATCCATTCTTCTACTCTTGCTGAATGACTGTTTCTTGTACTGTGCTACAGTAGTGTTGATTGTGCTGATGGAAATAGCCAATTTTGTTATGCGGCAAGCTTCTTTTCCACCCCATGTGATGTGCTTCAAGTTAATGGATCACCAATCAGGATGTGTAAAGTAGGATTTGTGCAACTGAAACTTTTACCTTTGAGTTTTTAGCGCCACGGAACACATCTCCTATAGCATCTCTTTGATTACTGTGTGACTGGATTTTGCATTACCAATCAGCGCACTAAATTCTGTCTTCTTCAGAAATAAAACTCCCAACTTATAAGAGGAAGAAAATTAGCAAACACGTACGTGCACACTGAGAAGACCCTTTACTTGGGGTTTTGGGTTAATATTTCCAGCCCCTCTCTGTTAATATATCCAGTCCTATATCATCCTCTCTCTCCATCCTGAAATATCTGTCAGTGGGAAATCAGCTCTCAAGGGAAGATATTCAGTCATTTATGTGCATGCTAATCAAAATCATTTAAAAAGAATTTGATTCTTTCAAAGAATTTGCCCCCGGTTACTTTAAGCATATTTACCACTCTCTAGATACCGGGAGCCAAACTTGCCTTGCCCAAATTTTAGTTATCTGTCGGGTGTTTGGCATCTATGTATGGATCATTATTTCCAGATTTTCTTATGTTCTTTATGTGTTTTAATTAAAGTGCGACTTTCCTGTTTCAGGTTAAGCAAATAAGACATGGAAATGAAGTGAAGATTTATCTGATAGTGATGAAAACGGACATGAGAAAGACATAACCGTCCTGGCTGATAAGTGCTGCAGCCTGCATGGGTGTTGATCCCTCCTTTTTTATTGCCCAGGAACCAACAGGAAAGTTGCTGCAGGATAATCGGATATTTGTAGCCAAGTTTGTTTATTGCGTCCCTAATCACCTAACGGATGTTTGTAGATAGTTTTCTTTTGAATCTGCCATGTATGTTGTTCTTAGTGTTCTACCAGCTACATCCATTTTGATAAGTGTGCTAGGTTTTGCACTTGTAGAATCAAATGAGGTGTGGTTGGTTGATCTAAAAAAGTATGCTCATCATAATGAATATAATACTATGCACAAAAGCGTAAGCATACGAGTCAGCTCTCCTAGAATAAAATACTCTGCTGATCTGAATGAAAATAGCTTTTGAACCATTTAAACTTTGAAAATACATGTGTTTTTGTTGTACTCAGTTTTACCAAATAAACAACTAGCTTTTTTCTACACTTGTATGGTTAATACATATAATTTTCAACGACTCAGTTACGGCTGGTGACATAGAACACCGGAGATGATCGATGTGCTTTTCAGGAAAGTAGGTTAGCAATCTATGTTCTCCTTTGTATTACACATAATATGTAAAGACATCATGCTCGGATATGTTCTGATGGTGGCATCATGTTTGGATATGTTCAGTGGTTATGAATTTGAATTTCTTATCAGAGACCGTAGCACTAAGTTTCATTTCTTTTCTGCTAGCAACATAAAATTTGTGGATGCTTGAATTTTTTTATCTAAAATGACCTAGATATGTTTACCTATCTAGATATCATTTCACTCTTTGCAGGCTTGAAAGTTTAGTTATGGCATTCTTATGAATATTTCTCACTCATATATTTTCAGATCGTGCTATTCGCCAATTGTCACAGGCTCACAGCCAGTGAGGATGCAGTGACCTGCTGTTACTGGCTTCTTGAGAAGCTCATCCTTAAATAAGTATTTTATCTTCAGAATGTTCAGCATGGTTAATCAGTTTGTAGTGTTTTCAGCTTGGCAGTTTAACTAAAGAAGTGTAAGTCACTGTAATTTAATGAACCAACTGGTTTTGTTTCCAGTTGGCATTTGAAATAAGAAAAGTGTAATGCATGGTCACTCAATATGGGCAATTTCTATATGTCAGGTTTACATTTATGACTTCTTCCGTGAAAATGCCATTTTATGCTTTGCATGCTCACCTAACTCATATTTTTAACATCTCCCTTTTCCATGTATGCTCATAGAATTGCCTTTCTACTCACTCTTACCGTGTATGTATCCTGTCCTGTAAAGGCACCGTTTCCTCTAAAAATATGGAGCCAAAATAATCGGAAAGCTGCATTTCATAGTAAAGATAGAAAGGTGTATCCTGCAGTAGAAATGCTACTTCATATATGCAATAAAAGTTAATTTATTATGATTTTAAGCCTGTAGTATGCAGTCATTCATGAGAGTTCATAGCAACTGTTTTGAAGACCAGGTTCTGAATGTATTAGTAAGCGAATTCAAACTAAAACACATTTTACATTGTTATGTTCAATATTAATTTATTTGAACTAACTCAACCGTAATAATGTGAGTCCGTGTTCCTGGGCTGTCACTTTGCAGCCTTTTTGAAGGATGTTTGTGGATTGTGATGATATTTGTGATACTGGGCAAGTAGAAACTGATTTTCAACTGATCGAGAATGTGATGTTGATCAATTGTAGTGACAACCACTTTTTGAATTTGAGTTAACTGTGCTGGAAAAATAATTTCATTTATGTTTTTGGTTCAGTATTGATGTATGCTTGGGACGAATTTTTTTACTTGGCAAGTAGAAACCGATTTCCAATTGTTCACGAACAATATGTAACAGAGTATGGGGATATGCTAGAATTTTTCATGCTACATGTGCGACGACACAAAAAATTGATGGGCTGTGGCAATACATGGGCATTCAACACAGAATTTGTCACCCGTTGCAACGCACGGGCATATTACCTAGTTTTCCAAAAAACACGTATCGCTCTGGTAAGCTCCACTAATGATGGTTCTGACCAGTCGTGTAGAATTAATTAGATGCCCGTCGAAGTCCCCGTTTTAGGGTTTTGTAGTCCTCGGGCGACGCTTGCGCCGCCGCGAGTTTTCATCGTTCTTGCGCCGATCGCCGTCGCGATCGACCTTTGCTGATCATGGCGGAGTCCTCCTCGAGTGGATCTCGCCGGAAGGAACAGATGGATCCATCCCAACTCTTGGAACGGCTCCACCTTGAGGAAAATGAGTTAGACAACCTCGTTTGGGAAGAAGAAGTCGACGATCCAGAAGAGAAGCCGAAGTATCTTGCCCTCGCGCGAGTCTTGACGGAGAAAAGGTTCAGCCAGGGTGCTCTGATCGGGATATGTGGAGCGCCTGGAATCCGGCGAGGGATGTTGTCTGGAGGAGGATAAACGCAAACCTCTTCTCGGTTCAGTTTAATTGTTTGGCAGACTAGAACAAAGCACTGCATCAAGGTCCATGGGATTTCCGCGGTTCGGCACTGACCATCCAGGAGTACGATGGGTTCTCAAACCCGGAAAGTGTAAAACTCGACAAAATCGAGACTTGGAGCCAGATTCATAAACTCCCTGATGGTGTACTGAAGAAGAAAGCCTTTGTGGAGAATATGTCCGGAAGAATTGGGGAAGTTCAGGAGATCCAAATTGCCCTTCCCAATGGTTTTGTTGGACAGTTCATTAGGGTTCGGGTCAAACTTGATGTGAACAAGAAGCTCACTCTGTTTGTTAGTTTCTCGAAGGGAGGGAAGACTGAATTCTTCCAAGTTAAATACGAAAAACTTCCAAACTTCTGCAATGCATGTGGGATGATGGGACACTGGCATGAAGAATGCGGCACCGGAGAACATGATGCCTCTAAATTTGAATGGGGGTCGTTTATTCTGGCTCCATGCCGAGGAAGAGGTAATGGTCGAAGATCTGAAGGTGGACGTAGCTCTGCGGATACGGACACATCTGATGGAGCTAGAGGTCGTGGAAGGGGCCGTTATCCTATGCGGGGCCGTGGCTTCGCCGGAAGGGGGGAGTGGAATACTCAGTATATTAATCTAGGTTTCGAACCAATTGAGGACATGGATCATGATGGCCTTACTGATCCGAGTTCTAAAGGAGTACTGATTGAGGAGCCGGGAGCTCTCCGCAAGCGTTCAGCCCTAGACGGAGACGGGGCGGGAATATTTATACCAACAGAAACAGTCTCGAAGTCTATAGATGAGGAGTCTGATGATAGTGAGTCTGAGGTGGAACCAGGTGATGGCCTTCCCGGGAACCCCTCTACACCTTAAAAATCTAAGAATAAGAAGAGAGTAAAGATGATTGATGGAACAGCCCAGGACAACAGTTCTAACCAGATATCGGCGGCCTCCGAGGAGGCTGATCGGACGCAATGAAAATCTTAGCGTGGAACTGTCGCGGTATGGCCAGTACCGTGGCCTGGCGCGCCCTGTTGAAGCTCCAGGTTAAATTTAGGCCAGTTGTGATTTTCCTGTCTGAATCACATTTGAACAAAGCTAAAGCATTGTGTTTCTGCAAGAGCGAGAGCTCATTTGATCAATAACACAGCCCCCGAGGGTTTCGGGTGTGGTTAAGGTATGAATTATGCAGGTAGTAGTCACAGAGAAGTCGAAGGAACATTGATTTTATTCCTCTTTTGAATGTTAGGCTGCAGGCCGCCTCATTAAAAACCTTCCAGTCCCCTTAGGTACCCTGGTAAGGAAAAGAGCGCGTCCGACATATAGCCTATTACATTGTATGACTGTGAGCACTTTATGCGTAGAAACGGCGCAGATGCGCAACGTTCCAAGGATTATGAGAGAGTTCGCCTGTCTTCGCGTGCTTCAGTCGATATGCGCCTCCACCAAGGACCTCCGTGATGATGAAGGGACCTTCCCATGGGGAAGCGAGCTTGTGCACCTTCTTTTGCTTCAGTCGAAGAACCAGGTCGCCACAACAAAGGACCTGGTTCGCAGTCGACGGCTATGGTAGTTGCGAGATCCTGCTGGTAAACAGCTGTGCGGGCCAAGGCCGTGTCTCGCGCCTCATCGAGCAAGTCGACTGCGTCTTCGAGTGCTTCTTCTGCGTCTTCTTCATTGTATGCTTCAACTCGTGGCGCATTGAACCTTACATCTGATGGCAGAATTGCCTCTGCACCATAGACCATGAAGAATGGGGTGAACTGCGTAGAAGTGTTGGGAGTTGTGCGTAGGCTCCATAGCACAGATGGTAGTTCTTCGACCCAAGCACCCGCAGCTCTTTTGAGTGGCACCAGGAGGCGCTTCTTGATCCCACTCGTCACAAGTCCGTTGGCCTTTTCGACTTGGCCATTGGATTGTGGATGTGCCACGGATGCGTAGTTGAGCGTAATGTCCTGCTCTTTGCAGAAGGTTTTGAACTCCTCAGCCGTGAAGTTTGTGCCGTTATCAGTGATGATACTGTTTGGGACACCGAAGCGGTAGATGATGCTCTTTATGAAGTTGACTGCCGTAGTAGCAGTCGAATTTGTGATGGGGACCGCCTCGATCCACTTTGTGAACTTGTCGACTGCCACCAGTAGGTGAGTATGCCCGCCATGCGATGATTTTTTGAGTGGCCCAACCATATCGAGCCCCCATTGGGCGAAAGGCCAGGCCAGCGGTATAGTCTTCAACGCCGATGCGGGTGCGTGCGGCCTTGTTGCGAATTTCTGGCAGCCGACGCACCTTTTGACTATGTCCTCCGCGTCTTTGAGTGCTGTAGGCCAGTAAAACCCTGCGCGAAAGGCTTTGGCTACGAGTGATCGACTGCTGGCGTGATGCCCACAGGTACCTGCATGAATGTCTCGAAGTATGGCTTGGCCATCTTCGAATGCGATGCATCTTTGGAACATACCTGATATGCTGCGCTTGTATAACTCGCCGTTGATAACGGTGTATGCTTTTGATCTTCGAGTCACGCGTCGGGACTCGGTTATGTCATCTGGTAGCTCGCCACGGAGTATGTAAGCCAGAAAAGGTTGAGTCCAGTTGGCTCAATGAGAAATACCTCGACTGGGGGGTCCTCTGTGCTAGGCACTTTGCTTTTGGGTGGCGTAGTCGACGGAGGAGGCTCTCGTTTCTCCTTGATAGATCTGTGTTCGATGCGCTCGAGGAAGACACCAGGTGGAATTTGTGCGCCAGTTGAGCCAAGATTGGCTAGCATGTCTGCTTCTTCGTTACTTTCCCTTCCTATGTGCCTCAACTCACAGCCCTCGAAGCTGCCCTCCAGTGTGTTGTACAGGTCGCGATAAGCGATCATGTTGTCCGCGATTGCGTCGCAGGCCTTCATTGTTTGCTGCACCACGAGATTGGAGTCGCCGTAGATCATCAATCGAGTGCACCCAAGTGCTTTTGCCATCCGCATGCCATGGATCAGAGCCTCGTATTCAGCCTCGTTATTGGAGGGTAGTTTGAATCCCATCTGCAAAACATAACGTAGCTTGTCCCCTTTTGGTGATATGAGGATGACGCCTGCGCCTGCGCCTTCGTGTTTCTTGGACCCATCGAAGTACATGGTCCAGGAATTGGACACGTCTGGTGCTCCAGGTAATTGGGCCTCTATCCACTCGGTTGTGAAGTCGGGTAGGACTTGTGCTTTGATAGCCTTCGGGTGCTCGTACTTGATGTCTCTTGGAGCCAGCTCGATGAGCCATTTTGCGACTCGACCCGTTGCATTGGGGTTTGTGAGGATATCACCGATTGCTGAGTTACTTACCACGGTGATCGGGTGCTCGGTGAAGTAGTGTGTCAACTTCCTTGAGGACATGAATACAGCGTATGCCAGCTTTTGATAGTGCGGGTACCGCTGTTTTGATATGGAGAGAACCTCGCTCAGGTAGTAGACTGGACGTTGTATGCTTTGGATGTGCCCCTCCTCCATGCGTTCGACTACCAGTACGGTGCTCACCACCCTGTTTGTAGCCGAGACATACAGGTAGAGTGGTTCCCGTTCCTTAGGTGCGACGAGGATCGGAGGGCTTGTGAGGATCCGCTTGAGATCTGTGAAGGCTGCTTCAGCTTCTGGCGTCCACTCGAACTTGTCCGCCTTCTTCATCAGTCGATAGAATGGTAGAGCCTTTTCACCCAGTTTGCTGATGAATCGACTGAGCGCTGCTACTCGTCCTGCTAGTTTCTGCACATCATGAAGCTTTGAAGGCCTTTGCATTGTGAGGATGGCCTGTATTTTCTCCGGGTCTGCTTCGATTCCACGGGCAGAGACTAGGTACCCTAGAGCTGCCCGGCTGGAACGCCGAACGTGCACTTCTTAGGATTGAGCTTGATATGGAAGCGTTTGAGGTTTGCGAACGTCTCCCTCAAATCGTCGAGTAGTGTGTGTTCTTCCCTTGTGGTAATGACAATGTCATCACGTAGACCTGGACGTTGCGTCCGATTTGCTTTTTGAGGCAGTCCTGCATCATGCGCTGGTATGTTGCACCCGCGTTTTTGAGCCCAAAGGGCATAGTTGTGTAGCAGTAGACCCCGAGTGGGGTTATGAACGCCGTTTTTTCTTCGTCTTCTTGCTTCATCCTTATCTGGTGATAACCTGAGTAAGCATCCAGAAAGGAGAGTCGTGCGCATCCGGCGGTGGAGTCGACGATCTGGTCGATTCGGGGTAGCGGGAAGTGATCCTTTGGACAGCACTTGTTCAGCGCTGTGAAGTCCACGCACATCCGAAGGATGTCTGTATGCTTCTTTTCTACGAGTACGGGGTTGGCCACCCATTGTGATTTCTTGATTTCCCTAATGAATCCTGCTGCGAGTAACCGGTCGACTTCAGATTCGACTGCGGTTCGCTTTGGGCCGGAGATTCGACGCATCGTTTGCTTGACTGGCTTTGCATCTGGAAACAATTGGAGAGAGTGCTCGGCGAATTCCCTGGGAATACCTGGCATGTCGGCTGGACACCACGCAAATATTTCCCAGTTCTCACGGAGGAATTCGACGAGCGCGCCTTCCTATGCGATAGGCAGGCTCGAAGATATGTTGACTGTCTTGGACGGATCGGTCGGGTGCACCTGATGCGACCTTGTGTCATTTGTAGCATTGAAGGATCTGTCGACTGCCAACTTCTTATGCTGGAAGGAGTGTGCGGTCGTTGGAAATCGCCAAGTCGGCGAGTGATTCTTCCACCCCGAACATCTCGGAGATTTTGCTGAACTCGCGGTCGCAAGCATCGGACCTTTGAAAGTTTCCACGGACAGTGATGACTCCCTTTGGTCCTGGCATCTTCAGCGTGAGGTACGCGTAGTGTGGCACCGCCATGAATCGAGCAAACGTCGGGCGACCAAGAATAGCATGGTATTGTGATTTCCAGTCGACGACCTCGAACTCAATCGACTCTGTCCTGAAGTGGCTTTTGTCCCCGAACGTAACGTCGAGTTGTATGGTGCCTTCTGGGCTAATTGCTTTGCCAGGAACGATACCGTGGAAGGTATTTGAAGATTTTGGGAGGTTTTCGACTGACCTGTTCATTTTGCGGAGCGTGTCCGCGAAGATGATGTTTATGCCGCTGCCTCCATCCATGAAGACCTTGGTCATGGCGTAGCCTCCTATTTGCGCGTCGAGTACCAGAGCCGCGCCCTGGTCGAACTACAGCTGGGGGATGATCCTCTCGACTGAAGCTTATGATGGTTTCCGATCCCTTCAGAAATTCGGGCACGGCAGGAGGTGCCATGACAGCCATGTTCACTGTCGAGTGATTAGCTTTTGCTGCCTGTTGGAGGGGCGACCCTTTTGTATCATGTACATCTGCCCGTGGGGCTGTGGATATTGATCATCTTCCGCCCGTAGTACGGGTTGTATGGCACCTGCGAGGTTTGCGCCTGGAGCAGGCTGTGGTGGTGGTTGCGGTGGCGGCTGTGGCGCCATGAGAGCGGGCACAGCGTTCGGCTGTGGTGCGGGTGCAGGCGTGGGCTGAGCAGGTGCTGGGCCGTACCTTTTGAGTCGTATCATGTAGTCAGTCGCCATTTGGTCGAATTCCCTGCAGTTCCTTAGGGTGTGATTGGAGCGTAGTTTTCCGTCGTCCCCCTTGAAGAGGTGGAATCTGCACCAGTCGTCCATCTTTTCCTCGAATGACCGCTCGGGTTTTGCGTCGCTGCGTTTGCGCCATTCTTGCCTTTTGTAGCTGTCGCTCCGCTGCTCGCGATCTCGACTGTCCCGTCGATCATCCGAGCGTCGATTGCTTCTATCTTGGTCCTCCCGGGTTGTGTGTATCCAGCCGCCATGAACTCGGGTCTGTTATCGTCGTAAGGACGTTGGAACGTTTGCGCCTGCGATCTTCTCTGTATGAATCTCTGCGGCCTCGACTGCCGCTTTCGTAGTTGTCGCGTGTGGGGAAGCACGGGATCTGCGTACAGAATCCTCTCCATCTGCCCACTCAGTCGCAACTTTGATGAGGTCAGCCAGGGAGGTTGGCTTTTCACGACCAAGTGCCTCTTTGAAGTCCTTCCTGGCGAGACCTTGTATGAAGGCATCCATGGCCCTGTCTTCTGACACTTTGCCAACCGAATTGCGTATTTCGGTCCACCGCCGTATGTATGATCTCAACGACTCGTCTGATCGTTGAGTGCATGTCCTTAATTCTCGAATGTCTTCGGGCGCTCACACAGAGGCTCGAAGTTTTTGATGAAGTCTCTGCGGAAATCGTCCCACGAGTCGTATGATGATGGAGGGAGCGACTTGAGCCAGTCGCGGGCAGTTCCTTCGAGCATAAGTCGTATGTACTGCATCGCCGTGGTGTTCGTGCCACGCTGGCATGCCACGGCGAGTCTGTAATCTTCTAGCCACCCAGAAGGTTCTTGGCGACCGTTGTACTTGGGTTGTTCGCCTGTCAACTTGAACCGTTTGGGCATCCGCGTCTCACGGATGCGTCGAGTGAAGCACAATGCTCCGCATGGCTCTGGTTCGATCAGAGTATGAATCGCTGCTATAGGATCTTCGAGATCTGCTTCTGCTGGACCTGTGCCGGCGCGTGCTTCTCCTTCCTTCATCCGAGTGGTGGCTGCGACCACTGCGATGATGTGCTGCGTGTCGTGAGTCGACTATGTCGCGATCGCGATTCCTTGCTGGAGTTTTGTCTTCTGGCTGTATAGCCTGTGCCGCTAGAGCTAGCGATTTGAGTTGTTGGCGATGCAGGGCTGCGTTAGGGTCATTCGCCGGAGGTTGCATTGCCTTGAGGTAAGCACCTACGGAGAATAATGCACCCGCAGCAGTTTTGGGCACTGGGATTCCGTTAGCGTCCTCTGTCATGAACGACAGGTTACGGGTGATTGCTACCCTTTCATGTTCTGGAAGGCTTGCCAACCGCGACCTAGGTCGTGGGGTTGGTTGCATTGTGGACCCGAGGGATTGCTCCCTTCTTCGGGCACTCGAGAGGCTGGCTTGCCTTTTGCGCTCCTCGAGCGTCGCTCGGTAGTTTTGCAGTCGAATTGACTCCTGCCAGTTGAAGTACTGGAAGGTCAACATCTCCTCTGGGGTGGAATTTGGTGGCATCATTGTGCACTCCTTTATGACTTTATCTGCTTTTGCTGCCATCTCCTCCGTGATTGTCAAGGTTGTGACCCCATCCGGCATGGTTACCGTGCATGGGAATTGTGCAGGCCTGCGAGCGGCTGCGTCTGCGGATGATTCTGCGGTGAAGGCCACGTAGACCTGATGGGGCGTGACCCGAGGACAGGTGTATGTGCTGTCGATTCCAGTCATGGACTCGACGTCGCCGTCGAGGCTCATGTCAGAGCCAGTATGTTCATCGAGTAGATCTTCGAGGCGAATCTCGTTGTCGTGTTCATCGCCTATGCTCATCTCGGTGTTGGCGAAGCCATTATGGATTTCTGAGTCGAGGTTGGTGTTGGTGAAGATCTCCGAGTCGACGTTGCTGTCGTTATGAATCGCGGGCTCGTAGAAGTCATCGAGGGAGATCCCGCAGTCGAAACTCTCGTCGAGTGGTAGGTTGAAGTCGACGTTGCTTGTGCGGTATGCTGATTCTGCTCCTCGCCTTGGAGTTCCGTCATCATGAACCTGTCGAGCTCGCCGGTCGACATGGTTGTTGCGGGCGAGCAGGCTTCAGGAATCGACGACGGGGCGAGCGCAGTCGACGGAGCCTCGAGTGCGCCCAGCGGTTGTTGCGGATCTGTCGAGTCCTGCGTGCCAAGATTGTTTACGAAAAAATTGAATGCTCCAACAGTTAACTCAAACCTGATTCAAGGCCAGAAAACGCCTCCTGAAGCTCTGGCGAGTGCGGATTGAAATTCATTGGAAGAGCAGATGCGCTTTTTGCGGGTGAAGCGGGCAGGCTGCCGCTTTTCGAGTGGATCGGCGAGTCGCCGTGTGTCGCCTGGATCGGCGAGTTGCTGTTTGCTGACATGGCCGGCGAGTTGCCGTTTGCAGATGAGATCGGCGAGTTGCCGTTTGCTGGTGTGATCGGCGATTTGCCGTTTGCTGTTGGGACCGGCGAAACTTCGAGTCCAGCGCTATTCTTTCCCACAGACGGCGCCACTTGACGAGGGGTAGACTCATCAAGACCCATGGTTAAGGTCCCTAGGTTATGAATATGGGGGAGAGAACGTGGTAGAGCTGGAAGTATCGTCGGCTGACAAGCAGGGCAAAGATTTTACCCAGGTTCAGGGCCCTCGTGTGGAGGTAACACCCCTACGTCCTGCCTGTCTGTTATTGCTTTGTGAATATGATGGTTACAAGGATCCCGGCGAGATGTCGATCTCGCTAGGGTTTTGGTGGCTCTGTACGTGTCTGGTTCGATGGCCCTCCCAGTCCTTAAATAATAGGCTGGGTCTCGGGTGTTCGTAACCGACTCGATTTACAAGTAAGGAAACTCTAAACCGACTATTGCTTCGCCAAACTTGGAGGATACTCATCTTCGTGGGCCTCCCTTCATGGGCTTCATGTAGGCTCTGATAGTTGGGCCTAGTCGATACGTGCACCAGGTACCCTCATGGTAGGGTACCCGATAGGCATACCCATGTCAAAGGTAAATAGCACTCTGACTATCACAAAACAAGTTAATGCAAATATCATCTCCACAAAGCTCAGCAAACAAACCTTTTAGCCAAACCGATTCTTTACATGCTTCAGCAATAGCCATGTACTCTGCTTCAGTGGTAGACTGAGCAATTACCACCAAGCGTGAACACATAACCTATGAGGGATCTCCTCTTATTCAAATCGGCAGCAAAATCTGAATCCACATAGCCTGCGAGTCCCTCATCAGTCTTGCCGAACTTGAGGCAAGCATTGGATGTGCCACGAAGGTACCTGAAAATCCACTGAACAGCCTTCCAATGTTCCTTACCAGGATTAGCCATATATCTACTAACCAAACTCATAGCATATGATAAATCTGAACGTGAGCACACCATGGCATACATTAAAAAAGGAACAGCACTAGAATATGGAACTCTAGACATGTACTCAAAATCCTCATCTGTACTAGGACATTGTTCAGCTGACAATTTAAAATGTGGAGCAATAGGAGTACTAACAGACTTTGCATCATGCATGTTAAAACGATGAAGAACTTTCTTAATATAATTTTGCTGACTAAGAAACAACAAACCAGAATTTCTGTCACGGTAATCTCCATACCTAGAATTTTCTTAGCAGCACCAAGATCCTTCATCTCAAACTCGCTGCTCAATTGTGACTTGAGAGCAGCGATATCATTCTTGCTCTTGGCAGCAATCAACATATCATCAACATATAATAGCAGGTATATAGGCGATCCATTAACAAATTTAATGTACACACAGCTATCAAATTCAGACCTCATAAAGCCATGTGACAACATAAAAAAGAATCAAACCTTTTATACCACTGACGAGGAGATTGTTTCAAACCGTATAAGGACCTTTTCAACTTATAAACAAGATCCTCCTTACCAAGCACTATGAACCCTTCTGGCTGGTCCATATATATCTCCTCCACCAACTCTCCATGCAGAAACGCAATCTTTACATCTAACTGCTCAAGCTCAAGATCACGCATAGCAACAATACCGAAAAATGTACGAATTGAACTATGCTTTACAACTGGAGAGAAAACATCATTATAATCAACACCTGGAATTTGACTGAAGCCTTTTGCAACTAACCTTGCCTTAAACCTCGGAGTCTCGCTAGGAGATAAACCCTCCTTTCTCTTGAAGATCCATTTACAGCGGACTGCCTTCTTTTTCTTAGGCAAGCGCACAACATCCCATGTGCCATTTTTCTCGAGTGACTGCATCTCTTCTTGCATAGCAGCAATCCACTTCTCGCGGTCACCCGAATCAACAACTTCAGTATACGTGGACGGCTCATGTCCATGCTCCACCTGTTCTGCACAACTCAGAGCATAGTCAACAATGTTACACTCTTCAATTAAACGTGGTCGAGGACCACAATTTCTCCTGTGTCTACGAGCAGTAATAGACTAATTTTGTGGCTGCAAAACAGGGGTGAGTTCTGAACATTATCATTGTCAGAATCAGAAGAATTAGATGAATCAGAATCATCTGTAGTAGCACCATCATTGTCAACAGTGACATTTTCCTTTTCAACAGAGTGCTCCACCTCGACACGAACCTGTTCTTCCTCATCAGAACTATCTGGCAAAATATCTGAGAAAGACTTATCAAAGTACATAACAGATTCATTGAAAACAACACTCCTGCTCATAAATGACTTGTTAGTTTCGGGATTCCATAACTTATATCATTTTACACCCGAACCATAACCAATGAACACACACTTAATAGCTCTCGGCTCTAACTTTTCATTGTCAACATGAGCATAAGCAGTGCAACCGAAAACTTTAAGCTGTGAATAATCAGCAGGAGTACCTGACCATACCTCAATGGGAGTTTTCTTGTCGAGTGGAATAGATGGTGACCTGTTTATCAAGTAGCAGGCGGTGGCAGCCGCCTCAGCCAAAAAACGCTTACTCATGCGAGCGTTGAAGATCATGCAGCGAGCCTTGGAGATGATGGTCCTGTTCATCCGCTCCGCTACACCATTCTGCTGAGGCGTGTACGGAATGGTGAGGTGCCTAACAATGCCTTCTTTCCTGCATTAATCATTAAAAACATTCGAACAAAATTTGCCACCATTGTCAGTACGAAGCAATTTCACCTTCCTTTCTGTTTGCCTTTCTATCATAGCTTTCCACTCTTTAAAAGCAGCAAACGTATCATCCTTATTTTTCATGAAATAAGGCCAAACTCTCCTAGAGTAATCATCAATAATGGTAAGCATATAACGAGCACCACCATAAGAGGGCTTACGAGATGGCCCCCAAACATCAGCATGTAAATAATCAAGTGTACCTTTGGTGGTATGAACGGAAGCATTAAACTTAACTCTTTTGTGTTTACCGAAAATGCAATGTTCACAGAATTGCATCTTACCCAAACTGCAACCTTGCAGTAGCTCTCTCTTGATTAATTCTGCCATACCAAGTTCACTCATATGTCCAAGACGCTTGTGCCAAAGATTAGTTTTACTAGCGTCATCATGAGAAACAGCAGCAACAGTACCAGACAAAATGCTACCTCTAAGAATATATAACTTAGCAGAATTCATATAACCAACCATAACAATAAGAGAACCTTTTGATACCTTCAGTAGTCTGTTCCCGCCGGTATACTTGTACACGTCACAATCAAGGGTACTGAGAGAGATCAAATTTCTCGCCATGGTTGGTATGTGTTTTACTCCCATCAACGTGCGTGTCATACCATCATGTGTCTTGATCTGCACAGAACCAATGCCAACAATGTTGCATTGCATGCCGTTCCCCACACGCACGAAATCTCTAGTCTGCACTAACTCATAAGAACTGAACCAATCTTTGTTATAGCAAATATCAAAAGAACATGCAGTATCTAGAATATATTCATCCTGACGAGAACACATGCAGCTAAAACAGCTAGGCATTCGCCATCAGAACTACCATCAACAACAGCAGCCTCACCGGTATCATTACCTTCATTATTTTTCGGTTGGTAAGTACCTTTTCTTTTCTCCTTGTTCTGCAACTTCCAACAGTCATCAATGACATGATTAGATTTCTTACAATAATTGCAGAACTTGTCTCGTCCTTTGGGCTTTGAGCGACTTCTGGCACCCTTGCTCTTATCTCTGTTGTTGTTGTGGTAGTGGATATCTCGCTGCTTAGGCCTCCCTCGGATCTGCAAAGCATCGCCCTTGGAGGACGATGACTCCTCTTTCTGTATCATACCTTTATCTTCTCTCTCGTCAAGAGAGTCTCATATACTTCGGCAGTGGTTAGTTCAGTACGACTCAAAAGTATGGTATCACGGAAATTTGTAAAGGAATTTGGCAGCGAGACCAGAAGTAAAAGTGCTAGATCTTTATCATCATATTTTACCTCCATCGACACTAGGTCGGAAACGATCTCCTTGAAGATCGATATGTGGTTCATCACGGAACCACCTTCTTGCAGTTTGTGCGAGAACAACTTCATCTTCACAAGCATCTTGCTGGTGAGATCTTTGGACATGCAGATCGACTCCAGCTTAGCCCACAGTGTCGCTGCGGTTTTCTTCTGGAGTACTTCTTGCAGAATATCATTAGATAGATGAAGTTGAATAAGAGATCATTGTCGCCTGCGCCTTGTCGCCGAATTTATCTAGCGCCTCGTCAAGATCATTGGACTGTGCGAGGATCGCACGCATCTTGGCCTGCCACAACGAAAATCTCGTCTTGTAGTCCAGCGCCGGTAGATCAAACTTCATTGATGTCATCGCGAAACCTTAATCTGAAAACAGATCTGAAACAGGGCTCTGATACCACTTGTTATAAACGGTAGCAAAGAAACGATGAATTGCGAAACGATCAAACCAATGGGGACATGAGATTTTAACGTGGAAAACCCCTCCAACAATGGAGGAGAAAAACCACGGGCGCCAGCCAGTAAAACTTCACTATAATCGGGTGAGGTTACAAACGCCGGGGATTTACACAATGCGACATATTCCAACCGGCGGCTTACAAGAGGTATATATGGTGGCATAAAACCCTAGGTCGGCTGCAGTCTGACCCGGAAACGATCCGTACCGTACCGCTCTCCTTCGTCACAAGTTGGCCTTCATCAGTATAAACGAATTTGCATCACCATAAAACAACAGAATTGTTGCATGTATCGATGAACTCAGTAGGTTTCCAGCGAAATAGACGGATGTGATGCAGATGCATAACCGCAGAACACAGTTTGTCCTTGGATGAATTTATTTTCGTTAGGATTTGAGCAGAGGGTTGCACTTTATTTTGTGTTCATGTGTAATCGATGGCTTTTTCTCCATGAAATGACGAATCATCCAGTGATGGTTTATTGCTCAATTTGATTGTGCAGCTTTGATATTTAGATGCGTGTAATAAACTGTGGCCACAATTGTGCAAAACTTGGGTTATCTTTCTATCAACTGTTATCAAAATGTGCATATGGCTATCCATTATGTTAACTGAATTATGGTTAGTGCTTGCGGAGCAATTGCCATTTCAAATAAAACATCATCTCTGGATATTCTTAGGCCTACGACATCTAACTGCTATGTTAGGCCCACGACTTTTCAGACAACTGAATAAAAAACATTGTAGATGTATTATATGTACCATCATTTTAAATTTATCAGGAATAATGTACTTTTTCTTTTATGCACATGGATACTCTAACTGAAATATATTAGTCACAAGTTGGTCTTCATTAGTATAAACGAATTTGGATCAACATAAACGAATTTGGATCACCATAAAACAACAGAATCAACTCCAACTAGATTCTTTGTTTTTAAAACAACTCCTACTAGTTAGGACTATCTTAGTCTCTGTGGTTAGTTTTTCTAAAGTTTAGAAATTCTAATGGTTAATTTATCCTAAGTTTCTTATGGATGAACTCGTGGCAAAAGCAGATGCAGAGAATGGATCAGTTAATTTATCCTAAGTTTCTACCTAGACGGGGCAAAAGCAACCTCACTATGGGGCGCGGATCGGCAAAACTTTGGCTTGACACCTTTGTGAGGGAAGACAAGTGGGCTCCATGTTATCTTGTCATTGGCTTTCGCCTGAACTTTGGTGATCATTATTTTTGAGATTGTACAGACGAAAACAAGTACTTTGCACAATTACCCTCGAGTACCAATGTTTGGCAAAACGAGAGGCCATAAAAATGGTATTCTGCAATTTTTCCTCTTTTTCTCGTTTTGGCATGTACTGGACTATTGATTCCATCAATAAATTTGGGGCGCATATTTGTATAAAAAATAACACACTACATTATTCCAATTGTCCGTTTACTCCACTTTTCTAATTTCCCTTTCGGTATAGAGCGCTTACCCTACTCTCTTCCTTAAAAGTCTAAACATCCATTTCCATGTAAAGAAAAAAAAACGCAAAGTATAGTAAAATTCAGTGAACCCATATTTCACTACACTAGTGAACACATAGGTAGTCAGGTACGCAGTACTGCATCAACTCTTGGCACAAAATAACTCAACGAACGCTTAAATCCGGTTGGGTCTAGTCGTCGTTCGAACTAATTAATGGCCGGAACGCTGCATGGGTAGTGGGTACGATCGTAGGGGATGACCGATAGTTACCTGTATGAGCTCCATTAGGAAGTGGACGTCCTTGGAGTAGAGCTCCTGGCTGAGATAGTTCACCGCCTGGTGGATGTCCTCGGCGAGCGGGTTCTTTTCGCCGCGGCCGATGAAGAACCGCTCCCGCCGGATCCTCTCCACATGGTCCTGTGGTGGCGGTGACATTGCTGCCGCCGGCGATGGCGATGGCGATGAGGGCGAGGACGACATGGGGAGGAAGATGGGTCGGTGCGAGTGTGCGACAGTGTGGAGGGCGTGGGGAAGTGGAAGTTATTCAGTCAGTAAAGCACTGAAGCGTCAAGCCTTTGGAAGTCAAGGAGACGAAGGGACCGGTGCAGGGTCACATGGGACTGGGCCGCATGTTCTACCTCCTGGGGGCCTTATCACAAAATTTCGTGGCTTTAAATGTTTACCCGATGAAATAACTAGGAAAAATGTTTATTCTACGAGTGGGTGATTTTTTGTGCTAAACTATAAGATACCCCTGTAGCAAGAACATGATTTTTTAAAGGAAATAAACGAGGTTTCAGTTGGCCACAATATTCGAGAGGTTAAATTTGAAATGGTTATATGTTTGACCAATTAAAGTTCATCAAGGTTTAAGAATGGACGTTGCTACGTCGTGGTCAACCACGATCGGCCGTATAGCGAGCTCAGTTCGGACAACCAGAAAAGGTAAGGCCCCGCACGCGCCAGGATGCCAGGACGGAAACGGAAAGAGGTCCCGTGCTCAAACCTCAGGTCATGCGGGACGCGTGGCCCATGTGCTGCCCGATACCCCAGACCCATAAAAGTAGGGCCACCCATACACGTGGCCCATGTGCGGGCACCATAGTCGTCACCGCTGGAGGAAAAACACCCCGAGCTGCCCCCCCCACATGAATTCAAAAAAAGGTTACATCCCTGGAGAAACAGCCATGATCTGAGCATCCCTTCTCCCTTCTTTCCCAAAACTTCGTCCAGAAAAAGCCAAACAAAAGCAGCGTGAGGTAGTAAAAGTTTCATACCACCACATATCTCTCCAAAAATGGAGAACTCAAATCTTACGAAGTTGCATCTCCAGCGGGAAGTAAATAAAGTTTCAGTGCAAAAGCATCTGGAATGAAAGGTTTCCCAGCAGCTAGATTAGGAGGGGAAAAATTGCATCTTCAGCAGGGAAAGCTAACTGAAGAATCGAAGAAGCATATGTAAGTTCTTCATAAATCAACAACAGATCTTCCACCCCTCCCATCATGATTGTTCAGTGCGCCATGAGATTCTTCCCTCTATGACTAGTAGTTGCTCTGGCATTTACATCCCTAAAAAAACATGTAGATATGATTGCTTGTCAGAAAAAAGATGTAAAGATATGAACTTGTGAACATGAATTTGTGGAGAACATGTACATACTCCTATAAGAAGTCTCTGACGTAAAGAAATCCTGGGATTTTCTGGACCATTAATTCCATTAGGACTTTGTGTAAAAGAACTTAATTTTTTGTGCTGTCACATACTCAGAACTAACAAGTTCTTGCACCATACCTACCCAAGTTATTCTGAACCCCATATCTACCCAAGCTATGATCTGAACTTACATTGGATGTAACCAGTAGTATCTAAGATAATGAAAGTGCTGGATAATGCTTCTGACATAGCGAAAAAAAGTAATTAACTTGTTGTTGCAACAACAACTTCTCTTACATTTTGTTTTGAGAACATACTGAACTCTGGACTGACAAACTCATTCTTGAACCTAAAAATAAACAAAAAGTAAAGTTAGAGAGAGCTGTATTGTAAGTAGTATACAGAAGATGAACTAGGTGATGATATGTTGTAAGTACATAATAGTATTGGGCCTAAAATGCAAGTTATTTGCGCTGGAAGTAAAAAAAATCATCTTCATATCTTGTTTCACACCTTGTTTTATTCTGGAGAGCTCAAAGAAAACAGGAAAATGGATGGTCTCGGAGAGCCGTGGGTGGCAACCAGAAGGATAAAGATTTGTACATTTGCAACAAAGCTGGTAAAAAATACAGATTAGCAAGAAGAAGAACAACCCCTCAAAACACGGAATCGAACTATTACATTGCTTGAAGAGCAAACACATGAGTTGATCAAGAAGTTTGCATTGAAGAAATACTTGAGGTCACACAAGAGGGACATAAGCCATTGGTTCTATATTTCATTAAAACAAAAATGATAAGAGCAGAAATTGATTCAGTACAAAAACAAAACATGGGTGGACAAATTTTAGTATTTTACATTCTATTGCATATGTAGAATATGGTACTGGATAAAATACTATTTATTTGTATAACTATGCCTAAATAATTAAGTTTACTTTTCACTTTTACAAAAGTCCCCATGAAAAACTTATGACTACATGATCCATTGTACAAGGTTCTATTGCTAGGTTGCTACGTCGTGGTCGACCACGATCTAACCTACAGCGTGGTCAGTTCGGACAACCCAGAAAAGGAAGGGACCCGCGCGCGCACCAGGACAGAAAAGGAAAGGGATCCCCGCGCCCACCCCAGGTCACGCGGGACGCGCGGCCCATGTGCTAATTTTGGCGGGACCCAACCCTGATACCCAGACCCATAAATTAGAACCACGGGACACGCACCCAGGTTTCCCTTCTTCCCTCACCCCAAATCCCCCCATGGATTTCAAGAAAAAGGTTACATCCCTGAAGAAAAGCCATGATCTGAACATCCCGTGTCTCCCTTTTCCCCAGATTTTCAACCCAAAAAGCCAAAAAAGAAGCAGCGTGGATTAAAACATTACATCCCATCACAAATCTCTCCAGGAAAAGAACTCAGATCTTTCAAAGTTGCATCTCCAGCTCGGAAAGTGGCAGTTTCAGGATAGAAGGATCTGAGAATCAAAAGGTTTTCCAGCAGGTAGTTTGAAGAGAAAAGCTACTTCGAGATTCAAAAGAAACATCCGTAAGTTCTTCAAAAGTAAAACATCAGATCTTCCCCTCCCCTCCACCTCCATCATGTTTGTTCAGTGCTCCATTAGTTTGTTGCCTCGATGAACTAGAAGATGGTCTGGAATTTACATCACTACTAAAACATGTAGATGTAGTTGCTTGTCAGAAAACTTGAGCAAAAAAAACATTGCTATTTCTTTGTGAACCATATAGATGTAAAAATATGAACCGATGAGCATGAATTTGTGGAGAAATCCTAGGATTTTCTTGACAAATAGTACCATTAGGTCTTGGTGTAAAAAAAACTGAAATTTTCTTACTGTCATATACTCAGAACTAAAACAAGACCTTACACTCCTTTCCACCCATGCTATGTTCTGAACACCATATGTACCATGTTTTCTGATGAACTTAGAATGCATGTAACCAGTAGTATCTAGGTGTTCTTGACAGCACCATGTAGATAGACTCTGAATTGTTGGACAAATGGTACTGACATTAAGGAAAATAGTAACTTCTTCTGGCAACAATATATTGTCTTGCATCTACAATAGTAAGATAGTGATCTGCTGTAACATATGGAAATGGCGCATACGGTGTTGGGATACAAAATGCTACTGCCATTAAGGGGAAAAAGTAACTTCTTGTTAAAACAATTATCTTCAATTACCATTAGGATTTTCTTACTGCATGTACTCAAAAACTAACAAGTTCTTACACACCCCTTGCGATGCTCAAAACAAGCCTGCTATGTTGTGAACACCATAGCTAACATGTTTTCTGATGAACTGCTAGACAATGCTACTGACATTAAGGGAAAAAGTAATTTCTTGTTGCAAAAATATCTTCTCTTACACTTTGTTTTGAGAACGTACTGAACTGCTGGAATGACAATCTCCTTCTTGAACCTGAAAAAATAAATAGGAAGTAAAGTTAGTAGGAAGTTTGAATTTTAAGTCCAGCATTTATTTGAACAGTAAGTAAAAGTTTCAAATTCAAATCTTACAAAACATGGAAGAACGAAAATCATGCCACTATTTGGTTCATATGGTGGTGGGATAGATGTAAACATGGAAGAACGAAAATCATGCCACTATTTGGTTCTTCCAAAACATGGATTTGACGAAAATTACATTGTGAAAAATGGGCAGCATGCAAAACACACAACATGTACTTGTACTGTCCGATCAGAGATTCAGGAAAAAAAATCTTACATCTAGAACATAGACTTGAATAAATGTGCCTACTCAATGAGATTATTTTCACTTTTAAAAAGGTCCATGAAAAAATTCTTTGTAGTGAAGGGAAGCAAAAATAACTTACATCTACACCACTATCCGGTTTTTGTGTCATGCTTAATGGATTTGCAGGAAACATTACATGAGCACAAAAGGAAGTTAAACTACAAAAGAGACAGAAAAAATAACTTAGACATAGAAAACGAAATCATACCACTATTTGGTTCATTGCAAACATGGATTACCACGAAATCATACCACTGACCGATCAGAGATTCAGGAACTTTACATCTAGAACAGTTGCAGGTTTAGGTTCATGCTTATGGATTACCAGAAAACATTACATTTCGCATTTTAGTACAAAGCTCAAAACAACAACACACAAAAATTCATATACTGACGGTAACGTCCAAGTGGTATCAGGAGAAGATTAGAATCAACAACTAAGTTGCAAGTTTCGTACTGGATGAAGGTGCCCCCTGAATCTTCAATCTGCAGCGCATGAAAGTGCTTCCAAGAAAAATCAGCTACTCAATCAACTGGAAATTACCCCGGGTCTGCACACAAAAATCGCCCATCGATGTTACTGGTCTAGGAACCAGATCTGCTCGAGGGAAAAAACCTAGAAGCTAGAGATGTAAAAATCGCCATCTAACTTTCCTTGGCTGGCGAAAAACAACCACCGTCGTAGATCTGCCGTCGCCTAGGGGACGATGGCGCCGTCCTCTCTTCCCTCCACTCGAACCAAATCCGCTCAAGGGATGAAGGAGAAAGATGGTGCGCTCGGCGACGGCGCGGTCGAGAATGGCGGCGAGATGGTCGGGGCGCGAGCTCACCGGCGATTTCACGAAGCGGGTGAGTGTGCGCAGATCTCCGCGAGGACACCGGCGCGAGAAGGAGGTGCGCGGGTCTCCGCAAGGTCGCCGACGCGATGCGGAGCTGCGCGGAGTTGCGAGAGTTCGCCGTCGATTTCGCCTGGAATGTCGCCGGTGCTTCGCGAACGGTGAAGGAGGGGAATGGATAGCGCAACGGCCCCACGTGAAACTGTACCCGGAAGAAACGTTCCAACGCGCGCGCCGTTGGATCCGGATCGCGCGGCTCGGAACGGTGAGCTCGCGATATGACAAGATCGTGGTCAACCATTTTGTAGCCAGTCAGCTCTGAATGATGGATGAATCAAAAATAGAACTTGGTTAGATTGGACGAAGATAGATGCATTTGGTTCAGTGTCTGTCAATGAGAGATTATTCAGAGTGAAGTTGGTCCTTCATAACTAGCTTCGTGGAGCGAATTACCTAAGTTGTGCTATCGTTCTGCCACTCTGAAGTCTTTACATTCAGAAAAGGAACATGGAGGCAAACACAAAGCAAGAAATGGTGATGAAGTAACAACCAGAATTCAGCCATCTCACTGGAGGGGATTTGCTTGGAGAGGGACTCGTAGAATATCCTGAGGGGTTCCCTCTGCAGGCCAAATTGCAAGATTGCCAAACTGAGATCAATGGAAACACATATACTCCCTCCGTTTCAAATTAGATGTCTTCTATTTGTCAACATGCGGATGTATCTAGACATGTTACAAGTATAGATACATCCGCATGTGGACAAATGGAAGACAAGTATAGATACATCTGCATGTGAACAAATGGAAGACAACTAATTTGGAACGGAATGAGTACTATGTGGTATGATGAATGAGTTGTGAAGCAGGGGAGACCTCCTCGGGAGGATCGAACTTCTGGCCGGTCAGGGTGTAGACCTTCTTGGCGGCCTTGCCTCGCTTTGCGGTCGTGCTAGCTCGCTTGGTGCCGCTGCTGCTGCTGGCGGCGGAGGTGATCTTGGCCTTGGACGAAGCTAGCGATATGGATCTCCCTCCGCCTTTACCCTGCAAGCCAACGAGAGCAGATCACATGAGTACATCACATCCTTGAAGTAGAGCAAGGAGAGCAGAGCTTGCTTGGGATTAGTTGCCATATGAGGACTAATAGAGCAGTGGGTGTTGATTAGTAAGTAATTGAGCTGGCAATCAAGCAGATCGACGCATGCTGGCTAGCCTGGCTAGCTACAAGTTCTAGCCTAGAACAGGATGAAAGGGGGGAAGCAGAAATCGGTGTGGAAGGACGAAAGGAAGGTGCATGAGATCTGGCAGGATTACCTCGAATTTAGAGAAGCTGGACTTGCCCTTGGAGAAGGAGGACGACATCGCAGCTCGCGGCAGCTGAAGCAGAGCAGAGCAGAACAGAAGAGGAAATGGGGAGAATTCAGAAAGAAGGACGACGAGTGACGTTAGGTCAGGTGAGGTCAGGCAGCCTGTCCGAAGGAGGATATAGTAGCACATGCGCTTGGCGTGGATTTCAGTGCCACAGGCACGAAAACTCCATGTTGTTCTTTTGACCTTTTGATGACGGGAGCTCCTATTCGACGCCCATAGCGTGAAATAGGAGGCGATGTTGGAAATTGCCCACAGATTGATCACATCAAAACTCGGCAAACACAAAAAACTTGTTGCAGGGGCACGTATCGTTCGTACCCTCTCTTTTTATGTTTATTTTTCTGAAATCTCACGGTACAAATCTCGTTACACGACCTGTGCATATATATGCACAACAGCCGACACAAAATCACTTAAAACCTACTGGTATACGAACTAGAACAACAACTAGAACTCACGTGTACTGTGCTTTACTATTTTCTTTTCTTTTCGGACCTGTATGTAATTTGTATTGTGCTTCCTGATATTTGAATCAGATCCTTAAAAATAAAATAAAAATAGAACAACAACAACTAGAACTCACGTACCCTGCCGACCTAAGACACGGACCAAACCTAGCCAAACTAGGAAACTCATCTTTCCTAACTAATACGTACATATATAAACGCACCACCGCGTGCTTGACAAGGAAACAAACTAGTACTACTATTACAAACAAACTTTTTTTTTCTATTACAAACAAACTAGTACTACCATTCTACTACTCGTAACTATAGTTTTCCCAATTAGGCTCACAAAAATTAAGGCAAGATTATTTTCCAACAAGCGAGGCCCACTAGTTCGCGTGGGTGGACCAGCCCAATAAGTTATTTTCGTTTTCGTTTTTCACTGTTTGCGAGGCCCACTCGATCCGGCGGCGGCCGACGGCGAGGGGCACCCCGGTCTCGATGAGCGGCCGCCAATCCAAAATCTGCCGTCTCCTATCCTACTACACCACACAGCCATGATACATAACGCGCGGCGGGAGCGTCTTCCTCCTGGCCGTATCCGTCTTCCTCCTCGGCTCAGCTGCTCTCCCCCGTACCGCACCTTTCCGGATAAATTGCGATCCCACACCGCATGCACACGCACACACGCACCATAATTTAGTAGCGAGTAGGGGTCGCCATGCTAGCCCAAGCAAAGCTTTACTAGTACAGCCTGCTCTCGTCATCCATGGCCGCTCCCGCGGTGGCCAAGCGCCCCTGCAAGCATCTGCCTTTCTCCTCCTCCTCCGGGTCCTCTTCTTCTTCCTCCTGCCGCGATCCCAAGCGGCACCACCCGATCACGGCGCCAGCGCCCGCGATGGAGAAGCACGACGAGGCTGAAGGTCAACGCAGCAGAGCAGAGGATGGCAGGTGGGGCCCACGTTGCGCTGCGCCACATCAATGCCACGTCGTCGCCTAGTCATCGCAGAAAATCGCCCAAATTAAATCGAACAAAAACCACCTTAGGGTGTGAATTGACCGGTTTTGTACATTTCAGGGTGTGAATTAGCCGGTTTAAAAGATCAGGGTGAAATGTAGCCAAATCATGACATTTCAGGGTGAAATGTGGACTTTTTCCTATTTAGTTCTACTTTATTCCCTTGGCCCTGGTGCTCCAATAGAACTAGAAGGATAGGGCGCGCTTTGCTGCGTCCGTTTTTGCTCTCTGCATTAGTCTGTTTCGTCTGTTGTTTGGCGTTGAGTTGCTGCTGATTGGGGCACCTGGTGCAGGTTCTGTCTGAGGAAATGTTAGATGAACGAAAAAAGAGCCACCATTCCAAGAATCGGGTTACCAGGAGCAAAGACCTAATCACACGCACACGTAAACAGATGTAGTTCTTTAAAGACAAATGTGTAGTTCATGTGGGTGAACTTGCCCTTGTACATCCAGAATAAACCTAAGAAAACATGATCCTAGGCGAATACTTGGCATGTCCCCCCTCGCCCAGGCCCATCGCAAGGAAAGCGAAAACCTAGATTTGCTTCAGCATGGATTTGGAGTCCAACGCGCTAAACTAAAGAGGATTTGAAGTCCTCTGCTCTACCAGCCAACTGACCGCCCTAGCGAACTAAGTCCTTCCGTAGTAGGCCTAGTTTCACCTTCAAGAGAGTAACTAGCAAGATCCACAAAAAGACGGAACTACGGGTGAGAGAAGGAACTATGATTAAAAAAAAACCTTAGTGGGAGGTGCGCCTTCTTCGGGCCCTTCCAGCGAACAGAAAAGATAGATACGAAGGAGTAATGACAAAAGGTTGATTGTTCGTATGTTCAGTGATGGCGAGCCTTCAACCAATAAAAAAAATACCTGAAAGAAGATGCGTAGGCCTTCAATCATGGTGCAATGAATATCGTAGATAGAGTGATTTCGATCTCATATAGCTAGCTTTCTTTTCAAAGTGAAACGATTTTCCAGATATTTGAATTAGATTTTCTTTCACCAGTCACCACTACTATCATAACGCACAGTTCGTTTTGGCCTAGGTTTAGAACTATCTTCAACTGTTTGTGTAGCCCTTGGAGAAGGAGGACGACATCGCAGCTCGCAGCAGCTGAAGCAGAGCAAAGCAGAAGAGGAAATGGGGAGAATTCAGAAAGAAGGACGACGAGTGACGTTAGGTGAGGTGAGGTCAGCCTCCTGTGTGAAAGGAGGATATAGTAGCACATGCGCTAGATGCGCTTGGCGTGGATTTCAGCGCCAGGCACGAAAACTCCATTCTGTTCTTTTTCACTTTTTGACAGGGACAGAGCAGAGAACACTTCAACCAGCCCAGCCCAGCACTCCAACCAGCGCAGCCCAGCACTGCCGTCGCACAAATCTCGCTTAAATATCACTCTCCTTCCCCTAAAAAAAACCACTCTCCTTATTTTTCCATTACCATACTTTGGCTAATATCAACAAGTTGTATAGTTTAAATAAACACTTAGAATATGGGGAATTTTATTTTTTGCCACACTTTACTTTGCAAGTATCCAATTTGCCCTTCTTTACTTTGGCATCTCCAATCTCCCCGGAATCAGCCGCCGACCTCATTATCTAGCTTCGGCCACTGTGGGGATGTAGTCGCAAATTGGAGATGCCAAAGTAAAGAAGGGCAAATTGAATACTTGCAAAGTAAAGTGTGGCAAAAATAAAATTCACCTTAGAATTGAGCGTAAGGTTTAAAACTTAAACTCTAGCACTCTATTTTTGTAGGAACTTTAGCAAATGGTCATATTATTTTACTAAAAATTACATGGCAATATTCTACTAGCTAATATTTAGAAATAATATGGACCGAAATCTAGATGTTTTTTTTTTCATTTTAACTAGGCAGTAATCTGGAAAGATAAACCAGGGGGACAAGGGGATTGGAATTTCTTCTTCAATGCTATTTAGAAACAATCTCCACTGAAAGAATTGCCAGCAAATCATAGAAAATTCAATTACGAGGTACTATGAAAAACTTAATAGGTCACAAAGTTATCACGTTGGCAGGGTCCCTTTCACGCAAATGCTGGCCACCTTCGTTGAGAGACCTTTCGACGCCATTGGTTGCTTCACTTTCGTCCCTAACAACGGCAATAAGCCGTAAGGTATCAACTCCACTCACACCTTCGGCAACATAAGAGAGTTGGGCATACAATCGTGTGGGAAGAACTCGAAAGTACATTGTAGATGCATCTTTCATTGTCCAAAGTCATGTCTTAATCATCAAACACATCGAAAATACAATATCCACCATGCATATGTGGAGGCCTCCGCAGGCTCACGCATAGCAGGATTAAAATTGTCTGGTCCTGGTTGATAAAATTGCAAATTCCACCATGTTTTGGTCGCTTTGTTCCATAGATCACCACTTCGACGACCCAAACCCACTACAAGAGGCAGCCCACAAGCGCGAGCGAAGAGGCAATCCATGTGTGTTTGGAAAGCACTGGTGAACGCTGTAGTACAAGGATGTAAGGGCATCTCCAGCCGTAGCGCCTCCCCAGGCCGTTTTTCGGCGCAAAATTGGGCCGCCTGGCGCGATCGGCACTATTTTGCGACCTGGGGCCGACGTTTTCCCAGCCGTGTAACCCAAGAGCTAGCCTACCATTTAAAAAATACAAATTTGGGCGAATATGCAAGTTTAGGGTCCGTGCCCAACCTGAGAAACCGCTCGCGCGTGAGCTCTCGCGACCGCTATAGTTCCGCGCCGCCGCCGCCCAGTTCTTCTCCTCCCCTCCGCGCCGTCGCCGGCGGCGACCGCCGGGGCCTCCCCTCCCCCAGCCCCTCTCCCCTTCCTCCCGCCGCTCGCGCTCCCGCCGCCTCCCGTGGCTGCGAAGCACGCCCCACCCGGCCCGGCTCAGCAGCCTCCCGTGCTCTTCCCCGTCACCGCCGCCGGCAGGGGCTACCGGGATTAGCCCGGTGGGCGCCGACGGAGCCGACATGTCTTTCCCCACGTCGATGTAGGTGGAGGCGGGAATCCATCTTCTCCGGCGGCGGTGCTCCTCAGGCGGCAGTGGTCCGGCCCCAGCCGATGGTGACGTCACGGTGGCGGCGCACACGTGCCTGCAGGGCGGTGCAGTGCGGTGGGCACCGGCGTGCTGCGGGGCGGCGTTCTGGGCCCTGCGGCCCATATCTGAGCCCATCGGGCCCCATCTGGGTTAGGCGTGCCGGCCGGTTCTGCGGCTGAAAGTGCATGTGTTGCCCCAAGTGTAGTTTTTGTAATTAATGACAATCCTTATGGACTAATGTTTGCATTGAGATATTCTTGTAGATCTTGTCCATAGGAAAAGATTGGAGTTCATGTGTTGAACTCTAGAAGATTACATGATGACCAATGTTCTATCCAATGGGATTATATGAAGAATGGTCATGTGAAGAGTTGAGCTTATTGCAAGCATGGCTTGGAAAAGAAGATTGAGTAAACATTCATGTTATCTCCAAGCCATCATATATATCAAGATAAGAAGATGAAGTTCAACTGGATTAATGAAGACGGAGCGTAGCAAGGCCCTCCCATCCCATCTTGGAGTATGGGGGAGTATTTAGAGAAATCTTTATCAAACATGTGCTAGCAAGCACAATCAAGAAAGGTGTTCCAACTTGAGAGAGTCAAGATCGTCATCATCCAGCTCAAGTGGAATGCGCAAGGCAAATGTATGATCTTGATAGTGTTTCTATTTTACCGGTCTCATGGTGTTAGTGGGAGACCGGGTTATAGGATAGACGGCGTACTATCAAGAGGGGATCTCAAGTGAGTAACTTGATCGCATGACGGTGTGTAATGACAAAGCAGAGCTAGTATCACTTATCTTGTTAGGGAAATCACATGCTAATTCTTGACTGTGTAATGTACCTTACAGACTCAGATTTCTCTGACTTGCACAATGGTAAAACACTTGAGTCTTCATGTTATTGTTACCTAAAACCAATGGCCAATATACATTTTATTACTCCATCCGTCCCAAAATATAAGACGCGTTATTTTTTGTGCTGGCTTTTGATGCTTAACTTTGACCAGTAATATATACTAAATTATATGGATTGTGAATGTATAAATGTTACCGTTGAATTGGTATTGCAAAAATATTTTATTTCTTATAGCAGTACTACTAGTTTGGTGGAAAAATTATAAGTATAAATCATGGTCAAAATTGTACATCGTTGACCAGAGAAATTTAAATGACGCCTTATATTTTGAGACGGAGGGAGTATTATGTAGGGTAGAAGATAACATGTGCATTGTGATAAAAACTGGTAGGGACCCTGTCAGTATAAAAGTGCTTCAGGGTACAGTAGTCTTGCTTCCTCTAACAAATGAACGAACCTCACATATATGTTCAGTAGGAGATATGGCCTGCTGCAGTTACTCATATATAAAAGGATTTGGCTTTGCTAGCGTTCCGTTGTGACCTCTCATATATACCCATTCATACAAAGAGACTGTAGCTAGTAGAAATACATTAAGAAGCTAATGTGAGTGAGAGGTATCAGAAACATAGGCTGGCTGTGTAAGATGTGAAGGTTAAGATAGGCCAAAAAAAATACTGAAGGTTATGGTACTCTCATGTACACTCTATACCATTGGATCGAAATAGCGGGTTAGCATGGTCTCGCTAGCCCAGCTTTGCTAACCCACCGCAACTCAGTACCTGTATGTAAAACTGTTTAAGCATTTGGATCTGGAGGAGAAACTTCAGTTTGTTGACCTGTCCTAAAATAAACTTCTTTTCTGTAGCGATATTGTGGCATCTTGAACGTATAACTTAGGATGATGTTTTCTCTCTTCGGAATATGAAGTCTGCATGGTAATTGTTTATTCTGCATTAAGGATAAATCAAAGCTTTCCTTGGTAATGTCCTCTGCCAATTTACATTATGCCTTCAAACGTCCCATTGTCAAACTGTATCTATTTTGAAAACGAAGTATCACTCATCCGATATTCAGAAGTTTCAGCTCGTTTTCTTCTTTTCAAAGTTGCTAAATCAAGTTTCTGTTGTTTCTTTGGTATGCAGGGGAACACATGCATCAGGGATTCACACACGTTTTCCAGTCGACTTTTGGAAGTATCAAAGCGTACATTTATTATCCAGCAGAGCACATGTAGGGTATGCGAATGAATTATTGCCTTTAATGGAGAAAGTCCTCATAATCGACTACAAGTCGGCTGCTGGCAATTAATGGTTTGAGCCAAATTAGTCCAGGAGATTCTTTGGGCCAAGTATTAATTATAATTTCATTTGATATTTGAATGTTCCATATGCTAAATAAGTCTGTTTGTATTTCAAATAATTGTTTCCTATATGTTTGAAATAAGCTTGGACTTTCTGTATCCCTAAAAAAACAGTCTGGACTTTCTTTAGCACTTAATTATCAGACATGTGTCAGTGATTCCGCTATATTACTATTGTACCATTTACTTCCTTTTAATTCAGATGTAATATCAATCATCGCTAAACTGTTAAATCTTTTACATTTTCAAAAACTGCCAGCTGGTAAAATCATCCACTTTATGACCTGTACTACCTGGGTAGCTTTGCATTGCCCAGTTCTAGACTTCTAGTGGCCCAACTTCAGGATGAAATTCAGGGGTATTGTTTCTATTGTTTGCTTAAAATGTGTCATTGAGCTGCCTGGTGAGAAAGTAACTTTCTTTTAGAAAATAAGTCCTCTTGTAGGATGAGTTTATCATATGCTCACCTATGTCTGGGGTCCTGAGTACCTCCATAGATCAAGGGTGTGTTCTAGTCTTGACTACTACCTCCTATTTCATGACTGTGTAATGACAAAGCAGAGCTATAGTATCACTTATCTTGTTAGGGAAATCACATGCTAATTCTTGACTGTGTAATGTACCTTACAGACTCAGATTTCTCTGACTTGCACAATGGTAAAGCACTTAAGTCTCCATGTTATTGTTACCTAAAACCAATGGCCAACATACAGTTTACTGTCATGTACTAGAAGATAGCATGTGCATAGTGATAAAAACTGGTAGGGACCCTGTCACTACAAAAGTGCTTCAGGGTATAGTAGTCTTGATTCCTCCAACAAATGAACCTTCGATATATGTTCAGTAAGAGATATGGCCTGCTGCAGCTACTCATATATAAAAGGAGTTGGCTTTGCTAGCTTTCCCTTGTGACCTCTCATACATACCCATTCATACAAAGACACTAGCAAGTAGCAATACAAAAGAAAGAAGTGAGCTAATGTGAGTGAGAGGTATCGGAAACTGAGGATGGCTGTGTAAGATGTGAAGGTTGAGATAGGCGCAGAAGAAATGTATGTTCACTATTACTGAAGGTTATGCATGGTACTCTCAGGTACACTCGGTACCATTGGATCGAAATAGCAGGACAGACTAATCTCACTAGCACAGCTTCTCTCACCCACAGCTAGAGTTACTATTTCCTGCTACAGCATATGATGCTTCTTCCTTCCAAGTAATGTTTGTTCTTCCTCCACGCACAGCGCAACTCTAGATACAGGGTTGTGCTATAGAGCCGTTTCTAAACTCCAAGGATAGACATCTCTTCAGTCTAATGCATGAAGTTGTTCTTATCTGTATCTGCAAATGCACCGATCATTGAATGGATTTCGTAGATGTACATGTGCATTTCCGACCTCCATGAAAAAAAACATGGCATAACTGGAGACCTATTATATAATAAAAGCTAGCAAGACGAGGCAGCAATTAGAGAGGTTTGTTAGAAATTCTTACTATAGAAAAACATTTGATATTAAACAATTCCCTTGGGCTTTAGTTTTTTTTGGGTGGAAGCTACAAATCCTAAACCAAGCCCATTTACACCCAACAAGGAACCCATGTTAATTATGTGGTTCTTTTATCTATTATAAACTAGTAATTTGCACATGCTACGCACCTTTCGTGTTGAAACTCCCCTATTAGCGCACCCCTGCGACACCTTATGCTCGATGAGAATCCATCAGGGCCACCTATTTCTTTGCCTTCTCATACATACTTTGGCCCGGGCTTCCTGGTGCTTCCTGGTGCTCTGCAGGTCGGACGAGGTTCGTGACAAGCTGGTGCGGGCGCCGATGATCTCTGGCCCGGGCTTCACGCTGTCGCTCAAGCAGTGGCTGCGGCAGGACCAGGCCACCCTGCAAAGTGCGCCGTTCCTCGCCACTGTTGATCTGATTGGTGTCCCTGGTCATGCTTGGGAGCTGAGGACAGCCCAAGCACTGCTGCTTGGCACGGGCTGGATCCAGGACGTGGCGCCAGCGACGGCTCATCGGTTCGACATGTCCAAGTTCACTGTTCGCGTGTGGACAAGGTCTCCGGCGGCGGTGCCCGATCGTAAGTGGCTGGACGTGCTGGAGCCGGATGCTGGTGCCCGACTCACCATTCACCGAGGTGCGCTGGAGGCCGGCCACAAGAAGGCGCTACGCTATCCTATCCGCTTCGCCGTCTCGGAGGTTGTCAAGCATGATGCGCCTCGTTTTCCCAGCCCACCCCCACCCCCTTCAAGCGACAGCGGGTCGGGAGGGCCGGGGAGCGGCGGCGCCGAGTTCAACGGCGGGCAGCGGCATGTGCACGGTGGCCAGGCAGGCGGTTTCGGTCGGCAGCCCCCTAGCGGTAACGAGGGTGGCGGTGCGTCCGGAAGCGAGGACGCGGTCACGGGTCCGCGCCGTTCTCATCACCAGCAGGCAGGTGGGCAGGGTCACGCCCATGGCGGCGCTGGCTCAAGATCTCCGTCGGCGGAAAGGCGTGCGCAGCCCAGAAGTCCGGGCTCGTCGTTGGTCGGCAGTTCCAGAACGCCGGCTGCAAGTACAGTGCGGCAGACGGCGGCTCCGCCGTCGGTAGGAAGCAAGGTGTGGCGGCCAGTGTCTTCTCAGCGGCCTGCGTCAGCGAGGTTGGTTAGTGGGGGGACCCCACATGGGCTTCCGCGCTCCGCGCCAACGACTCCAATTCAAACACAGGCGGATCCGATGGGGCCGGTGCCTGAACTGGCAACTCCGGGCTCGCCACGTGCTACTTCCCAGCTGGTGGCCGGTAAGGATACGGAGCAGGAGTCCGCTTTTGTCTCGGAGGAGCAAAAAGAAGCTGAAACTGGCAAAGGCATTTTGGCGGTTTATGAGCAGATGGCTGTGTCGTGCACTGGGCATGACCAGGACCCGACCACCTTTGACCCTGTCCTAGAAGACCTTGCATGCGGTGAAGATAGCGAAGGATCCCGAGGCGAATCATTGGAGGATACGGGACACGGCTGTGGGCCCACCTTTTCTGGCTCACATGATAGCCAATGGTTTGAGGTGGAGCTCAGCGGGTCCACAAACGAGCACAACCCGAGCCCGGACGCCAAGGAAAGGGCCGAGGCCCACCCCGGCCCAGTTTTTTCCTCCCCTTGTTCGGAGCAGATGATCCAGCAGAGGCCCAAGGCCCAGGGTGTGTGTGGCAGGCTGAAGCCAACCGCGTTGAGCTTCAAACCCTCGACCCCCGCGCAGCGTTGTGACACAGGAAAGGATCCAGAACAATTGCAGGAACTGATTTCGCAGATCCGTGCACATATCAGGTCCCCGCTGCTACCCCTGCCAGATGTGCAGGCGATTCGCAAACGCAGATACAAGTTTGTACCGGAGAGTGAGTGCAGGCGCAGTGCTAGGCTGGCGGTAAAGGCACGGGTCCGACCGGCGTCGGCCGTCAAGAGGTCGCAGCAGCTGCTTATGACACAACTAGGCATTGCGACCCCGGAGGAGACGATCACAGACGAGCATCTGGCCGAGTATGCCGCTTTCTTCGAGGGCCCAATGGCGCCACTGCAGGTGCAAGCTCTGGCAGCGTTGTTTGGGCTGGTCTTGCCCGAGCTGGCGGACGAGGCTGCCATGGTTTAGACCATGTTGTAGCCGGCTTTGCAGGTCTGATCAATGGAGTGGATCAATTACACAATCGCGGTTTGGAACATTAGGGTGTCAATGACAAGAACAGGCAAACGATAGCAAGAAACTTAGCGGAGGATTGCAAGGCGTCGGTAATTTGCCTGGTGGAATCAAAAGTAGAAAACGTAGATCGCTTCTTGATAATGCAATTGTTGGGACCGCGGTATGATGGTTTCTTCGTGCTGCCTGCGGTGGGCACGGCTGGTGGGATTATCGTGGCCTGGCAATCGCGGATGGTTACGGTCACCAATCCTCGGGTGGACTCCTTCTCACTCACGGCACACTTTTCCTTCGTTGATGGTGGTGAGTGGTGGCATACGACGGTCTATGGACCGAATGAGGAGGCGCTCAAGCTCGAGTTCTTAGAGGAACTTCGAGAAATCCGGACCTGTTGTAATGGGATGTGGACGGTGGCAGGAGATTTCAATCTCATTGTAGATGCGGCGGACAAAAATCAAGGCACCATCAATCGGAGGATGATGGGGCGTTTCAAGCGGCTGCTCAATGATGTTGAACTGTCGGAAGCGCATCTGACCGGTAGACGTTTCACTTGGTCGAACGAACGCGCGGCCCCAACACTTGTGAAGTTAGACCGATGGTTTCACTCTGCGGACTGGGACGCGTGCTACTCAAACAGTTTGCTGCAAGCTCTATCGACGAACATATCTGATCACTGTGCAATCCAAATGTCGACAAACGTATGCTTTGCGAGGAAGCACCGGTTTCACTTTGAAAGCTTTTGGCCGTCCCAGCCCGGGTATGCTGAGGTTGTGGCAGCGGCATGGGCACCACCGACCGCGGACAGGGATCCTTTGCTGGTGCTGGACACAAAGCTGAGGGCTACTAGCAAGGCTCTGGCATCTTGGGGTCAAAAAAGAATCGGCAATGTGAAGAAGCAGCTACTGCTCGCGAACGAGATCATCTTTCAGCTTGACAAGGCACAAGACTCTAGGCAACTCACTAACGAGGAGAGTTGGCTGAGGAAACAACTCAAGAAAAAGATGCTAGGACTTGCCTCTCTTCAACGAACGATTGCACGGCAACGGTCTCGCCTGATCTGGTTGCAAGAAGGGGACGCAAACACTGCGTATTTTCATATGCATGCGAGTTATAGGCGACGGAAGAATCACTTGTTCAGGATCAAGCGCGGAGAGACAGAGGCTACAACGCAGGAGGGGATGAATGAGTTGACCACTGAATTCTTCAGAGAGCTCATCGGTACCCCGCAGCCAAGGCCGGCCACCCTGAATCTGAACAATTTGGAGTTTCCAGCGGTTGATTTGTCCGCGCTGGAGCTAGATTTCACTGAAAAGGAAATCTGGGAGGCAATCAAGGAACTCCCGCCTGACAAATCGCCGGGCCCGGACGGCTTTTCGCTTAGATTCTACCAAACGAGCTGGGCGGTAATCAAAGAGGACCTCATGGCGGCAATCCACCATCTCACCAAGCAGGATAGTCGCAGTTTCAGATCGCTCAATAATGCGTTCATCACGCTGCTGCCGAAACACGCTGATGCGTCAGACATCTCGGAATTTCGCCCGATAAGCCTGTTACACAGTGTGGCTAAGATCTTTTCGAAGGCGATCGCAATTCGACTAGCGCCAAAACTGAATGAGCTAATTGCTACAAATCAAAGCGCATACATCAAAGGGCGCACAATCCAGGACAACTTCATGCTCGTCAGTCAGTCGCTCAAAACTTTTCATCGGAGGCGCACACCAGCGTTGTTCCTGAAACTGGATATTGCACGGGCTTTCGACTCGCTTTCCTGGCCCTTCCTCCTGGAGGTTCTGCAACGAAGAGGTTTCGGTCAGAACTTCTGTAGATGGGTGGCTGCAATTCTGGCCACGGCTAACACGCGGGTCTTGGTTAATGGATTCCCGGGCGAGCAAGTGTTCCATGCGCGTGGGCTGCGCCAGGGAGACCCGGCATCTCCCCAGTTCTTCATCTTGATCATGGACGTACTCACAGCGGTGTTCAGTAAGGCTGAAGCAGGAGGGATCTTTGAGCCTCTAACCAGATGGGGAATAAGGCATCGAATTTCAATATACGCAGACGACGTTGCGATGTTCATCAGACCTTGTCAATCTGAACTGTTGGCTGCCCGGCAATTGCTCACCTGTTTCGGGGAGGCTTCTGGCTTGGTCACAAATCTAGCCAAAAGCGCAATTTTGCCGATCAGATGCGATGAGGTGGACACGACAGACCTCGTGAATGCCTTCCCCTGTCAGATTGGGCAGTTCCCCTGTAAATATTTAGGGCTTCCATTGTCGCCGCGCGCACTCAGGAAAATCGACTGGCAGCCGCTGATCGACGAATTGAGCCGACGCCTTGCTGCCTGGCGCACGGCGATGTTGACGGAAGGCGGACGCATGATCCTCGTCTCATCGGTGCTGATGATGATCTCAATTTACCATATGTTATCTCTCGACCTGCCTCCTTGGGTCATTAAGGCGATTAACAAAATCTGTCGTCGCTTCTTCTGGCGGGGAGCTGAAGATTGCAGAGCAGGACACTGTAAAGTGGCTTGGCTTCAGGTGTGCAAACCGAAGACACTTGGTGGTCTCGGTTTCCACAACATTCGAGCCCTTAATGATGCACTGCGTATTAGGTGGCGCTGGGCAGAGAAGGAAGGAAATTTGAAGGCATGGAGTGGACTGAAATTCAGACTGTCGGCGGATGCAGAAGCCATGTTCACGGCTGCCACCGAATGCACGGTGGGCAATGGGGAGTTAACGTCCTTTTGGCATGATCGTTGGATCAATGGGCGAAGTGCCCAAGGTATTGCCCCCCAACTTATTCAGTTCATCAAGCCTTGCAGTGCTCTAGAGAAGACGGTGGCACAGGCATTACCGAACAACAGTTGGATCGCCAACATCCAGGGCACGCTCTCTGTTGCTGCTATTGTCCAGTTCGTGCATCTTTGGCAAGCCATCCAGGAAGCTCCCAATCTCACAACAGAAACGGATAAATTCCGATGGCTCCTCTCCTCTAATGGTCAATACTCGGCAAAGTCAGCGTATCAGGGGTTCTTCTTGGGCTCGGTACAGGCGGATTATGCTGAACTTGTGTGGGGCAGTTGGGCCCCGTTGAAAGAAAAGCTATTCACTTGGTTGGCACTACGAAACAGATGTTGGACGGGAGTCAGATTGGCAGCGAGAGGGCTCCAAGGGCCGGCCAAATGTTTGCTTTGTGACCAACACGTGGAATCCATGGATCATCTCATGGTACAGTGCCCTGCTTCTAGGTCGATTTGGTTCCAGGTGCTGTCAAATGCGGGTTTTACCCAATTCCAGCCGCAGTTAGACAGCAATTTCAGAGATTGGTGGAGTGCGCTGGCGAGCTGCCAGCCTAAGAAGAAGCGACAGGAACTTGCCTCGCTGAGCATAGCATGCTGCCGTCGGCTTTGGCTTGAGAGGAATGGCCGCCACTTCGATAGGATTTTCGTGACGGAGGAGGTCATCTGTCGCAGTATTAATGAAGAGTTCCAGCTATGGAAACTAGCTAAGCGACCTGCAGGGAATCGGGAGGAGTAGCCTTAGGTGTTTAGCGGTTAGCGGGTGTGTGCGGTTGTAATCGGTAAACTGTAAAACTCTCTCCTATCTTAATGTCATGACATGCAAATCTTTTGCATGTTCTTGAAAAAAAATACATACTTTTCCTCACCCTGCCAGCACAACTCACCTCTCTTGTCCATCCATGCGGATGGAACTTGGGCTTGTGCCGGTCCGGCTGAGAGCATTGCAGCAGAGAAGACAGATAATATAGACAATGCCGTGGTCGATGGGCTAGAAGAGATGCATAATTATAATCAAAGGAATAATTGGAATAAAATGTAACGCAATTTGCATGCTTTGTAGTTTGCCTATTTTCTATTGGTTTTGCCAAGCCTAACAATTCTCTCTTTCATATTAACTTAAGAGAAAAACAATTAGAACCTACCACTATGTAGCTTACCGAAGAACACGAATCAAAATTGGCAAGAATGCATAATATAGATACATAATTCTGTCAGAAACCAACATTTATTGCAAGAATAATCATCTGAAATGTTTGGTGTTCAAGTGCAGCGCACATGCATCCTTAAAAATTTAACAAGATGATCCGCTAACGGGAAGTTTGATAAATGAAGATCCAACAAACTGTCATGCTGATTCTTTGCATTTGGTATTTCTAGGAATTACTTGATGAAATATTTATCCATCGTCAACCTGCTCAGTGCTCACAGCATAACAACGCTTGATGGATGGACACGCGCCAAAGATCAATACCAAGGAGAGGCGACGTCCCCACCTCCACAGGAAGGATTGCACGTCCATCAAAGTGAACCTCTCCTTCGGTGGTTGACTTGCTGATTCATGGAACGTGCCCCTACTGCAAGGATCTGGTGGTGCCGGTATAGGCGATGTAGAACAAATCTGCATCCTTTCCTTCAGCTCAAAATTTATAGAAGTACAAACTGATTTTTTTTGTTATACATCAGGCATAAGCCGATATGCCGGGATTTGTTGATGAATTCAACAAACTACAAAATAGAGCAGGGATTTAAGGGTACGGAGTTGCTTGCCTTGGCGCGCAGGGTGTGGTTCATCCACTCTGCAGCCTCGTCGGCCATTAGTGCAGCTTAATCCACCTTGAATTGCTGTCCGTATACAATTTTGTCTGAGACTTGTCTCTCCTGCACTTATTCCTTCAGATTAAACACCAAGGATATGAGCTACATACTAATAACCTGAAATCTTATGCAAGATAGTTCGGCCAAATAAGACATGCAACATCTCTTGGGACAAAATTCTCTAGACTTATCTAAAATTACTGAAATTTGAAAAACTTCTAGACTTGATACAGAACGCACACAGTTGGTTGTGTCGGCTTCTCGAGCACACGAAAGGCAGCCTTGTACACTACCTGCACGGAGATGGGGAGGCCTAGTAGCTTGTGGTGGAGATGGAAAAGTACCATAGCCGGCCGGCCGCATGCAGGGCGTAGGGACACTGACCGCTAGGCGTTGCCCACCGCTCCTCGCCGCGTGCAGAGCCCTCTGCACCGGAAGAAGCTCCATGGGCGAGCCCGCCGCTTTGCACCTGTCCAGATCGAAGCAGGATTGGACTACGGCCGTGAGTGCACCTGTCCAGATCGAAGTAGTGATGGATGGAGTCCACGCAGACGCAAGGATGGACCTGTCCAAATCGAAGCGCGGCCTCGTCTTGCACCTGTCCAAATCGAAGCGCGGCCTCGTCTTGGTGGTAGTACTATGCTGCTACGGGGCGGGTACCGACGGGAGTACAAAGGCACTTTTGGAGTGGGCGGTAGCTCGGGCGGTATCCCTGGCGGTAGTACCGGCTCCTGTAGGTGGCGGCAGTACCGCTGGCGCGGCGGTAGTACCACTGCCTGGAGCTTCTTCTGCTTCAGTGCGATCATCAGGTGGGCTGCGGTAGTACCGCCGGGTGCCGGCGGCAGTACCGCTGGCGCGGTCTTCATCTCCAACAGCTTGTACATCTTCCTCTTCTTGGCTTCTCTCTTGTCCATTTTCGACACTTCCTTATAGATCTTCATGAGGGTTAAACCTGAGTATACACAAGGTATCGGAATGAAGTAACAAACCATTCAAAGGGGTGTTGAAGTCACACAAAGAGAGGATTTCGACGCTAACTAGGCGAAACGGTGCTATTTAGACCCTTGGGGCGCTGGGGGACGGCTACCGCTGCAGAAGGAGGGCATCGAAAGATCGATCACGTACCCTGGCGGTTACCTAAGCCCTCGTGGCTCATAACCATAATCTCCATTATTGCTTCTTCCATTTAGCACACTTAGTGCTTGTATCTGAGTGGATCACAAACCCAATTTGTATTCTCAACATTAGCGTCTCTAGTAAATCGATCGAAGAGAGTCGCTAACAATCATGCTCCTGTTGATAGCCAACTTGAATATGCGTCCCACATGCTGACAACCTCTAAGAGCATCTCCAAGCGAAGCCCCCAAACAACCTCAAACTGGTTTATTTGTGTCCGGACGGGCTCCGGACGGAAAATGAGCTAAAATAGCTACCCAACCGGGGTGGGCAAAGCCTCCCCAAACGTCCGGGCTGTCTGGCAGCCCACAAACTGAGGACGATTCGCAAATGAGGGATAAACTGAGTAGAGGGCCACATCTGAGGGCAGCCTGATAATTAACCCTAAATTTGAAATAGTTATATGTTTGACCAATTAAAGTTCATCAAGGTTTAAGAATGTACTTGATTAAAGTTGCACCCAAAGTAACTAAATCCGTATATAAGATAAAATCACCGGGGCGGCCCCCTCCCTCTGCCCTTGCCAGGGTTAGGACCCCTCCCGTCCCTCGTGCCGACGCTGGCGGGCGCTGTCGGGTGTTGCCCGCGCGGTGCCGTGCAGGGCCGGTGGCAGCGGCTCTCTTCTTACCAACGGTGCTGGGGCTCGGCTCGGGAGGCGGCGTCCTGGAGGTGGTGCAGATAGGCCGGCGGCGATCCGGCGCAGGCAGGGTGGCGACACGGCAATGACGGTGATGGCTGGTGCGGGGCTTGTCCGCCGGCGCCCTACAGGCCAAGGTCTGAGACCTTCGGGCCTGATTTGCGCCAGCACGGGCTGGATCGGGTTTCAACGTGACGCCTCCAGGTGGTCTGAGAAGCAACTCGGGATGGGGATGGCGGCTATGGCGCCGCGTTTGCGGCAGCGCGGCGGCGAGACCTTCACTGGCCTGATCTGTGCCCGACCGGGCCTAGTTGGCCTGGTGTGCTCCTACCGCTGCGTCCGGTGGCAATGGAGGTTAAGTTGTTCCCTCCCACGTGGCTGCGGTGCTGCCGTCCCATGTCTACGGATGTTTCTCTCGGTTCGGTCGGCCTCGCAGCATTGGCCAGCATGTTGGTGGGTGGCGAGCTTGGTGGAGCCAATGGTGTGTCTGGGGTCGTGGTTTGTTGGGGGTTGAGACAAATCCTTATCGGCTCTTGCCGACAACGGCGCGGTGACGTATGCGGGCGCCGCCGTCCTTCTTGAAGGGCGTCGGGAGTACACCTTCCCAATTCCCTTCGTATACCGGGAGAAATCCTAGGATCAGTTCGGACAGCAACGTCGTCGTCGCATTCCTTCTTGAAGGTGTTGCTTGGTACGTGACCATTCGGAGGCTTAGGGGTGTGGTGGGAATTCTCCGGTGGGCGCAGTGGTGCGGGTCATCTTCGCTTTCGTCGATCTGGCGCTATTGGATTCTCTTATTTTTTATGTCGGACTGGATTGTGTTGTTTTCCCAATAGTGGTCTCGCGGTTGTGTGGCAAGCCTATTTCGAGGAAGATAAAATCACATGTCCAAAAAAATGCATGAGATGGATAGCTTGTATGAAGTGATAAACTAGTGGTTTTGCTTTATAAGACGTATAGACTCCACGCATCTAACTCCCCGAAAAAAAATGACTCCACCCAACAACATTCATTCAAATGTGTCATAGTGATAGGACCGACGGGAATATTCACGGGTTTGTTAGGCATTGAGGCTCCAATGGCGGAGTGTCAGCGTGCCATCGGTCGCAGCGTCCTATAGTAACAGCGGGAACTAAATGCATATACGAAAACGTTTGAAAATAAGAGAAAACTTATCAAACCATAACGATAAATTTCAATGTGGCCGATATTCAGTTTCTGAATCCATTCCTCTCCAAACTAAACAATACAAGGTGACAGAGAAAATATGCCGCCCAACACAACATTTATTAATGCAAACATTCATTAACTGTTTACAAATCTTACAGTTATATCTATTTTCTCTTTAAACCCAAATGCATGTAATATAGACACCACGATGAGAGTTCAGCTAAACAACAACCCCGCTCGATCCTCAGAATCCTCCAGAGCTACATCAATTCATTGTTGTCTATTCGCACATAGGAACTGCTAGGATCGAAAACCTCATCTATTTGTTTGAGAATTTGCTTATACCTGTAGTGTTTGCTAGCCGGCACAAAATAAAATTGTTAATTTGTTATCATCCCCCTCTCGAATTCGATCTCTTCAGTTTTACGATGAAGTCATTGTCATCGTCATCGTCGCTGTATTCAACTTTTCTCTTGGCCTTCGCAATGGAGTCCGTGTTGTGCGACGCGGTCGGTTTCTTCCAGCTGCTCTCTGCAGGTTTATGTTTGCTTACGGTAGTGGTAGTGGGCTTAGCAGGGGTCCCCGATCGTATTTGCTGTTGCCGTTTTTGCTTCCTGTCATAGGCTTTCCTGGCTCTCTCCGGAGATAGCAACCCATGCTCCATCAACCTGAAAGTGTATGCTGTTTTTGTCAGGTATCCCAGCGAAGGGCGTCGTGCCATAACATATACCCCTACAGGACAGGAGTACTACTGTAGGAAACTAGGTAGTTTTGTAGCCAGTCAGCTCTGAATGATGGATGAATCAAAACTAGTACTTGGCTAGATTAGATGAGACGATAGATGCATTTGGTGGAGTGTCTGTCAATGAGGGATTATTCAGAGTGAAGTTGGTCCTTCACGACTAGCTTCGTGGAGCGAATTACCTAAGATGTGCTATCGTACTGCCACTCTGAAGTCCTTACATTCAGAAAAGGAACAGGGAGGCAAACACAAAGCAAGAAATGGTGATGAAGTACCAACCAGAATTCAGCCATCTCACTGGAGGGGATCTGCTTGGAGAGGGACTCGTAGAATATCCTGAGGGGTTCCCTCTGCAGGCCAAATTGCAAGATTGCCAAACTGAGATCAACGGAAACACATATACTATGTAGTATGAATGAGTGCCTAGGAGGAACTAGACACTGCTTTTAATATAGTAGGAGGTGAGGATCGAACCCAGGCTGCCTAGTTCCACCATCCGTGGTACTAGCCAGTAAGCCCCTGGGTGATCCTCTATACTATGTAGTATGATGAATGAGCTGTGAAGCAGGTGGAGACCTCCTCGGGAGGATCGAACTTCTGGCCGGTCAGGGTGTAGACCTTCTTGGCGGCCTTGCATCGCTTTGCGGTCGTGCTAGCTCGCTTGGTGCCGCTGCTGCTGCTGGCGGCGGACGTGATCTTGGCCTTGGACGAAGCTAGCGATATGGATCTCCCTCCGCCTTTACCCTGCAAGCCAATGAGAGCAGATCACATGAGTACATCACATCCTTGAAGTAGAGCAAGGAGAGCAGAGCTTGCTTGGGATTAGTTGCCATATGAGGACTAATAGAGCAGTGGGTGTTGATTAGTAAGTAGTTGAGCTGGCAATCAAGCAGATCGACGCATGCTGGATAGCTACAAGTTCTAGCCTAGAACAGGATGAAAGGGGGGAAGCAGAAATCGGTGTGGAAGGACGAAAGGAAGGTGCATGAGATCTGGCAGGATTACCTCGAATTTAGAGAAGCTGGACTTGCCCTTGGAGAAGGGTATTTTTTTGCTAAATCTGGCCGTTATTCTGAACTAACAACGGATCTGGCCCCTTCTGAGAACTAATTGCAAATCTGGCCCCTCGCGTCGGCGCCAACGCAGATGGCGCCGACGTAGTGCAGGTTGGCGCCAGAGCCGGCTCTCGCCGAAGTTTGCTGCTGGGCCCGGATGAAATCCGACGTGGCATGTCGGCGCCAGGGGAAATGGCGCCGAACCTGTGAGCGTTAACTGAATTTGATGCTGGTGTTCGGCGCCGTCGTGGATGGCGCCGACCCTTTTGGTCATAACCCGACCGGATCTGGACCTCCCTTGGCACACACACACACTCACGCGCGCAAAAACACAACCGTCCGCCGCACTCCCGCGGCGACGCCCCCACCCGTCCCCGCCCCGACGCCGCCGGCCGCTGCTCTCCCCGCCGCCGGCCACCGCTGTCTCCGCCGCCGCGCCCCCCTGCCTCACCTCCGGTCGCCGCGCCCCACCACCTCGCCTCCTTCTCCGTCGCCCGCGCCCCTGACTTACCTCCGCCTGCCGCACCGAACCACCGTGGCCCCGCCTCCTTCTCCGTCGTCGGCGCTGGCCAAGAGGCCGTCGATGGCCTCGCCTCCTCCGTGAAGGTATAACGTGTCCCCACCGCCCCCTCTCTCCTACGACACTCAATTTTGACCGAATTTGAAATTAGTGTGTATTGCAATCCATAAGCTAGTGTTTGTGAATTATTTCGGGGCCAATATGGTCTAGATTCGAGATAAAATGGATGACCGTCCTAGAAATTTGGGTTCCCAAATTAGATTTGTGTTTCCGGTTGTTAATGGTGTCAATTGTGTGTAGAATAGATGTATTAGTTTGGAGAATAGATGTGTTAATTAAGTGTCAATGGAATGTAGAATAGATTGTTAATTAATGGTGTCAATTTGTTCATAGTAGCTTTATTTGTTGGTATGGAAATAATTTGTTATTGAGAGCTCTTTATTTAGATAAATCATCATTATATCTAATGGTAGAGTTGTATCTTGGTTCCTATTATAGATGGCGTACACAAAGATTGTTCATGTTCATCACGGAGGCCGTGTTGTGTCCTCTAGTTGCGGTGTTGAGTTTGAGGAGATGACGAGTAAAGTATTGTTCTTCCCGCATAGTCCAACTTTGCGTGAGCTTGTTGTGAAGATCGAAACGGCGTTGGGTTGGTTAGGCACTGCTGTTGGTTTGGAAGGAAGATACGATGCCGGTGGCTGTAGGTCTTATACTCAGATGATACCCATCCGAGACAACGAAGGGTGGGAGTTGTACAAAGAGCTTGTTGAGAACTCTCAAATCAAGTCAATTGTTGTTGTTGCCGTGAAGGTTGACATCAACAGTCGTACCGTAGTTCTCCCTGATTTGAACAAGCATCCAACGGTTGTTAAAGAAAACAATGATGACCGTAGTGAGCACGATTCGGGTCCAAGCCAGCCTCCCTTGAGGGAGAAGGAGAGTGTTGACCATCGAGTTAAAGTGGAGTTGCTTAGGGAGCAGAAACTAAAGGGTGCAGCACCACCTGCAACTCGTGTTGTGTCCTCTAGTATGCCTAGTAGAGAAGAGATCATTGAGGAGAAACCCAATGTTGCACACTTGGAGGCGGTGAATGACGAGTTTGTTGGTGTCTCTCCATTGGACATTCCAGCACCACCGTTTGTACCTCAGGTGGCATCCTCTGAACTTGATGGAGACCCGTATACTTTCGAAGATCACAATCCCGAAGACGAGGGTTATGATCAGGCTTATGCGGCTGACTCTGATGAGGATCGTGAGGAGCCCCAGTGGTCCGTGGACGAGACAGATGCGTTCGTCAAGGTATGGGGCAGGCATCCTAGTATTCATGAGTTCAAGGATGTTAGGGAGGCTCACCTAGCCGTTTCCGACTCGAACCTGCGGGAATATGGCCCAGAGCCTCCTAAACCCATCATCCAGGATGGGGATGGAGAAATCCAACGGCCTAGGGCAAGGCCTTTGATATATGCGGGTCTAAAATTCAAGGGTCTATTGGAGATGCAGATCTGGCTGCAGGAGTACGCCGTTAGGCATCATCGGCAGTACATTGTGTTCAAGTCTAACCAGAAAGAGCGATATGTTGTGATGTGCGATGACAAAAAGTGTGGGTGGAAGGTGAGAGCAAGGAAGACTCCTCAAGGTCGGTGGAAGATAAGTAGCTACGATGGCCCACACACATGCGGCGACAAGGTCCTTGCCAACAAGGCCCCTGGCGAGAAGGTTGTCCGGCGCACACACCGGCAACTGACATCTACTTTTATTGCTCACCGGTGCGCCGAAGCCATCAAAGCTACGCCTACCCTCTCAGCGGCCTCTTTGATGAAGTTTATACATCTCATCTTTGATTATCGTGTCACGTATGGCAAGGCGTGGAGAGCTAAGCAGATGGCTATGAAAATGGCCTACGGGGATTGGGAGGAAGCCTATGGAAGGCTACCAAAGATGTTGGCGGCTATGGCCATCGCAACCCTGGAATGACAATTTGTGTGCAACCGCATCCAACTTATACTCGCACGGTTGAAGACGTCAAATACCCAGTGTTTGGACGAGCGTTTTGGTGCTTCCGCCCTTGTGTCGAAGCATTCAAGCATTGTCGTCCATTTCTTTCCGTGGACGGCACCTTTTTGACAGGGAAGTTTAAGGGCTCCCTTCTTGTTGCTATCTCTTGCGACGCGGACAACCGTTTGGTCCCCCTTGCCTTTGCTCTGGTCACGGGGGAGGACACGAACAACTGGAGTTGGTTCATGCACTTGTTGAGGACTAAGGTAGTTGGCAGGGATAGGGTTGTTTGTTTGATATCTGATCGCCATCAGGGCATACTGAATGCCGTGAAGGATGAAATACCTGGGCATCCCCTTGTGAAGCACCGGTGGTGCATGAGGCATTTCGCGGCTAATTTCTACCGTGCTTGCCGTAACCGGGAAATGGCTGAGTATCTTCGTAGGCTTTCCATGGTGTTTGAGGAGGATGTGTTTGACCGGATGTACGCAGAGTTGTATGGCTTGACGAATGCGAAGGGTAAGGCTTTCCTTACGGAGCATTTGCCACAAAAAATGTTGTGGTCCCAAGCATTCGATGAGGATGGGGTTCGGCACGGTCACATGACAAGTAACATGGCCGAGGTATTCAATAAAGTTTTAAAGGGTATCCGTGCGTTACCGGTTAGCGCCATAGCAGCGTTTACCTTTGACAAGTGCAACGAGTACTGGGTTACGAGGAGGGACGAGATAGAAGTCCTTGTGAATGACGGTAAGAAGTGGCCAAAGACCGTGGAAGAAGAACTTGATTATCAGGAAAAGAAGTCAGAGACCCAAACGTGGACATGTTTCGACAAGGAGGTGTGGAAGTACGAGGTTTGTGAACAAGGAGGTACCAACGTTGGCGGTGAGCAATTCGGTGGCCGCAAATATGTTGTTGTCCTAGCCTCTGCGTCTTGCACTTGCCAGATGCCGTTACAGATCCATCTACTGTGCTCACATATAATAACAGCGTCACGTGCTAGGGCACTAGACCCAACTAGCTTGTCGTGTTTGTCCCGGTTCTACAAACTGGAGGCGGTTCGAGGCACATGGGCTGGTAGATTCGAGCCTTATCTAGACATGGCACAATGGCCTGAATACACCGGCCCGGTGTATTTACCGGATTTAAAACTCATGGTCAAGACGAAAGGGCGACGGCAGACCAAGAGGTTCAAGATGGACATGGACCGCGCACAGGGGAGCACACACTCCAAGAGACCGCGTGCAAATGATTATTTCGTGGAGGACACCGTCAAGAACCGTTGCTCCGTATGCGGCGAGGAAGGTCACAAGAACACGAAAAGGTTGAGCTGCGAGGACCGAAAAAAGAAAATAGCTGCCGAGGAAGCAGCGGCTGAAGCTGCAGCCGCGGCAGCCGCTAGTAACCCTTCGTCAAGTGTACGTGGAAATAAGCGTCCACGAGGAACTAGACATTACAGAGGTGCTAGACGCCATCCCGATGCAATTGGGAAGTTAGCTGAAGCAATAAAACGTAGTAGCAAGGTTATATTTTCTTTACTATATGTTACACATTAATTTATGCAATATATTTTCATTGCATATTTTTTGCATTTATTGTGTTGATACTTTTCATTGCAATATTACTCACTTTGGCTTGTCTTTACATTGCAGAATGGAGGGTCGGCACCATCTTCTTGATGTTGGGTACGATAAGGATCACCGAGGTTGGAAGATTTCCATAGGCGTGGAGGTATGTACATAATGATGAAGTCAATTTGTTTTGTTGCCAAATGATTACTAACTTGTGTGCTATATAAAATGTTTTGCAGGAAATGAAGCATCTTCGCATACGTGGCCATAAGTTGCAGCATGATGCAATGAAGTATTCAGATAGGTACACAGAGTACATTGAGAGGGCAAAGTTGCTTCCCTTTGTGACCATGGCGAGGCGTGGGCTTCCAATCTACAATAGCTGCGCCCTCACGGCACTAGTTGACAGGTGGCACGTGGAGACTCACACTTTCCACCTTCCGTGTGGAGAGATGACTGTCACTCTAGAGGACTGGGCCATGATCACCGGTTTGCCTCTCGATGGGAACCCCGTCACTGGAAAGATAGAGGCACATAAATTCAGGGACATGGTTGAGCAGCTTCTTGGAGTAAGACCACCTGACAAAGTTGAAGGGCAAAAGGGTAGCAAGACTGGAGGGTTGAAGACCACTTGGTTGCAAACCCATTTCCGTGAGCTTCCGGAGGGTGCTGACGACGTCACCGTACAAAGGTTGTATCTCTATACTAATTTTCCGTTGCCCACCTTTTTGTTATGTGCTTTTATTTCCATTTCGCCGTCTGATTCGAGTCTTGTTTTTTATAGGTATGCTCGGGCATACATCATGTGGATCTTTGGAAAAGTGCTATTTCCAGACTCTGGGGGCAGCGACGTGTCTTGGATGTATTTGCCTCTACTCCGTGAGTGGGACGAGGCTGGGAGGTACAGCTGGGGCTCGGCCTCACTGGCTTACTTGTACCGGCAGCTGGATGAGGCATGCAGAAGGAGCAAGGGATCATCAAACATGGGTGGTTGCGTGCTTGGGTTACAGGTATGGATGTGGGAGAGGCTTCCTGTAGGGCGCCCCCCTACGAGGGCACTTCGTGCTTGGCCACATGCTCATCCCGGCATGGCTCCCACCGTCGCGCACAAGTATGAGGATTCTGCGACCAATTGGGGCCCCTCCGAGAATCTGTATATGCAATACACCGATGAGATTGACTCTTTGCTTCCTAGCCACGTGAGTGCTGCACAATACATTCGTACATTAATCATTTCATTTTGCTTCACTCATGTTCTCACTTGCATCACTTGCATCACAGGTTACGTGGAGGCCCTACGCCGAGGTCGTTGATGATCCCTCGTTCAACTTAAACGAGATGTGCACTCGTGACAAGGAGATGTGGACTTTGAGGTGCCCACTGATTTGTTTCTATGCCGTTGAGTACCATCTTCCACACAGAGTAGCCAAGCAGTTTGGGAAGCTTCAGCACTGCCCCCCAGAGTCCTTCTCCACGTCCAGAGAGCTTCACGAGTAAGATCTCGAAGCACCATATTGTTGTCTATGTCTTTTCATACATGATTGCTGACCCTTTTCTCTACGTTCTTTGTTAGGCTTGACAGGAGCAAGAACAAGAAGATTACTGACTGGGAACATCAGCATCGAGAGTACATTTCTGAATGGCATCAACGCAACGGTCCTCACATCGATCCCACGCCGCACAATGCACTCGCGTTTGACAGGTATCTTGCTTGGCTGAATGGTGCAACCCGGCTTCATCTCCGGAAGGCTTGGACCGAGCGAGATATATTGGAGTCAACATCAGACTCAGCCGATGATACCGTCCAGTATGATTATACCCAGCGGAAAGGAAAGCGCGTGGACCTGGGCCCTGTGCGAGACCGTGTGGTAAGAATCTAGTTCCACACGTTTCCAACATGAACTACTTGCTCTCTCATACACTGATTTTTGGTTGTGTTGTGCAGGCCAATGAGCTTAAAAGAGGTATTACCGATGCTGAAATAGCTCTCACCGTTACACCGGGCAGCGAAGGTGAAGTGTCCACACTGCGTGCTTGTCTACAGGTTAACTTCTTGCTTAACTTCTTGCTTGTGTAAGTTCTGATCTGGTTGTTGTGGCTGCTGTGCTCAAAGTTTACTCTTCGTTCTTGCAGAAAATGGTGAACCGTTCCCGTAACTTGGTCAGTAGGCTCGCATGCCGGGATCCTACCGAAGACTTGGATGAGGTGCAACCTAGTAGCCGTGAAAATTCTGCATCATCTGAATGGGACCTAGATGTGGAGGACTTATATGATGACCAGACGGTGTTGTCGCAGGTAATATTCTTGCTCTCATGTTCAGGTTTTAGTTCACAGCACCTAGTCACTAGATATAAATCACTAGATGTTATTGTCGCAGGTGAGGGGTGCACCAGCACCTAGTCAGATGAGCCCGGGTCCCAGCCAGCAGAAGTGCAAGCAGAAGCATAAGCGCCATCAGCCTCTTCAGATGAGTCAAGAAAACCTCCGTAGGGGATCTCGTAACCGCAAGCCAGTCGATCATCTCAGCCCTGGTACCGAAGCGCTAGGAAAAAGAAAGGCACGCAAGTAATGTCGCCATTTGTGCTTCATTATGTTTCAGACCATCCATGTTTGAGAACTATGGTTTGTAATAACTAAAAACATGTATGAATTGTCTGTGATGCTTTTGTGAACCAATTTGGTATGGATTGTTGCTTGTGTGAGATCTAAGTGTCTGTGAATTTTGTTGTCAGATTGTTGCTTTTGTCAGTTTGTGTCAATTTTGTTGTCAATTCTGCTAAATTTTCTGTCCAAATGTTTGTGTCTACATATGTTACAGGTTTTGGCTGAAAAAAGAGGGGAGGCTCTGTCAAAAATTTCTGTTAAATGCCCCAGGATAGAAGGTCGGCGCCATCCAGGATGGCGCCGACATAGTGCATGTCGGCGCCAACCGAGTTGGCGCCGATACCTGTTTTTCTGGAACTGGGCACTTCCAGAGAACTTCCAGAGAGCAAGTTTTTGTGCGAGGTGTTCGGCGCCATCTAGCATGGCGCCGACCTTCTGCATGTCGCCAAATCAAATATTCGCCGAACTTCATAAGTTCGGCGACAAGGCAAATGGCGCCGACCATCCGCTGAAAACAAATTTTTCTGGAACTGGGCACTTCCAGAGAACTTCCAGAGAGCAAGTTTTTGTGCGAGGTGTTCGGTGCCATCGCCAATGGCGCCGACCTTCTGCATGTCGACAAATCAAATATTCGCCGAACTTCATAAGTTCGGCTCCAAGGCAAATGGCGCCGACCATCCGCTGAAAACAAATTTTTCTGGAACTGGGCACTTCCAGAGAACTTCCAGAGAGCAAGTTTTTGTGCGAGGTGTTCGGCGCCATCGTTAATGGTGCCGACCTTCTGCATGTCGACAAATCAAATATTCGCCGAACTTCATAAGTTCGGCTCCAAGGCAAATGGCGCCGACCATCCGCTGAAAACAAATTTTTCTAGAACTAGGCACTTCCAGAGAGCAAGTTTTTGTGCGAGGTGTTCGGTGCCATCGCTAATGGCGCCGACCTTCTGCATGTCGACAAATCAAATATTCGCCGAACTTCATAAGTTCGGCTCCAAGGCAAATGGCGCCGACATCTTGAGCTCCGATTTTCCCAAACCAGACAGTGCGCAAATTGTTTGGGTCCTTAGGGCAAATTGTACTTAAGTTGAATGATTGAATTACTGCAGATGTTTCTCACAGTTCCGTCGTAGCAGACAACTACGTCTCGCAAGATGGCCATTAGATTCTTGAACAGAGTACAACCACTCGCAAACAGTACACCCACTCGCAAACGGTACACCCACTCGCAAGCAGTACTCCCACTCGCAAACAGTACTCCCACTCGCAAACAGTAAACCCATATTAATTTTACTTCAGTTCCGTCCGCTGCGTCCGGCTTTGTTAATTAATAGCGGTTCATGGCTCTGTGTATTTCATTCGAATCAACCACACTCACCCATTCAGATAGACAAAAACACAATGGCCGGTGCCGGAACCTCTTCAGGGAAAGGGAAAGAGCCGGCCATGGAACTTGTAGGTCCTCGTAGTGGCTCATTCATGCCACCGGACATGCCACCAAGAGAAGAGCTACATGGTCATGTGCCGTGGATCATCAAGTGCGGTTGCGGTGTGGAGTGCTGCTACACGGCAGATGCTGAGAAGATCAGAAGTGATGGATATGGTGGAAGCTGGGGATTTGTCTGCGGCCACACGACGGGTCCCGCACCATCTTTTGTAAGAGTTCATTCGATTTACATATTTACTAAATAAAAACATGTGGGTACTAAGTTTTGTACTCTCGAACAGGAAGGAGCTCGTTGTAGAAAGAAATACTTTTTCGAATCCGACAGGCAGTATGAAGTGTATTGGTATGGAGAAACATATGTAGAGAACCAGGAGGCCAAAAAACTAGAGGAGAAGAGGAAAAAAGAACACAGAGAGTGTTACCAAAAACAATTTGAAGCATGGGCTGCTCAAAAGATGGCCAACCGAAGAAACCGTTAGAACTCTTGTTTCGTATATGGGAAACAATTTTAATTCCTTATAATCTGTATTTCATTCCAAAAGGAGCTCTTGTATCGTATATTTGAAGAGGGTCGATGATAAACATTGCCCGAGCACCATCATTGTAATGTTTGCTTTTGTAACAAATAAGTGTAATTGTCTGTCATTTATCCACGAGGTTGTCCTATTTATGCAATGCCAAACAAATATCCAACATATAATTTGACATTAAGGTCCACACGAACCACATAAAACATCCAACAGAGTACTCAACATTACAATAATTATAAAATATTCCGACGATTTCTAAAATATAACATCTTGGTTCAACATAAAGTTCATCATGTCAAACAAAAACCACAACATGATTAGAAGGCAACCTCGCAGATTCAACCACAAATGCTTATGGATTCCAACTCTTGAAATAGCACGCGTTGTATTTCTTCAAGAATTCCTTACTTGCATTCAGCTCATTTTCTTCCCTTTCCCGTGCTTGTTCTTCCTTCCTTCTCTTGGCTTGTACCTCCCTCTCTTTCCGGTCCTTCTCTAATTCCTCCTCCAAGAGTTTTCTCTTCACAACTTCTTCAGTTTGCTTCCTCTTGCGCTCCCTTTTCCAAATCTCATTTTCTTGCCTTTGTTCTTCATCAAAAACCTTCCATGACTCGTCCAATGTGTCGGGACCATAAAGGGGACACCACCGTGTCATGTCTTGGCAATGCTCACACCAAACCAGTGGAGGAGCCTTGGGTGTGGTTTCGTCTAGTTTCCATAGCGCCGGTGGAGTTGGAGGTGGACACACAAGACGTGTCCAAGTCTCAGCCGGCCATGGGCCCTTATGCATCCACACATATGGTGAAAGAAGGTAGTCATCATACACCTCAGGCCCATCAATCCATTGGAAAAAGTAGCATGTACAATATTGCTGTCAGTTTTGTAAGCAAATAGGACATCAGATACAAATACATGTCAAATTCATAGTTGCTAAATAAAGAAATAAGAATACTCACGCGACGATCGCTGCACATGTAGAATGCACGACCGGCAGTAGCGGTGTGCATAGATTGTGAGATTTCACAAGGCTTGCCGCAAGGACAATTCGGAACCGGATACCTTGGTGGCACCGGAGCATCTTTGCATGATACATCGGGATACTTTCCTTCGGTTGTTGCTACTAACTTCTTCTTACGTGAAAGCTCTTTGTAAATGTCAATGGAATCTAGCAAACAAAAATTCTAACATAAGAAACTATACAAAGCTCCACATACCAAATGGAATTACAATATTTTGTACACAACCATTCACATGCATATTCAACACGCAGCAATACTTAAACTACTTCTAATTTTGCCTCCTACAACCATTCACATGCCTCCTACAAAGCTATGCACCATGTACAAATAATTTTGCATTCTAGTGTCTCCTATAAAAATATCCACCTCATAATATTCTAAAAGAACTTACATATGACTCCTACAAAGCTATCCATCATGTACAAGTAATTCACACACATATTAACTACTTCAACAAAATAATTACACCACAAATTTTGGTTCTAGAAATCCGAATCAAAATGACATCAAATTTCATAATAAAATGGATGGAATTGGATGAAAAGAAGGTGATTTGAGAGAGAATACCTCCAAGAAGAGTTGCCATGGTCTAATTTGAAGAAATCCACGAGTTTTGAGTGGATTTGAGATTTGGGGCGGAAAACAAGAGAGAGAGAGAGCTTGTGGCGGCTGTGGGGGAGGAGGGGAGAAGCAGGTGCTGGAATGGGAAAGAGAAGGGACTAGGGTTATAACTGCAAGGTCGGCGCCATCGAAGATGGCGCCGAACAGGTCGATCAAATTCAGTTAACGCACACAGGTTCGGCGCCATTTCAGTTGGCGCCGACGTATGCCACGTAGGATTTTTGCCGGGCCCAGCAGCAAACTTCGGCGAGAGCCGGCTCTGGCGCCGACCTGCACGATGTCGGCGCCGTCTGCGTTGGCGCCTATCCGAGGGGCCAGATTTGCAATTAGTTCTCAGAAGGGGCCAGATCCGTTGTTAGTTCGCAAAAACGGCCAGATTTGGCAAAAAATACCAGCTTAAACAACCTACGATAGGCAGCCAACCAAACAGTCTCGGCTTCGCATGCCCACGGGCCACGGGCCAAAAGCCGAAGGCCCAGTCCAGAGCGGCACCATCGTGAGTGATGATAAATCAAGGGGAACGCGCACAAATTAAGACTAGGGTTACCGTCGACGGCTGAGGGCTCGCCGCCGGTCAGTCACCCGTGGCTCCACGGAAGGACCTCGAGGCACCACCGTTGGAGGGTGACCTGGCGATGGAGAGGCTGTCTGAAGAAAACTCGTCAGATCCGAGGAGGACGACAACGACAAGTGGGGCCGCATGCTGCCCTTGTTCTATGATAGCGAGGTGTACGCGGCGGAGGCGGAGGAGGCTGCACGATGTCGGCGCCGTCTGCGTTGGCGCCGACCTGAGGGGCCAGATTTGCAATTAGTTCTCAGAAGGGGCTAGATCCGTTGTTAGTTCGCAAAAACGGCTAAATTTGGCAAAAAATACTGGAGAAGGAGGACGACATCGCAGCTCGCGGCAGCTGAAGCAGAACAGAAGAGGAAATGGGGAGAATTCAGAAAGAAGGACGACGAGTGACGTTAGGTGGGGTGGGGTCAGGCAGTCTGTCCGAAGGAGGATATAGTAGCACATGCGCTTGGCGTGGATTTCAGTGCCACAGGCACGAAAACTCCATGCTGTTCTTTTGGCCTTTTGATGACGGGAGCTCCTTTTCGACGCCCATAGCGTGAAATAGGAGGCGATGTTGGAAATTGCCCACAGATTGATCACATCAAAACTCGACAAACACAGAAACTTGTTGCAGGGGCACGTATCGTACCCTCTCTTTTTATGTTTATTTCTCTGAAATCTCACGGTACAAATCCCGTTACACGACCTGTGCAATGCACAGCAGCCGACACAAAATCACTTAAAACCTACTGGTATACGAACTAAAACAACAACTCTAGAACTCACGTACCCTGCCGACCTAAGACACGGACCAAACTAGGAAACTCATCTTTCCTAACTAATACTGTACGTACATATATAAACGCACCACCACGTGCTTGACAAGGAAACAAACTAGTACTACTATTACAAACAAGGTAATTGCCACAAAGCGCAGCTGCGCTATTCCGTTGTCTCGAGCCCTCACTCGCGCGACTGTCGGATTGAAGACGTCTTGTGATCTTATCCCCTCCCGATAGCGACCTACTCCTCTCGCGCTACCATCTTCCCCCGCTCCGGCACCCCACACTCTCATCGCCCGGCGAGCGGCTCTACCCTGCACCTTCTCCTGCAGACGTCGGTGCCCCTTCACCACGCGCGAGAGAGCGGGCTTGAAGACGGGTCGGAGGAGACAATGCGAGTCATGCGTCCAGATCCCCGCGTAGGCGGCAGCATCCTCCCGCTTCCTCTAGAGCTGCTGCTTCTGCTGGCACCTGCGCCGCCTCCGGACGGATCTCCCGCCGTCTCCACCGCGAGATTGAACTCTGCCGCCATACCCATACTGCGGAGGTCGTGGATGGTGCAAAAGATGTCTCCGTCGATGATGGTTTCCCTCCCCCAGCGCGGAGGAGCTCTGGGACCTCCGCTCGGTCGTCATGCCATCTTCCAGGGCAGCGTACGGCCGGCGCTCGCCCATTCCCCGTGCTGCTCTGTGCTGCGTCGGCCTCAGGTGGAAGACAAACCAGAGAAGAGCAGATAGCGTTTCCTGTATGGAGGATATGACTCAAGTGGACCCCAATGCAATTTTTCACTGTGTTACCACGTGTGGGTTGATCTTCTGTGTATGATGCACTTGAGCATCCTGTATATTGTATCACCATGTACAAATTTACCTACTACCGGTGCAAACTGATTTAAAGATTTTTGTGAAGTTGCATATAAATTTGCCTACCGCTGCATATCAAAGTTGTTTTTAGTTGTCGTGGAGTTGCTTACCGTTGTTCTGAAGTTGACTCATCGCACACCAAATTTGCTTTTGATTTTGCCTCCGTGCACATCAAAATTGATTCGCCTACTACAAAGTTGATTTTAGTCGTTATGAAGTTGCTTACCGCTGGTTGGAAGTTTGCTTAAAGTACACCAAAGTTGCTTCGTGTTGTACCAAAATTGCTTTTAATTGTTGTGGAGTTGCTTCCCGCAATTATGAAGTTGCATCAACACACACCAAAATTGGTTTGTGTCGCACCCAAAGTTGCTTCATGTCGTACCAAAATTGCTTTTAATTGTTGTGGAGTTGGTTCCCGCAATTATGAAGTTGCATCAACACACACCAAAATTGCTTTGTGTCGCACACCAAAGTTGCTTCGTGTTGTACCAAAATTGCTTTAAATTGTTGCGGAGTTGCTTCCCACAATTATGAAGTTCCATCAACACACACCAACATTGCTTTGTGTCGCACACCAAAGTTGTTTGTGTTGTATCAAAATTGCTTTTAATTGTTGTGGAGTTGCTTCCCGCAATTATGAAGTTACATCAACACACATCAAAGTTGCTTTGTGTCGCACACCAAAGTTGCTTTTAATTGTTGTGGAGTTGCTTCCCGCATTTATGAAGTTGCATCAACACACACCAAAGTTGATTTGTGTCGTCCCAAAGTTGATTCTAATTGTTGCGGAGTTGCTTCCTACGGTTTGTGAAATTTCTCAACGCACACCAAAGTTGCTTTATGTCGTACTCTTTAATTGTTTTGGAGTTGCTTCCCATGTCTGTAAAGTTGCCTCTCAAAACACACCAAATTGTTTACTGTTGTTATGAAGTTGCTTCATCGCACATCCAAATTGTTTGGCGTCATAAAAAAGTTGATTTTAATTGATGTGGAGTTGCTTACCACTGTTAGGAAGTTGTCTTATCGCACATCAAAGTTGCTTCGTAGTGTACCAATGTTGCTTTTCACTTGTTGTGGAGTTGCTTCCCGTTGTTCTGAATCTAGTTTCTTTATCTGAAAACGGATCTTAATTCTGACGCTCAGCTCAAAAGTTATTGCTTTTTGAAGAAAAAATGATGCAATTAATATAGAAGAGACAAGAATCTGACCACGTGCTGCACATTTTCTTACCAGAAAAAGTGGGCGTTCCACCCACCCATCCAGCGCACGGGCGCTGCCTAGACCAGCCCTACAAACAAACTAGTACTAGTATTCTACTACTCGTACCTATAGTTTTCCTAATTAGGCTCACACAAATTAAGGCAAGATTATTTTCCAACAGGCGAGGCCCAATAGTTCGCGTGGGTGGACCAGCCCAATAAGTAATTTTTGTTTTCGTTTTTCACTGTTTGCAAGGACCCCTCGATCCGGCGGCGGCCGACGGCGAGGGGCACCCCGGTCTCGATGAGCGGCCGCCAATCCAAAATATGCCGTCTCCTATCCTACTACACCACACAGCCACGATACATAACGCGCGGCGGGAGCGTCTTCCTCCTAGCCGTATTTGTCTTCCTCCTCTGCTCAGCTGCTCTGCCCCGCACCGCACCTTTCCGGATTAATTGCGATCCCACACCACATGCACACGCACACACGCACCATAATTTAGTAGCGAGTAGGGGTCGCCATGCTAGCCCAAGCAAAGCTTTACTAGTACAGCCTGCTCTCGTCATCCATGGCCACTCCCGCGGTGGCCAAGCGCCCCTGCAAGCAGCTGCCTTTCTCCTCCTCCTCCTCCAGTGTCGTGTCTCGATGCACGGACACCGGGAGTATAGGATACCCCCCTTTTAGGTTCGGCACGGGGCGCGAAGGAGACTGAGAATCGTCTTCTCGGGCGGAGTCTAGATCAAGCTCTCCTCTCCACGATCAAAGCATGCAACCAAAGGGACACAAGGAGCTACCCAGATTCAGGCCGCCCGGAGTCTAAAAGCCCTACTCCTCTGGATTGATGGGTTCTTCATAGTGTGGCTTACAATGGAACCTCCCGGATGGGGTACCCGGAAGGGTTTTGGCTGGAGGTAGAAGAAGGACAGATCCTGACCCGGAGGAGATCACCTTCCCTTCTACCTTCGCAACCCTAGTCTAGTCTTGCTCTGGTTCGACCTTGCCTTCCCCCTCCTCCTCCTTGTCTTGGTCCTCCTTTTATAGGCTAAGGGGTTGCCACAGGGTCACGTGAGGGGCACGAGGGACCTTCGGGGTGAAGGACCCTCCTCATCTAGTTTAGGGGGAGACGTGGCCTCTCCTCAGCCTAGCGTCTCCTTTGGGTTAGGTGGGAGCGTCCGCCTTGGGGTGGACAGGAGCTGACACCACCACGGGCTGTGCTCCCGCCCGCGCTGCCTTCGCCTTGCTTCCCAAGTCTTCTGAGGTCTTCCAGCGTGAGGTGGAGAGCTTATCCACAGGACGTGGGGAAGTACCCGAGAGGGAGCCTGGCCTCCTGCCGGGAACTCGGGCTCTCGGGTCCTTCCTTGCCTTCTTGCTTGATTCGGGGACCCGGCAGGCCCCCAGGACCGGAGCCCTTTGTCGACGTAGGCCTTGCGTGTCCCGACGGTGAACCCGCCAGCTTGACTTGAGTCTTGGTCTTGTCCATCTTCATCTTGGGCCCACATGGGGTGGACCCACTTTGGCAGCACTAGGGGAACCCCGTGTTCCACTGCTGCGACAGTAGCCCCCGGGCATGGTCCCGGCGGCTCTTGCTCCAGCTGCCGGGGCCATGGCCTAAAGATAGGTCAAAGTGGGTCCCCGGGCACCTGGTCTTCCTTCTTGCTTCATAATGGCCTTGAAGGTCTTGGAACTACTCCGCTTGGGGGAGTAACTGTGATGGCCCCCTCGATTCCCAGTAACGGAAGAACCGAGGAGACGCCTGACAGAGGCGCCACCGAGGCTATAAAAGCGAGGCGCCCCCTGCTTTTGTTCATCTTCTTCCTCAGTCCAACTCCAGGCCTCCACAAGCTGCCAGCGCCAATGGCGAGAGCGAGGAGAGGAGTTGGGCGCCCTCGTTCTTCTTCAGCTGCTGCGGAGAGTGGCCCCTCCACTCGTGGTCGAGCTGTTCCGCGAGGTCGTGGGATTCGCGGTCGCGGCGGCCGTGGAGGCCGCGGCACCGCTGCTCCCCTCCTAGGAGCATGGTTCATACCAGCTTCGCGCCGTTCGAGTTCATCGTGGATCTGAACCACAGGCTTCGCAGCCGGCTTCTCCTGCCGGATTCCTTCGCGATGGCGACGGAGGACATCGGACCCTCCGGCTTCTGGCTGCAAGTGGAAGGCTGCCCCAATGGCCCCTCCTGGGCCATGGCGGAGCGCACCACTGAAGGCGCCATGCTTCTGGGTCCGGGGTGGAAGTCGTTCTCCCGTGCCCGCCGCCTGTCCCGGGGGCAATGCTTGGTGTTCCGGTACGACGGAGATGCGACGCTCTCCGTGAAGATCTTCGGTGTCGATGGCGGACGCGTGGAGTGCTGCATGGAGAGCAGCAGCGGCAGCTCGAGCTCCTACGACGAGGATGAAGATGAGGAAAACTCATCTGACATCAAGGTCGAGGGGAGCTCGTCTTCCTGAAGGCGAGGAGCTTCGGACGGGCGCCATGGAGATCTCGTTGACCTCCTCCCGGCGGCCTTGACGACGTACTTCTGGAAGTAGCGTCTTCCATTGTACGGCGGTGCTCCTTGCTCGATGGGAGCCAACCTTTTTGTTGTAAAAAAGATCGTCCCCTTGTAGTCCTTGTAAATGAAGAAGATCTTGTTTCCTCCTTGTCTCGTGTCGCCTTGTGAATGAGAACGAGTTTTTTGCAAAACGCGCTCCCATTACTGCAGCAGCCGTAGCGTCAAGGGGTAGGTGGAGCGTGGGAGGCCTATAAAAGACCTCCAGACTCCAACTCCCTTGACACATCTTCTCGCCTTGCTCCGCTCCTCTTCTTCCTTTGCCTCTCCACGCCCCGCAGAACAATGTCTGGCGAAGCAGAGAGGCCTTGTCCGACGTGTCGACGGCGGAGTCCGTCTTCCGAGGCGCGGCGGAGGCACCCAGCGAAGCTGGAGCCCGAGCCACTGATGGCGAGGTTGCGTCCCGTTCTTCTGCTGCCCAGAATGTCGCTCGCCTGGCGGCTGTCTCGGTCCTGTTGCCCAAGAAGAGGCAAGGATTAGGGCAGTGAGGAGGGCGCACCTGTGGTCCATCCTGAAGGAAAGGACTGCCGGTATTCCGGAGCTGTCCTTGGTTGTGGCTGAGCTCGAGGCCATCGAAAGGTTCACTGTTTGCTCTTCTCTTTTTTCCGCCTTTTTTCTTGGATGACTCGATCTTGACCTGGACTTTTGTAGGCCGAGAGTCAGTCCGTAGGCGAACTGGCGGACGGAATCTTCCGTCTCTTTGGCCCTGGAGCGCCCTGGTCGGCAGAAGGGGGTCGAGCTCTTCGACGCGCCTGACAAGATCCTGCACGCGTGTTATCTTTCATCCAGGCGTCCCCGGAAGAAAGAGTGCACCCGGCAGGCAATAAAACAGAAGACAGATCTGCAGCCAGGAGCTCTGAGCTGGCCTTAGTAGCATAGGCTAGATATGTATCCAGGAAAGCTTCGACTGAATGTAATCAGAATTGTAAATTCAGAATGTAAGTTCAGATGAATGCAATCCTAGGGCTCAACTCCCGGGGTCATTTCCCAAACCTCCCCTTGCACTAACGCGCCGTCAAGTTTTCTGAGGAGATCTCTTAGGTGACAAGTACTCTAACCGCCTGCACCGGTAGCAGCACCCCTAAGAGCACTATGCCTTCCGGGAGTCCACTCCACAGCCACGGGTACTAGGCCAGAAGGGAAATCTGACCGTTCGCCGGGGAGGACGCATTACCCCCGCAAAGGTTCTCATCAACTGTCAAGCATGCGCAGGTTGGTGGTATATTGACTCCGAGCGAGATATTATGCCTAGAATGCAAGATGCACATGCAAAGACTTAGCTGGTTTTTGCCGTGCTCTTGATCTGCTCTGTCCTTCCCGGGTATCCAGCTCCTGAGCCGCTCTTCAGCATCCATTCCTGTCCCGGGAGAGGCGCTACACATAACACACTTTCAGTAGGAAAAGAATGGACCCTCCCTTACATGTCGTGAAAGTGTTTCATCCGGAGCAACCCGCAAGCAAAGTTGAATGTGCATTTCTGTGTTTAGTTCTTTAAAACACAGCACTGCCCGTTCCACTTCTTACCGCGGCAGTACGGCACGATCAGGTGGCAGCGCCTACTGATAGGCTACTCGCGCTCGACCTGTCAGCCACCGGCACCATGTCAGCCCCCTGCTTGGGGGTTGTTACGGATAACACACTTCACGACAACAAGAGAGGCTCACGGAATTGAAAAACTTATCTTTTATTCCTTGGCGACGATTCTTACACCCTTATACAGAACACTAGCCCCTTGGGCGTGCTTAGTTGACTCGAACTATCTGCGATTCATGTTCGTATTCAGGGGTAGAATTTCCGGAGATTCTCGATGTTCCAGGCGTTGCCCTCCGGCCTGCCTTTCTCGTCCTCCAGATAAACAGCTCCGGGTCTCAGGGTATGCGTCACCCGATAAGGTCCTTCCCACTTGGACGACAGCTTGTTCATGTTATCAAGCTTCTGCTTCTTGCGGAGAACCAGGTCTCCGGGTTCCAGTACCCGTGAACGGATATGGCGATCATGATAGCGGCGGAGCCCTTGCTGGTATCGAGCAGATCGTAAGAAGCTCGACACCGCACCTCTTCCAGGAAGTTGATGTCATCAATCCTCCTCTCAGCTTGTGCGTCTTCATCATAGGCAAGTACCCGGGGGGATCCATGCCTGAGCTCTGTTGGCAAGACGGCTTCTGCTCCATAGACAAGGAAGAATGGTGTTTCTTGAGTGGCTCTGCTTGGTGTGGTTCTGAGGGACCACAAGACACTTGGTAGATGCTCAATCCAGTTCTTGCCCTTGTCTTCTAACTTGTCAAAGGCCTTGGTCTTCAAACCCTTTAGGACCTCCGCATTGGCTCGCTCCACTTGCCCATTGCACCTTGGGTAGGACACCGAGGCAAAACACACCTTGATTCCCAGCTCTTCACAGAAGTTGAGGAAGGATCGGCTTGTGAACTGAGAGCCATTGTCCGTTATGATTCTGTTGGGTACTCCGAAGCGGTACACGATCCCTTCAATGAACTTGATGGCTGCTTGAGCTGTCTGTCTTGGTACTGGCATCACTTCCACCCACTTTGTGAACTTGTCGATGGCCACGAAAAGGTATTCATGGCCCCCGACAGACTTCGGTATCTTCCCACGATGTCCAGCCCCCAGACCGCGAACGGCCAGGAGATTGGAATTGGCTGCAGAGCTTGCGCCGGCTGATGTATGTTCTTCGCATAGTACTGGCAGGCTTCACAGGTCTTGACTAGCTGCTCGCATCACTGAGGACTGTTGGCCAGTAGAACCCGTGACGAAAACTTTACCCGCCAGTGATCTTGATGCCACATGACTTGAACATGTGCCCTCGTGGATGTCCCTAGCAGTACTTGGCCTTGTTCTTGAGGATGCAGCGGAGCTTGACTCCGTTGTCCCGTCGCCGGTAGAGCTCGCCGTCGATCATGACGTAGAGCTTGGCTTGACGAGCCACCCGCTCGGCGTCGTGATCATCCTCCGGGAGGGCGTGCTCCATGATGTACTTGACGATGTCCCGGGCCCAGGGTGGGTGGGTTCCTTCCACCGGTAGCACCATCCGACGGAAAGAAAGCATAGCTTCCTCCGCCGGAGGGGCTGCCGGGTCTTGAGCTTCTGGGCTGGCTACCCGTGTTGTCGAGGTAGAAGGGTCGCCAGCCCCCGGCGCAGATCTTGTCGCGAGCCTCTCGGGTGGATCGAAGGTCGCCTGAGGACCTCGATGTAGATCCCGGGAGGCACTGGTTCTTGCTTGGACGCCACCTGCGATAGCTCATCCGCGGCCGTGTTTTCTCCCCGTGGGACGTACACAGCCCGGAAGTTGTCGAAGCGCCGCTGCAGCTTCCAGACCTCTTCAACGTATGGTGCCATCTGAGGGCACGCGTACTCCTTGTTCACTTGTTTGATGACTAACTGAGAGTCACCCTTGACGACGATCTTGTTGATGCCGAGGCCGATGGCAGCACGAAGTCCTGCGAGCAGGCCCTCGTACTCCGCCGTGTTGTTGGAGATGTTCCCTTGGTAGTGCATCTGGACGACGTACTTCAGCCGGTCCCCGGTTGGTGAGGTTAGGACAACCCCAGCACCTCCTTTCCCCTTGGTGTAGGAGCCGTCGAAGTGCATGGTCCAGGCGCTAGGATCTTCCTTCCCGGGGAGGCAGGTTTCCTCTTCCGGGTCGTCGAACGCCGTCTCGGTCCACTCGGCCGTGAAGTCCGCCAGCGCCTGACTCTTGATGTTGTCCGTGTGCTCGAACTTGAGACCGAAACCTTGAAGCTCCATGGCCCACCATGATATGCGACCAGTGGCAAGTGGGTTCTCCAGGGGGCTTCTTAGGTTGTACTTGGACACCACCGTGATGGGATGGCTTTGGAAGTACGGCCTCATCTTGCGGGAGGCAATGAGGATTGCCAGCAGCAGCTTCTGCATCATGGGGTACCGCTCCCGGGCGCGCGCAGCACTGCGCTGACGAAGTAGACCGGGTGCTGCACCTTGCGGGTCGCCGAGTCCTGAGAGGGCTCGGCTTCCTCCACGTCGACGTCTTGGGGTGGGGACGAGGTAGCCCCCGGCGAAGTCTCGTCGGAGGGAGATTCTCCATTCCCGACGGGCTCCGCACCGTCTGGTAAGGTTGCAGTGACGTCAGGATCGGAGACCCCTGGTCACCCGGCAGCCTTTTCTTGCACGGTTGTCCCGGGAGAGAGTTCCCGGGTCGCTTGCCCTTGATCTTGCTTGACTTCTTCGGAGGAGCGTCACGCTCTACCACAAGCACAGCGCTGATCACCTGGTTGGTGGCAGCAATGTACAGTAGTAGGGGCTCCTTTCTTCTGGTGCCACGAGGATTGGTGGCGAGGCGAGGTAGCGCTTAAGGGACTGCAGGGCTTCCTCGGCCTCGGAGGTCCACTCCACGGGGCCTGACTTCTTGAGCAGCCTGAAGAACGGTAAGGCCCGCTCCCCAAGCCTTGAGATGAAGCGCCCGAGTGCAGTGATGCACCCGTTGAGGCGTGTACGTCCTTGACCCGCCGGGGCGCCTCCATGCGCTCGATTGCCTTGATTTTGTCCGGATTCGCCTCGATCCCTCGGTGAGAGACCAGGAAACCCAGCAGCTTGCCGGAGGGGACCCCGAACACGCACTTGTCGGGGTTGAGCTTGAAGTTGACCCGGCGGAGGTTCTCGAAGGTCTCGTGCAGGTCTTGGATGAGGGAGTCCTTGTACCGGGTCTTGACCACGATGTCGTCGATGTACGCTTCAACGTTGCGGCCCAGCTGGCCCAAGGCATGCTTGCATTGCGCGCTGGAAGGTAGCGCCGGCGTTCCGGAGGCCAAAAGGCATCCGGGTGTAGCAGTAGCAGCCCTTGGGAGTGATGAAGGCCGTCTTCTCTTGGTCCTCGAGCGACATCATGATCTGGTGGTACCCGGAGAAGGCGTCCAAGAAACACAGCAGCTCGCACCCGGCCGTGGAGTCCACGATCATGTCGATCCGCGGCAGGGGGAAAGGGTCCTTGGGACAGGCCTTATTCAGGTCTGTGAAGTCGATGCAGAGTCTCCACTTGAAGGTCATGGGTTTCGGTACCACCACGGGGTTGGCCACCCAGCTTGGGTGGGGAACCGACCGGATGACACCAGCTTCTATCAACTTGTCCACCTCGGCGATGATGAATTCCAGCTTTTCCTTGCTTTGGTTCCGGAGAACCTGCTTCACGGGGCGAGCCCCCGGATTGACCGCCAGTTTGTGCTCGATCACCTCCCTTGGAACGCCGGGTAAACCTGACGCCTCCCACGCGAAGACGTCAGAGTTTTCCCGAAGGAAGGCGACGAGCGCGCTTTCCTATTTGTCGGTGAGGCGGGCGCCGATGGTGATGGAGCGAACTCCGTCGCTGGTTAGCGCCACCTTCTTGGTCAGCTGCGGATCGCCATGGAATGGCGCCTTCTTGGGGGAGTAGATGTGGAGCCCCCAGGGTGCCCTTCGCCCCCGGGGAGAGCCCCATCATCATCCTCCTGTACACCTTGAGGGACATCCGCCATGATTGCCACCGTCTGGTTCAGCTGGTGAACGCAGTAGATAGCATCGTCGATGTCGGCCTTGACCTTGATCACGCCCCACGGCGCCGGAATCTTCAGCATGTTGTAGGCGAAGTGGGAGACGGCCATGAACTTGGCCAGAGCAGGTCTGCCAAGTATGCCGTTGTACGGTAGCGGAGTGTCGGCGATGTCGAAGACGATTTCCTCGGTGCGGAAGTTCTTGGAGTCGCCGAAGGTGACCGGAAGGGTGATCTTCCCGAGGGGTCGAGTAACACTTCCGTTCACGCCTTGGAACACCCGGTGTCTTGCAGGCGAGACAGGGGAATTTGAAGGATAGCCAGGACCTTCGCCGTCAGCAAGTTGAGGCTGGAGCCTCCGTCGACCAGCATCTTGGTGACCTTGTAGTTGTGGATGACGGGCGACACGATCAGCGGCAGGGTCCCGACCCCGGCAGTGTTGCAGGGTGGTCTTCTGGGTCGAAGGTGATGACTTGACTGGACCAGTCCAGGGGCTTGGACGGAGCAGAAGCAACCGCGTTCAGCTCCCGGACAAGTCTCTTGCAGGCGCCGTTGGAGGGAGGCAGAGAAGACCCTCCGTGGATGCACCCGACAACTCCAGTGACTTCTTGATACTTGCCGCCGTTGCCTCCTTGGGGAGCCGGAGCTTCCCCGTTGCCGCCGTGGGGGCCTCCGGAGTGTTGTACCCGCGACCACCTTGACCGCCGCGTCCTCCTCCACGGCCCCCGCGGCCACCGCCTCGGTTCCATCCACGGCCGCCTCCGCCTTGGCGACCCGTGGGACAGTCACGAGCGATGTGCCCGGCAGTGCCGCAGTTGTAGCAACCGTCTTGACTGACCCCGTCAGCTCGACGTTGCTCCCGGATGGCGAGGTTCTTGAGCATGCGGCAGTCCTTGAGCAAGTGGTTGCCTTCTGGATGGATGTGGCACCAGGGATCACCTTCACCTTCTTCCTCGGAAGTCGGCGCGGGCTTGGTCTTCTTCGGAAGAGGCTCGGTGACGAAGATCCGCTTGTCGGGTCCAGGGTCCCGCTTCTTGTTCTTGGCTGGAGCGACCTTGTCCTCGGGTTCATCCTCCCCGGGGAACTTGGCTCCTTCTTCAGCTCGAGCGCACCGATCTGCAAGCTCCCAGAGCTTACGAGCAGACTCGACGCGATGGATGCTCAGCTTCTCGCGCATCTTGGGGTTGCGGACGTTGGCGTGGAAGGACTGGATCACCAACTCCTCCTTGATGCACGGGATGGTGTTCATCTTCTGGGTGAAGCGCTGGATGAACTTGCGGAGAGTTTCACCCGGCAGCTGCTTGAAGTCGTGGAGATCACTGGGAGCCCCCGGGCGCTCGTACCCGCCTTGGAAAGCCCCCAGAAACTGCTCCTTCAGTGCCCGCCAGGAACGGATGGAGCACTTGGGAAGGTTGAGAAGCCAAGTCTGCGCATGTCGGGGATGTGATCCCCGGTACCCTAAAGTTATGTGGTGGCTGAGGTATTAAAAGAGATAAAACAAGAGGTAAATAGGTTAAAGATAAAGAAAAAGGTCAAAGAGGCAATCTGGGCCGAGTTATCGCTTACTGGGCCGGCATTGCCTTCAACTCGGTAAAACCGAGTCTCCCAGCCCCGGATGGGCCGAGGCTGCGCTAGACCTCGGCTGGACCGAGCCCCTGCCAGCCGCTGCTGGACCGAACCATCGGCGCACCTCGGAAGGACCTCACCCGTCTCGGTTCGACCGAGCTGCCGACGCCAGCGTCTCGCGCATCCTCGCCTCGACGAGTCGAACGTCGACCGACACTCCAGTTCTCTCCAGTGGACCGAGCTCCCTTGCGTCTCGGATGGGCAGGCCGCCAGCTCCAGCTTCGGTTGGGCCCTCAGCCTCGGGCAGGCCAGCTCTCGCCTCGGCGGGCCGAAGTGCCTCGCCTCGGCAGGCCAACATATGCTGGTTGACCGAGGTCTGGTTGCCTCGGGCCACCTCCCAGCGAGCGGACAATCACTGCTTCGACCGGAGATCACTCCATCGATCGTGACCGAGATTTAGTACCAGAATCGCTACACCGACATATACATGACCAAGACAAGGCATTGGATGCTCTGCCATGCCCAGGATAAATATCCAGGAGAGGATAAGAGCTGACTAGGAGATTCCAGGGACACACACAAGAGGACAAGCATAGTGTGTTGATGTGACTAGAGTACAAGTGGGACCCGTGCATAGTGTTCTTTGTCTCCTTGTCCCCTGGGCCTCCTCTATATAAAGGCACCAGGGGGAGGACGTGAGGGGAGGGCCTCACACGCACAGGAGATCATTTTTCCCCTGCCTCCTTCACACTAGCTAGCTGAGCACTGCGCTGCTCTCACATACAGCTCGAGGAGGATTTGTACAGACCGCATATACAGAGGAAAATACACATAATAGGATAGATGCTGCAGTAGGGGTTTTATCTCTCACGAGAGCCCCAAAGCAGGGTAGATCTTGGTGTGCTTTCGTGTTCTTCTATGTGCGCTCTTCGGTGTGCTATCCCTCCCCGAATCCTCTAGCGTCCGTTCGGCCCCAGACTAAGCCTACCCCTAGGCATCTACGTGTTCCCACCACGACAGTTGGCGCCCACCGTGTGATAGTGGTGCTTGCTGGATTAATTCGGATGGGACCTTCATCATCAACGTGGGGACTCAACTTCGACATCGTCCCCGTGTGTTGACTCATTTTCGAGTTGGCTACAGTGCGAATCCGAGCTGTTCTGGAATCCGAGGTGTTCTGGAATCCGAGCTGATTCTGGAATCCGAGGTGTTCTGGGATCCGAGCTGATTCTGGAATCCGAGGTGTTCTGGAATCCGAGCTGATTCTGGAATCCGAGGTGTTCTGGAATCTGAGCTGATTCTGGAATCCGAGCTGTTCTGGAATCCGAGGTGTTCTGAAGTCCGAGGTATCCTGGGAGAATCCGAGTTAAGACTTGGAAATCCGAGTTAAGACTTCTCCTACAACCTGATCGTGTAAGTATCATTTATATGTCTGCCCATGCTTCTAGATAGTCTCAAACAGTACTCGGGGACTGGCCCCTCGTTTCTACCTTGCTTTGATTAGTTGTTCTACCCGGGACAAGAAGTCTTGACCCGGGACTGGATGGCCAGTCTATTTTACACCTCCTCCTAGATAAGAAAAGTAACTCGGGACTCGGTTGAAACCGAGTCTAGTTTTTTGTGCATGGTATCTGCTATTAGATTCGTTTTCTGTTAAGTGCTATAGCTGGTTTGCCTCAGTTAGTATAATTGTTGTTCCCATCAAATATCCTTCATGATATGTATGTTGGACTAACGTTGAAAGGTGACATCGGTTTTGTTGAGAATGTTCGTTACTGAGGTATCCTGGAAAATCCGAGGTATTCCAGAAATCTGAGGTGTATTGTAATCCGAGGTATATTGGTAATCCGAGGTATATTGGAAATCCGGTTCATATTGGTAATCCGAGGTATATTGGAAATCCGGGTCATATTGGTAATCCGAGGTATATTGGAAATCCGGGTCATATTGGTAATCCGAGGTATATTGGAAATCCGGGTCATATTGGTAATCCGAGGTATATTGGAAATCCGGGTCATATTGGTAATCCGAGGTATATTGGAAATCCGGGTCATATTGGTAATCCGAGGTATATTGGAAATCCAGGTCATATGGGAAATCCGAGGTATATTGGAAATCCGGGTTATAATGGAAATCTGGGTTATAATGGAAATCTGAGGTATCATGGTTATATTGGTTATCTCAATTTACCCAAGGTACCCTGGCATTATCGTTATTCTCTAGATCGCCGTTTGTTTCGGTTTGCCATAGTATCGCGGCATCATTTCACATCCCAGATCGCTGTTTATTTCGGTTTGTCACAATATCCTGGCATCATTCCATATCCCAAATCATCGTTTGTTCTGTTTGCCAATGTATCATGGCATTACCTGTGTACCAGATCAGTGTCTATGTTGGTTAATCAGAGGCAACCTTTGAGATATGTTTTTTGCAGGTTGTATGTCAAACCAGCAGTGGCTGGAGACATCTATGTCGGTATACGCCCGGAGTGGTTAAAACCGGCATTCGAGATATGCTTATGTCAAACCAGCAGTGGCTGGAGACATCTATGTCGGTAAGCGCCCAGAGTGGCTGCCGGACATCCGAGGTATCGAGATATGTGATATGCCCAGAGTGGCCGAGGTATCGAGACATATGAGTTATGCCCAAAGAGGCCGAGGTACCGAGACATGTGTGATACGCCCAGAGGGGCCGAGATACCGAGACATGTGTGATATGCCTAGAGACGCCGAGATAGCGGGACATATGAGATACATACTTGCAGGTTTATGTCGGTCCAGCTTACGCTGGTGGCATCCAAGTTCGGTAAAAGCCAGGAGGGCTAAACCGACGCTGGCAGCATCTCAATTCGGTAAAAGCCAGGAGGGCTAACCGACGCTGGTGGCATCCAAGTTCGGTAAAAGCCAGGAGGGCTAACTGACGCTGGCAGCATCTCAATTCGGTAAAAGCCAGGAGGGCTAACCGACGCTGGCAGCATCTTAATTCGGTAAAAGCCAGGAGGGCTAACCGACGCTGGCGGCATCCAAGTTCGGTAAAAGCCAGGAGGGCTAACCGACGCTGGCAGCATCTCAATTCGGTAAAAGCCAGGAGGGCTAACCGACGCTGGCAGCATCTCAATTCGGTAAAAGCCAGGAGGGCTAACCGACGCTGGCAGCATCTCAATTCGGTAAAAGCCAGGAGGGCTAACCGACGCTGGCGGCATCCAAGTCGGTAAAAGCCAGGAGGGCTAACCGAGGTCTGGTTGCCTCGGGCCACCTCCCAGCGAGCGGACAATCACTGCTTCGACCGGAGATCACTCCATCGATCGTGACCGAGATTTAGTACCAGAATCGCTACACCGACATATACATGACCAAGACAAGGCATTGGATGCTCTGCCATGCCCAGGATAAATATCCAGGAGGATAAGAGCTGACTAGGAGATTCCAGGGACACACACAAGAGGACAAGCATAGTGTGTTGATGTGACTAGAGTACAAGTGGGACCCATGCATAGTGTTCTTTGTCTCCTTGTCCCCTGGGCCTCCTCTATATAAAGGCACCAGGGGGAGGACGTGAGGGAGGGCCTCACACGCACGGAGATCATTTTTCCCCTGCCTCCTTCACACTAGCTAGCTGAGCACTGCGCTGCTCTCACATACAGCTCGAGGAGCATTTGTACAGACTGCATATATAGAGGAAAATACACAGAATAGGATAGATGCTGCAGTAGGGGTTTTATCTCTCACGAGAGCCCCGAAGCAGGGTTGTGCTTCCGTGTTCTTCTGTGTGCGCTCTTCGGTGCGCTATCCCTCCCCGAATCCTCTAGCGTCCGTTCGGCCCCTGACTAAGCCTACCCCTAGGCATCTGCGTGTTCCCACCACGACAGGGCTTCGCCCTTCAGGGCCAACGGGAACTAGTTGGCCATCATGACCTCGTCAGCCCCGGCAACCATTGCAGCAAGAGAGTAGATCTGCAGAAAGTCCCGGGGGTTCGTGGTGCCGTCGTAGCGGAGAACGTCGATCTTGAATTTCTTGGGCCAGTTGAAGTGGCGAAACTCGGGGGCGAGGGCGAGGCAGCCTTCGGCGAGGTCGATGCCCTGATCTTCCCGGCAGTGACGTTCTCAGCGACGCTCGATGCGGCTGCGCATATCCTCGTTCTGACGGCTGTTGAGCTCGTCACGAAGATCTGGGTTGCGCGAGGTAGACGACCCGATGGAGATGGCCTCGCCGTGATTGCGGTATAGCCGATCAGCCATCGGTGGTGCGGTGCGAGGAGGTGCCGTCTTAGCTTGACGTTCACCACGAGGCGGGGCTCGCGGATCACGTGTCTTGTCTTGTGCTGCTCCGGGATCATCGACGGTGGGAGCTTGAGTGGGTTCGACCCACGGACCACCATCGGTGAAGTCGAGGAGTCTCTCGACGCGAGTCCTCCATTCTTGGTAGACATTGGGATCGCCGCTGCTCGGAGGGAACTGCATCAGGGCCTTGGCAGCGACTAGAGCATCATGGCGAGCTTGCGCGTCTGAAGGCGAGTGCGCGGAGGTCTTGCTCTTGGATGCTCGTGGATCCCCGCTGGGGCGAACGCCGTGGTTCCCTCCTCCAGCGGTGGGCTCCTTGCCAGCGCCGTTGCAGACGCTCTTCTCCCCGAGCGAGGAGGAGGCATGGTGGTGCCCTTTGGAGCCGCCGCTCCGCCAGGGCCGTTGTCCTTGTCGCGACCGTCCACTTCGTCCGGCACCACCCACTCCATGGGAGGCGGGGACGGAGAGGCGCTCCGCCGCGCGCCAGCAGCACGGCGTTCAGCTGAAGCTTAAGTGCGTAAGGGAGAAACCGGCTTGGACGTCGCAGGGTCTCCCTTCTTCTTCGGCGGCATGCTTGACGAAGAACTTGCGGATGAACTTGATGAAGATGAAACCAGCGCTTGCGCCCCCTACCTGGCGCGCCAGATGTCGTGTCTCGATGCACGGACACCGGGAGATAGGATACCCCCTTTTAGGTTCGGCACAGGGCGCGAAGGAGGCTGAGAATTGTCTTCTCGGGCGGAGTCTAGATCAAGCTCTCCTCTCCTCTCCACGATCAAAGCATGCAACCAAAGGGACACAAGGAGCTACCCAGGTTCAGGCCGCCCGGAGGCTAAAAGCCCTACTCCTGCATGTCTGGATTGATGGGTTCTTCATAGTGTGGCTTACAATGGAACCTCCCAGATGGGGTACCCGGAAGGGTTTTGGCTGGAGGTAGAAGAAGAACAGATCCTGACCCGGAGGAGATCACCTTCCCTTCTACCTTCGCAGCCCTAGTCTAGTCTTGCTCTGGTTTGACCTTGCCTTCCTCCTCCTCCTACGTGCCTTGGTCCTCCTTTTATAGGCTAAGGGGTTGCCATAGGGTCACGTGAGGGGCACGAGGTACCTTCGGGGTGAAGGACCCTCCTCATCTAGTTTAGGGGGAGACGTGGCCTCTCCTCAGCCTAGCATCTCCTTTGGGTTAGGTGGGCGTCCGCCTTGGGGTGGACAGGAGCTGACACCACCACGTGATGTGCTCCCCGCCCACGCTGCCTTCGCCTTGCTTCCCAAGTCTTCTGAGGTCTTCCAGTGTGAGGTGGAGAGCTTATCCACAGTGACGTGGGGAAGTACCGAGAGGGAGCCTGGCCTCCTGCCGGGAACTCGGGCTCTCGGGTCCTTCCTTGCCTTCTTGCTTGATTCGGGGACCCGGCAAGCCCCCAGGACCGGAGCCCTTTGTCGACGTAGGCCTTGTGTGTCCCGACGGTGAAGCCGCCAGCTTGACTTGAGTCTTGGTCTTGTCCATCTTCATCTTGGGCCCATGGGGTGGCCCCACTTTGGCAGCACTAGGGGAACCCCGTGTTCCACTTCTGCGACATCCGGGTCCTCTTCTTCTTCCTCCTGCCGCGATCCCAAGCGGCACCGCCCGATCACGGCGCCAGCGCCCACGATGGAGAAGCACGACGAGGCTGACGGTCAATGCAGTAGAGCAGAGGATGACAGGTGGGGCCCACGTTACGCTGCGCCACATCATTGCCACATCGTCGCCTAGTCATCGCAGAAAATCGCCCAAATTAAATCGAACAAAAACTACCTTTGGGTGTGAATTGACCGGTTTAGTACATTTCAGGGTGTGAATTAGCTGGTTTAAAAGATCAGGGTGAAATGTAGCCAAATCATGACATTTCAGGGTGAAATATAGACTTTTTCCTATTTAGTTCTACTTTATTCCCTTGGCCCTGGTGCACCAATAGAACTAGAAGGATAGGGCGCGCTTTGTTGCTTTCGTTTTTGCTCTCTGCATTAGTCTGTTTCGTCTGTTGTTTGGTGCTGAGTTGCTGCTGATTGGGGCACCTGGTGCAGGTTCTGTCTGAGGAAATGTTAGATGAACGAAAAAGGAGCCACTATTCCAAGAATCGGGTTACCAGGAGCAAAGATCTAATCACACGCACACGTAAACAGATGTAGTTCTTTAAAGACAAATGTGTAGTTCGTATGGGTGAACTTGCCCTTGTACATCCAGAATAAACCTAAGAAAACATGATCCCAGGCGGATACTTGGCATGTCCCCCTCGCTCAGGCCCATCGCAAGGAAAGCGAAAACCTAGATTTGCTTCAGCATGGATTTGGAGTCCAACGCGCTAAACTAAAGAGGATTTGAAGTCCTCTGCTCTACCAGCCAACTGATCGCCCTAGCGAACTAAGTCCTTCCGTAGAAGGCCTAGTTTCACCTTCAAGAGAGTAACTAGAAAGATCCACAAAAAGACGGAACTACGGGTGAGAGAAGGAACTATGATAAAAAAGCCTTAGTGGGAGGTGCGCCTTCTTCGGGCCCTCCGGCGAAAAAAAAAGATAGATACGAAGGATAATGACGAAAGGTTGATTGTTCGTATGTTCAGTGATCGCGAGCCTTCAACCAATAAAAAGTACCTGAAAGAAGATGCGTAGGCCTTCAATCATGGTGCAATGAATATCGTAGATAGAGTGATTTCGATCTCATATAGCTAGCTTTCTTTTCAAAATGAAACGATTTTCCAGATATTTTAATTGGATTTTCTTTCACCAGTCACCACTACTATCGTAACACACAGTTTCTGTTGGCCTAGGTTTAGAACTGTCTTCAACGGTTTGTGTAGCCCTTGGAGAAGGAGGACGACATCGCAGCTCACAGCAGCTAAAGCACAGCAGAGCAGAAGTGGAAATGGGGAGAATCAGGGGCGGAGCCAGGATTTGACCATAGGGGGGCGAGGCGAAGTTAGGATTTTTTTTTGGGTGTCATTCTTATAAATTTGCCGTGGCATTGTCTATTGCTGAGAGTTTTTCTCTACTCGGTAAGCAGATTAGTACAAAGTCATTTGTGTCATGTTAAGTCCCAGCTCCACCCCTTGGCGAGGAAGAAAACGATATAGCTCAACCATCCTCGAAAAATATATAGCTGCCTTTCTCCTCCTCCTCCTCCGGTGTCATGTCTCGATGCACGGACACCGGGAGTATAGGATACCCCCTTTTAGGTTCGGCACAGGGCGCGAAGGAGGCTGAGAATCGTCTTCTCGGGCGGAGTCTAGATCAAGCTCTCCTCTCCACGATCAAAGCATGCAACCAAAGGGACACAAGGAGCTACCCAGGTTCAGGCCGCCCGGAGGCTAAAAGCCCTACTCCTGCATACCTGGATTGATGGGTTCTTCATAGTGTGGCTTACAATGGAACCTCCCGGATGGGGTACCCGGAAGGGTTTTGGCTGGAGGTAGAAGAAGGACAGATCCTGACCCGGAGGAGATCACCTTCCCTTCTACCTTCGCAGCCCTAGTCTAGTCTTGCTCTGGTTTGACCTTGCCTTCCCCCTCCTCCTCCGTGCCTTGGTCCTCCTTTTATAGGCTAAGGGTTGCCACAGGGTCACGTGAGGGGCATGAGGGACCTTCGGGGTGAAGGACCCTCCTCATCTAGTTTAGGGGGAGACGTGGCCTCTCCTCAGCCTAGCGTCTCCTTTGGGTTAGGTGGGAGCGTCCGCCTTGGGAGGATAGGAGCTGACACCACCACGTGATGTGCTCCCCGCCCGCTGCCTTCGCCTTGCTTCCCAAGTCTTCTGAGGTCTTCCAGCGTGATGTGGAGAGCTTATCCACACTGACGTGGGGAAGTACCCGAGAGGGAGCCTGGCCTCCTGCCGGGAACTCGGGCTCTCGGGTCCTTCCTTGCCTTCTTGCTTGATTCGGGGACCCGGCAGGCCCCAGGACCGGAGCCCTTTGTCGACGTAGGCCTTGTGTGTCCCGACGGTGAAGCCGCCAGCTTGACTTGAGTCTTGGTCTTGTCCATCTACATCTTGGGCCCACATGGGGTGGCCCCACTTTGGCAGCACTAGGGGAACCCCGTGTTCCACTTCTGCGACATCCGGGTCCTCTTCTTCTTCCTCCTGCCGCGATCCAAGCGGCACCGTCCGATCACGGCGCCAGCGCCCACGATGGAGAAGCACGACGAGGCTGAAGGTCAATGCAGTAGAGCAGAGGATGACAGGTGGGGCCCACGTTACGCTGCGCCACATCATTGCCACGTCGTCGCCTAGTCATCGCAGAAAATCGCCCAAATTAAATCGAACAAAAACCACCTTTGGGTGTGAATTGACCGGTTTAGTACATTTCAGGGTGTGAATTAGCTGGTTTAAAAGATCAGGGTGAAATGTAGCCAAATCATGACATTTCAGGGTGAAATATAGACTTTTTCCTATTTAGTTCTACTTTATTCCCTTGGCCCTGGTGCACCAATAGAACTAGAAGGATAGGGCGCGCTTTGTTGCGTTCGTTTTTGCTCTCTGCATTAGTCTGTTTCGTCTGTTGTTTGGTGCTGAGCTGCTGATTGGGCACCTGGTGCAGGTTCTGTCTGAGGAAATGTTAGATGAACGAAAAAGGAGCCACTATTCCAAGAATCGGGTTACCAGGAGCAAAGATCTAATCACACGCACACGTAAACAGATGTAGTTCTTTAAAGACAAATGTGTAGTTCGTATGGGTGAACTTGCCCTTGTACATCCAGAATAAACCTAATAAAACATGATCCCAGGCGGATACTTGGCATGTCCCCCCTCGCTCAGGCCCATCGCAAGGAAAGCGAAAACCTAGATTTGCTTCAGCATGGATTTGGAGTCCAACGCGCTAAACTAAAGAGGATTTGAAGTCCTCTGCTCTACCAGCCAACTGATCGCCCTAGCGAACTAAGTCCTTCCGTAGAAGGCCTAGTTTCACCTTCAAGAGAGTAACTAGAAAGATCCACAAAAAGACGGAACTACGGGTGAGAGAAGGAACTATGATAAAAAAGCCTTAGTGGGAGGTGCGCCTTCTTCGGGCCCTTCCGGCGAAAAAAAAAGATAGATACGAAGGAGTAATGACGAAAGGTTGATTGTTCGTATGTTCAGTGATCGCGAGCCTTCAACCAATAAAAAGTACCTGAAAGAAGATGCGTAGGCCTTCAATCATGGTGCAATGAATATCGTAGATAGAGTGATTTCGATCTCATATAGCTAGCTTTCTTTTCAAAATGAAACGATTTTCCAGATATTTTAATTGGATTTTCTTTCACCAGTCACCACTACTATCGTAACACACAGTTTGTGTGGCCTAGGTTTAGAACTGTCTTCAACGGTTTGTGTAGCCCTTGGAGAAGGAGGACGACATCGCAGCTCACAGCAGCTGAAGCACAGCAGAGCAGAAGTGGAAATGGGGAGAATCAGGGGCGGAGCCAGGATTTGACCATAGGGGGGGCGAGGCGAAGTTAGGATTTTTTTTGGGTGTCATTCTTATAAATTTGCCGTGGCATTGTCTATTGCTGAGAGTTTTTCTCTACTCGGTAAGCAGATTAGTACAAAGTCATTTGTGTCATGTTAAGTCCCAGCTCCACCCCTTGGCGAGGAAGAAAACGATATAGCTCAACCATCCTCGAAAAATATATAGCTGCCTTTCTCCTCCTCCTCCTCCGGTGTCATGTCTCGATGCACGGACACCGGGAGTATAGGATACCCCCTTTTAGGTTCGGCACAGGGCGCGAAGGAGGCTGAGAATCGTCTTCTCGGGCGGAGTCTATATCAAGCTCTCCTCTCCACGATCAAAGCATGCAACCAAAGGGACACAAGGAGCTACCCAGGTTCAGGCTGCCCGGAGGCTAAAGCCCTACTCCTGCATGCCTGGATTGATGGGTTCTTCATAGTGTGGCTTACAATGGAACCTTCCGGATGGGGTACCCGGAAGGGTTTTGGCTGGAGGTAGAAGAAGGACAGATCCTGACCCGGAGGAGATCACCTTCCCTTCTACCTTCGTTGCCCTAGTCTAGTCTTGCTCTGGTTTGACCTTGCCTTCCCCTCCTACTCCGTGCCTTGGTCCTCCTTTTATAGGCTAAGGGGTTGCCACAGGGTCACGTGCGGGGCAGGAGGGACCTTCGGGGTGAAGGACCCTCCTCATCTAGTTTAGGGCAGACGTGGCCTCTCCTCAGCCTAGCGTCTCCTTTGGGTTAGGTGGGAGCGTCCGCCTTGGGTGGACAGAAGCTGACACCACCACGTGATGTGCTCCCCGCCCGCGCTGCCTTCGGCTTGCTTCCCAAGTCTTATGAGGTCTTCCAACGTGATGTGGAGAGCTTATCCACAGTGACGTGGGGAAGTACCGAGAGGGAGCCTGGCCTCCTGCCGGGAACTCGGGCTCTCGGGTCCTTCCTTGCCTTCTTGCTTGATTCGGGGACCCGGCAGGCCCCCAGGACCGGAGCCCTTTGTCGACGTAGGCCTTGCGTGTCCCGACGGTGAACCCGCCAGCTTGACTTGAGTCTTGGTCTTGTCCATCTTCATCTTGGGCCCACATGGGTTGGACCCACTTTGGCAGCACTAGGGGAACCCCGTGTTCCACTGCTGCGACATCCGGGTCCTCTTCTTCTTCCTCCTGCCGCGATCCCAAGCGGCATCGCCCGATCATGGCGCCAGCGCCCGCGATGGAGAAGCACGACGAGGCTGAAGGTCAACGCAGTAGAGCAGAGGATGATAGGTGGGGCCCACGTTACGCTGCGCCACATCATTGCCACGTCGTCGCCTAGTCATCGCAGAAAATCGCCCAAATTAAATCGAACAAAAACCACCTTTGGGTGTGAATTGACCGGTTTTGTACATTTCAGGGTGTGAATTAGCTGGTTTAAAAGATCAGGGTGAAATGTAGCCAAATCATGACATTTCAGGGTGAAGTATAGACTTTTTCCTATTTAGTTCTACTTTATTCCCTTGGCCCTGGTGCACCAAAAGAACTAGAAGGATAGGGCGCGCTTTGCTGCGTCCGTTTTGCTCTCTGCATTAGTCTGTTTCGTCTGTTGTTTGGCGCTGAGTTGCTGCTGATTGGGGCACCTGGTGCAGGTTCTGTGTGAGGAAATGTTAGATGAACGAAAAAGGAGCCACTATTCCAAGAATCGGGTTACCAGGAGCAAAGATCTAATCACACGCACACGTAAACAGATGTAGTTCTTTAAAGACAAATGTGTAGTTCGTGTGGGTGAACTTGCCCTTGTACATCCAGAATAAACCTAAGAAAACATGATCCCAAGCGGATACTTGGCATGTTCCCCCTCGCTCAGGCCCATCGCAAGGAAAGCGAAGACCTAGATTTGCTTCAGCATGGATTTGGAGTCCAACGCGCTAAACTAAAGAGGATTTGAAGTCCTCTGCTCTACCAGCCAACTGATCGCCCTAGCGAACTAAGTCCTTCCGTAGCAGGCCTAGTTTCACCTTCAAGAGAGTAACTAGAAAGATCCACAAAAAGACGGAACTAAAGGTGAGAGAAGGAACTATGATAAAAAAGCCTTAGTGGGAGGTGCGCCTTCTTCGGGCCCTTCCGGCGAACAGAAAAGATAGATACGAAGGAGTAATGACGAAAGGTTGATTGTTCGTATGTTCAGTGATCGCGAGCCTTCAACCAATAAAAAGTACCTGAAAGAAGATGTGTAGGCCTTCAATCATGGTGCAATGAATATCGTAGATAGAGTGATTTCGATCTCATATAGCTAGCTTTCTTTTCAAAGTGAAACGATTTTCCAGATATTTTAATTGGATTTTCTTTCACCAGTCACCACTACTATCGTAACGCACATTTCGTTTTAGCCTAGGTTTAGAACTATCTTCAACGGTTTGTGTAGCCCTTGGAGAAGGAGGACGACATCGCAGCTCACAGCAGCTGAAGCAGAGCAGAGCAGAAGAGGAAATGGGGAGAATCAGGGCGGAGCCAGGATTTGACCATAGGGGGGGGGGGGGGGGGGCGAGGCGAAGTTAGGAATTTTTTTTTGGGTGTCATTCTTATAAATTTGCCGTGGCATTGTCTATTGCTGAGAGTTTTTCTCTACTCGGTAAGCGGATTAGTACAAGTCATTTGTGTCATGTTAAGTCCCAGCTCCACCCCTTGGCGAGGAAGAAAACGATATAGCTCAACCATCCTCGAAAAATTTATATCTCATATAACACATCATATATAATTAATTCTTAATATCTACACAAAATAGAGGGTGTTACAAAAATTGGTGTGTTATGTGTAGATCCCGGATCCATCGTGCATAGTTATCATGTATTATATATCGATGAAGATCTCCTTCTCTTTATTCTTGAAATGAAAGATGCATGTATAGTAAGACAAACTCAAACAACTTGATTATAAACAAATCAATTTTATTTTCCCAGTCAAATGATTAATTAATTAATTTCCCTAATCAGCAGCTATGTCATCAATGAAAAAGAAGCCCTAGCTTTGTATATCGTACCTTACGTCCTTAATCTGTTGATTAGATATAACTGGTTGGCCGGAGAGCGGCGGCCGGCCGCGCGCCTGGCAGTGGAAGCCTGGAAGGCCATTGCCGCCGGGTATCACGGCAGATTAGATCGGTAGGTAGGGACTGTCGTGAGCGGAGGCGGCGACGCCGAGGCGAGTGCATTCTTCATTGTGAAGACGAGGTCAAGATTCGAAAGGAATATATCGTTTTTGTAGACTCACGTATACATAAACCTGACAAGCGACTGGAGCAGCAGCGGTTAACTTGCGAGATGTGGGCTTGTGGATGCTATTACTGGCCTCGTGGGCTTGTGGGATATTGGATATATGTCACACATGGTTAATTCTCTTTCGGCACTTAGGCCTGTAATGAGCCCAGCACTAATCAATATGTTATTGTATGCATGTATGTGTATAGCTTTCTGGTGAAATCCATTGAGGGGGGCCGATGGTTGGGGGGTCTGACCCTGCTAGCCCCCGTCTCCGCCCCTGGGGAGAATTCAGAAAGAAGGACGACGAGTGACGTTAGGTGAGGTGAGGTCAGGCTCATGTGTGAAAGGAGGATATAGTAGGCACATGCGCAGATGCGCTTGGCGTGGATTTCAGCGCCAGGCACGAAAACTCCATTCTTTTCTTTTTCACTTTTTGACAGGGACAGTGCAGAGAACACTTCGAGCAGGCCATATATACCCATATATCCACTCCAACCAGCCCAGCCCAGCCCAGCCCAGCCCAGCCCAGCACTGCCGTCGCACAAATCTCGCTTAAATATCATTCTCCTTCCCTAAAAAAACCTCTCCTTCTTTTTTCCATTACCATACTTTGGCTAATATCAACAAGTTGTAAAGTTTAAATAAACACTTAGAATATGGGGAATTTTATTTTTTGCCACACTTTACTTTGCAAGTATCCAATTTGCCCTTCTTTACTTTGGCATCTCCTATCTCCCCGGAATCAGCCGCCGACCTCATTATCTAGCTTCGGCCACCGTGGGATGTAGTCGCAAATTGGAGATGTCAAAGTAAAGAAGGGCAAATTGTATACTTGCAAAGTAAAGTGTGGCAAAAAATAAAATTCACCTTAGATTTGAGCGTAATGTTTAAAACTTACACTCTAGCACTCTATTTTTGTAGGAACTTTAGCAAATGGTCATATTATTTTACTAAAAATTACATGGCAAGATTCTACTAGCTAATATTTAGAAAGAATATGGACCGAAATCTAGATGCTTTTTTCATTTTAACTAGGCAGTAATCTGGAAAAATAAACCAGGGGGACAAGGGGATTGGAATTTCTTCTTCAATGCTATTTAGAAACAATCTCCATTGAAAGAATTGCCAGCAATTGTAGAAAAATCACTTAGGAGGTACTATGAAAAACTTGATAGGTCACAAAGTTATCACGTTGGCAGGGTCCCTCTCACGCAAATGCTGGCCACCTTCGTTGAGAGACCTTTCGACGCCATTGGTTGCTTCACTTTCGTCCCTAACAACGGCAATAAGCCGTAAGGTATCAACTCCACTCACACCTTCGGCAACATAAGAGAGTTGGGCATACAATCGTGTAGGAAGAACTCGAAAGTACATTGTAGATGCTTCTTTCATTGTCCAAAGTCATGTCTTAATCATCAAACACATCGAAAATACAATATCCACCATGCACATGTAGAGGCCTCCGCAGGCTCACGCATAGCAGGATTAAAATTGACTGGTCCTGGTTGATAAAATTGCAAATTCCACCATGTTTTGGTCGCTTTGTTCCATAGATCACCACTTCGACGACCCAAACCCACTACAAGAGGCAGCCCACAAGCGCGAGCGAAGATGCAATCCATGTGTGTTCGGCAAGCACTGGTGAACGCTGCAGTACAAGGATGTAAGGGCATCTCCAGCCGTAGCGCCTCCCAGGCCGATTTTCGGCGCAAAATTGGGCCGCCTGGGGCGATCGGCGCTATTTTGCGACCTGGGGCCGACGTTTTCCTAGTCGTGGAACCCAATCGCTAGCCTACCATTTAAAAAATACAAATTTGGGCGAATGTGCAAGTTTAGGGTCCGTGCCCAACCTGAGAAACCGCTCGCGCGTGAGCTCTCACGACCGCTAGGGTTCCGCGCCGCCGCCGCCGCCCAGTTCTTCTCCTCCCCTACGCTCCGTCGCCGGCGGTGACCGCCAGGGCCTCCCCTCCCCAGCCCCTCTCCCCTTCCCCCCGCCGCTCGCGCTCCGCCGCCTCCCATGGCTGTGAAGCACGTCCCACCCGGCCCGGCTCAGCAGCCTCCCGTGCTCTTCCCCGTCGCCGCCGCCGGCAGGGGCTGCCCGGATTAGCCCGGTGGGTGCCGACGGAGCCGGCATGTCTTTCCCCGCGTCAGTGTAGGTGGAGGCAGGAATCCATCTTCTCCGGCAGCGGTGCTCCTCAGGCGGCAGTGGTCCGGCCCCGGCCGGTGGTGGCATCACGGTGGCGGCGCACACGTGCCTACAGGGCGGTGCAGTGCGGTGGGCACCGACGTGCTGCGGGCCGGCGTTCTGGGCCCTGTGGCCCATATCTGAGCCCGTCGGGCCCCATCTGGGTTAGGCGTGCCGGCCGGTTCTGCGGCGCGTTCTGTAGCTGGCGGCGAGGCAGAGGTTGCAGGGGCAGCGGTGACGGCGGCCGACCTGTTTGCAGCGTGGCGGCAAGCTTCACGGGCCCGTTTTGGGCCCGTGAGACCTTATTAGGACTGGTGTGCCCCCACGGGGGCTTTACGGGTCCACTGGGCCCGGCCGGACCTGACGGGGACTGTTGTGCTCTGCTGCCGCGTCTGGTCGACTACCGTCTTCGGCGTTGGAGGTTGTTCCTTCCCGCGTGGCTGCGGTGCTGCTGACCTTGGTTCATACTTCTCCTTACCTCCGTCTTGCGGACCTCGTGCCGGCAACTTCGGTGTGACGACGATGGTGGCTTCGGGATCGTTTTGGCGCCTGTTGGTGGGCGGCTAGATTGGTGGTCTCGAGGCTTGTCCTCGCGGGGTTCATGTGCTACGGATCGTCGGGGTTGTGGATAGGGTCTTCGGGAGAAATCCTTGTTGGTTCGTCAGACACCCATGCGGTGCCGCCTTCGGGTGGCATCTTTCCTTCCTGAAGGGTGTCATGGCTACCCTTCATCCGCTTCCCTCTGTGCCGGGGGAAACCCTAGGACCAGTGTGCTGGTCCAGCATTAGTGTGGCTTCCTTCTTGAAGGTGCTACTTGGTACTCGTCGATTCGGTGCTAGGAGCGTGGTGGTACTTCTTCGGAGAGGGCGCAGCGGTTATGGGTCATCGTCGCTTAGTCAACCAGCCTATGTCGTCTTTTTTTTCTTCTTTTTTTTCTTTGGGTGCTTGTTGGCTGTCGCCCCAGTGGTGTCTCTCGTTGGTTGTATCGAATGGTTGCTATATGAATATAGCGGCGCTACGGCCTATTTCGTCAATATGCAAGCTTAGACGAATTTCATACTTGTATAGGCAAAATTCGCATAGTTCAGGCCGATTACAAAATAAAGACTTAAAAAACTTAAATAAACTAAAATACGCCGCTCTACATGTCCAGCTATCTGTAGAGCTGCGTGTAGTCGCGCGCCGCGTCGTCGTCGGAGTCGCTGGGCGGCGCGTCCGGGGCACGGGAGGGGCCTCACTAGTAGGGAAACCCTATATAGGTAGGTTGGCACTCTGTGGCGCACCCTTAATTGGTGCGCCACAGAATTATTTTTTGTGGCGCACCACACAAAAAGTCACATTTCTATGGCGCACTAAACCACATGCGCCACAGAAATTAGACATTCTGACACATTTCTGTGGCGCACATGGCCAGGTGCGCCACAAAAAGTTATCTGGGGGCGGGTTAAAATTTGAAAAAAAAATTCTGTGGCGCACCTGGCAGGTGCGCCACATGACATTCTGTGGCGCACCAAGCTCCCACCCCTGGATCGCCTTTTTAGTCTTGCAGGAAGTAAAAGAAAATGATAAAAATTCCAATAAATAGAATCCTTTGACATGTAGTTAGGTTTGACTGTCTAGTAGGTATAGAAATTTTGAAATATGAATTTTTTCCTTTTCTGCAACAAACAGGAAAAAAAACTTGTAACGGCCATAACTTTTGCATACGATGTCGAAATAATGTAAAAAATATGTCAAAAAATACTAGAGAAAAATCCGAGTTGGTGGGCGGCTAGACTGGTGGTCTCGAGGCTTGTCCTCGCGGGGCTCATGTGCTACGGATCGTCCGGGGTTGTGGATAGGGTCTTCGGGAGAAATCCTTGTTGGTTCGTCAGACACCGATGCGGTGCCGCCTTCAGGTGGCATCTTTCCTTCCTGAAGGGTGTCGTGGCTACCCTTCATCCGCTTCCCTCTGTGCCGGGGGAAACCCTAGGACCAGTGTGCTGGTCCGGCATCAGTGTGGCTTCCTTCTTGAAGGTGCTACTTGGTACTCGTCGATTCGACGCTAGGAGCGTGGTGGTACTTCTTCGGAGACGGCGCAGCGATTATGGGTCATCGTCGCTTAGTCAACCAGCCTATGTCGTCGTTTTCTTCTTTTTTTTCTTCTTTGGGTGCTTGTTGGCTGTCGCCCCAGCGGTGTCTCTCGTTGGTTGTATCGAATGGTTGCTATATGAATATAGCGGCGCTATGGCCTATTTCGTCAATATGCAAGTTTAGACGAATTTCATACTTGTATAGGCAAAATTCGCACAGTTCAGGTCGATTACAAAATAAAGACTTAAAAAACTTAAATAAACTAAAACACGCCGCTCTACATGTCCAGCTAGCTGTAGAGCTGCGTGTAGTCGCCGCCGTCGTCGTCGGAGTCGCTGGGCGGCGCGTCCGGGGCATGGGAGGGGCCCTACACCATCGTCGTCGCCGTGCCAGTTGCTCGGTCCTTCTTCCTCACTGTCGTCGAGGATGATGACGCCGGAGCGCGCCGCCTGCTCGAAGCGCGCCAGACGGCGAGCAGCGCGCGCCAATAGCCGGCTCTGGTGCTCGGCCTCCTCCTGCTCGTGCATTTTCCAGGACCAGGCGCACGCGAATTCGTCGTCGGCCGGCAGGATGTCGTTCATCGACATCTGCTCGGTTAGCTTCTGCCTAGGAAACTCCTCGGGGTCGTCGGGCGCCTCTGAGTTCAACGCCGAGTGGACGTAGTCACGCGGCGCCGACCACGCGGGCTCGTTCTTGGGCTTCTTGAGCGGCGCGCCTGCGGTGCCAGTCTCCTTCTTCGGCTTGATGAGGCGCAGGCGGCCCCGTGACGGCGACGGAAGGCGGCGGCCGGAGTTGAGGACGATGCCGCTGATGGGCCTCCGCGGCGGCGTGTCCTCCGGCTCGGGCTTGACGCATGCAAACGCCGGCACGACGTACCTGGAGTGGGATGTGGACGCCGAGCGCGACGTCGAAGAGGAGCGCGGGCCGGAGGAGGAGGAGGACGAGTCACCGCCCATCCTCCTCGGCATCCACGACAAGCCGTGGTGGCGTAAGATGGCCGGGGGCCACAGCGGCATCGTCAGGCGGGGTTTGTTGCCCCCGTCAATGTAGTCCAGGACGTAGCCCAGCGTACGCCCTGGCACACCCTACCACAGCCTACGGCCTCCGCCGTTGTTCCGGCCGGAGACGACGCCGTTGCTGTTGGTGTCCACCAGCTCCCGCCGATGCCGCTAGGTGAAATACTTCGTCCAGAAGCCGAAGTTGGCGGGGTCCCAGCGCTGGATAGCCCGCCTCGTACAGCATGCACGCCTCCCAGTCGTGGAGGAAGCATCGGCCGAAGCCATTGGCCGCCGCGCCATCGCCTGGGAATCGCTCCGCCATTGCTCTGCTGCTCTTTTTGGGCGAGTGAGAAGGTGAGTGGGGAGGGCGAGGGCGAGTTTGTGCTCGGTGCCACGGCGAGAGGGCCTTTTATTGCGACGAGGGAGGCGAGCGGGCGGGACGGTGGCGCACCATTACTGCGCCGCGTGCCAAGCGATTGGACGTGTCGCCGCCCACCTAACCGGCACGGGAGCCGAGAAGATCAAGACGGACCGGCATTTTTTCCATTTCGTTCGCGCCCTTTTTCGCCTAGTGGCTGACAAAACGGGCCTGCCCATATTTCGCGCGCTTTCGCTTCGCGCCGGCACCCCCAGCTGCCCCCCAGTAGCCTGGGTCTGGCCTAGGTGCACCGGTGCTAATTTTGGCCCAAACGGCGCTATTTGGGCCTTTGGGGGGAGGGGGCGACTGGGAGGATTTCGACGCTAACTAGGCGAAACGGCGCTATTTAGACTCTTGGAACGCTGGGGGGACGGCTACCGCTGCAGAAGGAGGGCATCGAAAGATCGATCACGTACCCTGGCGGTTACGTAAGCCCTCGTGGCTCATAACCATAATCTCCATTATTGCTTACTAGTCATCAACCCGTGCATCTGCACGGGCTAGTTACTTTTTGAAACGTAAAAACACAATATAATAGCCAATATTATAGATCCAATTCTTTTACTGATATGAATGGTTTTGGCATACACTTATAAATTAGAGTATGATAATATGAAAATAAACATAAGCTTCCTAGAGTAAAGTAAAAAAGAATCATACATGGACATGCAAATACGCCTTAGAAAACTTATAGCATGTATACTTGCAAAGAGCCAAAGAATAGAGTCTATAGATTTATGACTTCATTTAAAATTAAAGCAGACTTTGTTCTTCCATATTATATCTGACATATCGGCTCCAATGGTCATAAGCCCACGGCCGCCTCCTCCTCCTCGATCTTGCAGCTGCGATTTTACGACGCCATGTCTCTCCTCCTGGTCCAGCATGGCCCCGTGGGCACACTCGGTCGTGCTGTCCTCTGCTTATCTTAGCTGGCTCGACCGCCACTAGTAGAAAAAGGACCTTTCGTCCGGAGTCCTGTTTGCCATTAGCCTCGGTTCAGGCAAAAACCGGGACCAGTGCCTGGCACTGGTCCCGGTTCGATTTGCCAGGGCCCCGTGGGGCATTGGTCCCGGTTCGGTTGGGGGCATTGGTCCCGGTTCTTGGCAAGAACCGGGACCAAAGCTCCAGAGCCAGCCACGTGGCATGCGCGGAGCTTTGGTCCCGGTTCTTGCCAAGAACCGGGACCAATACCTCCCCTGCCTATATATAACCCCCACCCCCCTCTTCTCTCCTCTGTTTTTTTTTCTGGTTGGATTGGTGGGAAGTGGGTGCTAGTTTTTTTTTCTTTGCCACGCACAAGATGTGTTCGATGAAATGCCCGAGCCACACTTAAGTTCACACAAGATGATATCCTCGGCCGAGGTTAGCAACTTATCCTTTTCATCTGTAATTGATACAGAAATATTGCACGTGTCGATGTACGGTGGTCATTTCACTATTCAAGATGTTATTGTAATGGTATTTGATAAACTTAATTATATATATGATGCAGATGGATGCACGGATGCGATGGATGTACGGCGAACGACGCAGTTCCGAGTTTATTGCAGGCCTGCATAAATTTCTCGATGTGGCTGAGGCAAACAAAGTGAATAATTTTATGCCTTGTCCATGTGAGAAGTGTCGGAACGTCAGGGAGTACTCTGACCCGAGAACCATTCAAGACCACGTGATTCGGAAAGGTTTCATGCCCAGCTATAATTGTTGGACCAAGCACGGAGAAAGAGGGGTTACGATGGAAGACAATGAAGAAGAGGAGGATGATGACAACTATCCTATGTTCCCTGAGGAATGCGGTGATACTGTTATGGAAGACGTTGAAGAAGAAAGAGGTGAACATCGGGCATCAGATGAGCCCGCTGATGGTCTTGGTGGGGTCATTTCTGATGCAAAGCGAGAATGCGATACAGAAAAGGAGAAGCTAAAGTTGGAGGCCATGCTTGAGGATCACAAAAAGTTGCTGTACCCAAACTGCGAAGATGGCAGCACAAAGCTCGGTACCACACTGGAACTGCTGAAATGGAAGGCAGAGACTGGTTGTTCTGACAAGGGATTTGAGAAGTTACTGAAAATAATGAAGCCGAAGCTTCCAAAGGATAACGAATTGCCCGAGACTACATACGAAGCAAAGAAGGCTATCTGCCCTCTAGGATTAGATGTGCAGAAGATACATGCATGCATTAATGACTGCATCCTGTACCGCGGTGAGTACGAGAACATGGATAAATGCCCGGTATGCAATGCACTGCGGTACAAGATAAGACAAGATGACCCTGGTGATGTTGAGGGCGATGACGAGCCCCCCCGGAAGAGGGTTCCTGCTAAGGTGATGTGGTATGCTCCTATAATACCACGGTTGAAACGTCTGTTCAGAAACAAAGAGCATGCCAGGTTGTTGCGATGGCACAAAGAAGAGCGTAAGAAAGACGGGAAGTTGAGACACCCCGCCGATGGGTCCCAGTGGAGAAAAATCGACAGAGAGTTCCCGACATTTTCAGATGACGCAAGGAACTTAAGATTTGGTCTAAGTACAGATGGCTTTAATCCTTTTGGGGAGCAGAGCTCCAGTCATAGCACTTGGCCCGTGACTCTATGTATCTACAACCTTCCTCCTTGGTTGTGCATGAAGCGGAAGTTCATTATGATGCCAGTGCTCATCCAAGGCCCGAAGCAACCCGGCAACGACATTGATGTGTACCTACGGCCATTAGTTGATGAACTTTTGCAGTTGTGGTCCGAACCAGGTGTACGTGTGTGGGATGAGCACAAACAACAGGAATTTGACCTACGAGCGTTGCTGTTCGTAACCATCAATGATTGGCCTGCTCTTAGTAACATTTCAGGACAGTCAAACAAGGGATACAATGCATGCACGCACTGTTTAGATAAGACTGAAAGTATACATTTGGGAAACAAGAATGTGTACCTGGGGCATCGTCGATTTCTTCCGAACGGTCATGCCGTAAGAAAGCCCGGCAAGCATTTCAACGGTGAGGCAGATCGCCGGAAGAAGCCTAACCTCCCTGATGGTGATGTTATATATGACATGGTCAAGGATTTAGAAGTAATCTTTGGAAAGGGTCCTGGCAGTCTATCTGTTCCGAATGACGCTGACAACCACGTACCCATATGGAAGAAGTGCTCTATATTCTGGGAGCTACCCTATTGGAAAGTCCTAGAGGTCCGGTCTTCAATCGACGTGATGCACGTGACGAAGAATCTTTGCGTGAACCTGCTAGGCTTCCTGGGCGTGTATGGGAAGACAAAAGATACACCGGAAGCACGGGCAGACCAGCAACGTATGAAAGACCCATACAACAAGCAGACGGATAAAGGGCGTCAATACTTAAGCAGCTACGCTCTTACCAAAGCAGAGAAGGAAATCTTTTTTGAATGCCTGAGCAGTATCAAGGTCCCGGCTGGCTTCTCGTCAAATATAAAGGGAATAATAAATATGGCAGAGAAAAAATTCCAGAACCTGAAGTCTCATGATTGCCACGTGATTATGACGCAGTTGCTTCCGGTTGCATTGAGGGGGCTTCTACCGGAAAATGTTCGAGTACCCATTGTGAAGCTATGTGCATTCCTCAATGCAATATCTCAGAAGGTCATCGATCCAGTAACTCTACCAAGTTTACAGAAGGCTGTGGTCCAATGTCTTGTCAGCTTCGAGTTGGTGTTCCCCCCATCATTCTTCAATATTATGACGCATCTCCTGGTTCACCTAGTCGACGAGATTGCCATTCTCGGTCCTGTATTTCTACACAATATGTTCCCCTTCGAGAGGTTCATGGGAGTCTTGAAGAAATATGTTCATAACCGTGCTAGGCCAGAAGGAAGCATCTCAAGGGGCTATGGAACAGAAGAGGTCATTGAGTTCTGTGTTGACTTTATTCCTGACCTTAAGCCGATTGGTGTTCCTGAATCGCGGCATGAGGGGAGACTGAGTGGAAAAGGCACGCTAGGAAAGAAAGCACTGATATGTAGGGACGGGCATTCTTTAACTCAAGCACACTACACAGTTCTACAAAGTTCCACCTTCGTGGCTCCGTATATCGAGGAACACAAGAATTATGTACGCTCCAAGAACCCGGGGAAGGATGACTCCTGGATTAAAGAAAAACACATGGAGACCTTCGGCAGTTGGTTGCGATTACAGCTCATGAATGACACCACTGTCGGAGATCAGCTCTACTTGTTGGCCGCGTCACCATCTTCGACTGTATTGAATTTCCAAGGGTACGAGATAAATGGGAATACATTTTACACGATCGCCCAAGATAAAAAGAGCACCAACCAGAACAGTGGTGTCCGCTTTGATGCAACAAACGACGATGGGCAAAAGGACACATACTATGGTCGCATAGAGGAGATATGGGAACTTGACTATGGACCTACTTTTAAGGTCCCTTTGTTTCGGTGCAGTTGGGTCAACATGAATGGAGAAGGGATAAAGGTAGACCAGCTGTACGGGATGACAACAGTGGATCTCAAGAATCTTGGTTGTTACAAGAACGAACCATTCGTCCTAGCCAATGATGTGGCTCAGGTTTTCTATGTGAAGGACATGTCCTCCAGACCGAAAAAAAGAAAAAACAGGCAAACGAATATCGAAAAAAAGAAAAAACAAGCAAACGAATACGATGAGCCAAAGCGTCACGTAGTTCTTTCAGGGAAAAGAAACATCGTGGGAGTCGAGGACAAGACAGACATGTCAGCAGATTATGATAAGTTTGATGAAATTCCGCCCTTCACAGTGAGAACTGACCCAAGCATCCCGTTAAATAATGAAGATGCTCCATGGTTACGGCTGAAGCGATCATAGGCCAGGGACATACGCGAAGAAGGGTTCATGGCTTTTATGTAAATCAATGTAATGTATTAAACCTTTATGTGATGTGTAGTAATGTATTAAACCTTTATGTGGTGAAACACGCGTGGTAGGTGGTTGTCGGCTCCCACACCTCCCGTGGGAACCTCTCAAACCTCAGCTTCGACCGTCCAAACACGCGCTGCTGCAGACCGGCTGCTTAATATAGAAGAAGAATTAAAGCGGCAGAAGGAACAAATTGCCGTGCTTAGCCAGCAAGGTACTAGCGGCCAATCTCAACGACACATGGTAGAAGTTGCATGCGATGGTACCGGTGGCCCATCGAATCGGAAAAGCAGCGTGGCTTCCACGGAGCTCCAGGATGGTAATGATGATGCAGTGGCTCCACTTCGTCGCTACCCAGTGGATGATATCACGGAGAGCACACCTTGTGAGATGCATGTGAAAGTTTTTAACTTAACCGTGAAGGTGGCGGTCGGCTATGTCGTACCAATTGGACCTAATCCAACTTACCATTTCTCTCCGGTTCCAAATGGCTACGCTGTTGTCGCGGTGGATGAAGTGATGAAAGATTATGAGGAGCTGAAGGTGCAACACCCTGCAGGTGAAGATGGGGAGGTGCTTGAACTTGGAGAAGCCAAGAAAGCGACCATTCTATGGCCAAAGGAATTCATCGTGCTTCCGAACTGGCAGCCAAGGCCATCGACTCCTCACCAGTCTCCAGCGCAACAGTCCTCTTCACCGCCTCAGCATTCTCCAGCGCAACAGTCCTCTTCACCGCGTCACCAGTCTCCAGCGCAACCGTCTCCGCCGCCGCGTCAGCCGTTTCCGCCCACCGCTCGTACTATGAGGGGTAAGCGATCACCGAAACGTAAAAGGTCGCCCCTCCCAACAGTACCTCATAAGAATCTTCCCATTAGACCTTATGACAGGACTGTAGCGGAAAACGCCGCGGAGGTGGCTGCCTACAATAAGGCTTTTTTTGCACCAAAAAAGCCCGAGCAGAAGCCGGTATATGATGAAAAATCCAAAAAGTGGAGAAAGTCCTTCGTTGAGCAGCCATCCCAGATATCGATGAATCTGCCATCTGACTATGGTCGTGAACTTACTAAGCTAGCACGTGCCCAGTCTGAGCAGAACAAGGGAAGAAGTGCAAAAGCGGGAAACAAATTGCCCAGCTCGGACAGCAGAAAAATCAATCGGTCCCCCCGCTCATAGTGTGTTCTGATGTCGACAAGGACTTCAGAGTCGCTATGGATAAAGACCTGGAATTATTGGACCCCAGAGCCATAGCTGCTGCTAAAGAACTTGGTGTCACTGTATCTCAGGCCAAGGAACAGGCTACCGCCTTGGGTATGAGCCTTGGTCAACTTTTAGGCTATGAACATGCGCCAATGTTAGAGATGGCACGGAAATATGTCCAAGGGGAGCCTATGGTCAGTAATGAGGAGATGATGGGTCTATCAACACATATGCGAAATCTGCATACCTGGTACCTGGTGCACACATCAAAGAAGGACGCGAAAGAGTGGTTTCCGCTGGACGTTAGAGTGGAGCATTTCTTCAAACGTTACACTATACAGGTTCAACTGACTGAACTGTTCCAGTTATTCCAAAAGCGCTCCCTCGACAAATCTATCCTCTCTTGCTATTGTCTGTAAGTGATTTATTTTCATAATTAAGTCTCTAGCTCAGCTCGTTCATTGCCTGTATTATATTATCCTGCCTATATATATCATTTTGTACGCTATTATGCAGAATGAAGATGCTGGAATGCAAAAGATCTAAAGTTTTTGAGGTTGGGTTCGTTGACCCATATATCGTGAATTCACATACGTTAGTCAATCACCCCAAAGACGTGGAGCATGACCTGACCACCTTTTTAACCATGCAACATTTCTGTACGGAAATACTATTTCCTTACAACTTCAGGTGAGTGTTTCTGTCTTGTACATATTTTTATTTGGCTTTCTCGATGTTAAGTGTAATTGATGAGCTATGCATGTCTGCTTTATGTAAACGTCTGCAGGTTCCACTCGATTCTGCTAAGCATTCAACCTGACAAGTCCACAATTGAATTCCACGACTCATTAAGTTGGGACCAAGCGTTGTGGTCCGACATGAAAGAAATGCTCAACAAGTAATTTCAATCATTATCGCATTATATCGCCCTCTTTCGTTCGTTCCCTGATGTCAAGTAATTAATAACTCCTTTGTTCATTTTCTTTGCCAAAGCAGGTGTTGGACAATTTTCAAACAGAAGGTAGAAGGTCCATTCAAAGATGAGCTAACTTATAAAACGGTGAAAAGTCCGCAGCAGCCACCGGGGAGTAATTTATGTGGATTCTACGTTTGCGAGTTCATTCGCGAGTTGACCACTGAGCGGAGAACAAGTGCTTTCAGCAAAATGCGGGAGAAGATCGACCCAGAACTGCGCGTAGGAGCAATTCAAGAGGAATTGGCGGGATTTCTGCTTAGGGAGGTCATCGATGAAAGGGGAGAACATTATGCTTCGGACGATGAACTACATATGCCTTGATGGCTTGATCTATCTCCATGTAATTAAATAGTTGTATTCTCGCAAGAGATCGAATATTAATTATATATGCATCAACATGTACTGTGTATATAGTAGAGCGTATAATATGCGTACGGAAACGATGGAGAGCACGTCGGCGATGCGAAGAAGGGGGAGACGACGGAGGCACCGGCGAGAGGGAGAGGGGGCACCGGCGAGAGGAAGAGGAGGCACCGGCGAGAAGGAGAGGGGGCACCGGCGAGAGGGAGAGGGGGCACCGGCGAGAGGGAGACCCTAAACCTTAAATACCAAAAAAAAACACTCATTGGTCCTGGTTCGTAACAAGAACCGGGACCAATGAGTCTCTCCCCACGCCCAGCCAGAACTGGCCACGTGGCCACCCATTGGTCCCGGTTCGTGGCCCAACCGGGACTAGCATTAGTCCCGATTGGCCAATCCCGGTTGGGCAACCGGGACTGATGGCCCAACCGAACCGGGACCATAGGCCCGTTTTCTACCAGTGCGCATCATCCTGCTCTTCTTGACTACGGAGAGGGTTGGACGCCTGGATCGTCCCATGATCGTCCCTCCTAGCAGAGAAGCAGATCTATACCTAGCACGCTGCCAAAAAAATATTTCTACTCCCGCATCCTCCTTCGAATCGCCGACTAATCCCTACAGCAGCAGCTCTTTCTCATCCTCTACCTAACAGCATCGCAGCTCCATGTGGTCCTTAAAATGGAAGTTCAATGGGAGCCACAATCGAAGTGCAATGAGCCACGGTCCTGTCCAGCCTCTCGCCGATCCACTTCTTCTCTCAGCTTTGAATCTCCTCTGATATTGCCATAATATCGATGTAATAATGTATCTATGGCATGAACTCTGACTGGTCCGTGGAACTATAGTGATTTTTTTTTTTAGATAGGAACTATAATGAGTTAATAACCAATAAAATCTTATTCCAGTGAACATAAAGGAAAGACTAACCGATTGTTAACTACAGTGGTGCATCATAAAACTAAGTTGTAGCAGCCACCTCATGCAGACAGTACCAGATGGATAACAAAAGAAAAAATCAATAGAGAAAACCGAAACCTTCCAATATAATAGACAAAAGCTAATGGTTTTTAATATGTCATAAATTCAGATTATTTTTTGCAGAAGATACTCTTCTTAATTATTAAAATGTGTAAAACTATATTATGTATACATTTCAGTGCAATTCTAGCTACGGAAAGCACATGCTAAAGAGATATTATGGTTTGGATCGTGGGGGGTAGCAATTAAAGGCATCCCTGTCCTTTTTTGACGGAATATCAGTGTTGTTTAGGCCAACAAAATTCATATTGGTCCATTGCATGTATCTGGAAACACTTGATTAGATTACTTTTTAGCACTGGTTATAGTATTTTATTGATAAATAATAGTTGAATATTCTCGGTAAATTTCCTTGCCCTAGAATTTAAGGTTTGAAAAGTCTGTAAGTAGTAATTCGCTTAACACCGAAATTACATTGCCCAACAACAATAAATAAGGAGGAGCAAGCTGAAGGGAAAGAATTGGTAAAGAGTGGAGAAAAAATAGGTTGTAGTGTACCTGTACGTGCTTCTCTTTCGGCTAGATAGACATACTGATTGGCGTAGGTTTTCTTTCAAGTTAATTACAGGCTTACAGCAAGGTCCATCTCCCGCAGCTCGCTGGGGATATTTGTTGATCAAGCTGACCCTTCCGATCGAGTCTGTTACTAATCTCCATCGGTCGGACGTACCCGCGATCCGGTGCATCGGACATGCATGGCGATGAAGTTGGTACGCATCGGACATGCATGGTGATGAAGTTGGTACGACCAGCCTTGTTTGCCGGCCGCCGGCGACAGCAGACACATGCGCTGTAGAGACCTTCTCAAAGCCATCGATCCGGCTACACATATCCATCACGCATCGGGGATGCATCTTTACGTCCTGCTTTCTCGAACAGATCAAAGCCAATGCAGTGGTGAAGATACAGATTGGGACGTCCTGCCTTGTCGGACGGCCGCCGGGGACCGCATGAACACGTTCGTTGTGGCCAAGATATGGCTTGGGACGTCCCTGGTTTGTCGGACGGACTCAGCTATGAGGATGTGGCGGCGTCGCTGGTAGAGGAGGAACGGCCTTGAAGGTCTCTCGACGACGCGCTTGTGCCTCGGTGGGTTAGGATCGGCGGAGGATCAGAATCTGCTAGTTCTAGGGATAGGATTTGTTTGAATCCTGGGAGAGGTCGCTAGTTAAGAAGGCGTGGAGGTGGGATATCTATACCTAATAATAAAAGCATTAAGGTTTCTTGTGGTACGTCACTTTTTTGGACGATTTTGTCCTTCCACAAATCGTATATTTACCCACCAATGCCACCTGTAAGTTAAAGAAAACGTTTCGTTTTTTTTTCTTGCGCTGCTTTCCCATGCCTCGACCGGTCCTACTCGATCCCCTCCCTCGCAGCCGTGCTTGGGCGTCCCCGGCGGAGGCACGCATGAGGACCTCGCGGCCGGGCTTGGGCGTCCCCGGCGGAGGAACGGCGCCGAGGCGGAGGATCTCTCCATGGCGAGCTCGGCCTTGACCACACCAGCGGCGGCGGCAGCCACGGAGGTCGTCCTCACCCGATGCCATCGTGCCGTCTGCGAGCAGCCCGCCGTCGTCTCCGTCCTCGTGCACACCGAGTGACGTGGCGCGGACCTCCTCCCGTTCTCGAAGCCGAAGGCCGCCTCGAGCTGGATGCGCTCGAGGGACCTCCTGCCTCGAGCTGGATGCGCTCCAGGGACCTCCTCCATTCGCGTTGCTGCAGCCGAGCTAGCCGTGCCATGGAGTTCGTGGCCGTGCACTGGAGCTGCCGAGGCGGAGGAGCTCTCCATGGCGAGCTCGGCCTTGACCATTCGACGCGTACGCCTTGGCCGACTGCAGCTGCGCCATGTCCAACGCCAACCCCTTGGCCTGCAGCTCCTGCCCCATCTTCGACGCGAACGCCTTGGCCGCCTGCAGCTTCGGCGCCATCTTCGACCCTATCAGATGAAAATTTCGACCGGAGGTACTATGATTTACATTACCTCACAGCTCAGTCGTCATCACCCCAGATAATCTGTAGCAGCCTGAAACAGACGTGGTTGATCGCTCTATATTGGGCGACGCGAGCCAGCAGCACCAGTACAACACGGCGGGGAGTGCGGGCTGCGGGCACGCTAGGCCAATGACGGTATGAGCACGGCTACGTACACGCCCGCATATCAGCACCGTGAGGCCGTGCGCAGGCGTGGCGTCGGTGGCGAGGTGCGGTCTGCAAACAATGGAGAGCGGGGAGGAAGAGGTCGAGCTCGAGCAGCAACTTGGAAGGAGTGTTTCTTTCTTCGTCCGTGTCGTTTCTTGTCGTACGTCGCTTGTTTCCGTGGTTTCGTTCGTCGTTGATCCGAGCCTGGTTCGTTTTGTATGCCCATCGATCGCTTGGCTTGATTCTGTCTTGGCTGAGTCCTGAACGAAAGGGAGAGTAGAGTCCTGAGTTCGTTTGCCTGCCATATTCATCTATAAATAAAGACACGGGAAGCCCACAATCTCATGATCGAGCCATCGAGGTCCAAGAGCTGGAACGGAACGACTCCTGGGCATAGGTCAGGATCGTCGTTCACGGCACGCACAACAGCATCCTGGGCTCCTGGCCGTCGGCGGATCGCCAAGGGAAGCCTCCGACGATTGGAGCCTATGTGGCCATGTTGGGGATGACCAATACTCCGCGTCTGTGAGCTTGGCGACGAGCAGCGGCTTCCTCGCTGGCCAAGGGACGCGCGGTTGGTGTGGTGGGCTCGGTGTCCCCTGTTGAGGCGCGATGTTTTCCACGGGTGAGCGCAACTGCGGCTGTCGGGCACGCGAACATAATCGAGACAAGACGAGAGAAGCCCACGCGCTGATGATCGATGTCCAAACGCCGGAACAGGTCAAAGGACTCGAGGGCATCCTAGGTCAGGTTTCAAGCGGCGGCCCGCACAGGCCCGCATAACCAAGTTTTAGTTCAAATCAGCTAAATTTGACCAGGTCAAAACGCATTAGGCTAGCCTATATTTTGAAGAAGTGGGCCGGATCCGTGCGCCGCCTGACACACTTAATCCTAGGCTAGACGCTCTTCATCAGCCAAGCCTGCTCCGGATCCTTCCAGCCGCCGCCAAATCTCTGACCGAGGACGACATGATGATCAGAGATTCAGGCCAGCTTCGTCGACGACGAGATGGCGAACAGTGTGGCCTCCATGGCCGCCCGGCATCACACCAACCCCAAAAGACTCGCCACGCCCCGTCTCCATGGACCCGCCGCTCCAGCTCTAGCCGGTGAGGTATGCAAGATGACATCTGCGGCGGGCGGGCCGACAAGTTCCGATGGCCTGTCATGGTGCCCTATGTGCTCCCGCCGATGCATACCAAGGAGTTCCTCAAGGTCACGCGGCACGGTACCAGGTGGTACGCCCGCGCTATGCCCACATCAGCATCCGTCGAGGCGTTCGAGCGCATGCGCACCAATGCCACAATAGTCACACATGATGTCTGGTGACCGGACCTTGCGAGTCCTGCTCCTTTGATGACTCAAGGTCCCAACCCTGTTCGAATCTGGGAGGACTGTTTCGAGTGTTGTTGCAGAGGAGAATCGGTTCTTGGTATTATCTTCATTCCATCTCTCTCAATTTTCGGGCGCATAGGTATCGCGGAAGAAACTTTTACTCCATCTTCCACCTCCTCGATGAAATGCCCAAGCACAACCGTCATACTCATACGACATTGTATGTCATGGCATCCACAAGTTCACATGCACTGCCGTGTTTAATTTCACCAAGTTAGCAAAACCTACCTTCCATTAAGCTGGCTGAATGCATGTTCACATCATGATATAGCACCTCACTCCTATAAAGTAAAGTCTGACCACGGTCACGCAACTCGTGCATGAAGCACATGATGCTTCTGAGGTCGGCTTACTTCTTAATTATTACTACTGTAATTAGGGCCTCCAGGTACTATGTTTACTAATAGACATACTATATTTCAAGTTTGCACACATTTACTTTATCATGACATAGGGACGGCATTGTCATCTTCGCTTTTGTGTATGTGATATTTTTTTCACCCGTTGCAACGCACGGGCATATTTCCTAGTAAATTATAATGCGAGGACTCTTCTATTTCATCCCACGGCTGTAGATAAGTAATTGTGGAGATCCGATGGTTAATTTTCTTAAGTGCTGAGGATTAACGTGGAGCTTCCTTTGGTGCCTCCAATTAGTAAATATAAGATTCCATTTAGCACACTTTGTGCTTGTATCTGAGTGGATCACAAACCCAATCTGTATTCTCAACACTAGCGTCTCTAGTAAATCGATCGAAGAGAGTCGCTAACAATCATGCTCCCGTTGATAGCCAACTTGAATATGCGTCCCACATGCTGACAACCTCTAACCGGGCTAAAGTGACCGGGTCGCCCCTCGTTAAAAAAAGGGTTGAAGCTGGCAATCCCAACAAGTTGAAAGCTGAACTGCTGAAGATTGTTTCGAACTGGTGGGCAATCTGCCAGCGGCCAGATGCATCAACCCGGCGTTGATACACAACATGATGGCATTAAACCACATGGAGTACGATCTCAAGGATATGAAGGACCATGTGGAGATTATCGACTGGTGCGACGTGCGTGTACGATATTTTTGTTCAGTCAGGCACTGCCACCAACCCCAGATCTGAGATGCCCTCACAACTAGCCTAAAATCCAACTGTATAAAGCGGTGGCCGGACAAGAAGCTTAGCAAGAAACAGACGACACAGGGAGCAGCAGCAAGAAACAAAGAACCATGGCTGCGGCGGCCGGGAGCGACGGCGTGGTGAAGCACCTTCTTCTCGCGTCGTTCAAGAAGGAGGTGACGCCGGAGCGGCTGGACGAGCTCATCCGCCGCTACGCCGCCCTCGTCGACGCTGTCCCCTCCATGAAGGCCTTCCACTGGTACCTCCCACCACCCATCCCTTGTTCATTCTCGCATGTAGTCGTACACCTCGGTTATACTTGCCTGCGTCTGCCCCTTGCTCGGGCTGCGCACGGCAGCTGCTCGACGAAATGTGTGCCTGATCTGGTTTTTGCCAATATCAGTCCTGCTCAGTCGAACGAAGAACCAACTGACCCCCGCGTTCCTCGCTGAGGCGACACGGGGGGAGCCCTAACCTACAGCGCCGCCGGCACCTTCCAGGCCCTCCTTCACCCCCGCCGCCGCCGGAGGAGGCCGTCCGACGGCGGACGGCGGTGGCGGGGAGTCTCCCCTTTTCGTTTTTCCTTTGCCCTAGCATCTAGTCTTCTACCACATCTCGCCGAGATCCAATTCCGCCGCCGGTGCAAGCTCTCTCTGGCCAAGATCTGGCTGCTGGCATTCCCGGCGCGCCATGCCGGTTCTCTAGCCGAGGTCGTCCAAGACCTGAGGTGCGGAGGTGGGTTCCGATCCAGAGACATGCATGGCAGCGTGGCGTCTCCGTCTTCCTGCTTTCGGCCAGGCTTGAGGGATGTTTTCCTCTGGCCCATGGTAGAGCTGACACGTTCTTGCTGCTGCTCCGTTTGGGGCTAGCGTTGGCTTGTAAGAGCGGAAGCAATCGGGGAAGAAGATGGAGAAAAGGATACGTAGAGGTGCTGCTGCTAATCTGTGATGCAATGATGCCATCTTGCTCTCTAATTCGCAGATGCGCTTGGGTCAGATCTTCTACATGTTGCTGGCTCATCAGCTTGACAAACAAATCTGATTCGGATGCAGTAACGGAGGCGCGCTGGTGCTGGCCTAATTGGCCGTCGGCGTGCTAGCTCCTCATCTACGTGTCGTTGTGCTGTGCTTGAGCACTGATGTATGTGTTCGAGGACTCGGCGAAAAGATGTCTACAATGGTAGATCTGAGCTCTCAACATTCGTCAGACTGTTTTGTGCAGACACTGCTTCGGACCACGTGGCGATGTCCATGTCTGAACGGTGTGCATGAATTGGTGGGCATGTCAAGATTGATCAATAGCCAGAGGTTCTCCATGCTCAAGTCGAGTGAGACTGCTAGCTAGTGCTGGCATGAGAAGGATTAGAAGGATGGGGTGAAGACGTGTGTGTGCCTGGCGGTCAACACTTTGCAGATTTGCAGTGGTTCTTGCCAAGTGGTGGTGACAATGACAGACTTCTTTCTTGACAGTGCTCTTGGAGTTCTGTGTCTCAATGTTCAGGGTGAAAACCCTAGGTCTGGTCTTTGGTGATTGTACCCGACAATGTGGCTTCCTAGTCATCTCCTTGTTGAAGGCATTGTCTGAACATTGACCTTCTCCGGGGTGAAATCTCAGGATCTGACCATGATGGTTAGTCCGGACGACGGTGGTGTTTATGCACTGTTACCTTCCTTGAGGCGTCGTTTTTGGAGAAGCTTTTTCGGAGTCAGTGGGGGGTGTGGTACTTTTTGCAGCTGCGAGTCTGTCTGCTTCGGCGGGGTTTTTTTTTTTAAAATTTCGGCTGTGTGCATCCTTCATGTTTAGAGTTGCTCTAGACATTATGTCGGCGTAGAGACTGGGTAATCGATATCTTCTTGGTATTAATATATTCCCTTTATCTAAAAAAAAGTTCTGCTCAGTTGACTTCGTTAACCTGCTCTGAAATAAACTTCTTTAACCTGTTCTACCTTATATGCGCGCACACGTGATCCACGTAAACTTCATTTTTGTACCGGTATTATAAATATGGTGGCATCTTGAACGCATTCACATCGTTTAACATACTATGATGTTTTTCTCTCCATCGAAATATGAAGTCTATATCAAAATTTTCCTTGGTAATTTCAGAATAACACATATCTGCCAATTTACACTATGCCTTCAAATATGTCCATTGCCTAATTATATCTACCTTGGAAACGAAGTATCGATTCTGGGACATTCGGAAGTTTCAGCTCGTTTTCTTCTTTGCAAAGTTGTTAAATCAATTTTCTGCTGTTTCTTTGGTATGCAGGGGAACTGATGTGAGCACAGAAAACATGCATCAGGGATTTACACACGTCTTTGAGTCTACTTTTGAAAGTACAGAGGGGGTCAAAGAGTACATTGAGCACAAAGCACATGTAGAATATGCGAATGAGTTATTGCCTTTATTGGAGAAAGTCCTCGTAATCGACTACAAGCCGGCTGCTGGTAACTAATGGTTTGAGCCAAGTTAGCCCTGGAGGGACTTTGTCCAAGTATTAGAATTTCATTTGGCATTTACATGTTCTATATGTACCTTGTGCTAAATAAGTTAGTTTGTATTTCAAATAATTGTTTACTAAATGTTGAAATAAGTTTGGACTTTCTGTAGCACTTAATTATCAAACGTATGCGTCAGTGATTCTGCTATATTACTACTATCCTGTTTACTTCCGTGTTATTCAGATGTAATATCAATCATTGGCCAAGTATAAATCTTTTACATTTTCAAAATCTGCCGCCTCGTACCAATCATCCACCTTATGACCTGCATTACCTGGGTAGCTTTGCATTTGCTCACTTCTAGACTTCTAGTGGCCCAAATTCAGGAAGAAATTCAGCTTAATTGTTTCTATTGTTTGCTTAAAATGTGTCATTGGGCTGCCTGGTGAGAAATTAGTTTTTTTAAACAAGTTCTCTTGCAGAATGAGTTTATCATATCCTCACCTATATCTGGCATCCTGAGTACTCCATTTATCAAGGGTGTGTTCTAAAGTAAATTCTAGTCTTGACTTCTAACTGATGTTACATGACGGTGTGTAATGACAAAGCAGAGCTAGTATCACTTATCTTGTTAGGGAATTCACATGCTAATTCTTGACTGTGTAATGTACCTTACAGACTCAGATTTCTCTGACTCGCACAATGGTAAAACACTCGAGTCTTCATGTTATTGTTACCTAAAACCAATGGCCAATATACATTTTATTACTCCCTCTGTCCCAAAATATAAGACGCTTAACTTGACCGGTAATATACTAAATTATATGGATTGAGAATGTATAAATGGTACCGTTGAATTGGTATTGGTATTGCAAAAATATTTTATTTCTTATAGCAGTACTACTAGTTTGGTGGACAAATTATAAGTATAAATCATGGTCAAATTGTACATCGTTGACCAGCGAAATTTAAATGACGCCTTATATTTTGAGACGGAGGGAGTATTATCTAGGTAGAAGATAACATGTGCATTGTGATAAAAACTGATAGGGACCCTGTCAGTATAAAAGTGCTTCAGGGTACAGTAGTCTTGCTTCCTCCAACAAATGAACCTCACATATATGTTCAGTAGGAGATATGGCCTGCTGCAGTTACTCATATATAAAAGGATTTGGCTTTGCTAGCGTTCCGTTGTGACCTCTCATATATACCCATTCATACAAAGAGACTGTAGCTAGTAGAAATACATTAAGAAGCTAATGTGAGTGAGAGGTATCAGAAACATAGGGCGAAGTGCTCGCGCGGCGGACGGCGGCGGCGGGGCCTCCCCGCGCGCGGAGCTCTTCTTCGGAGGCGACTCGCTCGGCTGGTGGAGGGAGGGCTCGGCCCTGCTGCGGCTGGCGGCGTCCTCGTCGGCCCGTCCCCCTCGCGCGGCTTCCTCCTCTAGCGGCGTCCTCTCCTGGCGGCTCTGCCCGTCCGGTGTGGCGGCATCGATGGGTTCGTCCCTGCTCGACACGACGGGGCGGGGTGGCGGCCCCCCCTCCTGCTTCCTGGTGGCTCGGCCGGCTTGGTGGATTCGGCCACGGGTGTGCGCCCTCTGCTCTCGGGGCGTCGGATTCGGGCCTGGCCCAATCTGGCCCGTCGGCTGCTGTTGACGGCGAGGTTGGCGGCTCCTGTGATGCGGTTGCGCCGCCGTCGCGCAGGATGTGATTGTTCCAGTGGGTGTGCAGGTCGGCGGCGCTGCGGGTTTCCCGCCTTGGTCCGGCTGCGTGGGGCAGGGAGTCTCTGAGTGCTCCGGGCGAAAGCCCGACGATGCGACGTCCGTGGACGCCGCTCTCCCTCTTGAGGGGTCGTCGTGGAGTTCCTCGATTCTCCCCTGCCTCGGATCTCCTCTCCGGGTGAAGACCTTGATCCTGTGTTCGCAGGGTCGGACGACGGTGTCGTTCCGCGTCGCTTCCCCTCTTGAGGGCGTCGTCTTGGAGATGGAGTTTCATGTGTGCTTTCCCGTGGGCTGGACTCTCACGACATCGTGGTTGGCGGCGGCCAATTGACGATGTCTGGGGTGCTTTGGTGGCGTTGCGAGTTGTGTGGCAACGATGACAATGGTGAGCGGGGCCGAGTCGCGGCATGTCCTTCGTCGCCGACAGTCCGTGCTGCGTCCCGCTGTGAAGTTGTGAAGTCGGAGCTGCGTGTCGCGGGGCAGACATGCTGGCAACGATGCCACTTTTTCTACAGTGGCCTCGCGGATCCCGTGGGTGCAAGGTGTGCAACTTTCTCCGGTGATGCTCTTCGTCGAAGTCGGAGCTGCCTCTTCCTCGACGCTTTGGGTCGGCTGTTTGGCATAGGCCGACATGGTTTTCTGCGTCGGCTGCGGCGAGGGCTTCGTCGGTGGTCGTCGAAGGTGAAGTCGGAATCGCTTGCTCGGGGAGAAGTGACGACGATGACACTCGGTGACGACCTTGATGATGTTTTTCTCCTCGGCGGCGTGTGTGTTTCATGTGGGTAGCCAGGTCGGCCGGGTCTGCCCAATGTGGTGTTCCATGACTACATTGGTGCATTTGTAACGGTTTTCGGCCGGTTCCCCGCTAATGAACCAGTCAATTCCCTCCTACTTTTTTAATAAAATGAGGCAATGTTGCCCGTTTTGTTCAAAAAAAAAAGATGTGAAGGTTAAGATAGGCCAAAAAAAATTGTATGTTCACTATTACTGAAGGTTATGGTACTCATGTACACTCTATACCATTGGATCGAAATAGCGAGTTAGCATGGTCTCGCTAGCCCAGCTTTGCTAACCCACCGCAACTCAGTACCTGTACGTAAAACTGTTTAAGCATTTGGATCTCGAGGAGAAACTTCAGTTTGTTGACCTGTCCTAAAATAAACTTCTTTTCTGTAGCGATATTGTGGCATCTTGAACGTATAACTTAGGATGATGTTTTCTCTCTTCGGAATATGAAGTCTGCATGGTAATTGTTTATTCTGCATTAAGGATCAATCAAAGCTTTTCTTGGTAATGTCCTCTGCCAATTTACTTTATGCCTTCAAACGTCCCATTGTCAAACTGTATGGATTTTGAAAACGAAGTATCACTCATCCGATATTCAGAAGTTTCAGCTCGTTTTCTTCTTTTTTAGAACACAGACCGAAAAGGCCCGGCGATAAATTAATAGTGCCAAACGGCGAGAAGGTACACAGTGTTGAACCCAGCATACAACACAACTCCACGCACACACAAGAAACATGAACTACTAGGCGATAAGGTAAACACCGAAGACCACTGCCACTGTCCACACAGGTAGACAGGCTCATCAAACCCCTCAACGGGACGCCGAGGAGACAAGGGCGATCACCATCGCCACTGACCACAAAGCTGCGGACAAGCTCAACAAGGGGGCCACAGAGAGACGCCGATGAGATAAGGTGAGCACCGACGAACACCGCCACTGGCCACAGAAGCTGCAGACAGGCACCAGTAGCTCCAAACAAGAAACGCCGATGTGTAAAGGGAGCTATAGACCTTGCCGGAGAGCTCGGCGAGAGGTTGCCACCGCAGCCAACCTCCGGAAAGCAACCAACCGTGTGCTCCAAAGCGGCGTCTTCAAGAAGAGCACGACGCCAAAGAGCCGCCACCGCCCGATCCGAGGATCTCAGGTTTTCACCCGGAACACGTGATGAGGACCAGATAGTCGCAACGACGCCTTCAGGAAGGGAACGACGTCCATGGACGTCGCCGCCGCGGTCCGGGAGGTTCCCGGAAAAAAGGTTTCCCTTCGACATGACTCAGGGCCTCCCACCTAGGGCTTGGAGCGCCGCCGAGGACAACATCCGCACCACTGTCACGAGAAGTCACCTGACAGTCACCACGCCGCCCTCACGGCCGCGGTCACCGACCAGCACCAGAACCACCGGCACGCCCGCCAACCGAGTGATTCCACCGTCCAGGGCCGCCGCCCCGGCAACCGAGCTCTGCGCTCCGCTAAGATTGATTGGAAAAAGGAGAAAGGGTTCCGCCAGACCGCCGACCATCAGCCCCCATGGCTGCCTGCGCCAACCGAACTGGTGTGAGGGCCGGAGGGTTCGGCCGGGCCCAGGCCCCCTGCCCCGTCCCAAGCCCGAGGCGACCAGAGCGTGGCCGCACAACCCTACCGGATCTGTCCGGATCCCTCCTCACAGGACCACCAGGCCGCAGCGCCGCCGCCGACCATGCCCGCCATGGCCGCCGTTGGCGAGCCTGCCAACACCTGCGCCCCCGACCACCCAAGGCCAGCAGAGCACCGAGCCGCGCCACCCATGGCGGCAGCTGCGCCGAAGAGGGGCCACCGCCGCCGCAGGAACGCGAAGAACACACAGCCACCACGCCGCCGTCGGACGACCACGCCGCCGCGCTCCGCGTTCAGCGCGGCGCCCACACCGACCGCGGCGGCCCGCGCCGCCGCCACCGCGCGCGGGGGAGAAGGGGCCCGCCGGCGCCGGCGCCCGCCAGGCTTTGCCCGTGACGCCCTTCGGCGGCGGCGAGGGGGAGGGGGAGGAGTAGGGAGAGGCTAGAGGTGGGCGCCGCCGGGAGCTCTCGGTCGCTCGCGGGAGCGACACGAGAGCTAGGGTTCTATATCTGATGTGTGTGTCGTACTCCGTTTTCTTCTTTTCAAAGTTGCTAAATCAAGTTTCTGTTGTTTCTTTGGTATGCAGGGGAACACATGCATCAGGGATTCACACACGTTTTCCAGTCGACTTTTGGAAGTATCAAAGCGTACATTTATTATCCAGCACATGTAGGGTATGCGAATGAATTATTGCCTTAATGGAGAAAGTCCTCATAATCGACTACAAGCCGGCTGCTGGCAATTAATGGTTTGAGCCAAATTAGTCCAGGAGATTCTTTGGGCCAAGTATTAATTATAATTTCATTTGATATTTGAATGTTCCATATGCTAAATAAGTCTGTTTGTATTTCAAATAATTGTTTCCTATATGTTTGAAATAAGCTTGGACTTTCTGTATCCCTAAAAAAACAGTCTGGACTTTCTGTATCCCTAAAAAAACAGTCTGGACTTTCTTTAGCACTTAATTATCAGACATGTGTCAGTGATTCCGCTATATTACTATTGTACCATTTACTTCCTTTTAATTCAGATGTAATATCAATCATCGCTAAACTGTTAAATCTTTTACATTTTGAAAAACTGCCAGCTGGTAAAATCATCCACTTTATGACCTGTACTACCTGGGTAGCTTTGCATTGCCCAGTTCTAGACTTCTAGTGGCCAACTTCAGGATGAAATTCAGGGGTATTGTTTCTATGTTTGCTTAAAATGTGTCATTGAGCTGCCTGGTGAGAAAGTAACTTTCTTTTAGAAAATAAGTCCTCTTGTAGGATGAGTTTATCATATGCTCACCTATGTCTGGGTCCGAGTACCTCCATAGATCAAGGGTGTGTTCTAGTCTTGACTACTAACTCCTATTTCATGACTGTGTAATGACAAAGCAGAGCTATAGTATCACTTATCTTGTTAGGGAAATCACATGCTAATTCTTGACTGTGTAATGTACCTTACAGACTCAGATTCTCTGACTTGCACAATGGTAAAGCACTTAAGTCTCCATGTTATTGTTACCTAAAACCAATGGCCAACATACAGTTTATTATCATGTACTAGAAGATAGCATGTGCATAGTGATAAAAACTGGTAGGGACCCTGTCACTACAAAAGTGCTTCAGGGTATAGTAGTCTTGATTCCTCCAACAAATGAACCTTCGATATATGTTCAGTAAGAGATATGGCCTGCTGCAGCTACTCATATATAAAAGGAGTTGGCTTTGCTAGCTTTCCCTTGTGACCTCTCATACATACACATTCATACAAAGACACTAGCCAGTAGCAATACAAATTAAAAGAAAGAAGTGAGCTAATGTGAGTGAGAGGTATCGGAAACTGAGGATGGCTGTGTAAGATGTGAAGGTTAAGATAGGCGCAGAAGAAATGTATGTTCACTATTACTGAAGGTTATGCATGGTACTCTCATGTAGACTCGGTACCATTGGATCGAAATAGCAGGACAGACTAATCTCACTAGCACAGCTTCTCTCACCCACGGCTAGTGTTACTATTTTCCTGCTACAGCATATGATGCTTCTTCCTTACTAGTAATGTTTGTTCTTCCTCCACGCACAGCGCAACTCTAGATACAGGGTTGTGCTATAGAGCCGTTTCTAAACTCCAAGGATAGACATCTCTTCAGTCTAATGCATGAAGTTGTTCTTATCTGTATCTGCAAATGCACCGATCATTGAATGGATTTCGTAGATGTACATGTGCATTTCCGACCTCCATGAAAAAAAACATGGCATAACTGGAGACCTATTATATATAAAAGCTAGCAAGACGAGGCAGCAATTAGAGAGGTTTGTTAGAAATTCTTACTATAGAAAAACATTTGATATTAAACAATTCCCTTGGGCTTTAGTTTTTTTTGGTGGAAGCTACAAATCCTAAACCAAGCCCATTTACACCCAACAAGGAACCCATGTTAATTATGTGGTTCTTTTATCTATTATAAAAAAGGTGGTTCTTTTCTTTCTCTATCATTCTTCTATCTTAGTGAAAACATTTGTTTAACTACAGTGGCTTGGTTATAAATGTATGAATTAATTCATCCCTCATATTTTGTGGAATGCCATGCCAGTTCTCGCCCAAGAGAATGCACATGGACGCATGTGTGTACGCATGAGATTAAATATGGATATAAGTATGAATTTTGTAAAGAACATGACAAGTTAAGAAAAAAGGGAAGGCCAAAAAACATAAAAAACTAACTTTCGCACATTAACTTAGCTCCTTCATTATCAAAACATCGCTACTGACGGTTCCGTGCCAGAGATTAAAATATGTGGGTGCAGAAGTATTTAAACTCTCTAAATATCATATATCTTAGTACAAATATCAGTAAATCTTCTATATCTAAATAGGAATGACCCACTACTAGGAATTCTCTCAACATGCATGTATGCCACATCATTAGCCTTCCACATCATCTTTTAAATCCAGATCATCAGTTGTTTTTTCATAACGTGTACTTAAGCCACGTCATCATGTATTCATGTCATTGGATGTTCCTGTTAGAAACAAGTTAGCAGTTAACAGCGGTTAACAAGCAGCTTTAGATATAGGCTACTTAGGCAGTTAGAAAACTTGGCGTTGTCCAAACGCTGTGTCCACCGAAGAGACACAAACACTGTAACCGACCATGTAACACGACTGTTCGGGTACTATATATACCCCACAGTACCATCAATAAAATCAATCATTCGCTCCACTCTCTCTCGTTTCTTCTCACGTTATCAGCACGCTTCGCTCTGAAAAGAGAGCACAGGCCAGAAGAAGAAAGGTGAGAAAGGATGGCAACTTTGCCGGAACTAGCTTTTGCCTTTGCAAGGTTTGTCGCAAGACAGTATCACCCCGCTCGCCGACCCTCGGTCCTGTTGCCGCCCGTCGCCGCTGGAATTCCGGTCGTCGCCATCAGCGTCGCCCGGACAGGCACGGTGGCCTCCGCCACCGCAGGGCACCATACTGTGCCCACCGCCGCCACCGTCGCGGCAACCACTGGACGCAGCGCCGGGAACAGACCCCGGTCATGCCCCCGGTGGCCGCTGCAGAACCTGCCGTTGTAGCCGTGCCGGAGGTCGCCGCGGAAGAACTGGTCGATGCTCTGAACGAGGACGAGGCCTCTGCCTCCAACGCCTCTGTGGACGCCGATGAACTACTCAAATCCGAGCGGCTCATCAACGACCCAGAGCACGACTTCGCCTACGACACCGTGCCGGAGTTCTCCTCACCGCCCAACGCGATCCAGCCGGGGGCGGAGATGCAGGAGGTCGAGATCGCGGCTCCCGCACCGGCCGCCCCGGTACTCCGCGCCCAAGCAGAGGAGAATGAGGACGCCGCGCTGATCGACATCCCGACGCCCTCGCCGGAGGCCCGCGTCCTCCTCCGCACCTTCGCGTCGGCCATGGCGGCACACCCCGCCGAAATCCGCGCCGGGACGTGGTCCCCGACGCTCCTCGGCCTCACCAACTGCCTGAGAGGGCTCCGCCTCGACGACCCTTCCGAGGGGACGAATCGGCGCTGAAGTCGCCGGCCACGGCGCCAGCATTCAGCACGGCGTGGCCATGGGTATATCGGATGAGGAATTCGATTTGGGGTCGTACCCCAGTCTTCAACTCTCCGTTCCCCTTTGACCCGCTGGTGCAAGGCTGCAAGCGGTGCCGACACACGCATGGGCCAAAAGGCCAACAGGCCACGCTCGTGTGTTACATAAAGAAATGCTGATTTAATATTTATTAGGCGATTTAGCAGATCACTCCGTATATTTTGGGAAACTGCAGATCTGCCCCTTTAACAGTATTAAACGTACTGTAATTTATATTTAGGACCCTCAGTTTGTCCTTTAGTCAGCTTAGCCATGTATTGTGTTGTAAATATAATATGACATGTTGTTAATATATTTTGCCTTCAGCATATTATAACATGTTATGTGGTACAACAATCTATTTTTGCATTTAATTTCTTGCAAAATTTCTCATTATAAAATGTGAGATAAAAAAATGTGACTATCTCGAATCATATTTGTGAATCACAAGGTGATGGCATCTACTGTATAAATACAGATTATCCATTACTGTGAGGTATATTCATTTGTCATTACGATGAATGAATATCTCCAAAGTGCTCTTCCAAATATATTAAAGTCAAAGTATTAACACAGGGTACTAGACGGGTGTCTACTGACATACGTCAGATTATGCTTCCTAGTACTGAGAGATGTACTCCATAAAATGGAGATTATCTACAATGTGTTAACTTGAAATTCGAAGATCTACACATGTTTGGTTCTAAAGCATCAGCTTAAAATTGTTCCTCTAGAACAAAATTGTTGTTTACCAAAATAAATTTTACTATCAAGTAAAATTAATCAAATGCATGATCAAACATGCAAGAAAAATGGCTGGCATCAATAACAAAGAATTCCAAGAACTACAAGTTGATGGAAGTAACTATCTATCATGGGCCATGGATGTGAAGATAAATTTGACTGGACGTAACTTTGGCCCTTGCATCATCACACCCCCCGAAAATGCCCCAGAAATACCACAAGTGGTAAAGTATGCTGCATTACATTTCATAAGGCACCACCTCCATCCCGATCTAAAAACTGAATATCTAATGGAGGAGGACCCACTAGCTTTATGGAACTCCCTAAAGGAGAGATATGACCAACAAAGAGCAGTAATGTTGCCGGAAGCCCAGAGAGAATGGTCTCTCATAAGGTTCCAAGACTTCAAGTCTGTGGCTGCATATAATTCTGCAGTGCATAAGATTAATTCCAAACTGAGATTTTGCAATAAACAAGTTTCAGACGAGGAGTTAATAGAGAAAACCTTATGCACTTTCCACCCCTCGATGAGGATATTGCAACAGCAGTATCGTCAACAGAAATACACAAAGTATTCTGAGCTTATATACACATTACTTCAGGCTGAGAAGCATGATGAACTTCTCATGGAAAATCACAATGCTCGCCCAACGGGCTCCATGCCAATCCCTGAAGCACATGCTAATGCTCATTTTACTAGTAAATTTGGAAACCGTAAACGGAACTTCCGAAAATTCAAGGGAAAGTGGAAACCGAACAATGGTCAAAAGACCAGCGGTCTATCTAAGGGGAATGGTCATTTCAATAAAAATAACCAAAATGACAACTCTCAAACTTGTCAAAGGTGTGGATGTACGAATCATCGTACTAATGAATGCAGTATGCCCGACCACCTCGTGGAACTATACATGAAGTATGGCAAAGAAGTCAAACAAGTTCATGGAAACAAAGCTGAAGCTCACTTCAACGACATACAAGACAACTCTCAAGTTGGTCCATCTCAAAGTTCTATTGAAGAATTCAAGCCAATGGACGATATCATCCTCGATGATGACATGCTTGTGGACTACACCCAAGATGTTTTTGGAGACCTCAATTAAACTCCATAAACACTTGATGTCATTTAGCCATTAAAATACTACAAAATGTTATATTGTATAACAATAAGTAGAATAAAGTCTATCAGACTATGTAGAATAAAAGTCTATCAGACTATGTATATTGTATTATGTGAATCAGACATAATATTGTAATGAATTTATATTTGATATTTGTAACATAAATACTATGTTGGTGAATATATGAATAAAAATATATATTCTATACATTCTATTTTATTCACGGGAAACAATCCAATGAAAAAAGAATCATTTTTAGTGGATGGTACCACCACTACTATCATTTTTAAGGGAAACGAAACATTTTCAAACTCTTACTAAGAGTAAGGACGATGTTATGACTGTAAATAGGCATAACACAACAATTATTGGTTCCTAAAGAACCATATTCATACTCCCTATAGGTACTACTATTCAGAATGCACTCTTGTGTCCTGATTATACCCGTACCGTTGTAAGCTTCAAACATATCCGATTAAACATTTTTGTTTAACAAAAAGCAACGGATATGAAGAACAAACCCTTAAAGACAATCTATATTCATTTCATCCGGATTATGTTATACATACATAAAACCCGTACCTTATGTTACAAGATAATTTTCAAAACCTTGATAAATTCAAGACTTGGCAAGATTGCCTTGATCATCCTGGAACAGGTATGATAAGAAAATTTATTAACAATTCTGTTGGTCACAACTTAAAAGTTTCAAATCTCAAGTCATCAGACTTTATGTGCATCACATGTGCCATGCGAAAAATAATTTTAAGGCTCTCTCACCTTAAAATTACAAATGAACCACTCAATTATTTTTGATCATATTCAAAAATATGTATGTGGACTATTAAACCATTATCTCGCTCATATAGCATACCCAGAATGGCGTAGCTAATATCTTTATCAAAAGAATCAAATTAACCAAATGACCACTGATACAGAATTTTAATATACCAACATCTTGTTGGAGACCTGTAGTCTTACACGCACAGATCTATTCTAGATCATTCCAACTGCATTCATACTGCTTCCCCTTGCAGTAAGTACGTGGAAATGAAACAAGTATTTCCTATCTGCGATATTTTGGTTATTACCAATATCACCACTCCAGCGTATATGATCTATGTGAGATATTACTATTTATTTATCCGTCAATCATGAATATCTCAAGCTCCTATCAGGAGAATAACTTATTACCTGTACGCTGACTACACTTAATATAAGGACATTTTCGGCATTAGGGGAGATTCATACCACAAAGAATGCCGATAAATTAGAAATGTCATAAGACATTCAGTCCTCATATTCACGTACTTAAAAACTGAACATAAAGTTTAATATATTTGCAACACATTGCAAATCTGCCACATACATTTACCTATGACAAAGACGTCATGAAATTACATTATGCATGCATTGTGCCATAAAAAGTGGAAGTATCTCGTACCACCACTATTCTCCCCAAATGAGAGCATTAGGGGAGAAACATGGTCACATGAGAAATGAGTTCTCATATGTATCCGCGGAAATAGAGGAAATTATATCCTCAACTAGTAAATGTAGTTCAACCTCAAGTTGAATAAAACATAACGGATGCTCATCATCCAAACCCAACATAAATGTGCACACTATTTGAAGTGTTGGGAAATCGAAACACCTTGACTCCATTGTTATGGGAAATCACGAGGAGTTAAAAGATGTAAATATTATTTCCACAATTTTACTTGATTCAACAGAATCATATTACATAAAGACTACATTTGTCGACAAATATTTATCCTTGGATTGCTAAACCTTTAGGGCCCTGAACCAAAATCCATGGTAGAGTGCCTCATGCACTCATATATTGGTTCAACTAGAAGGAGGCAATTAAGAATAGCATTCGCTAAACAAAAGAGAGGTATTTACCACAGTAATACATTCTCCTCATAAGCATCTTCCCTTTTGGAAAACAAATGAATTTTTGTTCATAATGAGGTGGTGAGAAAAAGCGATGCTTGTAGCACAAAGGGTTCACGCAGAGACCCGACATCGATTATGATGTAACATACCCTCTTGGTATAAGTGGAATTACGTTTCGATATCAATATTATTGGCAGTACAAATAAACTATCCATGCAGTTCATAGACGCGGTGATTTCATACTCATATGGATCACTCATCTCGGATATCTATATGGATGTCCAAGAACAAATCACAACATATATTGTGTAAAACATCAAAAGTCACTCAATGACTTAAATAGTCGAAAATTTGTGTGGTACAATCGACTATGAGTGTTCTTTCTTCGAAAGGATTACTTGAATAAAGATTGCTTACAAAATCCCTCACGGATTCTACATGACCTATGTATATATCGATGATTTTATCATCGAAGTTTATACAATACATAAAGGTGTTCGCAATCATATCAAGACGGATATTATGTAGTTAAGATTCAATAGAATCATCTATCATTATCTATCAAGATAATACCATTTGTATTGCTCAAATGCATATGATTTATATATAGAACAATATTGCAAAATTAATGCAAAGTTCAGGGGGAGAAAACTCCTAGAACTAAACTTATTAATTATCATCCGATAAATAAAAATATTGTACTCTCTTCCTTATGAGTTCTCCAACGGATTTCTCATATAGGTTTTAATGAGACAAGTACTATACCCACGGTATATCAAAATTTCTATATTTTCCTCCTATATTTTTCCACAGGATTTAGAAGGATATAAGACTCTGCAAGATCAAAGATTCTCAAGATTTCAAGATCGGAGAGCATCAAGATCAAACAAGGATTTTTCAACACTCAAGATATATGAAGAATTACAAATGATTCTACGATGGACAGCGTTGTCCAAGGGGGAGTGTTAGAAACAAGTTAGCAGTTAACAGCGTTAACAAGCAGCTTTAGATATAGGCTACTTAGGCAGTTAGAAAACTTGGCGTTGTCCAAACGCTGTGTCCACCGAAGAGACACAAACACTGTAACCGACCATGTAACACGACTGTTCGGATACTATATATACCCCACAGTACCATCAATAAAATCAATCATTCGCTCCACTCTCTCTCGTTTCTTCTCAGTTCCAAGTCAGTTTTGACCCATCCCACCTTCAGGTCTCTTTGCATCCGCTCCTTCCTCTTCTGACCGTGATTTCGCGTCTTTTGGCATAGAAACGGTCCCGCCCATTGATTGACGCGAGTAAACAATACCCACGTCCTTTCCCCTGTACCGCGATGCCCTAATCCCTTGCTCTTCCGGTTCTTCTGCCCCTCAATCTCATATATAAATAGGACTACAGTTCCTTCTCGGTCTTGCTCAGCCAAGGTGCCACCATTTGCACCAAGACCCACCACGATGCCTATCCAGGATGCAGCCATGATCCATCCACTTCCACGCTCTAGATGTTGCATGATGTATCAACACAACTATGACTAGATCGATTGATGGCCCTGTTGTGCTGTTTGTCTTGGCCGCCTGGAAGTTCAACAGAAGCAGTTCACCCTTGGATGATTATTCAGTCAGTGTGTAAGATTTTGCGGGTCACTTTGATCATGCAAAAATGCCTCTCAATCTAATTGTAGCCTCGGCAAGTCTCATTTGGTAAACATAAGCCTCCGCAATGTTAGTTTATCCCCGCATGCAGCTCCAGTACTTTGTTATTCATTCATATTTACGTTTTATGATTTTCTACATGGCTGCATCTTTTACTAATTTTATTTTGCTGCATTTTTTCGATTCAGTTGCAGGGGAGGGCGGAATACATTTTTTTGAGTTTTTGGGCGGAATACATGTGTAATAGTGTATGTTGCTGCTTTTTTTCTTCGAACGTGGACTAGGCATATGATCAGATCCATCTCAGAGTATGAACTCATGTATTCCGTATTCACAGAGAAGCATACGGTGCGATTATGTATATCAGAATATATGTGTGTTGTGCACAAGGAGGCGTGATCGAATACCATTAGTTGATCGCTTTTGGAGTCCACATTGATAAATTAATTTAGTTTATCGTATATATTACGTTCTGAAAGTACACTCACTTCTGCTACATGTAATGGCTTTCAGGAAAACATTTTAATCCAATGGGAACGATGATTTTGATGTACTCATAAAGCATGTCACAACAGTGCAAAGCATCCAACTGCAATTATCATGTGTTCTTACATTTCACGGACAGTGAATTTGTCTTATCATGCAGGATGAACTAAAAAACTCATCTTTATATATATGTTTAGTTCAAATATGACCCTTCAAAGTATTGCTTAATTTTCCGCAGCAACGCGCGGGGTATCATCTAGTTCATGATGTTAGTGCAAACGTTGTAGGGTTAACTAAGAATTGCCCCTGTCTATAAATCTTCGAAACTACACCTACACAATGATCCATCATTGGTGTTACCATAATAGATCACACCATTATAATCTACAAAATGGATTTAATTGTATATATGCAAGAAAACGTTAGAACATCCATACCTTACACTACAAGAATCCCTCTATTCTGTGACGGGTTTGTCGCCACGGTTCTCCTGTCTGTGGCTTATCTCAACTATTTTTGATGCCCTCGGTAATTCTCGTCACGGATCCATGGGCGGCCCGCCCGGCCTGGAAAAAGTCAGACGAAAAGGCCCTAAGCGTCACGGATCTCAAGGTGCTTTCCGTCACAAGCTATTTTGCGGGCTGAACAGGACGAACCCGCACACAAACCGTTTCAGGCCACTGGGCTTCGGCAGCCGACACAAATGGACCCCACCCAAAGCGCACCTACATCTCTGTCCGACGCCTCGCTCTCAGATCTGGACCCACACTTTTTCCACACGAGTCCAAAAGATGTTGCAGACGGACCCACATGTCTGCCCGACACAAACTCTGTGCCGCACATGTACTGGAACATTACAAATGGGGACCACCTGTTAGCAGGGCAACCAATATTTTGGGCACGTGCTCTTACACGTGTCCACCGGCCATCACAGTAGGATGACAAGGTCGATTTCTCTATATAACTTACTACTTTGCTTCATAAATCTTAGGCGAGCTTGGCTGGAGTTCTATTTTTGCACAATTATATGTGATGTTGATGGTCGTATGCATCTGTTGATGCCGATAGAAATAAAGAACGGTCATATGTGTCGATTGATTCTAAGGCCAGTATGTCCCCTTTTCGAAGAAAAAGTTAGTTTGATGGCACAATCAGCGATAACATGTTTCCATTCTTGGAGTAAACAAAAGAGATAGATCAAGGACATACATGCATGCATGGAGGTGGAGCTTCAAGAATGCAATGGTATATCACCTGACCGGATCTCTTTGCTGAAGAGTAGTTCATTTTATCGCCGAAGTGGCTGCCACCCCGCCGCCCCCCCCCCCTCCGCCTCCGCGCGGCGGCGCCCAGCCGCGCCGGGCGTCCCCCCTCCCATCTCCCCTAGGCTTCCCCACATCCCGCATCTCTTCCGCCGCCGTCGCCGGAGCGCCGCCCGGCAAAGCTCGGCCCGCCTGGTGGCGGCGGCGGATCTCCTCGGCCCAGATTGCATCCGATGCGGAGGCGCCCGCTAAGATCGATCCAGGGCAGTGTGGCGGCTAGCGGCGGCCAGGCGGCGCGGCTCACTGTCGGCCGGCCGGCGCGAAGGTGGGAGGTGGTGGTGGCTGGTCCGAACTGGGCCCATATGGGCTCGGTGGGCCGCGATCCGAACACCGACCGATGCAGCGTTCGACTACGACGGCGGGACGTGCTCCTGGGCTAGTACCGCGGCACGAGGAAGCCAGGAACTGCGGCTCCGGGCTGGGCGGTGGTGACCTCCTCCTCCACCGGAGGTGGTCGGCCGGTGGGTTGTGGCGTACATCGGCGACTCCGGCAGCGTGGCCCTTCTGGGTTGGGCGCGGAGTGGATCTCGGGTCAACTGGCGATTCTCGGGTGGCGCTGCTCACCTCCTGGTGGCGTGCCATTCTCGACTTGCCATTGCTCGGGAAAGATCTGGAGGTGAAGATGACGGCCGGTGAGAGCCGGGCTCCGAGGCCGGGGCCGACGATGGTGGCGTCCGTGGGCGTCGTTACCTTGTTGAAGGTGTCGTCGCTGTGAGTCTTCTGCCTTCCGCCATGATGTTCCGGGGAAACCCTAGATCTGGTTATACCGGATTGGACGATGACGGCGCTTTCGGTGTCGCTTTTCCCTCTTGAGGGCATCGTTTAGGAACACGTGCTGCCTGGGGTGGCCTACCGGTGGAGTGGAGCTTCACCGACCATGACGAAGACGGCTGGTCTTGGTGGCGTGGTGCAGCGGAGACTCGACGATGGTCCTGTTTGGTGGACTTGCACAGGGTGGGGGCGTTGCCTGGTGTCATGGTGGCATCGGCGGCAGGACTGGCAAGAGTCTTTGCTCCGATCGGCATGCTGAAGTTGGGTTCGAGGAAGAGGATGGAGGCGATTGCCGGAGCGTGTGCACATGGCGCTATCTCTGAGTTAGCCAAGGAGCCGGTGACGGTTGTGGCCGGGGAACAAGGCCCCGTTCACCCTGTCGTTTGTGCTAGTTGTGGTGTTTCACCGTTGGTGGTTTCAGCTTGTATTCGTTCGTTGTAAGGTTTTTGCCAGCTATGTTGAATAAAATAATAAAGCGGCCGCATGCATCATTTTGATGCAGAGGCTGGGTGACCCTTTCTATTAAAAAAAAATCACCTGACCGGCTAACGACACCTCACTAGTCGGATATATAGGAGATGATGGACGCAGGGATGTCCCATACTGGCCCTGTTCTAGACAGGATCGCACAATCTTTGGTCCAACAGCGAGATGCATAACTTGAGATCTCCGCAAAAAACTCCATGCGTAGCACCTGCCGGCAATATGCATGACTTGACGCCTATGCACGAGACGCATATCGTAGCACTTGCCGACAACATGCATGACTTGCATCTCTACATGAGTTACCATGTATAACATCTGGTGAGCCGGATCGAACACGATATGAAGGTGGAGGGGCGTCCCATACCATCATCCCCCTTGGTGACCATCTCAATATTCAATCCCTGCGTCATCCATACAACCATGGTGGCCGCCGCCATCTAAGAACTAGGGTCATCACCCCTAATCCCAAACTCCTATGCCACCATCGGATCAGGACGACTGCCGCCAGGCTATGCTGCTTGTACGATGATATTGCGCAACCCCCCCCCCCCCCCCCCCCCCGACACTACAACAAGAGTAGGATTCATTCCACGTCCTCCGCAGTATCCCTCGAGCATATCTTAACTTACAAGGTATGAAGATTTGTTTTCTCAACTCACATACAGACACTAACGGGTTTAGGGTATGTACAATGGTATTATCTTAAAAAATCCACGTAGGATAATTGCTAGTTGGAGGAGAGAAACAACAAAAAAAATTTGTCTTCTCTTAGTTAAGATAAGAGACGATCTCTTAGCAACAATTATCTCACCCACTGGCGGAACCAGGTGGACCAGCAGGGCCACGGCTCCCTCCAACATATAGAAAATTTTCTAATACCCCGATTAGTTATGCAAAGAACTGTCTGTTATATTCTATATCCATCTTTCAAACATGAAATTGCATGTACGCTGTTCGCAGAAGATCCTACTATTTAATATTCGAAGCACCAAAGGGACCAATCCCCCAAACCACCCTGAGCTTTATTTGTTCTCCGATTTAGAGCACACATACAAGATGAAGATATTTCACTTTGATCACCTTATTTGCAGCAGTCATTTGTGGAGGACAATTTTCAAAGAGATTGTTTATTAATATATACCAGGAAATATATTTCAATGGATTCTCAAGGATTAAATTATTTATGAATTCAATATGATGACATGTCTTGTGTAATTCAACTAAAAAAGGTCACCATTATCTAATCGTACATGCATTTTGCCTCCATGCTAACTCTTATGTAGATGTTTGTGCTATCAACATTTAACCATTTTGCTAATTCTCGGTAATTTAGATCTCGGTCGACTCTGGTCTGTTAAGTTTGCATGGTGAATTTGTGCACTCGACAATTGCACATGCGCTTAGCAATTGCAATCAAAATTTTCTGGTTGGACATGATTTGCGACTTAGTTGCAACTGAAATTGGGTATCATTTGACCGAGAATTAAGTTAACTGTGGACAATTAGTCACGTCTAACATTATTTGTTTTGAAACAAGTGTCTAACATTAGTTCGGTATAATGGTACAAATTTTGCTACAGGTGAAAACCCTATATATTAGGTACAATTTTTTGCATGTTAGAATTGTGCTCAATCCTCGCCCCCCCCCCCCCCCCCCCCCCCCCCCCATGTGTATTTCCTGGGTCCGTCTCTGATCTCACCATAAATTTAGCGATATTTGGTATTATAGATAAGACTGAAAAATAACGCCCATTGTACATCATGTTTTTTGTCATATCTTAATTACCTGTTAAGACCATCTTTTTTTTTTTTGACTTTTTCTTCTAATCTAGATGACACCTTTTCCAAGACTGCTCATAACAAGTTTTGAGTTGCTTACAGAGCCTGCCGCTCTGTCTGTTAAGACCATCTTATCAACCATTGTACATGCTGTTGGTTAAGAAACAAGCTGCCCCTATATTTCTGTCATGTGCGTTATTATTCCATTAACAGTCTCCTCTCTGCGCACGATCCTTGTTGAGGAAACAATCGAGCTCTAGGTGAGTGCTAGAGCGAGAAGATGACCTGATGGAGTAGGAACTCCATGGCACGAATCGCTCACCACCACAGCGTACTGATATGTCTGTTTTCACGTCCCGCCCGTCGGCGTCGTGCTCCTCTGCGTGAAATCCTTGATGAATCCATGAATTGATATTCTAAAGGAAACAGAGGCACTGACTTGTCCTTTGCCAGTCGCCCCCAGCCACAGATCTGAGATCCCCTCAGCAAGTCTAACTGTATAAGCGATGGTTGGACAAGAAGCTAAGGGCATCTCCAGCCGTCCCCCCAGGAGCCCCCAGGATGCGTTTTATGTTCGGTTTTTAGGCTCGGATGGCAAATAGCGCCGAAATGCTACCAGCCAGCCCCCAAGACCCAAAATAGCGCCGCTTTGCGCCGTTTTGGCGCCGGCGCACCCAGGCCAAACCCAGCAGGCTGGGTTCGGCCTGGGGGCAATTTGTGCAAGCTGGTCCACCGTCAGTCTCTCATCTCCCTCTCTCTCCTCTCTCGCTTTCTCAATGACACCACGTGCAAACGTTGCCTTTTCTCTCTCCTTCTCCGCATGGTGCTCGCCCCTCGCCGTCGTGCTCGCCCCTCGCCACCGTGCCCTCACGACTCCGCCCCTCCGCCCAGCTCCGCCTCTAGGTGAACCGCCATTTTTTTCTGCATCTCCTCGACCTCGCCGCGCTCGCGCTCGTGGCCGGGGCCGGCGCTCGCGCTCGCGGCCGTGCTGCTCCTCGCGGACGCGTCGGGGGCCAGGTCGCTGGTGCTCACGGCCGCGCTGCTCCTCGCGGACGCGTCGGGGGCCAGGTCGCTGGTGCTCGCCGTGCTGCTCCTCGTGGACGCGTCGGGAGGTCGCTGGTGCTCGCCGTGCTGCTCCTCGCGGACGCGTCGGGAGCCAGGTCGCTGGTGCTCGCCGTCGGGGGCCAGGTCGCTGGTGCTGCTCCTCGCGGACGCGTCGGATTTCGACGTCTCCTGGCGCGCCTCGTCGCCGTCACCAGCGTGGCCCGTGGCCCGGTCTGCACGCAGCAGCTGCACACGACCGTGGCCTGGCCTGCTGCATGTTGCCCGTGAGCTCTTTTTTTTCCGCTCGAGAGAGAGAGAGGGGAGTGTGTGCCAAAGAAATGGTTTGCCTCAATTTTGCATTTTCTATTCATGGGGTATTCATAGGGTAAACACTATTCCTACAAATATCTGGCTAGATATTTCCAGCCAGCTTGGTGAACCTATCCACACAAGGACAGGTGTCACACCACTATGCGCGGGCCACACAGGTGTCCAGGACACCTGTGCTTCTAGAACCTCCTAGCAGATTCCAGACCGCCAACACCCGCGCTGACGTGTCCACGAGCAGGAGTCGACAGGCCGACTCCATCACTCGACACTTCCTCGGGTAGGAGTCGAGAGTTCGACTCCACGTACCCGGAAACTACCTCCAGTCAGAACAACCTCCGACTGGGCTACCTACTCGAGTCCTCTTGACTCGAACACTCGGGTTCGACTGACCCGAAGTCACTCGAGTGACAATCCACTCGAGTCGACTAGGAATACAAGCCTATTCTAACAATCACTCCCTAGGCTTGAGTTCCGGCGATACCTCCACCATGCCGATCCTTGAACGTAGCTCCGCCAGGCGGACTCGACCAAGTGGCTTGGTCAGCATGTCTGCGAGTTGGTGTTCGGTGGGCACGAACTCCAGCCCGACTTTCTTCGCCTCCACGCAGTCTCGAATGAAGTGGTACTTCAAGTCGATGTGCTTTGATCGCTCGTGGTAGACGGGATTCTTGGCGAGCGCGATAGCCGACTTGTTGTCGACCTTGAGCACCACGTGCTCAGCTTCGCCGTTGCTGAACTCGGACAGCAACCGAGCCAGCCAGATCCCCTGGCAAGCAGCTGTGGCAGCTGCCACATACTCCAACTCACAGCTTGATAGAGCCACAATCTTCTGCTTGAGTGACTGCCAGGTCACTAGGCTGCACCCGAGGAAGTACATGGTACCCGACGTACTCTTGCGCGAGTCGACGTCGCCCGCCAGGTCGCTGTCGCTGTAGCCGACCAGGCGCGGTGCACCTTTACTCCTTCCATACCTACACCCGAGTCGCTGAGACCCGGCGATGTAGCGTAGGATGTGCCTTACAGCCGCGAGGTGCTCCAGAGTTGGAGCCTCCATGAACCTCGATACGAACCCGACTGCGAAGGTCAGGTCCGGCCTCGTGTGCACCAAGTACCTGAGGCTCCCGACGATGTTCCGATACTCGGTCGCATCTGTCGTGGGTGCCGTGCTGCACTTGGACAGCTTGAAGCGTGGCTCCATGGGTGCGTGGACGGGGTTGCACCCGCCCATCCCCGCCTTCTCGAGCAGCTTCTGGGCATAGGCACCCTGCGAGATATCGATCCCGCTGGGTCCTTGTCGAACTTCGATGCCAAGGTAGTAGCTCAGCAACCCGAGATCGGACATCTGGAATAGGCTCCGCATCTCCAGCTTGAATCTGTCGATGTCGCTGGAATCCGAGCCTGTGATCACCAAGTCATCGACGTAGACACCGACTAAGAGCCGGTTCGGAGTCGCTCCTCGCGCGTACATGCCATGCTCCGACTCGCATCTTGCGAAGCCGAGCTTGACGAGGCATGCATCGAGCTTGGTGTTCCATGCCCTTGGCGCCTGCTTGAGGCCGTAGAGCGCCTTGCTGAGTCGAAGCACCAGGTGCTCCTTCCCCTTTGCAGCGAAGCCGGTTGGCTGCTGCACATACACCTCTTCCTCCAACTCGCCGTTGAGGAAGGCTGACTTGACGTCCATGTGGTGGACGTCCCACCCTGCACTCGCCGCCACAGCTAGCAGTAGCCTGACGGACTCGAGAAGGGCCACGGGTGCGAAAACCTCGTCGTAGTCGACCCCATGCCGCTGCACGTAGCCCTTCGCCACCAGGCGAGCCTTGTGCTTAAGGACTGCGCCATGCGCATCCTTCTTCACCTTGTACACCCACTTCAGGCCGATCGCGCGGTGACCTGGTGGTAAGGTGGCCAGCCTCCAAGTTGAATTGGACTCGATGGCCTCCAGCTCCTCTTGCATCGCCTGCCTCCAGCTGGCATGCACCTTCGCCTCATCGAACGAGCCTGACTCTTCGGAGGCGAGATTGTGGAGCTCCTCGTCCGGCTCAAGGGCCGAACCCACTTCGAGCACGTTCTGCAGAGTGCGGAACCGGTGGTCGAAGCTCATGTCGTCTTTTCCATCGAGCATACCTGAGTACCTCGAGGGTGGCGTGACGAACTCGACGCCTGAGACAGCCGCAGTCGAAGACTCGGCTGTCGGGTGCTCCGGTGTTGTTGGAGAACCAGCTGGGGATGCACTCCCCACTCCAGGAGTTGGCGAGTCTGGAGTCGGCGAGTCGGGTGCTGGACCCGCACTCCCATCACTCGAAGTTGGTTGCGGCTCGAACACCATGTGCTCGACCGTGAAGGTGTCGACTCCGAAGGTGTTCACCGGAATGTCCGGCGAACTCCAGTCCCAGCTCGCGTTCTCGTCGAACACGGCATCTCGCGTGATGGTCACGCGGTTAGTCACCGGGTCATAGGCCCGATAACCCTTCGTCCCAGGTTGGTACCCGACGAAGATCATCGGCCTGCTCCGGTCGTCGAGCTTCTTCAGCCCGGGGCGCGTCTCTCTGACATGTATCACGCACCCGAACGTGCGCATGAAGCTCACATTCGGCTTGCGGCCATGCCAGGACTCGAACGACGTCATGCCGTCCACGCTCTTTGTTGGCGACCTGTTCAAGATGAACACGGCCGTCGTCATTGCCTCACCCCAGAATTCTCCGGGTACCTTCTTGGCCTTCAGCAGACTGCGGGCCATGCCCACAATCGTCTGGTTGCGTCGCTCCACGACGCCATTCTGCTGCGGGGAGTACGGAGCCGTCAGGTGACGCTCCATCCCTAGCTCAGCGCAGTATGTTGTGAAGGACCCGGAGGTGAACTCGCCTCCGCGATCTGTACGCAGCGTGCGCAGCTTGCAGCCTGTTTCCGCTTCGGCTCCCGCCTGGAGTCGAATGATTGCGGCTGCGGCCTCGTCCTTCGTCGAGAGAAGGGCGAGCCACATGTACCGCGACAGGTCGTCCACCAGCAGGAGGAAGTACCTCTTCCCACTCGGTGTGGCCGGGGTGATCGGCCCGCAGAGGTCGCCATGGACCAACTCGAGTCGCTTCTTCGCCCGAAACTTCGCTTGCTTTGCGAATGGGGCTCGCCTCTGCTTCCCTTCTAGGCAGGCGTCGCAGAGCTCGTTCACGTGCTCCACCAGAGGGAGGCCACGCACCATCTCGCCCTTCGCCAGTCGGCGCAAGCTATCGAAGTTGAGGTGTCCGAACCGCGCATGCCAAGTCCACGCCGGGTCGTCGCCAGTGCCCACGACTAGGCACATTGGCTGCGTGACTCACGCGTGCAGCTTGTACATCCGGTTCGGCTCTCGCCTGACCTTGATCAGGAGTTGCCGCTCCCTATCACGCACTCGAAGGATCCCATCCTCGATCAGCACCTGGCAGCCATTCTCATTGAACTGGCCCAGGCTGATGATCTACTTGTTCAGTCGGGGTATGTAGTACACCCCAGTGACGGCCCGATGCTCGCCTGACTTGCAGACGAAGAGCACCGTCCCTTGCCCGTAGATTTCGACTCGCGAGCCATCACCGAACTTTACAGTTCCGATGATGCTTGTGTCGAGTTCCGCGAACACGGCGTGGTCACCATTCATGTGATTGGTGGCGCCCGAGTCGAGGTACCAGACGCCCTTCTTGGCGTCCCCCTCTTGCGCTAGGTTTACCTGCGCCTTCTCCTCTAGCATGAGGAGGACCGGCTCCTTGCGAGTCGGATCAGCCAGCTCCTTAAGAGCTGGTGCAGTTGAGTGCTCTCCACTCGACGAGGATGTCGGGTGCTCTCCACCCGACGAGGTTGTCGAGTCCTTGCGACCCGACACTCCCGGCTGCTGGAGCCGGGTGGCCAACTCCTCCCGAGTTGCCATGGTCAGCTCCTCCTGAGCCAACGCAGTCGAATGCTCTCCACTCGACGAGGATGTCGGGTCCTCTCCACCCGACGAGGCTATTGAGTCCTCCTGACTCGACACTCCCGGACCCTTGCGACCCGAGACGGCCGACTCCTTTCGAGTCGCCGAGCCCAGCTCCTCCCGAGCTGGGGCAGTCGAGTGCTTGCCACTCGATGATCCTGCCGAGTCCTCCTGACTCAACGATGCTGTCGACTCCTCCCGAGTCAACATGTCCCACTCCGCGATCCACTGGATCGGCGCGAGTTCCTTCGGAGGAGTCGACAATCCCTCCGACTCTGCCACCGATCGAGTCGCTGACTCTGCAACCGGTCGAGACAAGGGTGCCGCCTCTGAGGTGCTCGACTCCGCCTGGCGAGTCGAAGCAGGGAGCTGTGGGGCAGTCGCGATGGTGCAGGTCTCCATCATCAGGAGTGCGCTGTCATCCTCGTCGTCTCCCCCACGGACAAGGTGTGCTTCCGCACCCTCTACGCACACGAGGTGTGCTTCCTCGCGCTTCTTCTTGCGGCAGTCCCGCACCCAATGGCCGGCGACTCCGCAGTACCTGCACGTGTCTTTCGACGTGCCAGGGTTCCCAGCTCCACGAGCTGATTTGCCTCTACCGCGACCGCGTGGCTTGCCGCCGCTGCGTTCGGTATGGCTGGAGGATCCACCTCCATCCTGCAGGCGCATCCGAGAGAACCACTCCTCTGTGAGGAGTAGTTTCCCAGCCTGCTTGGCCTCCGGCTTCTCCGCCTCATGTCGCTCCTCAGCCGTTTTGAGGCGCCCGATGAGCTCCTCCATGGGGAGCTTGTCGAGGTCGAGCAGAGTCTCGATTGAGCATGCCATCTGCGAGAACCTCATGGGAACGACCGAGAGAAACTTACGGATTGTGTCTGGCTCGGTGATGGTGACGCCGAGCACCCCAAGCTGCGACACGAGTGACGACATCCGCATGGCAAAGTCGTCAATGTTCTCGCCGTCGCCGAACTTGATGGCCTCGTACTGCTTCTTGAGCGCAGTCGCCTTCACCTCCCGGACACGGGTATCTCCGACCCGCATCGTCTTGATCGCCTCCCACGACTCCTTGGCCGTCTTCTTCGACGCCAGTGTGGAGATCATCTCCGGCGGAACGGCGAGCAGCACGTACTCGAGTGCTGCCCGGTCCGTCTCGCGCTCCTCCGTGCCATCGTGCACGGCGGACCAAACACGGCGTGCCTCAAGCTTCACTTGCATGAGCAGCGCCCAGTCCGCGTAGTTTGACCGCGTGAGCAGCGGCCATGAACTACCGGCCTCCCGCACAACACGCTGGACTGCCAGCGTGCTCGCGGCCTCCTTCAGCTCCGCCGGTAAGAGCGCCTTTCCGTCGCCCATCTCCGGTGAGGTCTCTCAAGAACCTTAGGCTCTGATACCAACTGTTGCCCGTGAGCTCTTTTTTTTCCGCTCGAGAGAGAGAGAGAGGGGAGTGTGTGCCAAAGAAATGGTTTGCCTCAATTTTGCATTTTTCTATTCATGGGGTATTCATAGGGTAAACACTATTCCTACAAATATCTGGCTACATATTTCCAACCAGCTTGGTGAACCTATCCACACAAGGACAGGTGTCACACCACTATGCGTGGGCCACACAGGTGTCCAGGACACCTGTGCTTCTAGAACCTCCTAGCAGATTCTAGACCGCCAACTCCCGCGCTGACATGTCCACGAGCAGGAGTCGACAGGCCGACTCCGTCACTCGACACTTCCTCGGGTAGGAGTCGAGAGTTCGACTCCACGTACCCGGAAACTACCTCCAGTCAGAACAACCTCCGACTGGGCTACCTACTCGAGTCCTCTTGGCTCGAACACTCGGGTTCGACTGACCCGAAGTCACTCGAGTGACAATCCACTCGAGTCGACTAGGAATACAAGCCTATTCTAACACTGCACACGACCATGGCCTGCAAGCAGAAGCTGCACACGACCATGGCCAGCAAGCAGCGTTGCTTGCAAGCAGCAGCTGCGCACGGCCAGCTCGCGCCGCTGCTGTCCATCCCGCCCTCGCTCCTCACGCCGGCGTCGCCGCTGTACCACGCCTTCAGTACCTGTCGGGGCCAGTTCTACCCGGCGACGGTCCACCTCGCCGCCTCCAAGCCGTGCCTCCTGCTGCTACTCGTCAAGTCCCTGCACTGGCTCGCGAGGAAGAGCCTTGAGTACATCGAGACCACGCCCTCTGTGCCCGCCCTCTCGCACGCCAGGATCGTGTCCTTCATGGCGTTTCTGCTTGCTGTGGATTGCCTCTTCCTCTGGAGCTCGCTCGGGTCGCTCATCAGGAAGCGTGAGGCATCCGTTGCAAGGGCGGCCGGGCGGCGGGGAAGGCGGCCGTGGACGGCCTTCCAACGGTGGTCATCGCGGAGGCCGGCGGCGGCGCCGCGCCGGCGCAGTGCACGGTGTGCAAGGACGGCATCGAGGCCAGGGAAGGGGCCGCCGTGCACGCACCTGTTTCTTTTTTTTAGAATTTTTTTCTCGTCTTCTCCCGTTGGGGTGAGTGCGACTGGAAAAACACGCACCCCAGCTTATGGTTTTGCGCTGTTTTGCGGCGTTTCCGCCGCACCGAGCCTAGTTTTTGCGTCGTGGGGGGCTTGACGGCTGGAGATGCCCTAAGCAAGAACACCAAGCAGGGGGGCATGATTAGAAGGTGCAGAAGCAGCAGCAATGTTGGTGTGTGTAGTGATATATAAATATGTAGCTATGTAGGGACTAAAGTGTAAGATGTAAGAAAGATAAGAGAAGTAATAGAGAGAAGGAGAGGAAATGAGACCCATCCAGAAATTTTCCCAAATGTACTCTCCCGTGTCTCAATCTTCTCTCAAATCTTAACACCCAAATCATCAAATCTAGCAACATGGTATCAGAGCAGGACGAATCCTGTGTGTTCTCGGCTTGATTCGTGTTCTGACGGTGCTGTGTCGCCGTGAGCTGGTCGGGCGCAGTGGTGGTGGTGCTGGTGGCCTAATCTGCCGTGGGGGGAGCTGCCACAGGAATCGCCGCTGTGCTGGTTGCCATTGCGGCAGTGGAGACGTGCTGTCGGGCGGCCGACGAGAAGTGAGCTCCTACCTTGCTGTTGCTGGTATACTTGTGTGTGGATTGGAACAAAAAAACAGAGAACTACAGAGCAGTGCGTCATACTGCCACCGCGAAAAATTTCTCCGCTGTGCTGCCGGCGGATAGTTGCTTGGTACTGCTACGTCTTCGTTGGGCCTTCCCTGTCCAAGCAGTTGACCGGCTAGCTGGGTATTCGACTAATTACAAGGCCAGCTGATTGATAGTGGTATGTGTATCTAGTACATCGTTTCTTGCTGCTTGTTCCATGCAATTTGGCTCAGGTGTGGAGTATAAATACAGTTCACTCTGATTGCTGTTAGTACAAGCTTGTTTTACTGGAACTTTAGTCCATGGTGAAAACTGTCGGTTGGTTGTGACTTGAACGTCTGGGAGATAAAAAGCAAATACATCATGGGAGACTCTAGTGTTGACAAGCTATGTGAATTGCTCGGTAAATTGCTTGAGCAACAACAGCCTGACAAGCATACTCTTGAGCCAAACCCGATTAAATTGTCAGGGCCAGGAAACTATATTAGTTGGGCTCGCCATGCTCGACTAATTTTGAGTTCACATGGACATGAAGATCTTGTTGCTAGTGAGGAAGATGTGAAAGAAAGAGGTGGCACAAATAAACAAATCAATGACAAAGTACTAGTTTGGATGTTGGGAAGCATGGAACCAACAGTCCGGGAACAAGTCGAAACTATGGGCAGTGTCGCTGAAGTTTGGACTGCTCTGGAGAAGCAGTTTGCAGGGAAGTCAAATAAGATGCAGGCTACTCGTGTTATGCACGAGCTAACTCATCTAAAGCAAGAATCAAAATCTATAACTGAGTATGCCGGTGAGATGAAGAAGTTATATAGAGATTTACATTACTATCATCCTTTTGAACCTGTTGACAAGAAGGACTTGGCTATTCATCACAAATGGTTCGAGTCATTTGTGAGCAAGATTTTCTTAGATGGTCTTGACCAGAAATTTAACCTTCGCCGTCAATTAATTTTCTCAAAACCAGAATGGCCTAGTCTAGAAGACGTTGTGTCTAATGTGATGGAGGAGGAAACACGACTTGCTGATGGAAATGAGGATATCCAGAAGGTTATAGATACTCGTGCAGCCATGTCGCAATCACTGCATATCCCTAGAAAAAAGGGGGAGTGCAGATAAGAACAATATGGTTCTGTGACTACTGCAAGCAAAAATGTCATACTAAAGAAAATTGCTACAGATTGCATGGTTTTTCACCTGGGTGGAAAAAAGGGAGATCTCAGCAAGGGGGAGCTCTAGGTGGTAAGTGGAAACATGCTAATCATGCTGCACCTACAGAAGAGGTACCAGTGGTAGATCTTCAAGCACTCGAGGAGTTCAAATCCAAGCTCAAAGTCTCAGAAGGCACATCTTCCTCCAAGGTTCCTCTAAGGCTGATTCCAGTCTTTTTGTCACTTCTCAAGGTATGGAATCCCAAGCTCACACTTCCAAAACCCAACCTAGATCTTGGATTATTGATACAGGAGCCACTAACCATATGACAGGAGACTATCAGATATTTACTTCCTATAAACCATGTTCTGGTAAAGATAAAGTACGTGTAGCTGATGGTTCCACATCATCAATCACAGGGCGTGGATCCGTCCAATGCATTGACACATTGACCTTGTCACCAGTTTTACATGTTCCTAATTTCCCAGTCAATCTTCTGTCCGTTAGCTCTATTACCAAGTCGGCAAATTGTGGGGGATTGTTTGAGCCTACTTATTTTCCTTTTCAGGAGCTAGGGACCGGGATACTTCTTGGGACTGACACCGAGCGTGAGGGACTTTACTACCTTGATGAAGGAAGTGATGAAATTGCTTTAGTCGTTTCACTTGGCTCTATTTGCTTAAACATAAAAGTGATGTGTTTCCTGTTTTTAAAGATCTATGTGCTCTTATCCAAAATCAGTTTGGAACTACTATTAAAACATTGCATTCTGATAATGGTACGGAGTATGTTAACCATGAGTTTGAGCGTTTCCTTGTATCAAATGGCATCGAACATTAAACTACTTGTGTTAACACTCCTGAACAAAATGGAGTCGCAGGACGGAAAATGTCGGGGGGCTACCCCCGGGTAGGGTCATGATGAGCTAAAAGCTATGCCCAGGTGTGGACCAAGTTACAGTAATACCGGCTTACCTAGGCTTCAAAATAGGCTGCAGGTGCAAACCGACATAGGCGCACCGAGGTAACCTGGGCCAGAAGGGGCCGGGGTACCACGCGGGTGCCAGCCAACATTGGTCGACCGAGACAAGGGATCCGAGATATGAATCCGAGATAACATAACCGACATTTGTATGTCGATAACTTGTGTGTTTTCTTATGTGCAGGGAAAGATATTTGAGGAAGGTGGATCCGGCATATCCATGCCGGGTTATCCTAGTGTCGGGCAGAGGTCAATGCTCCTGTCATATCCCGTCTGGCACGGGAGCGCCTGACACGGAAGCGCCTGACACGGGGGCGTGCAGGAGACCGAGATGGCAGGCCATCATTCCACCGCTGACTCCGGGTTATCCGGGAACAGACTGCGAGGCAGAGGCATGGGCAGGCCCTGTCCTGTCTCTGACCTCGGGTGTACTTTGGAGCAGAGACATGGGACAGGACATGGGCAAGCCACGTCCCGTTCACTATGCAGAGACAATCATGACGTGCAGGCGTGCGTGTCTGCAGGCCGGTGTGGAGAGGTGACCGTTGCAAGTGGAGGGGTATTCCGGTAACCCGGTTTAGCCTATATATATGCCCTTACCCCCCTCCTGCGTGAGGGACGGCGACGGAGAGTGAAGACGGTGCCCAGTGATATTTTCCCACCCGTAGCTCCATCTCCTTCCTTGTGCTTTTCACCATTGTTGGGATCATACAGCTCAAGGAGCAAGCTTGTATTTGTGATACCGAGATATACAGAGAGAGACAGGCAGGAGTAGGGGTTTTACCTCCTCACGAGGGCCCTGAACCTGGGTAGATCGTGGTGTGTTCTGGTGCTTGTGTGTTCTTTGTGTGTGCTTCTTAGCGCACTAGCCCTCCCCGGATCCACCAGCGTCCATCGGCCCCACACTTTAGCCATCCTATGGCATCTGCCGTGATACCACCACGACAGTTGGCGCCCACCGTGGGGCTCTCAGCGGCGCTGGCTGGTGTGACATTCCGGACGGGCTCCATCATCGACTCCGGCGAGCGCGTCGTTTGCGGGCTCGTCTGCAAGCTCGGCGCGCTGAACTTCATCAGCGACAACGCGGGATGCTTCGGCAGCAGGCCGTTCCCGACGAACGGCTGCCTCATCAGCTTCGGCACCTTCGTGACCTACGTCGCCACCGAGGTTGTCTGCAAGTACCCCGAGCAGGTGCTTGTGGCAGAGATCCTGCTGTCTGTGCGGCTCGCGGCGGCGTAGCGCTCGCCCCGGGAGCTGCGCAGAGGTCATGATGACCGGCACTGCGGTGATGCCGGTAAAGGAGACCCCGGCAAAAGAGATGCCGGTAATCCCGCACCAAAGGTTAGATCGGCGAAAGTGCCGCTGGAAGGAGGGAGAACCTCCCCGGTCAGGCCGGTACATCCCATGTGCCGGTTAAGCCGGTTCACCTCGAGGAGATCATAGAGAGTTAAATGTGCCGGTAGATGCCGGTACAGATGCTGCCCAGTCAGAGGCAGAGTTGGAGCACGGCGTCAGAGCTTGCTTCAGGAGGCTCTGGAGATGGCCGAGGTACGGAGAGAGTTTGGGATAACTGTCCGTGAGTATAACCTAGCACATGGTTTTACCCCGGTAGCTGCTCGCCCTAGTCGAGTAGAGGATGTGCGCAAGAGAGGTAAAAACCTCAATGCCGAGTTAGCTAGAGATGGTAGATCTAGCTCTAGTAAAACTCCTAGTGCTTATCGGTCGAAAAACCGATGTATAGTTCCCCTGCTAAGACTCTTAGGGCTGCCGAGGCAGCAAGAGCCGAGTTGTCTGGCTTATCCGGAGAAGCTCTCCGCAGGCAGCAGGACCGAGTTAATGAGCTGGTAGCTGTGGCTACCCGGCAGAATGAGGCCTATCGCAAGGCCAACACAGTTGCAGGTGGGTCCGATGTTGTTCACTCGGCTAGGGGAGCTGGTGGATCTAAGGGGCAAGCTTCTTCACCGCATGTCGGTGTAGATCGTGACCGGAGTGTAAACTCCGGTAAGAGCAAACAGATGCAGGTGTATGATCCGGCATGTGCCGGAAAACAGGTGGTTGGGCGAGGTAGTGCCGGCCGGGGTAGAAGCAATCCCGGTCAGGCGGTCCAGGTGCCGGAGTAGTTAACTCGGCTGGCCGAGGTTATCCACCTCGGTATCCGACACAAAATCTCGCCCAGCAGCAGCAGCAAAATGTCGGGCATGTCCAGCAGCCACAAGTTGTTGAGCAGGTGGCTAACCGTTATGATGATGGTTACTCGGCTATGGAGAAAGCCGGGTATCCGAGATATGAAGGTGCACTGGGATCCCGGTTGGGACCTCGCCAGTTGTCACCAAATGATGCACGCTACAAGCTGGACGGATTATATGTCCGAGATGCTGGAAGAGCAAGGTCCACCTGGCCCTGCATGTTTTGGACCTCGGATCATGAGGGAACCACCGGTGCGGCACTTTCAGTTGAACCGAGGTGCAAAAACATATGACGGCAGCACCAAGCCAGAGGACTGGCTGACAGATTATGTGTCGGCAGTGCATATTGCGGGGGAAACCGCCGATGGGCGGTGAGATACATCCCGCAGATGTTGGAGGGGCCAGCCCGGATTTGGCTGAACAACCTGCGAGAGGGCAGTGTTGATTGCTGGCTGGACTTTGAAGAAGCATTTGTTAGCAACTTCTCCAGCACATACAAGAGACCAAACCGTCCTCAACAGCTTGCGATGTGCAAGCAGAGGGATAATGAAACTGACCGGGATTACTTAACCCGGTGGAGTACTATTCGCAATTCCTGTGAAGGAGTTGTAGAGGCACAGGCCATATCTTGGTTTGCCCAGGGGTGCCGACACGGCTCCATGCTCTGGCAGAAGTTGCAGAGGGAAATGCCGGCCACTCTGGCCGAGACAATCCGGATTGCGGATAGCTATGCACTGGGTGATCCGATGCAACCTTTGCTGAACTCGGGAGAGCCGAGTAGAAGATACCCGGTGAACAACAGACCCGGGCCAGTCAGGCAGAACGATCGCCAGGACTTCGGTAACAAGAGGAGAGAACCGGATTACCGGTATGGCTCGAACCAGGTTGCAGCTGTAAACCAAGACCAGCCAGATGCCGGTAATAGCCAGCGTCCGAAGTTCAATGGCCCAGCATGGGGCCAGAATCAAGAAGGGAAGAGGCCATGGGGTGACCAGAAGCCGTCATTAACTTATGAGGCTATGTTGGATGGGCCTGCAGTTTCCACACCCAAGACATCGCAGGCCAGTGAATCACACAACTCGGCAGTGCAGCTGGTATCAGCGCACAAGGGGAGAAGGAGCCAGAGCCGGAGGAAATCAAGTGGGGGCACCTCAGAGAATTCCGCCGAGGCAAAACTTGCCGCTTACCGGAGCAAATGCTATCCCGGTGCTTCCGCCAGTTCCGAGGCAAGCAGATCCGAAGCCTGTGAATCAGGTGAATGTCGGAGGGAACAATAACAACACTGGTCCCAGCAGGCAGGGAGAGTATCCCCAGGGAGATTACAGAGAAGCTCATCAGAGCTATGTGTTTGTGACCGAGCCAACTGACAAGAAGAGCTTGCATCGGCGTGCACTGGAGGTGAACGCAGTTATGCCGGCAGTGCCGAAGTATTTGCACTGGTCCGAGCAAGAGATCACTTGGAGCAGAAGGGATCATCCCCGAGTTATGCCAACTCCGGGAGGTTATGCGTTGGTAGTGGATCCGACATTCTTTGGACCCACATCAATGTTCGGTTCACCCGAGTTCTCATTGATAATGGGAGTGCTATCAATATCATGTACCGAGACACCATGGTGAAGATGGGTATCTCGGCAAATATGCTGCAGCCGAGTTCTACCACCTTTCATGGCATAGTGCCAGGTGTTCATGTGCACCTATGGGCAAAATTTGGGTTGATGTGTTGTTTGGCACCAAGGAAACTGCCGAACTGAGAGCATCCAGTTTGAGGTAGTGGACCTCGAAAGTCCATACCATGCTTTACTCGGTAGGCCTGCACTGTCCAAGTTCATGATATCCACCCATGTGGGTTACCTCAAGATGAAAATGCCGGGTCCTAATGGCATCATCACTATCTCGGGTGATTACAAGCGTGCACTGGAGTGTGCCTCGGCTGGATCGTGCTTAGCCGAGTCACTGATTATCGCTGCAGAAAGAAGAAGATCCATGAAGTGGTGGCATTGGCTCAGTCAGCGCAACTCGGCATGCCGGGTATGACTAACCCGGAGCAGAATGCAACTTTCGAGGTGCCCAAAGAGACCAAGAAGATCAATGTTGACCCGGCATGTCCGGACCACAACGTCATCATTGGTACCGGGTTAACTGAGAAATAGGAAGGCGAGCTCAGTCACTTCCTCCGTGAGAACCGGGATATCTTTGCATGGTCAAATCAGGACCTGCCAGGTGTTCCGAGGGAGTTGGCTGAGCACTCTTTGTTCGTCAGACCGGATATGAAGCCGGTGAAGCAACCTATGCGGCGTCTCTCGGATGAGAGGAGAAAGGTGATAGGTGATGAACTGGCCAGATTACTTGCATCTGGGTTCATCATGGAAGTGCTGCACCCGGACTGGTTGTCTAACCCGGTCCTGGTGGAAAAGAAAAAAGATGACCCGAAATGTGGCCATTGTGTGGCGTATGTGTATTGATTACACAAACTTGAACAAGGCATGTCCTAAGGATCCATTCCCGCTGCCTCGGATTGATCAAGTGATCGATTCCACAGCCGGGTGTGAGCTGTTATCCTTTGTAGATGCGTATTCTGGTTTTCACCAGATACCACTGAACCCTGCTGATCAAATGAAAACTGCTTTTATCACCCCGTATGGGGCTTATTGCTATCGTGTCATGACCTTTGGTTTGAGAAATGCTGGTGCCACTTACCAGAGATGTATGCAAAAATGCTTGCATGATCAAATAGGAAAAAATGTGCAGGTGTATGTCGATGACATTGTCATCAAGTCTAAGGAGAAAGCTACTCTGATTGATGATCTCCGAGAAACATTTGAGAATCTGAGGAAATTCCGGATAAAACTTAACCCGGACAAATGTACCTTCGGTGTGCCGGCAGGCAAATTACTCGGTTTCCTCGTGTCAGCCGAGGTATCGAGGTGAACCCGACAAAAATCCGTGCTATTGAAAGCATGAGGTTACCGACATGTCTCAAAGACGTGCAGAAATTCACTGGATGTTTGGCATCTTTAAGTCGGTTTGTTAGCAGGTTGGGAGAAAAGGCATTGCCTTTGTATCAACTCATGAAGAAAACAACCACTTCGTGTGGCCCCCGCAAGCAGATGCGGCGTTCACCGAGTTAAAAAAGATGTTGGCAACTGCGCCGATACTGGCTTCACCATTACCCAAAGAGCCGATGTTGCTCTACATTGCAGCCACAAACCGGGTTGTGAGTGTCGTATTGGTAGTGGAGAGAGAAGAAGATGGCAAAACTGTGCAGAGGCCAGTGTATTACCTCAGCGAGGTGATCTCGTTATCCAAGCAGAACTATCCGCACTACCAGAAAATGACATATGGTGTCTATCTGGCTGCTAAGAAGTTGAAACATTACTTCCAAGAGCATTCAATCACTGTGGTGTGTGAGGCTCCTATCTCGGAGATCATTGGGTGTAAAGATGCAACTGGCCGAGTAGCCAAGTGGGCTATCGAGGTGTCCCCTTACACTCCTCACTATGAAAGAAGAGATGCCATTAAATCTCAGGCACTGCCGGATTTCCTGGTGGATTGGGCTGAAATGCAATATGAGCCACCACGGCCTGACCCCAATTACTGGAGAATGCACTTTGATGGATCAAGACAAAAATTGGTTTAGGTGCCGGGGTAGTCCTTACCTCGCCAAAGCATGATCAGTTGAGATATGTGTTGCAGATTCATTTTGCGGCATCTAACAATGTGGCCGAGTATGAGGCACTTGTTCATGGGCTAAATGTGGCCAAAGAAATTGGTATTCGCCGGATAGAATGTTTCGGAGACTCGGATTTGGTGGTGCAGCAAGTCTCGGGAAATTGGGATGCTTTAGATGCCAACATGGCGTTGTATCGGTTTCATGTCCAGAAGATCTCGGGGTTCTTTGAAGGTTGCGAGCTCACGCATATACCTCGGGCTGAAAATGACGCCGCCGATGTATTGTCCAAGCTAGGTTCATCCCGGGATCCAATTCCACCCGGCATAGCCTTGGAGCATCTGAGGAAGCCATCAATCAAACCATCGCCGGAGTCCGAGTCAATTTTTATCCCGGCGAAACCGGAGTCTGGTGCTGTTCCCATGGACGTAGATGTGGGGACTGCTTGGCAGAACCCGGGGACTGGTTACTATCTCGGAAGAAGTAATGTCGGTTGATCTCATGGAGGTGGATGATCCGGTATTTCCTGTGCGTCCTGTGCCGGAGTGGGCACAACCAATAATGGCATTTATGATGGATGGGAGTTTGCCAAGTAATGAAGTTGAAGCTAGGCAAGTGCAAAGAAGATCCAAGGCATACACCATCATCAACCAGAGTTATACAAGAGAAGTGTGACCGAGGTACTGCAGCGCTGTGTCGAGCCGCAGGAAGGGCAGGAGATGCTCCTGGAAATTCATCAAGGAGAGTGTGGTCATCATGCTTCATCAAGAGCCTTGGTGGCTAAGGTATTCCGGCATGGGTTTTATTGGCCCAGTGCTTTGAACCAGGCAGAAGATATCGTCAGAAAGTGTGAGGGATGTCAGAGGTTTGCTAAAAAGATCCACCTGCCAGCCTCGGCACTCAAGACAATTCCAATCACTTGGCCCTTTGCAGTTTGGTGCTGGATATGGTGGGAGAATTCAGGCCAGCCCGAGGTAACATGACTCATATGCTGGTGATGGTGGACAAGTTCACCAAGTGGATCGAGGTAAAGCCAATCCGGAAGTGTGATGGTCACACAGCGGTGACCTTTTTGAAGGACATCATTTTGAGATATGGTTACCCCCATAGCATTATCTCGGATAATGGCACAAACTTTGCTGTGGGAGAGTTTGCTCGGTTCTGTGCGGATAAGAGAATTCGGTTGGACATAGCCTCGGTGGCACACCCTGAGGCAAATGGGCAAGTGGAAAGAGCAAATGCATTGGTGTTAGCCGGTATCAAAGCCGGTTGATTGAACCACTGTTGCGAACTCCGGGATGTTGGATAGAGGAATACCAGCAGTGCTGTGGGGTCTAAGGACCACACCAAATCGATCAACTGGCTATACGCCATTTTTTCTGGTCTATGGGCAGAAGCGGTCTTGCCAACCGACATGGAATATGACTCGCCAAGAGTGGCGCTGTACACTGAAACCGAGGCAAAGAAGCTCGGGAAAATGATGTTGATTTGCTCGAAGAAGCACGAGAACTGACCTTATCTCGGTCAGCATATATCAGCAAAATCTCCGACGCTATCATAGCCGGAAGATCAGCCCTCGGGTTTTCCGAGAGGGAGATTTGGTGTTGAGGCTAGTGCAACGCAAAGCAGGCCGACACAAGTTGTCACCTCCATGGGAGGGACCATTCATTGTGAGCAAGGCTCTGCACAATGATTCATACTATCTTATAGATGCACAGGCACCGAGGAAAAATGTGATGGACAAATCCGGAGAGGAGAAAAAGACCCTGGAATGTAGCTCTACTCCGTCCCTTTTACTCATAAGGGCGCAGTGTATGTATCTCGGTTTTTCCTTTGAATAAAATGCCGGCACTCCGAAAAGAAACTCGGGGACTGCCTTTGTCTATATGCTTGTGTTTTATCTCGGTTTTTTCTGTGTTGTTCATATGTCGGATGATTTTGAGACCTCGTTTCAAAGTTCAAGTAATGTATGCTATTTGTTGTGATCTTGTGACTCGACTGACGAACGCCGAAATGGCAGTCAAGAGCAGAGGTTATGGTATATGGTAAACATGAAAATGGACTCGGGGACTCGGTCCTAAAAAGATCCGACATATGTCGTTTACTAACCCGGTTTTTTCGTTCCTTTTAACTTGTGTCGGATGACTCTAAACCTTACCTCAAAATTTACAAGTATTGTATGCTATAATGATTGATCTTGTGACTCGACTGTCGAACGCCTAAATGGTAGACAAGAGCAAAGATTACTAAGTATAGTAAACAAGAAAGTAAACTCGGGGACTTGGTGCAAAGTGATACGGCATTAAGCTTGTCTTGTTGAAGCTAATATGATAAAGTAGCACTGCGAAATACTTAAACGTATATTTACATCTGCACCCGGCATTCCGGGGATTTAATAGTTCAAAGTTTCATAAGCTTAGGCAGCAGCCTCGGAGGAGCTCGGAGCAGTTGGAGCGGTGCGAGGCTCGGGAGCAGTCTCGGCGCAGCAGAGCCTTCAGTGGTTGGAGCAACCTCGGGAGTTGGGTGGCTGCCGAGGCACCAGCAGTGTCGGTTACCGGCTTCTCAGAAGTCTCGGTTACCGGCTTCTCTGAAGCGTCGGTCGCAGCCGGCTTGACAATGTCGGTTGCTTCGGCGGCAGAAGTGTCGGCAGCCCCGGCAGTGGAAGTCTCGGTTGCGCTGGCAGCAGCAGTCTCGGTCGCTCCGGCAGTGGCAGCGTCGAGAGTCTCGGCCTCGATCTCCTCATCAACGTCTTCTTCTTCTTCGCCCTCTTCATCATCCTGGTCCTCTTCTTCGTCATCCGAGTAGGCGGGACCCGGGATGAAGTGTCGGGTGGGAGCATAACTGGCCATGAACTTGGCTGCATCTTTGCGGCTCTCTATCAATGTCGGATCGGAGGTCCATTTGGAGCCCTGGCGCAGGGAGCGCACGGCGTTGAGATTGATGGACTCGTACCAGGAGAGCACAAAGGTCAGTGCTTGATCAGCTCCGGCACGAGCGCTGAGGATCTCCACTCTCGGATCCTGGCCTCGGCCCCCGTCAGACACTTGGACAGTTCTTCAATGCTAGAAGGAGTTGGAGATCCTGGCCATAAAGCTCGGTAAGCTTTGATACCGGCATCAAGAAGGTCCAGGCCAATGGCCTTCAAAGGAGAGATGCGGGCATTCAGAGCAGTCAAGTAATCTTCCATATCCCATTCCTCCGGGATTGGGCCAGCCTCGGCTCTCTTCGCTCGTGCCTTGCGCACAGTGTTGAGTGCAGCAGCCTTGGAGTGGGCGAAGTGATCTGAAGACAGAAAAGCTATCACCAAATTGAGTTATATACCGGCATATCTTAATGTCGGCGCAAGTAATGAAAGCAAAAGGAAAGGATAAAGAAACTTACAGTCCATCTCCTTGTTCAGCCGGGTGAGCTCGCGGAGCCAGATGTCGGATTTTGCCTTGAGGGCATCCAGTTCTCCTTGAGCCGAGGTAGCGCGAACCTCGGACGCTGCGAGCGTTTCCTTGTGCTTCTGAGCAGCTTCTTCCTTTTGCATCAGGGCCTGCTCAATGCCGGTTTTTTACCCTGGACCCGGGCAAGCTCCTCCTGGAGCCGAGACACTTCTTGCCGCTCCTTCTGAAGGGCAGTGGCGTGCGCTTGTTCCTTGTTCTTCAGCGTCTCCTGAAGTTGCTTGTGGGACCTCTTGAGCTTGTTGTGGTCCAGAAGCAACTTCCGAAACACCGTGGTCCGAGCATTGGTGCAATCCTGAAAAGGGCAAAGAGTTAGTGCGTTAGTTAAAAATTCATGCCGAGTAAAGCTGAGTGTCGGTTTTCTTAAAGATTCTGCCGAGTAAAACTCGACAAGAATCTCGGGGACTGGATGTCGGTTTTTTAGGATCCTAAGTGTCGGATTTTTTGAAGACCGAAGTGTCGGATTTTTGAAGATCCGAAGTGTCGGATTTTCTGAGTTTAATAGTGAAAATTTGGTGAAGTTTCGCGCTGAGTGATCTTTACTCGGGCGAGCACAGGTCACTCAACCCGAATCTCGGGGACTGGGGATTGTGTATGTTTATCATCTATGGCAAGGAAAATAAAAGTTTGGCTGAGGAAAAGATACCTCGGCAAGCTTGCTGGCTCGAAGGGTCGAGACTTGCAAATTGTGCATGGCCTGAGCAAGTGCGCTGGGGCCAGCTGGATGAGGAATGACCGGATGCGCGGAGGAGACCTCGCTTGTGTCGGCAGCGTTCCAGTCCATGTGATATTGCTTCTCCGAGCCTAAGCTGTGTCCACTCTGAGTTTGGAGCTGGGGTAAAACCCAGCTGCCACTGGCAACTCGGGAGACAGAAGTGGTGAGAGCCTGGTGCTCCGGGGTAGTGGTTGGAGTCAACACCACTTGTCTCTCCGGGTTGGCAAGCTGTTTCCCGGTGGCTGCTTGGCTATGTGTCGGCTTGGCAAATGGAGTAGCTTTCCGAGTTGTCAACTCGGTGGACTTGATGGGGGACTTGGTGGTGGACCTCGGCCGGGGCGGCTGCTTCGGTTGCTGCTGGTGCTGTTGAGGTTGTGGCTGTCCTTGGTGCTGTCCTTGGTGCTGTTGTTGTTGCTGCTGCTCCTGTTGTTTTGTTGCTGCTGCTCTGTTGTTGTTGTGGTTGCTGCTGTTGTTGTTGTGGTTGCTGCTGCTACTGTTGTTGTTGCGGTGGTGGTTGCTGTGCGCCCGAGGTCACCGAAGTGTCGGCCCGCGGGTGTCGGTTTCCATGGTGGGGGCATCGGTGCCATCATCCTGGTCGAGGATCACGACCTCGGGAGTGGCAGAGGAAGTGGCGGGTACCCCGGAGTCACGTGGCCGAGCCTCGGCTGTACTCGGAAGGGGCGAGCGCATAGAAGAGGCACTGCGTCAAACAAGAAAAATGTTATGTCGGGAAAAAGTTATCCCGGCAGAAGGAAAAAAGGAAGTAAGCTTGTGTTGGCAAAAAATATCTTACCCTTCAGTAACTGGCGGGGTCTTCTTGCCCTTCCTCGGCTTGACTGCTCCTCTCTTCTGTCGCTTCGCCTGCGGCGCGGCTGGATCCGAGGATGTGGAGGTTCCGGTTTTCGAGGTACCAGTCTCGGCGCGCTTGCGAGATGCCACTTGTTTGCTCGAGGTGGCAGGGCGTGCACTCGGGGCAGAGCCACCCGGGTTAGTTGGTGCTGGGGCTGGAGGAGCAAAGGCGATGGGACGAGCGTCAATTACCTCTAGCATTTCGAGGTCATCATCATCTGACCAATCTCGGATGGAAGCTCGGGCTCGAGGCTTACCCGGGGTAGGGGCGCCAGCTCTTGGTTTGGCAATTGATCCTCGTCATCCGGATCTTCTACCTCGGTGACGTCCGGGGCAGGGATATCTTGGCCCCATTTGGCGGAGGGATCCTCTCCATCTTCGGTCTTTTGCTGAGTAAACCTCTGCGAGTTAAAAGCAGTAAAACCGGTTAGTTTATGAGCCAAGTATGGAGCCAACAGAAGGGTGACCTCGACTGAAAAAGTATGTCGGTATAAATTGCAAGTTGCTTACTTGTTCCGGAAGCCGAGCTCTGTCATGAGGTTCTAGACCCCATTCCCATTCCTCGGTCATCGTCGTTCGGGCAATGGCCTTGACGCGTCTTCTGACCTCGGATTTCGTCAGCTCGTGGGTGCTGATCCGAGTTGGATCATATTGTCCACTCATGTGGCAGATCTTGTGAACTCGGTTCTGGAGGGGGGAGACTCGGCAACTGACAAAAGTCCTCAAAATATCATCGCTTAGCAGGCCTGCTCCCACAAGCTCCTCAACAATCTTGTGAATGTCATTGATCTCGCGGTTCGTGTCCTTTGGGTTGAAGCTCCAGTTATGCTGATCCGTGGGGGTAGCGAGAGCAAATACCGGCAGGTTCAGAAGGTCAACATTATCTGGGCTGTCCGGGTTCTTCACATAGAAGAACGTGCGTTGCCACTTCCGGCATGACTCCAGGCCCTGAATCCGGGGAAGATGGAACCTCGCCGAGGTATGATGGTAGCAGCTCCGCACGGAGTCATCACCTTGGGAAAGTTCTTGTTCTCCGGATCCGGGAGACTCTGCTTCCGGAGTTGGAAGTACTTGGCCCAGAGCTCGACGGTGGGCCAGAGTCCGAGGTATCCCTCGGAGAAAGCAACGCACGCCGAGAGCATTGTGATGGCGTTAGCGGGGTGATGGTGGGGTTGAAGACGAAACTTGTCGAGGAAAGCTCGGAAGAATGTGCTCGCCGGGAGTCCGAAGCCGCGCTCGAAATGCGCGACAAAGACTACCCGTTCACCCTTTTGAAGATCCGGTTCAGCCTCGTCGCCAGGAACCCGGTATATCACTTGTGCCGGAATTCGTTTGGTCCAGACAAGCCAGTCTATCTCGGCCTGGGTTGCGTCGGAACCTTCCCACCCGGTGCGCTCTCCCTCCTCAACGATATCCTCGGCAGGCTCCGGGGTATTGCTGGTTGACATCTCGGAAGGGATCTGGAAAAGAGGCACAAAGAGACCGAGATAAGTGTCTCGGAGTATATGTGCAATAGAGGAACCGAGATAAGTATCTCGGAGTATTCAGGCTATAAAGGAACCGAGATAGGTATCTCGGAACATTTGGGCAACGTAGGAAAAGAGCATAAGTGGCGGGAAACACGTTTCTGTGGCTAAAAATAAATACAAGTACTTGTGAGTTGAAACTTGTGAAGACCCGCGGATAAACTATCGCAAGATTGCTAAGAAGCACGGTGGAGAAAATACGGATGGGATCTAAGCAACTAAGTTCGTTTTCATCTGTGCATTGGGATGTGAGAGCTTTTACGGAGAAGAGTAGGAGAATGAACGTGTTCATCGGAGGGGATGAACTCGTTCATCGGCAATGGCAAGGGCGAGAACTTACCGGAGATTGCGACGGCGGTGCGAGGCGAAGAGGCGCGGGGCTTGCCGGAGTTGCGCTGATGCGGTGGCGGCGCGAGGTGCTCCGGTGGGCGGTGGCGCGCGAGATCCGGCGTCGTGCGGTGGTGGTGCTCACTGTGCGGCGGCGGCAATGTCGCAGGGAAGAGAAAAGGAAGAAGAAGGAGGAGGAGAAGGCGAGAAGAGGTGCCCCGTCCCCTATTCATGGGCACGGTGCGTGTGCAGTTGCCGTTTTTACCGCGTGCGGTTAACGCAGCGGACGTTCGGATTGTCCGTGCACGATCTGCGCGGTTGCGGCGTTTGCGGCCGCACGATCCGCCGCGGCGTGGGCCACAAGGTGGTAACGGCCCGCGGCGTGATCGCGTGCGGTTAATGGCGCAGAAATCGAGGAGGCACGCCGCGGTCAAAGGCACTCAAGTGGATATGCGACGTGACGGCGCGTGACGTGGGCGGCGTGCGTGCAAGGATATGTCTTTCCGTGCGCAGGAACCGAAGTAACGCACAGAGTTTCTCTGCCACGTGCCGTGGAGAGCCGTGGCAGAGATCCTGGGAGAGATCGCGGGAATCTTATTGTATCGGAGAGACCGGCACAAGAGTAAATCTCGGAGGTTGATGAAAGTTTGGTCTTTGAAGCTTGCAATAAACCGGCATGTGAATGTCGGATGGTTGTGTTAAGTTGAGTTGGTCAAGAAAGCTTGACTTGCTCTGTCAGCAGAATTCTAGTGTCGGAGAAAACCGACATTGGAGCGTGTGTCGGAATCAGTGGAAGAGGTTGTTCATGGCTTTACGGTTGAACCGACATGATAATGTCGGATGCTTGTTATGGCAGTTTCGGTTGGTTAAACCTGCTGTGGCCCTTCATCCAAGGCTGCAGGACCGCACCAGCTTCGGGGACTAATGTCGGGGGGCTACCCCCGGGTTGGGTCATGATGAGCTAAAAGCTATGCCCAGGTGTGGACCAAGTTACAGTAATACCGGCTTACCTAGGCCTCAGAATAGGCTGTAGGTGCAAACCGTCATAGGCGCACCGAGGTAACCTGGGCCAGAAGGGGCCGGGTACCACGCGGGTGCCAGCCAACATTGGTCGACCGAGACAAGGGATCCGAGATAACATAACCGACATTTGTATGTCGGTAACTTGTGTGTTTTCTTATGTGCAGGGAAAGATATTTGAGGAAGGCGTGGATCCGGCATATCCATGCCGGGTTATCCTAGTGTCGGGCAGAGGTCAATGCTCCTGTCATATCCCGTCTGGCACGGGAGCGCCTGACACGGAAGCGCCTGACACGGGGGCGTGCAGGAGACCGAGATGGCAGGCCATCATTCCACCGCTGACTCCGGGTTATCCGGGAACAGACTGCGAGGCAGAGGCATGGGCATGCCCTGTCCTGTCTCTGACCTCGGGTGTACTTTGGAGCAGAGACATGGGACAGGACATGGTCAAGCCACGTCCCGTCCACTATGCAGAGACAATCATGACGTGCAGGCATGCGTGTCTACAGGGCCGGTGCGGAGAGGTGACCGTTGCAAGTGGAGGGGTATTCCGGTAACCCGGTTTAGCCTATATATATGCCCTTACCCCCTCCTGCGTGAGGGACGGCGACGGAGAGAGTGAAGACGGTGCCCAGTGATATTTTCCCACCCGTAGCTCCATCTCCTTCCTTGTGCTTTTCACCATTGTTGGGATCATACAGCTCAAGGAGCAAGCTTGTATTTGTGATACTGAGATATACAGAGAGAGATAGGCAGGAGTAGGGGTTTTACCTCCTCACGAGGGCCCCGAACCTGGGTAGATCGTGGTGTGTTCTGGTGCTTGTGTGTTCTTTGTGTGTGCTTCTTAGCGCACTAGCCCTCCCGGATCCACCAGCGTCCATCGGCCCCACACTTTAGCCATCCTATGGCATCTGCCGTGATACCACCACGACAGAAAAATAGGCACTTAGTTGAGGTTGCACGTTCTCTTATGTTTACGATGAATGTCCCTAAGTTTCTTTGGGGAGAGGCAATAAAAACTGCTACTTATTTGATAAACCGTCTGCCACTTCGTGTTCTTCAACAAAAATACTCCTGTTGAGTGTCTTTTGAAGTCAAATGATTATGTTGTTTCTCTCAAAGTTTTTGGTTGTGTGTGCTTTGTTCATGACTATAGGAGTTTCTTGGTAAACTGGATCCTCGTGCCGTTAAATGTGTCTTTGTGGGTTATTCTCCTTCTTAAAAGGGATGTAGGTGTTGGTGCCCATCGGAGCATCGATTTTTTGTGAGAGGTGGGCGTGGAGGCAACAGCTGCGTTGGGGGCAGATCGAAGGGAGGGCCGGCAGCCGCCGTGCGCACCTGCTATGCTTTGATGTGGTTCTTCAGCTGGTTCAGAACGCGAATAGGCTACGAGGAAGGTCCAAAGGATGGATTTGTTGTGCAATGGAGTCCGACGAAGCGTGTCCCTAGTACCTACGGCGGTTCTGACGTACCTTCAGCACGTTAGACGAGTTGTGTCCTGTTTTTGGAGGTTCTGAATGCTGTGGCAAAGGCCTGGCTGTAATTTGTTTTTTCGTTTCGGTCTTTTGCTTGTGAACCTTTTCATCTCCTTTAATGAACACACAGCGCTCCTGCCAAGCTTACACAAAAAATTATGTACTAGAGTTTATTATCATCAAGAGGGTAACATTTTCATAGTGATATATTTTTCCATACGAAGCTAAAAAGCTCCAGATTTCACTACCCATAGATAACGGAACAGAGTTTGTCCAACACACCCCAAGGGGCAAAAGGTACATGGAAAAGGGAAGTAGAAATTTGGTAGGTCTATGTCACCATAAAACTGGATCAGGTACATGAATCTAAATCTCTCCAACAATTTTGCTTTTGCCTGTTATTTCATACTGTACTTACTCGGATAAAAAAGTTGGCTCTACTAGCTTTCCTTGTCACCTCTGATACATACCCATTCATACAGAGACTATAGCTTGTAGCAATAGGAGTGAGAGGAGACAAGTGAAATCAAGTTATAAAGTCTCGTGATAGGAGTGAGAGGTATCAGAAACAAAGGCATACTCTGTAAGATGTGTAGCTTATAACTGCAAAGTAGCTCCCGAGCTTATCTACTCCTTGCGGGGACAGGCGAGCTAGAGCGTTAGGATGTGCATCTCGGTATTTTCAGCCTGTATATTCCTTTTCGTAGTTTCACCTCAGATCGTATTCAGTTAGCGGCACACACCACCAGGGGTTTTATCCGTTTAGCCGTCTGAGAGTGTGAGGCAGTACAAGTTTTCTTCAAAAGTCTGCGTGAGGCAGTACAGATGAACAAATATATATATATATATATATATATATATATATATATATATATATATCACAGCCTAAGACACATTCTAATCTCGTACAGCCTACGCTAAGTGATATTTCACGATGAAACAATGATTGCTTATATACAATAGAGTGCAATGTTTATTTGAGTTGAGGTATATTGGAAGACACGTGCAAGTAACAGGTTAAACAACATAATAAACTTTAACAGTCAACCAAATAAGCATGTTTGCACCAGAGCTCCCACTGTCGGAGCATGTCTGGCACCCTCTAAATCGATGTCCGGCACCCCCAAGTTGAGGCCCAATTGGGGGTGCCGGACACATGTCCACCCAAAGTTTGAAACCCGCCTACAGCGGCGCACCCCAAAGGCTCGTCCCCCAAACGGTCCGAGATGCCGACCAAACTATAAACACCTTGTGGGCGTTTACAAATTTTGCCTCAAACTCAAACAAACATAAATGCGACGATTGTTTTAAATTCAAACTTAAACTAAGACGATATAAATTTAAACTAAAGGATACAAACTTATACCTAAAATGATACAAACTTAAACTAAGCCCTAATCTATACGCTGCCGCTCGGGCCAGCCTCGTCGTCGTGCGCGGCCTTCTGGCTCTGGGCTAAGCGCGAGCGCACATGCCTCTCCCGCCGGAGCGCGCTCGCCGCCCGACGCATGGCATCCCTCTCTGCCGTCCGGCGCTCGGCATCCCTGTCTGCCGCCGCCACCGCTGCCCTCGCCTGCGCCTGCCTCGCCCCCGTATCTGGTTCAGCTCCTCGTGGGACTTCCGCTCGGCGCGCAGCTGGGAGGCCGCATGCGCTAGCTCCTTCGCCTGGGCGATGAGCTGCTACTGGGCTCCTCCGCCTGGGCGTCGAGCTGCTCGTACGCCGCCCGCTCGGCGGCCATGAAGGCGCGGCAACGCTCGTCGCGCTCGCGATGGAGGCCTGGATGATGGTGGCCTCCACGACGCCCCAGCCGCCTCGTAGCCGAGCCTGACCTGGCGGTTTGCCTGCTCGTTGCGCCAGCTCTCGAACGAGTTGGCGGCCAACCAACTGGTCTAGCCACAGCGGCGGCAGGAGCGCCTGCTCCGGCTCCTGCTGCGACGGCGGCGGCAGCTTATCGAGCTCGGCGGCGGCTCCTTGCTGGGTACGGGTCCTGCACCGGCTCCTGCTCCTCCTGCTCGTCCACGTCGACGTCATCCACATCCGCCCAGTCGAACGGCTGTTCATCGGCGGCGTCCTCCTACGCTGTGCCGTGAGCATGGCGTGCTGCCTGAGTGAGGGTGACCCATGAGGTGGCAAGGCGGCGAGGCATGGTTATTATTCTCTAGGCTACGACTACGGCTGGTGGTGTGGTCAAATGGCTACGGCGAGCGTCGGTGCTGGTGTGGTGAAATGGGTGCACGGCGGGGGCTTCTTTATAGCCGGCCAAGGTAGAGGCGGGAAACCGAGGCAGGAAGCGGTGGCGCTGAGCGGGAAGCGCCGGGTGGGTGAGCACGCGTCGCGTCGGAGTTAATGGCGGCGACACGTCTCCGCCACTGCGTCGCTTGGGAAGCCGGGAAAGACTGGCCGCTCAGCAGGTGCCACCGTAAATGCGAGCCGTGCGGCAGACGCATCGCCGTCTCGTCCCTTCATCGCCTGCAGAAACGCGTTGACATTAACGCGGGCGGAACGGCCTCCTGCACGGCGCCATTAGAGCACATGTCCGCGCTGTGTCTATGACGGGTGGGCCACACCTGTCGGAGGGCGTGTCCGGGCAGTGTCCGGCACCCCGAGAGACCCTCTTGGGGGTGCCGGACACGATTTTACTTATGCCGATCCTTTGGAGGGATCTGTTGGTGGCGGTTTTTGGCGTCCTGACACCCAATAGGGCTTTTGGTGGGGGAGAAGTCATTTGAAGGGTGCCGGTGGAGATTCTCTCAAGGAGGGATGTCCGCCATGGAACGCCGCAGCCCGTAGCCTACGGTGAAAAACCACGCAACGTCACCCACGCCACCGAGGCACCGAGCGAATTAAGGAACGTCTTCTCCAACGCGATCTGGACGAGACGAATGAATGTGGTGAATCCCGAACAAACTACGGGCAGCCGCTCCCCATCTGCACTGTGCTCCTCTGCCACGCCTCACCACTACCGATGCAACTCACTTCACCGCCCGCTGTACACATAGGGTGCCCAGCGACCGGGCCAGACCACCACGGTCCTCAATCAAACTCTCTACTAATGAAATGGAAGCAGATTCACGCCGCTGAGGTTGGAGGTTATTTGCAATTATATGTGAGATTGATGGCTCAATCACCCATAACATGTTCAAGTTGTGGGAGTGAGAGAAAGAGAGAGATCAAGGCGAGGGACAAACATGCATGGAGGTGGAATCTCACATGTTGATAATTAGGCATGTGTTTCCACAAGGCAGAGCGGTGGCACTACCATAGAAATATCAATACCAACAAATATGTTGTGAATGGTTTAAAATAGCTTTAAAATATAAAACGACATGTCATTGCAAAAATAAAATTTATTAACCATTTAGAGCGGAATTTGTGGTTCCATGGGATTGGAAAGGAGTAAAGAACATATAATCTAAATACTGAGGTCTAAAACCATGTTATTGAAGAAGACATAGTCATGTTACATTCTACAACAAAGACATTTGAGTGTTAGCCAATAGGGCGCGAGAGCGTAGAACAACAAGATTCAAAAGTTGGGTATAGTAGTGAGAGGACTAAAAAAAATAAAAGAATATTACTCTCTCCGTCCCAAATTATAAGTCGCCCTTAAATTTCGCTGGTCAACGACGTCCAACTTTGACCCTGATTTTTACTTATAATATGTCAAAAAAAATTAATATAATGATATATTAAACGAAATATTTTTGCAAGACGAATCCAACAGTACCGTTTACACATACTCAATCCTTATACTTTGGGACGGAGGGAGTACTTATGTTTAAAAATACAAGACATTCTAGGGAGCTCGCAATCTATTTTCTATCACCTTGCCTACATAAACTGATTACCGGAATCAGCTATATGAAATTAGCATTAATAATTTGTGCTAAAATATATTAGTCGATGTTTTATTTTTTCCACATATATAATTGTATGCAGAATAATGGCAAAGTATTGTCCTGGAGAACATTGGAAAATGGAGGTCAATATCTTAGAAAAACCATAATCAACCAGACAAAAGATAATACTATAACGACTATACACAAAAGCAAAAATACTTATCCTGTAGGCCCACAACCTATAAATGTGTATAAGTGTTTGTACCTTCTTATTAATTGATCGGAAGTGATAAATATCTTCATGACTGTGAGTATCATGGCGTGATCATTTATTTGATGAACCCCTATTATAATGGACCATAATGAGAGGATATCCTTAACTAGACCTAATCATGATCTAAACCATTCATTTGGCTAACAGTCATTATTAACCGACATACAATATATAATTATCATAACTGTACATCAGCTCATATATTTATATCAATGACAAACAATGTAAACTTAAACTCATGTAGACACATATAGATATGGACTTTTGTTCTACATATCGATATAGTAACACCAAAAAATTACTCTTGTGATCATTAGTATGGCGCTTTTTCAGAAAGGGCATAATAATAAACCAGATACTAATCAAATTGATTAAAGTTTTTTCCACATGATGATATTTTATTTAGAAACACATTTGTGGTGGATATGTAACCTAATTATTTCTAAACCCGTAATAGGAAGGGTTATGAAACAAAAAATTGATCAGTCAAACATATCCAACATTCGTCGTGCTAATTATAACTAATTGTTGTATTGTCACATGTCAAGGGTAAACAACACTATTGGAATGGCAACCCATAGCATCGAATATACTGAGAAGCCTAGGCCGGCATACAAACATTGGTGGTGTCTAGGCCGCCAGCCACTTTACCGTGACCCAGTAGCCATAGTTCTTCCGCGTACGCACGGCGGTAGAGTTCGACCATCGCAGCCCCTAGTATTAGAACCCTCCTATGCACATAGAAATACAGTGTAGAATAGCTTTCTGTGAGTGGTCGACCATTCTTATGCCACACAAGACACTTAGTATGTTGTATTCCTTTGTGTTATATTTTAAGATAACTGAATTACCTTTTTACAGCTACAAATCGCAGGACGTTAATAAGAGTGATACTCCTCTCACATGTATAGCAGTACATCCATTTAATCATCTTCCAGATTCATGGAAATGCAAGGCTCGTATTCCTTCTATAGTACAGTACATGCACTTTGATGAGACATGAGAGTACATTATTTTGATGTCAGTTGTGGTCGGTCGTAGACAGAAGTAGCATGTGTCACATAAAAAGTCAACAATAAAGGGAAATGTAACATTGCTTTCATCCTGTCAATTTACGTACATATCAATCCACAAGAATGATGTAACTACAACGATAAAGGGAAATATAGCTAGCACAACATCTAAAAGAAAGATCAAGAGGAAGATAAACAGATAATTCAATAATAGAGCCTTCTCAATAGGAATGAGAGGTATCAGGCAATAGAGGTTCACTCTATAGGTTAAACGCATATCGACATTCTTCAGCCCCTGTCCTATGACCAAGATCCGGTAATTTTGTATGTAGAAAAAAAAAATAGAAGCTAAACAAGGCTTCTGAGTCCGCCCATGGTTCCAGCTGGGCGATGCTATGGTAGTGATGATGCAACACGTGGATCATGGGTAGGAGTCTATGTCCCTGAGTTTCATCGATGAGAGACGCTGACAAGAATAAAGGATCCGATCGACTCCACACAGGTTTATCCTTTTTCAGCATTAGTAAATGACATTAGATATTTTAATGAGTACACGTTTTCCCTTGGCTCCACTCTAGCAACCAGAAAAATAAATGAATAACATTTTCATCCCTAATCTCATGTATCCAGTACAGATACACGAGCATTGTATTTCTACATTGAGTAATTGCAATAAGCAACCGTTTTTGTTGTTAACATAACCAAACTAATTTAGTTCACATTGCGTAGAGACAACTATGTGTGGAGGTCAGAGGCGGACCCAGCGGTGGGGCAAGCTGGAGCGACCGCCCCAGGTCGCCGGCGGCAAAGACATTACGTCTACGTGTGCAGCACCAGGTTGAAACGAACACGAAGCTGAGGAAGCAGCAGAAACTGAGAAAAAAAGGAGAAAAATGGGCCTAAACTTGCCAATTTAGGCCCAATATAGCACAACAATACTGTTTCGATCGGATCAAACGCATCAATGGATCAAAATTTCCCCTCCCAAAGATCAAAAAAAAAAATCGCCGTGAATTTTCGCCCCAGCAAACAAAAAATTCTGGTTCCGCCACTGGTGGAGGTAGGCTCAAGCGGAAGGTCATCGCCTTGGCGGCCCTTGAGAGATCGCGGAAAAGGCAAAGGGCGAGGGTGTGCAACCTCAAGGATGGAGATGCCAACACAAGATACTTTCATGCCAAAGTAAATGCGAGGAGGAGGAAGAACTTCATTCATAAGCTCCGGAATAATCATGGATGGGTTACCTCACACGATGAAAAGCAACTTGTGGCGCAAAACCACTTCTCCAAAGCCATTGGGAGCCGCGGAACCGGTGTTACGACGCTAAATTGGGATGCTCTAAATCTTCCAACCCACAACCTTGAGGACCTCGATGAGGCCTTCACGGAGGAGGAGGTGAAGTCGGCAATCATGCAAATGCCCTCCAATAAGGCTCCCGGTCCGGATGGGTTCTCCGGAAAGTTCTTCAAGGTTTGTTGGGACATCATTAAGGCGGATGTGATGGTGGTCATGTACCGGTTCTCCAACCTTCATACCCACAACCTCCATTGGCTCAACTCCGCCAATGTTGTGCTCCTCCCCAAGAAAGATGGTGCGGAAGAGATCACCGACTTTAGGCCTATTAGCCTTATTCACGCCATTGCGAAGATTGTTGCCAAGATCCTTGCTCTACGCCTAGCCCCTCACATGGATGACCTCGTCTCGCAAGCCCAAAGTGCATTCATTAAAACTAGAAGCATTCATGACAACTTTCTTTTTGTGAGGAACTATGCTCGGTGGCTTCACCGGAAAAAGAAGGCCACCCTTCTTGTCAAGCTTGACATCAAAAAGGCGTTTGATTCGGTTAAGTGGGGCTATATTTTAGAGCTCCTTGCTCATCTTGGTTTCCCCCCAAATTTCGGGATTGGCTCTCGGCTTTGTTCTCCACGGCTTCCTCGCGTGTGCTTCTAAATGGCATCCCCGGTGCTCCAATCAAGCATGGGAGGGGGCTGCGGCAAGGTGACCCCCTCTCTCCACTCCTCTTCGACATTGCCATTGACCCCCTCCAACTCGTCTTGCAAGTGGCGACGGATCATGGGCTCCTCCAACGGCTTCCCGGCAAGGGTGCAACCTTCCATACTTCCCTTTACGCGGATGATGCGGTGATCTTCATGTCCCCCCTCCGGGATAATATTTCGACCCTTGCTCGCATCCTAACCAACTTTGGAGACGCTACGGGTCTTGTGACTAACTTTGCAAAGAGCTCAATCACTCCTATCCGATGTGATAATATTGACATTGAGGACGTGCTTCATGACCTTCCGGCCCCAACTACTTGCTTTCCGATCCGCTACCTCGGGCTGCCCCTTGCGGTCAAGAAGCTTAAACGGGTTCATTTTCAATACCTTGAAGATAAGGCGGTGGCCAAACTTAACCCTTGGGCCGGAAGATGCTTCAACATCGCGGGCCACAAAACTCTTGCCGTTTCGGTCCTCACCGCCCAACTCATCTACCCGCTCACCGTCCTCGAGATTTCTCCGGAAACAATGCTTTTCTTCAAAAAGATTATTCGAAGCTTCTTTTGGGCGGGAACCGACAAGGTTTCCGGGGGCAAGTGCAAGGTGAATTGGACGGCGGTGTGTAAACCGACTTCCATGGGGGGGGCTCGGTTTACTAAACATGGACAAGTTCGCGAAGGCGCTACGTATTAGGTGGGCATGGCTTGATTGGATCGCGCCGGAGAGGCCATGGGTTGGAATGGAGACCCCTTGCAACAAAGACGAGCTTGAGATCTTCAATACTCTCTCAACGGTGACCATTGGTGACGGTGCAAAGGCTTCTTTTTGGGACTCCCTTGGGTTGGTGGCAACCGCCCTAAGGTTCTTGCCCCTCTAGTTTATGCTATCTCCAAAAGGAAGAATAGGTCCGTTCGAGAGGCTCTAATCGATGATGCTTGGGTGCAAGACATTGACTACACCGAGGGCTTATCGCTCAACCACCTACAAGAATTTACGAAGCTTTGGGAAATCACCTCTCAACTACACCTTCATGAAGATGCCACGGACTCAATTACTTGGAAGGTCACAACCTCGGGAGCTTATTCTTGCTCCTCAACGTACAAGGCTCAATTTGCCGGGACAATTGATTCAACAATGGACAACTTGGTGTGGAAGAATTGGGCACCACCGAAATGTAAGCTCTTTGCTTTGTTGATCATCCAAAACCGTGTTTGGACGGCGGACCGCCTTGAGCGAAGAGGATGGCCGAACGGGCGGCTTTGTCCCCTTTGTCGCCGGGAGGACGAAACGGCAAGACACCTTCTTTTTACTTGCCGCTTCTCCATCCGCATTTGGGGGATGATAAACAATTGGGTCAACCTTATGAACCTCAACCCTTCGGAGTGGGCGTCCTTCGCCGATGTCAAGTCTTGGTGGGAGCACCTTGCCATGGCCGATGGGAGACGGAGGAAAGCACTCCCTTCCTTGCTCATGCTTGTGAGTTGGGAGATTTGGAATGAGCGTAATGCGCGTGTGTTTAGAAACATTAGCACCCTCCCGATCATCATTTTTGCCCGGATTAAATTTGAGGCGAAGAGTTGGGTCTTCGCGGGGGCGAGGCATTTGGGTCATCTTTTGCCGGGAGATTAATCTTGTATCGAGGGTGGTGGTCTTTAACACCAAAACTTTGTTACAAACTCCTTCTTAATTAATGAAATTGGGCAAAGCTTTTGCCCTTTATTTTCAAAAAAAAATCTTTACCCAATTCGAGTTTCCTTAGCTACATAGCAAAAAACACGAGAAATAGGTCCACAAATCAGGTCTTGTATCGCGTTGACTTGGCACACAAGACACGTGATTTTGCTCGATGCAACTTCTCCTCTTTAGCATGTCAAAGCAATGTCGCAGCATATGCGTTGTGCGTGGAATGACTGATTCAACCTTGATCTAACTGTTAGGCGTAGTGTGTCTAATCTTGGGACGTAAAGCTAATTAACAACCCCAGCTCTGGGTTCGAGGAGAACATATATTTATGATTTTTCAATCAACTTATGGTTGTTTGTCATGCCAACCGTTGAGGTTGTGCTTTCGTGCAGTATTTAATCTTCTATATTTATTAAGTCTAGACTTCTCTTAGTGTATTGTTTGTGTACATAAATGGAAATATGGATGCCAAACAACTCAGCCCATTTGACACCCATTGTTTCATTTCATTTGGTAAAAATGAAATGATTTTTACTTAGAAGGTGAAATGACAGGGTTAATTAGGGATATGAATTGGCATGGCATACATTAGACATTTGCTGGAATTTCAAAAAAAATGACATATCCAATTCCATGACCATGAAACAGGTTGGGTATGCAATCATAAATGAATTTCATGATTCTGGCTCAAATGATGGCAACCAAACTAAACGATCGGTGTATTGTTTGTGTGCATACTCATTTGGAGACACCCATGGGCGGACGCAGCGTCCCTGCTGCCCGACGCTTGCCCGGGCTTCGCTCGTGCTCGCTTCCTACGCGATAGGAAAATTAGCGACGAAATCTCATCTGAGCAGGGGCAAAACGAGGCTTGGTGGACCTTCAAGTGGGCTTGTGTAGTTGGGCTGTGCCTCTGTGCCTCATCCTGGAAACCAAGAGACAGCCATGCCAAAAATAGACTAGCTAGTAGCCAATACACCCTTGGCGTGTTTGAACTTACTTCATCCTCTCTAATTTACACAACCGTGTGTTTCGATTTGAAATAAAATGTACACGAAGTATACGTTCATCGACGAGTAGGTTTCATTCCCATGATCGGTTTTGAGTTTAGTCGACTGTAATTTTTTAATTTGGACCGGAGTTCGCACCATTTTTAGACGAATTTTGTCAAATCCATGGCACTCGATGTACCTTTTGAAATTTACTTCGACAAGTAGATCGATCTCGCCGTTTCCCCAAAACGGATGCGCTCACCAAACTAGTGGAGAAGGAAAGGAACAAATGAGGCCACGTCGCCTCCAAAACCGCCACCACCACCGAGGGTTTTTCTGGCAAAAAACCCCTCACGCTTCTTGCGTGACCACCTGTGGCAACCCCCTGGACAATAAAGAGAGGGCCAAAGTTACCAAGCAGGAGTAGGGATTTTCGCCTGTGGCGGACTGAATCTGGGTAACTCCCTGCGTCCCTGATTTGCTCGTGGAAGTTCTCTTGAGAGGACGAATCTAGTCTCACCCGAAAACACCGTTCGAAGCCTCCTTCGTGCCCTCTCCGAACTAACTACAAGGGGTATCCGCTACTCCGGTGTCCGTGCAATGAGGCACGACAAGTATTTTGATGTGTTGTAAACATTAGACTGTGTCGTGAGCGTGTAATGTATTATATTCCTGTTTCCGCAATAAAATAATTTTGAACACAATATTTGCTCCATATTTACTATATTTGTTCAAAATATTTTTTTAGTTGCACTGTAGTGCGCCCAGGCTTCGACAAATTGCTGGGTCCGCCACTGGAGACACCGGATATTGAACTATTGTGTGATTGTACTGGCTTGATATGGTCATAAAACCAATAGAGCTTTCTTTATCAATAAATGCATTCAACCCACGGTTTCGATGCTTTTATCTTCGCTCGTTTATTGTTTGCAAAGAAATAGGAAAATCATGTAACGTGGAAATATCCCACGAGAAAATGTAGGAACGAAATTAATGGATGTTCATGCATTTAGGTGTGACATTTTATTTAGCGCTGATACAGAAGGATACAATACTTCCTGAAAATTAAATCCCATTAATATCTCCTACTCCCTCCGTATCAAAATATAAGTCCCTCTACCTACCTTGTACACACATGTATGTAGACATGTTTTAGTGCAAGGTTCACATGTCTACATACATGTGTGTACAAGGTAGGTAGATAGTCTTATATTTTGATACGGAGGGAGTAGCTAGTACCAGGAGTACATATATATTGCTTTTATAGCCCGCAACCCTAAAGCACCCATGTAGCTAGAAGTGAGACTGGTAGAAGTACACGAGAAAGAGAGGACGAGAAAGTGGGATCCTTAATCATGGAATGAGAGGTATCAGAAAGTAGACAACCTCTTCTAGTGCACATACATGATACAACTTGCACATGCAAGATACAACAGAATCAGATTTTAGTTTGCAGAACTGCAACCGACGTTGACGTGCCCAAGCGGTGAGAACAAAGAGCAAGATCAGTTGGGTCCATCCAGTGGCGCACCTAGGAATTTAAGTTAGCCGAGACAAACAATTTAGGACAATTTTTTAAGCATAGGTGCAAGTGTATCCAACACAATAAATGGTCTCGGTCTCGAACGATTCAGTTTTCAATACGGATAATATTCAACTACTAAGAACATGGAAAATTATTTAAAATATATATTACAAACTCACTGATTGTCTCAATATGACCCAAAACTCCAAGTAGAAGCTACAACCACTACTACAGATCCGAGCATTACAGCCGGATCACGCCCATGGGCCTCAGCCGGTTTTCCCATCCGACTCGGAGCAACTGTTGAGCATAATCCATCTGCTAGGAGCCGGTTTCCCCGTCCGACTGCAAACCGCACCGCTCAGTCGGTTTTAAAAAATACCCGACTCTAAACCCTGAGACGGTTGTAGCAAACGACAGTCGCAAACGCCAGAGCCGGGCTGGTTGTTCGGCCGGCTCCACCTGTCGGAGCGTCCGTATTTGTTCATCAGCTCCGGGAAAATTTAGAGCCGGTTCGAAAAACAAACCGCCTCAGGGGCCACGCGTCGGTCCTATTTTATAACCGGCGGCAAAGTTCGGATTGTCCATATGTTTCCGGTTACCAGTATTTGTTCGGAGGTGAGGGATTTATCCGGATATGTAAACAAAGATCCGGAGGCCAATTATGCCAGCTATTTGGGACATGACCAGAATATTTAAATTAATCAGGAAACTATTACAGGATGCCTAAACAATAACTTCTATTCTAAATATGATACATAACTAAGAACCTAATATGTGTACTACTACACGACTGTGTTACATGCCAACAGGAACATAATACTATATGGCGAGTCTCCACAACAATTTGGAATTACATATTTGATCGGTGTCACACTGAACTACATGTGATGCGCAGAGAATGATGACCAATCCGCTTCAAAGCCAGCTTCTCCAGGTAAAATTTGCCTCATGCATATTCAAACCAATTTGCATTGTTGATGAAAACCACTTGTAATTATCTAAAAATTTGCTGAGACATATAAATGGCGTTGCATATAGAATTAAAATATGTGAAAGAACATTTGAATTTGTGGTAGGTAAATACTTACAAGTGTACTATGGCCGATGTAATTCTGATAGAAGGAATTACATGAAACATCAATTACTAATAAGTTGTTGAGATTGTTTATTGTGTTACCTTGTTTGGCGAGCTGATACCGAGATTGAATCACATTGACTGGGTTCTCTGCATTCAAAGATAGTAGAATATATATCAGCACACAGAAAGTCAATCTGCTATTTTCAATTGGATATGGAAATCGAAGTGTACTCCAGAAATATGCTCAAAAGAACGAAATATGTCATTCAATCCCCTTTAGTGTTTCATGTTGGGCAACCTTGATCTTTCACTGTCCACTTTAGTGTTTCATGTTGGGCAACCTTGAATATGCAATTAATGGAGTACGCAGGTTAACCAAAAAAACATGTTGAGTCACAAACATACTGTCATTACAGCAGTCAATTAATATCAGTGTTGTATGAGGTTCTAATTCTGAAAAAGTAATTACAGCAAACATCAATAACTGTGTAAGATGTTGGTTCTTTATTGTGTTTCATGAGCATATAGCAATTACCTTGCTTCGCGAGCATATATCAGCATAGATAAAGCAATCTTCAGTCACAATTTTCTTCTCGCCACAGCAGTCATTCCATTTAACAATTCCCTGTCATTGTAAGGAACGTATACTTGCAGTCATTACAGCAGTCTTTTTGCAAAACAAATTACATGACACATAATCCATGCCAGCTGCTGCCATTCTAAGTTATTCACCTTAATTAGTTCTTGAAGGAGCTAGCCTAAATAAATAAATTACATGGCCTACTGTGCCTAAATGGACAGTAACAAACAACACATATGTACCATGGAATCTCGGTACTGCATCCGCTGATGGAAACATGAGCTTCGTCTGTTTCTTCATTCTCCTGCACGGATCTTCGATTTTGAGTCACGCTAGGTCAGGTAAGGAGCCTAGAGAAATAAATCACAGATGAAATGAGATCCACCCACATATAGTTCATAGATCCGAAGGAACCACACCTACCATTTCCGGGGAAGAAGGGAACGCCGGCTCGAAGGAGATGGGGGATTGGAGGGGGGAGGTGGGAGGAGCGGGGCAGTGGGGAGCGGTGCAGAGAGAGCAGGGGGATTCGAAATGTGAGAGTGCCAAAATATGAGTAAGTGCCAACTTGGAGTGAGTGAGGCAAATCTGTCCCCGGCCAAATTTTCCCCGCATAAACAATATATCCGTACCCTCCGGATATGTTCGTACGTTCTGGATTAAATTTGCAAATTAGAATTTTATTCCTCATTCCTCCAATAACAGTGCAACTGGAAATTAAACAAATAATGCATTAAACAGGTGTGACCGCCGCATCAGAATCTTCCTCCGCTCTTCCTCCGAAGGTGTGGCCGCCGTCGCGCAAGTGCGACGGAGAGGTGCCGTCGACCTAGCCTGCCCATGTCCTGAACTGATGTAGGCGTCTCGTGCCCGCCTGGTTCGCGACCAAGTCAACGATGTGGATGATAACCCGATGAGCGAGCAGAGTATGCTCTCTGGTGAGCATGGCGGCGACAGAGATCGATCAAGGTGGTCGGAGTCGGCTGCAGGCATGCTGTTGTTAGGCTCCGGGACAAGGACGTGGTGCATCTTTGGGACAGTGCACGGGTCTTTGATCCACGCCATGACGTTGATGGACCAGCTGTCTGCGGGCGGCTGCACGTCCACCATCTCGCTGCCGAGTATGTTGACGAGTCGCTTCAGCACCTCCGGCTCCCTGGCGTGGAAAGGGATGCCGTCGAAGCTTAGCGTGCATAGATAGGCAAGCTCCGATGGTGTGCCACCATATCCTACATGCCAACGTGCAAAACTGATGGTCGCATCGCCACACCTGAACGTTGGCCAGGTATGGAGAACGCGATCACAGTCGTCGCTGGACTTGAAGCGCATGAAGAAATCGGTGGGCGGCGCGCACACCTCGACAAGGACTTCGTCAGGCCGGATGCAACATTGAGTGCCTAGCGCCGCCACCATGTCGAACGGCGAGACTGGGGGGCGCGTGACCCAAGCACGGTGGCGACGAGAACGTGGTGATTGAATTCTTGCTCAGTGGACGCCATGAGAGGGGTGGGAGACAGGACGACTAGCGGCCCGATGGCCGGTCGCAGCTCATGGTCGCTGACCTGCTGGGACAGCTCCTGCGACAAGTGCTCGACGTCTGATCCGGACATGGCATCGACGAGGAAAAATCGTGAAGTGATTCGCTTGGATAATGACGGGTAAGTGTGAACGTGATGGGGGAAAGAGATATATAGGCAATGGCGCGCCGGCCAGAGCGTATAGCTCAACGGCTAGTGCAAACTGTGCAACGGCTAGTTCTGCCACCAGAGCGTTCGGAGTTGACGGTCGTCCGGGTTGTCAGCATATGCATACGGACTGCTTAACGAGATACAGTTACTTACACGGGCAGAGAGATTCAAATCAAAAGGCACGTACCTCATTACTCAATAAGCACGGTAATGACAGAGAGATTTACACACCCTGAAACTGCTTAACTGAGATCCTAATATGACACGTGTAGCTCAACAAGCTGCCACGACGAGGCACGCCTTTGGGAGACTGCATAGGTCCTTGATCCACGCCTTGACGTGGATGGTCTTGGGGGTGAGCACCTCCACCATATCGCCGCCGAGGCGTTTGACGAGCTTGTACAACGCCTCCCGGTCTCTCGTGTAGTGGGGAGGGAGGTCGTCGAAGCTGATGGTGCATAGGTGGTCGCGCTCAAACGAGACAAGCGAGGGGCTGATGATCACCTCGTCGTGGGGCCGCAGGAGGTGGATGAAGCGGCTCTTGGGGAAGCAGTCGATGCCAGTCTTGACAGCGTAGGCGCCGATGAAGAGGATGAGCTCGTCGCCGCAGTCGTAGATGCGGTCGTAGAGCAGACGTGCGTCGAGGGGGTTGGCGAAGCGGACCATCAACTCCCCGGAAGCAAGCAGTTGGAGGCGATACATAGGCTTCTCGGCAGTGTGACGCAGGCCATAGCCCCCACTGATGAAGGCAGTCGCCGCATCGAAGGGAGACCGCCAAGCCGACATAGCCCAGACCCAGAGCGTGTCATCGCCGACTATGCTCCGCGGGTACTGAAGCTCCGTCCAGGCAGGCGGGAGGACGAACGAGGCCATTGCGGTAGGGGAGTGAAGCTGGGGTGTGTGTGTGCTTGCTGTATGCAGTGGTTGGATAGAGGGAGATGTTGCTAGCTGCTGCTTGGATGAGATGTTGCGATGGGGAAAGATGGAGATAAGTAGGAAGGGTGCCGGTGGTGAACTTGTGTGTGGGGGGACAGAGGAGTAAATTGTGATGATCAATTCGACGGGACGGGGCGCTGGCACTCTATGGCGAGGCATCGGTGGCACAGCCCCAATTTCTACGCGATGGGACGGTGTACTGCCAGCACTCGATGGCACAACCACAATTTTCTACGCGACGGGACGTGCTCTGCCAGCACTCGATGGCGCAGCCACAATTTTCTACGCGACGGGCCGTGCTCTGCCAGCACTCGATGGCGCAGCCACAATTTTCGAGACTAGGCCCAGTGGCGCATGCGAGGTCTCTTTGGATCCTCCTTCGTCTCTATCTATTGCGTGGCTCAGTGGCTATAAGACGAATATTTTCTAGGAGTTCGATCTCTTCGAAGGGAAGAAACCAATATTAATCCAGCCGAAACAATACACATGAACTGATTCGATACCCAGGTCTCTGACATGTGGGGCCAGACGGATGCAGGCCCCACCTGTCATCGAGCCGTTTGCAGTTCGCCTCCGCCAAGTCCGGAAGGTCCACTCTCTTTTCTAGCTGATCTGGACCAGTCCGGCATGTTCGGCAATTGTTGGACTTTTCCGGATAAATTGTTACCAAAAAGTAAAATATAGAAAATGTAAAACTTACCAAAATTTGGTTTTAGTTTACATGGTATCATATTTTGGGTGTATAAGCTTAATTTGAATTGTAGAAGCCAATAAATAAATTTTAACAATGGAGATCGTTCCAAAAAGGGAACGTCCTCGCGTGAGGTGTCCAGAGGAAAACCTTCCACTTCCGAGTAACCAAACCAAGATTAGTTACAACATTTCATCATTTCGAGCTCTTCTACTACACATGCATTTGTTTTATCATTTAGAATTCATATATATATATATATATATATATAGGTAAATATATATATAATATGAATAAAAACCGTGTTTGCTGTTGTCTCGTCTATTCCGGCATGTTCGGAAATTATATTTCGGATAACTTAGTATACCAAAAAACTAAAACAAAGAAAATGTAAAACTTACCACAATTTCGATTCTATTTGCATGGTTCATAATTTTGGTATATAAGATTAAGTTGAATTAAGCCAATACATAAAATTTAAAAATGGTAGGTCATATTTAGAAAGCGGCCGACGTCCTCGATCACATGAAAATAAACCTTCCGCTTTCGAAGTAACCAAATTAAATTAACCAAGATTACTAACACAAAACCATCATGCGAGCTCATATTCTACGTACACATGCATGAATTGTTTACCATTTAGATTGCATAATATGGACAAAACTGATTGGCATCAACGTATGCGGTTCGCCTCGGGCAAGTCCGGAAGGTCTGTGCTTTTGTGTCTGATCTGGTCTGGTCCGGGCTGTTCGGCATTTTTCAGATAATTCCGGATAATTTAGAACCAAAAGGTAAAATAAAGAAAATGAAAAACTTACCAAAGTTTAGTTTCCATTTGCATGGTATCATATTTTGGGTATATAACCTTAAGTTGAATTTTAGAAGCCAATAAAATAAATTTAAAAAATAGTAGGTCCTTGAGAAAGCGAACGTCCCACCTGAAGTCTCTGGAAAACATTACACATTGGAGTTACCAAACCAAGAATAGTAACAAAAATTCATCACATTGAGCTTATCTTCTACACATGCATTGTTTAACATCTAGATTGCATAATATTAATAAAAACTTGTTTTTTCATCGAGTCGTTTGAGGTTCGCCTAGTTCAAGTCCGGAAGGTCCAGCCTATGTTTCTATCTACTCCGGTCCGTAATTAATTGGAAACTCCGGATAAATTAGTACCAAAATTTAGTTTTCCTCAACGGTCTACTGTTCTGCATAGTTTATTGCCGCCTATTCCCCGCCTATCCCCTCCAACACTGCCGCACGCCCCATAAAATCCCACTCTCAGAAAACCCCACCGCCGAGAGCTTGCCTGTGTCGCCGGCGGCTGAGATGGAGATCGAGGCGTCCAACAAGCGAGGCGGGTCGAGGCAGAACCGCAAGAGCATCCGGCGAGCCTCGACCTCATTAGCGACCTCCCCGACGAGATGCTGCACGTCATCATCTCCCTCCTCCCCATCAAATCTGGCGCGCGTACAACCGTGCTCTCCAAGCGGTGGAGCCCCCTATGGCGCTTCATCCCCCTGAAACTCATCGTCGACCAGCGTATCGGCCACCTGGATGACGAGCGCATCAGCGCAGTCACCCAGATTCTCGCCACGCACCCAGGGCCAGTCAAACGATTTTTCATCTGAAGCTTCGGTGCCAACTGCAATGTCGGTGCCAAGCTCAACGAGTGGTTCCAATCCCCCGCCCTAAATGAGCTCGAGGAGCTCTTGTTCGAAGGTGGACTACGGGTGTTCGCTCTACTGCAATCACTGCCCCGCCTATTCCCCACCCTGCACCTCGGCAGGTTTGTACAATGCAATATTCTTGTGATGAATGTCGCACTCCCTCTTCTCAAGCTGCTCATCCTCAATGGCATCGGCATCTCGACCGAGGCCCTCGAGCGCCTGCTCGGTGGCAGTACTGCGCTCAAGGGCCTACAGCTTGAGGGGGTATTCGGGTTGGACGGTTGCCTCTGCATCGTCTCGGCGACTATCCGATCGATTGGCTTCATACGCTGGCAAGGCAGACAATCTTCCCAGCTCTACGACCTGGTCATTGAGGATGCGCCTTTGCTTGAGAGGTTGAGTGTATATAGTACACATGCTCGGACAACAATCACGGTCATTAGCGTGCCGAAGTTGACATTGCTGGGCTACACGAGTAAATACAGCTCCAAACTTGTTGTTGGATCCAGGATCTTTTGGGTAAAACAGTCCTCTTGATTGTTCAGTGTCGTTTTTAATTTTCTCCCAACTTGCCACTCACATTTTTGCTAATTTTCTTGATGTATGTTCGGTGTCGTGCAGGAAATGTTTCCGAGAAGCTTGACCTCGTCTCTGCGCACAGTGAAGGTCTTGGCACTTGATTCTATTGGCCCCAGTCTCAAATCAGTTGTGGCCTTCCTTAGATGCTTTCCGTGCACGGAGAAGCTATATATCCAGGTGAGCTCTCTTTTTCAGTAAGGGCTCATTTGATTCAGAGGAATTTTCCCCGTAGGATTGCATTGCACTAAGTTCTAAAGAATTTTTTGTTCTATCCACTCAAACCGCAATGTTACAATTAATTCCTCTGTTTTTATAGGAATTGTACTTAAAACTGAATGTTGATTCAAATGTAGTGTTTAAAACTGAATTTATAGGCATTTGTACTTACAACTGAATGTTGATTCAAATGTAGTGTTTAAAACTGAATTTATAGGCATTTGTACTTACAACTGAATGTTGATTCAAATGTAGTGTTTAAAACTGAATTTATAGGCATTAGAACTTAAAACTGAATGTTGATTCAAATGTAGTGTTTAAAACTGAATTTATAGGCATTTGTACTTAAAACTGAATGTTGATTCAAATGTGGTGTTTAAAACTGTTTTTATAACTAGGCATTGTACTTAAAACTGAATGTTCATTCAAATGTAGTGTTTAATACTAAATTTATAGGCATTTGTACTTAAAAGATAACTAATTTACAGTACTTTTTCCCACATACTCACATGCATCTTTTGTTATGATGTATGGGCACTATAGTTGACACATGTGTTCTCTTTTTTCGTAGATAGCAAAAGGGCCGAAATCACTGAAAAATGGGCAGAAATATGACAGGAACAATCCTCTTGAATGTCTTGATCCCCGTCTCAAAGAAATTACTTTGAACGACTACCGAGGCAGCCCACCCGAAGTTAATTAAGTTTGCCAAATTCTTTGTTCTGAACACAAGAGCGCTCAAGATAACGAGGTTTGACGTCGATACAGAGCAGAGCGTTACATGGTTCCGTATTCAGCGCAGGCGACTCGGTCTGGAGGACAAAGCTTCTGCAGAAGCTCAGTTTGATTTTAAAGATATAGGTATGAACTGTATGGATAATGTTCATTTCATACGTAACTTATCGGTGGCTGATCCCTTTGCAAAATCAATGGGGTGGAGGAGTTTCTAAGTGTAATATCAGTTTGAAAAACCTTGTAATATTTTAAGAACCTTGTAATCTTTATGGTACTAGATGACCCGTTGCGCGACTGCGCAACTGCCGGATGCAAAGACTACATTGTTGTCATACGCTTTATTTTTTGTTGAAAAGTAATACATTTTAATTGAATTTATTTACCTCCATTTTGTATGGATACTCCTTCAGCTAGTTAGGATATTTTGCGCACTTACCGGATATTGTTGGCATAGGCTCATTTGACTGAAATTGTACCAGGAGTAATGAAGGAAGGATTTCAGCGACATGTCATTCTCTTTGTTAAGATAAGTAATTCAATTGATGTGGGACCGGATAAGTAATTCAATTGATGAGGGACCGTTCATTAGATGACCTGTTGCGTTATAGACTCTCCGAGTATTAGGTGTTTTGCATTTATATTGTTGTCCACGTTTGATATTTTAGGTGTTTTGCATTTATATTGTTGTCCACGTTTGATATTTTCGCGGCTCTCATGCCACAACATCATACCCCTGAAAACGAAGAAGGTTGCATATTAGGGTTTCATCGACTCCTCTCTATGTGGCCACCTTCAAGATTTTTTCACCAATGACTCTTTTTATAGGTCACATTGTTCTTTGCCATTCTTGTGTCGTGTTACATTTATTTTGTTGTCCTCCTGATGTTTTTTTTCACCAGTCACAGATGCACATGCTCCGTAATTATCGATAATAAGCTTGCCGCTCACATGACCTCTAAATGTCACAGAACTAACTACAACTCCATGTTTTGAAAAAAGAGAGGCAAGATAGTATACGGAAATAACACATCAGTAGCTATCATAGCCTACGCAGATTGGAGGTGGATTGCGGATTGCCTCTTTGGTGCCATGAAGACACAGACACATGAGGGAAAAAATAGGGTAATTTTGTACAGACTACTACTTTTTCGTGGATACAAATCTTGATCAAAGCTTCTTCCAAATAGCTCACCATCTACTACTTATGTTGTTGCGAGAACGGTAAAAACTAAAAGATAAATAGGTGGCCCACTTCATCCACTGACTCACAAAAATTTGGGAGTGTCTCATGGAAGATTCACTAACTGGTCTCCAATTTGTTTACATAAATATTGGTGTGTTATATTACAGTGGCAAACTCCAGGATCCAAAAAGTGAAAGACACGCATCATAAGCTCCGTCTCAGTGAAAGGTACATATTTTATGTGAACAATACTAATTCAGGAAGCTCCTAGCGTGATGGAAGGACTTGCTCAGGTTGGAAAGCAGATCCTTTTTAGCCCAGAAAAATACCTGATGTTGATTGCTTCCTCGTACCATCAGAAATTTCCAAGATTCTGATAAAAAAGAACAACTGAAAGATGCCTCGGCCGTTACATATCAGTGCCTTAGGATGTAGGCCTAATCAGTTATTAAAGGCTATAAGGTTTCAAGGAATCGAATGAACGTTTTAAGGATAGACATGCAAGGGTTATGTGTTTATATGCAGTCAAGACTGGAGGAAATTTTTTTGAGCATCCTATGATATGTGCAACATAACCCCATCCTGGTAAGGCCTGAATACTAACTACAAAGACGATGTGGATCAAATTTTGTAGTTGACCTGTAGGAACACAACTTCTAAGTACCAAGCCATCATGGAGTTAAGATCAACATTTTGTTAGTGCCCACTGTAGATAATCCTCAAGAAGCTTCCTTCAGGCAGTTGTCACAAGGCTAGGACCATCTTTGCACCTTTGACTGTTGTACTGCTCACCAAAGTGACCCAAAGAGTCTGCCTGCGACATTCAGTCTAGACTTCCAATTAGCCCAAAGTTACCTTCAGCTCGCAATGTGCCTGCATTTTCTTTGCTTGATCCATGGCAGCCTTGAAGAAATCGCTCTTGAAGGTACCTCCACTCGTCAGCAAGCACATCGTACGACATAAGTCTTTCTTCTGATATGGCACAACACAATGCGCTGGAAGATCATCTCTTCCAGCCCTCCCAGATTTCTGATAGTAGCTCTGTACCGATTTCGACATACCGATTTCTGACAGAGTATTGTGGATAACAAAGCGCTGCATGGTGAATTTTATCAGGTTGAAGGTTGCAACTACCAAACAATGTGCTGCAGCATATATTACCATATTGCCTAAAGATACATACCACAATTAAGGCATTGGCGCCGTAATAACGTGCTATCATGAACGCGAGCTGCTGCTGCTCCCGCATGTGCCGTTTCTCCCCCAAATAGTGTTTCTCACGCTCTTCTATGTGAGGACTGAGGAGACACAAATAAGCCTACACAGCAAGAAATAACCCAAGAGATATTGGTAAGAGAGGGATACCAGCACCGTGCACGACGTTGGGGGCGCAGGCGTATGTAAATGTCTGTCCTAGAATCCTCTTAAAAGGACTGCATTTTAGCTACCAGTCTAGAACTGAAGTCATATGCATGTGCTTGAGCTATGTGTACCAATAAAACAGAGCAATTTTTAATGCCCTCAATGGATGCTTATTTTGGCAACCATGAATAAAACTCAACAACAAACATGCTAAATGCACTGGCTGCTATCATCCCCTATTGTACGCGAGTAGCCGCTGGATTGACATAAGCTGATAAGTGAATGATTGTAGAAGTAAAATAGCCAGGAAGGTAAATTAGTCTAAATGAGGGAGGGTAAACAACCTCACATTGTTCCATTCCTGTCTTGCAGAACACCTTCCACAAGAGTTGCTATTCTGCAATATCAAAATGGAGGATTGCACTCATATTACATAAAGGGAAGCGTAAAGTTACAATTGGGCAATAGGAAACTACCCCTAATTTGTCCTCAACAGTCAAGAAAGTATCTATGAAAGCCTAGCAAAACCCTGAGATCACACATACAGGCCATCGACAGCCTGATCCTCTAAACGAAATAAAATGACTTATAACCTTACGTACTATCCAATAAAAGGTGGAACCAGCTAATGTTTCTCAGCAAACGACAAACTAAAAGTGCACAATTCTCTCTGATACATTTCACTAAAAAGGTAACAAACATCTGGTGTCCAAAATTGATCAGTGTTCTTATGTAAATTATTTTTAAACCTAAACTTAAAAGCATTCTACAATATAGGTTGACTGTAGGAGGAAAGGAACAATAATTAGAGTACCTCTCTTTCCACCACATATGCTTGCGCTCCCACGCCTTGCAGCTCGCCGACACACGGCCAAATGCCATCAGGTAGGATTTAGCTTTCCTACACAAAGGTCGTTCCTCCATTGAGACATGAACACAAACAGTAAAGGCACATCTGGCAGTCCTCTTTTACCAAAAAATATGGCCATGAAAATAAAATAGAGAGGGCGAGGCTGAAATTACGGCAAGAACAGTGGCAATGTCTGGTTACTCATTTCTTGTGTTTCTCCAACCAGAGCAATTGATAGGTTCAAGGAGAAAGCACTTCAAGCTCATAACCCAGGCCTGCTGCTAGCATGGTCAATCAGCTCACCACCCTCATGCCTGCAACATCAACAAGACAAATCAGAAATTAACCCAGTTTTGATTCTAGATGGATTGTCACAAACAGTAGAAACAACCAGGACCTGAACAACTTTCTCACCTCAACTAATCTTGTGACAAATATACTAACGGAATCAACTAATCCGGTACAAATATGACAATATTTAGATTGGGTTCTGGAATCATTCAACTTTAATCTAAAATCAAGTAATCGAGAGCCGTAAGATGGAGCACCAGAACTGCACTATAATCTGGTCCAAAAGCTATCCTAACCCGACTTCAACTATTTACTTAAATACTTGACGACTCTGGAAAACCATAGGCATTTGGAAAGACATTTAAAAGCCTTGGAAATTAGAACCAAGACTAAAGTTTCGATAGCACAAATTAAATGGAAAACAATCAATAAAAGCAAACCACACTAACCCAAAGACCATCAGGGAAAGCATTTCTAAAGCTAAAGTACTGAAGTTTTGATTTCTTAACTTGAGCTAGAACTGAATATACATCGTTCCACTCACTAACCCAAAGGTGAATAATTAACACTGTATCTTCAAATGAGTATATCCATGTCTACAACACAACCACACCAGCAGCCCATATTAACAGTTGACACAATGTTCCTGATAACTCAAGCCAAAAATTGATCAAACTCTGTATTTTTAACTGGGTACGGAAACAAATATCTGGGAATCTCGTCATTATCTTTATACGATAATATCACAATAACACATAAGCTCAGTTGCACTTTTATTCTCTGTAATTACTGACAGCGGGTATTACAATAACCTACTGAAATGAACTCGGATGTACAATATAAAATACAATTCTCCTCGTCTCTAGTAAATTATGGCAGTAGTAACATCATTGAGAAGGCAACCCAGACAATTCATAATGTGGAATAGGCCAAAAAAAATGTACTGTGTTACCTGCTTTCTTTTCGGTATGAAAGCACAATTAGTTAAGAGCCTAGACCCTTTACTCCTGCAGAAAAAATTATTTCCTCAACAGGGCCAATAAAATTGGCTAAATAAATGTATGGAAGAAGATTGAAAATGAGAAATCAAGAATCACCTCATAGAGATAGGGAAAAGAAGCGTCAAACATCACGAGAGAGTGCAAATTTGTAGGCACCTGCATCATGCACTACCACTTCTAAACTCTCTGCTCCAACTTTGAAACCTCAAATCATATCCCTGAAGCAAGCAAACCACGATATCAACCAAAACTGCAAATGGCACAAGCCTAAATGCACAAAGTCCAGACAACTCTAATGCCAAAGCAACAAAACACAATAGCTATATTACCTGATTTGTAACATAGAAAGTAGTTTGCCAAGAAATTCAGAAACATATTAAAGCTCTAGGAATCAGCATTAACTTCGGTGCTTCATACTCTAATCTAAAAGGAAAAATATAATATTCAGCGGTGAATTAACAACAATACTATGCAAAATAATCACACTATGACAACATATTTCTGGTAAAGAAAATCCAGTGAAGATCAGAGCTTTAGCATATCTATAATATCAAATCTGATGCACATAAAAGCTCTAAAAAATCTGATAGCATTGATAGTCAAATCTGCCAGAGAGAATCACTGCCACGAACAAGCCTCGACTGCACACCCTTTGTCCACACAATACCACGGGCTACTGACCTCATCCTCTATTAGACGAATCTGTAGAAATTTCACATCATGAGTTTGAATCTAGAAATTATTTCTGAACGCTAGATCAAAATCTGAGCTATAAATTGATTTCAGTAATGATACATAGAAATGGAATATGTAATAAACCGATATTAACAAAGACTTAAAAGCTGAGAATTATTTATCTGATGTGTGGCTCAAATAATCTAGCACAAATATATTATCCCATAAATCACTCGTACTGGAACTCCAAAACCCCAAAGTTTAATCTATGCATGGCAAACCCCAAAACTTAACTCGTATTGGAACCAGATGTGCAAATTATCCAGTAAAAGCCGAGCCGTCTTACCATCTATCTATCGTTAGCAAAACAGAAAAGGAATATAGAAATGGCAACAAACAGAGAAACATTCCAAGAACTACCCGCTCACTGTTGGGAGTTACATATGATATAATTAGTAGAATATTTAGCCCTCCAAAGCACAATGATATCATGAAGAGAAATAACAATTAATATACTTAGTGTAAGTTCATGACTGAGACTTAAAAGCTGAGAATTATTTATCTGATGTGTGGCTCAAATAATCTAGCACAAATATATTATCCCATAAATCACTCTTACTGGAACTCCAAAACCCCAAAGTTTAATCTATGCATGGCAAACCCCAAAACTTAACTCGTATTGGAACTAGATGTGCAAATTATCCAGTAAAAGCCGAGCCGTCTTACCATCTATCTATCGTTAGCAAAACAGAAAAGGAATATAGAAATGGTAACAAACAGAGAAACATTCCAAGAACTACCCGCTCACTGTTGGGAGTTACATATGATATAATTAGTAGAATATTTAGCCCTCCAAAGCACAATGATATCATGAAGAGAAATAACAATTAATATACTTAGTGTAAGTTCATGACTGAGCTCACTCTTCTGCGAAAACAAAAACAAGCAGGAAAGTGGAAACAAGGGAAAGAGCAAACAGATTGATGTGTATAGCATTTCTCCATTCACCATAACACAAGGGAAAGACCAATTAATAATTTCCATAATACACCCTTTAAAGACCACGAAACAACACCTTCAAAGAAAAAGGCAGCAACTGATAAACCTGTCGTACCTCCACAGAATCATATAGCCAAACCATCTATCTGATATTGCAAAAGTGCCCATAGGTTGAAAAAATCATTGCTGGACAGCTGCAAAAGTACCTCCATAGAAATAGGGATGTCACCTTGATGTTATAGCATTGCTTTGCAATTGTACAAAGGCCTTACAATCCACTGTTTGGCAACCTTTCTCCAAACCCAGTAATGCAATGATCCAATTGTTCATAAAAGGTCCTGAAAGTATACACAAAAGTATGTTAACGCAGAGTTCATATTCTAGACAAAACTAAAAGATTGAAACTGATTGAATGAGGCAGTACCCTGATATACCACCAGTTGCATTTGCATGCTTCCGCATGTTGCTGATAAGCCAAGAACATGCAATTGGCTCAAACTCACCAAATGGAAGCAATTTGCTATCCAGGAAAAACTTGCTTCAAATAAAACAAAGAACCTCCATGAGCAGAAATTGCTTACGCTTGATCACCAACTCCAATTAGCTAATAAAACAAAGAACTAACCCATCATTCATGGATACCCAAAAACAGCATTACCAGTAGAAGCTTATAGGAATTAAGAGGGCAAATAATATTGGAACTACTCTCACCTGCTTTGCTTCGAGAAGATTCAGTCTCCGATTCCATGAAAATGTTTCATTCCACGAGTCACACCCAACTTCCTGTTTCACATGATTCATACATACAATTAATCGACTTGATAAAAGAGATAGGTAAAGAAGAAAGTAGATGCTCAGAGACAAACCTCAAGCTCTTCATGGACTGCAGAAACTAAGGAGAAACTAAAACAATCAACTTTCACTTGCCGCAAACAACACAAATATTGATAGTACCAGTTCCGACAATGGTGGCCATCATGCTTGCTAAGGTTCGTCTTCGGCAAAATCTGCGCAAGGCTGAATATATAAACCACAAAATGAAATCATGTGTTATATGCAGTAGCATATAAATAAGAGAAATAATGCACAGTGGCCAACGCGACCAGTACCCAACAACACTGACAAAATATATTATAGAGAAATGCAAAGTTCCAACCTACAAAAGATATTACGTTTAGACCATGAACCAAATTATCAAGAAAGTAGTGCCATAAGTGAAAAAACACCTAAGACCATATAGATTTTGATTTAAAAAATCAAGAGATTGTCATTATTGAAAAGCCACCAGAGACAAGTAACTGGTTGTATTAGTCGTAGACCTTCTAGATTCAGATTAAATAGCAAGAGATTCCAGCAAAGCTAAAATATAAATTAATAGTGACACTCTATATGAACTACAAAACGTGTCTTAATATTCAGTACCAAAACAGTAAAACACTAAATCTGCAGCAACTGAATGTGAAAAAAGAGTTGCAGTATTATGCAGTGTAGTAGTAGCCATTTAATTAATTATGTCAAATGAGATCTTTTGCTGACAAGTGAGAACATGCATTGTAATTGACCTATTCAAGCAGACAGAGATGGAGTGGAGAAGGAGCAGGTGCAGTGTGGGGTGCGTACAGGCCCAGCTCCTTTCTCAGGAGGCAACAGATCTTGATCCTTGACGAACTGGGACGGCCTGAGCTACAGCACGTGAATCTCAGGAGTAGAGAGAGAGAGAAGGAGAGCAGGGACCAAACCTCATATGGTTGCAGCTCCTCCTCTAGGCCAGTGCCTCCATCCTCCTCGACCCCAAGCGGCCAAGCCCATACTCCACCCAGCGCCGCCGCCGCCGGCTGCCACGTCCGGCTCCGTCCGCGTCGTCGCCCTCCTCAGAGACGAGCTCCTGCAGCTACTCCTGCCACCCACCGCCCGTCTCGTCCGGCTCTGTTCCTTCGCCGCGCTGAGGGCACTCACGGATGCAATTTTGGAGGAGAGGCGGCTGGGGAGGGAACGGGAGCGAGAGAGAGGAGGGAGGAGGCCTCGCTGGGCAGCAGGGCTGGTGGAGAGTGGGGGCACGGGGCACGGCGCGCGGCGGCGGCGCAAGGAGAAAGGGACGCGGGAGGGGATTGGAGGAGGAGAGACGAGCGTCGATTGGAGCTAGGGTTTCACCACGGCGTGGGGTTTTGTCTCACGCGGGTGAGCGGGGCAAACCGAGCGACGCAGATGAGCCGTTCTCGCCCACTGATTTGTGGACCCAGTGCGCAGCGTGGCCCACGATGTCATGCACATATCAGCTAACACGAAGTAAAAAAAAATTACCGCATCCGACGGCTGTGGTGAAAAGTGGGATGGAAAATTTACTGGTCATCACGCATCCGACGGTCAAAAATGACCAGGAGGGGCAAACATCTTGAGGAGGCGGGTACCCTCGTATCCTTTATAGTAGTAATTTGTGAACTCACTGCAATGGCACTGATCATTGAACTGGATCGAGTTTGTATGTGTAAAACCTTTTTCTAATCTTGTTGTAGTATTTCTGAACTCACTGCAATGGCACATTGTCTATTTATTTTTTTAGAATAAAAATAAATTGTGGGCCTGTTTGATTCAATCCTATAGGAAATTGCATAGGATTTTTTTGGAGGATTCAATCCTATAGTAAATTTAACTTTCTTCCTTGTTTGATTTGTAGGATTGGATCCAAACTCTATTTTTCCTAAGAATCTTTTGTACTACTTCCCATAGGGAATTCTGACATCTACTCCAAGCTCTTTTTACAATTCCTTGAATCAAACAAACTTTGTTACAAACCAAATCCTATAGGAGGTACTTGATGTAAAATAATTTGTGTAGTATATTGCAAACTACTACTTTCTTGTTATTGTTGTAGTATGCGATCACAGTAGGTACTTGTATCAAACTTATAGAACTTGTTCGGCCATAAATACATTATATATTTCTTTTTTGAGAATAAAAATAAATTTTATTTTTGTTCGATCATAAAAACGGGGCTTGTGCCCAAAGCGACGGCCACCACCATCACCGCATGCATCAGGCCAACCTGCAGTGTGAAAATCCCCCTTCCCCTCCCACTCGCAGCACCTCCCCCGATTTTGGCCATATATCCATAGTGCCGCACCGCCCAAACGCCAGATCTGTCGCTGCCCCATCCAAATCCACCATAGATGCCACCGCGCCGCCATGTCCAGAGTAACACCGGGTTCCGCGGGATGCAGATGCGGCCGTCCGGCCGCTACGCCGTAGAAATCTCGTTCAACCAGCGTCGGCAGTGGCTCGGCACCTTCAGCACGACGGACCATGCCGCGCGGGTGTACGACGCCGCCGCGTGGAGGGCCGGCCGGCCCAAGTCTGACCTCAACTTCCCGGAGGTGGAGACACTACAAGACGCGGAGTGGCTCGAACAGGAAGCGCGGGCTGCGTCAGCCCGCGAAGAAGAGAGGCGGCAGAAGCACCTCCGTGCAATGGAGCAGCTTGTTGTCACCCCCCGTGAGTCCGTTGAGGCGGCCATGGATAGGATTCGAAGCTAGCATCCGGATCTTGTCCAGTCGGAGATGGAGTTCTACTGCGCAAGGGATGCAGAGGCCAGCAGGAAGAAGCAGAAGAAGACCGATGAGGCTGGCCCCTCGACGGCGGTGAAGGTGGAGCACTCCGATGAGGATTGGAGTTTCAGTGATAGCGACGAGGAGTAGCAGTATGTGTGGGGTGTAGAAGTGTACGTACATACGAGTAGTATCGAGTATAAATTAATTAGCAGGTTTAGTTTAACTATTTTGTAGTTGTCAAATTGAAGTATCAAGATATATGGAACGTCCGAATTTATATGGACCGCACGGCCATGTTACGGAAAGCAAAAAAGCGCGGGAGCGGCCGGACGCGTTCCAAATACGCAAAACCGTAGACAGTTTTAAAGATTGACCGACACGGAAAAAATATATTTAGAGACTAGCGGTATTTTAGGCCGACCCACGTTTTATCGGAGGCTCTACGCGATATGACCCGACCCCAATGCGTTAGTAGGCCTCCGCCGTCTTTTTTTATAAACCGCCTCTAGGTTAGTGGGAGGCGGTCGGTGGCTTGGACCGCGGCTGATGCCGTGTTATTTGAGCCGGCTGTTTCTTTCGAGGTGGTTTATTCATAATAACCGGCTGAGGCGTAGCGTATGGCAGCCTCTTATTTTTTTAATTGCTCAAACCGCCGCTACCAACAGACTGTAATACTGTTTTTCTACTAGTGAACATGTGAACAAAAAAATTATGTATCCAAATCTGAACACAAGTGTGACAACAATTGTAGCTTTTGAAGAGAGAGCATTGTACCATTAAGTTGAAGAAGGGACACGAGGTGGTTGAGAGCAAGACCATTCAAACTATCACAAGTCAAGAACATTGTACCATTAAGTCGAAGAAGCAACATTGCAGTCTGTCTGGGATATTCCAATGTATGGTCAAATTTACTTGAGTAGTACACTATTAGACTTTGTTTGCAACAATTACGTTGCGCTCTACTTTGGTGGGTGAACCAATCAATTTCTGTATGGCACATGCCTATTTACTAGTTCTAACTTCCCATCTCTTCTCCGCCTTCACCCAACTTACTACTTTCTCCGTTTCGAATTATAAAATGTTACGTCTTATTTCTGCGGTTACCATTGTCCACTTTCATGCACACATTTTTTTTAGAAAAAGGAATTTTATTAATCCCAGCCTCTGCATCGAGTGATGCACATAGCCGCATTATTACAAAGTATGTTGTATCTTAAAGTTACATCTTCGAAAATCACAAGAATTCAAAAAGATACCTCAACCGGCACTGGCGAAAGTAAAGTAAACTACGAAAGTCGACTAATATGCTGCCACGTATGCCGGGAGAAAAAATCATGTGCCACCCGCAAGAGTCTCGTACATCCAGCCACCATAAATTCCCGCTCATCCGAAGGCAGCAGGAAAGCCCATAACTGAATCCAATGTACCGCCGTATGAATAACCTGTAAAACATGAAATTTATCTTTCCTGTTAAACACAATATCATTCCTACAATTCCATATGGACCAACAAATAGCTGACATGCCTATACGAATCCTATTTTTGGTCTTTTTATCCACCCCCGCAATCAATTCCCAAACATATTTGTGACATTAGTAGGAGGTGGAATATTATACTTACAGAAAACCACCCGCCAAACGAGCTTCGCAAAAGGGCAGGAAATAAAGAGGTGATCGATACTCTCATCGTTCCCACAAAAAGAACAGTGTGAATTACCCTTCCAGTTCCACTTGGCAAGATTATCTTTTGTTAGCAAAACTTTTTTATGAAGGAACCACATAAATATCTTAATTTTCTGTGGAATTTTTAGTTTCCAAAGATACTTCTGTAAATATCTAGTATGTCCATTCATTAGATCCTCATACATAGATTTAATAGTAAATTGACCATTTTGGTTCAGATTCCACTTAAACACATCTGGAACATCTGTCAACGTTACCTCCATTAATCTATGGCATAAATGAGACCACAGGTCCCATTTATTCCATACAAGAGCCCTCCTAAAACCTAGATTTAGTGGCGGTGCATTGTGTAACACATCGTGTACCGAAGCATGTTGTCGTTGCACGATGTTATATAGTAATGGATATTGGTTCATCAATGGGGAATCACCCAACCAAGTATCTTCCCAAAACCTTGTTGTTTCCCCATTGCCTATTTTAAACGACCCCCTAATGAAGAAATCCTCTTTGACTCTCATTAGGCCTTTCCAAAAGGGAGAATCAGTAGGTTGAGCTTCCACCTGAGCTAATGTTTTACTATGAAGGTATTTGTTTTGTAGCAGCTCCTGCCACACCCCTTCCTCGTTTAAAAGTTTGAACAGCCACTTGCTTAACAAACATTTATTTTTTAGCTCAAGTACCTCTACCCCTAAACCCCCTTGTTCTTTCGGTCGACAGATAATGTTCCATTTGGTTAATCTGTATTTTCTTTTATTCTCATTGCTCTGCCAGAAGAAACAAGATCTATAAAAATCTAACCTCTTTCTTACCCCTTTAGGTAATTCGAAAAAGGATAGCATGAACATCGGAAGGCTTGTTAGCACCGAATTAACAAGAACCAGCCGGTCTCCATAAGACAACATTTTCCCTTTCCAACAGCCGAGCTTGCCTTCGAAACGGCATTCAACCGGTTGCCATTCATCGTTTCGGAGTCTCCTATAATGAATTGGAACTCCAAGGTATTTGAAAGGTAAAGATCCAGACTCACATCCGAAGATTTTCTTGTATTGGTTCTCTACCTCCTTAGCCCTCCCGAAATAAAAAAAAATTCACTCTTGTGAAAATTTATTTTGAGGCCCGAAAGTTGTTCAAAAATACAAAGGATGAGTTTCATATTTACCGCTTTCTCCAAATCATGTTCCATAAATAAAATCGTGTCATCTGCATATTGTAAGATGGATAGTCCTCCCTCCACTAAGTGGGGCATTCGACCACCTATCTGACCATCTTCCTTTGCCCTTGCAATAAGAATGGCAAACATGTCTGCCACTATATTGAACAACATAGGGGACAGCGGATCACCTTGACGAAGACCCTTTTTAGTTTGAAAATAATGACCGATGTCATCGTTAACTCTAATACCGACACACAAATTGCGTAATCCAATCACACCATTCTTGTGCAAAACCTTTCATACGCAGAGCTTGTTGGAGGAATGGCCATTTTACTTTATCATATGCCTTTTTAAAGTCAATTTTGAATATAACTCCATCCATTTTCTTCCTTTGAAGCTCATGAATGGTTTCATGAAGGACAACCACACCCTCTAAAATGTGTCTCCCTGGCATGAATGCCGACTGCGTCGGTCTAATAATCTTTTGAGCAATTTCAGTAATACGATTAGTACCTACTTTTATAAATATTTTAAAGCTGACATTGAGAAGACATATTGGTCTATATTGTTGAATCTGAACCGCATTTTCCTTTTTGGGGATCAAAGTAATAACTCCAAAGTTTAATTTGAACAAAGACAAATTCCCTTGTTTCAACTGAACGAAAAGAGCCATTAAATCGTCCCTAATTACCTCCCAAAAGGTCTTGTAATAAACTTTCATGCATACATGCACCAAAAACATGGTTATCTAACATGCTATTGTACACTTTTGAGTCAAGATGACAAATGGTGCTTAATGGATGTTTATAGATTTCGTGTGACATTTTATTTTGCGCTGGTCCAGAAGATAAAATACTTTCAGGAATTAAATCCTAATTAATACCGCTAGGTAGTACCAGAAGTACATATTGCTTCCACAGCCGCCCGCACCCTAAAGCACCCATGTAGCTAGCAGTGACTCTGGTAGAAGTACATCTGTACATGAGAAAGAGAGGGCAAGCAAGTGAGATCCTTGCTCATGGGTATCGGAGGGATCAGAAAGTAGACGACATATTCTCGTGCACATGCAAGATGCGCATGCAAGATACAAGATATTTTGAGAGTTCGTAGAACTGCATGTATCGACCGACGGTGACGATCCAAAGCCGCGAGAACAAGAGAGCGAGAAGACGGTTTAGGGGACTTCGATGTTCTGTAATTGAACGGGCATCAACCTTGAATGCTGAACTATGAAATATCCCAGACAGATTACAATGTGCGGTCAAATTTACGTGAGTAGTACGCTATTAGAATTTTTTTTGCAACAATTACGGACGCTGTATTTTGGTGAGAGAACGAAGCAATTTCTCTATGGCACATGCCTCTTTACTAGTTCTATCTCTTCTCACTTCGCATCTCCTCTCCACGTTCACCCAACTAAGTACTTCTTTCGTTTTGAATTATAAAATGTTCTGCTTATTTCTTCGGTCACCATTGTCCGGAAGTGTTGACACATCAATCTTCTCCACATTGGTCGCCATTCTAGCGACTGGCACTTCCATGCAAAATCTTCCCCAAATCGACCGTGTTTTGTGTCTTTATTCTAACATGTGAAACTTTTCGTTGTAGCATGTCGAAGCCATGTTGCATCAATGTATGTGTCGTGCGTGGAATGATTGAGTCAACCTGCATCTAACTGTTAGGCCTAGCGTGTATAATCTTGGGTCGTTATGCTAACAACCGCAACTCTAGGTTCGAGTGAGTACCTATCTATATGATTTTTCAACCAATTATGGTAGTTTGTCATACCAAACGTTGAGGTTGTCGTTCCGTACAATATTTAATCTTCTATATTTATAAATTCTGGACTTCTCTTAATGCTGTGTACAGAAAGAAGGAAAAGATGGATCTCAAACAACTCAACTAGTTTGGCACTAATCATTTCATTTCATTTGGCAGAAATGAAATGACAAGGTTAGTGATAGGAATTGACATAACATCCAATAGACATTTGTTAGAAATCCAAATGAAATGACATGTCCAATTCCATAACAACAAAACAGGCTAGGTATGGAATCACAAATAAATTTCATGATTTTGGTTTAAAATGATGGCTACCAAATCAGACGACAAGTGTATTGTTTGTGTGCATCCTCATTTGGAGACACCGAATATTGAACTATTGTGCGATTGTACTGGCTTGATGCTGTCATAAAACCAATAGAGCTTTCTTTAACAATAAAGTCATTCAACCCGTTGTTTCGATGCTTGTAACTTCGTTCCTTTATTATTTGCATGAAAATTGGAAAAATCATGTAACGTGCAAATATTCCACGAGAAAATGTAGGAGTGAAACTAATGGACGTTTATAGATTTCGGTGTGACATTTTATTTTGCGCTGTTATATGGAAAGATAAAATACTTTCAGGAAATTCAATCCTAATTGACGAAATAGGTCGTAGCCCCGCTATATTAATATAGCAACCACCTGATACAACCAAGAGAGACACGGCTAGGGCGACAGCCAACACACACCCAAAGAAAGGCAAAGAAAAAAGAAAAAAAGAAATAGGTGGATTGACTAAGCGACGAAGACCCGCAACCGCCGCGCCCTCTCCGAAGAATAACAACCACGCTCCTAGCTCCGCATCGACGAGTACCAAACATCACCTTTAAGAAGGAGAGTCACACTGCTGCCGGACCAGCGCACTGGTCCTAGGGTTTCCCCGGCACAGAGGGAAGCGGATGAAGGGTAGCCACGACGCCCTTCAGGAAGGATAGATGTCAGCCGAAGGCGGCACCGCGTCGGTGTTGGACTAACCGACAAGGATTTCTCCCGAAAACCCCATCCACATCCCTGGACGATCCGTAGCACATGAGCCCCGCGAGGACGAACCTCGACACCACCAGACTAGCCGCCCACCAACATGCGCCAAAACGATCCCAAAGCCACCATCGACGTCTCACCGAAGTAGCCGACACGAGGCTTGCAAGACGGAGGTGAGGTGAAGTATGAACCGGGGTCAGCTGTACCGCGGCCGCGCGGGAGGGAACAACCAGTCATCGTCAGGTCCAGACGGGTTCAACGGGCCTGTAAAGCCCCCACGGGGGCACACCAGTCCTAATAGGGTCCGGCCGAGCCCAGAACGGGCTCGTAAAGCTCGCCGCCACACTGCAACAGGCCGGCCGCCGTCACCGCTGCCCTCTGCAACCTCTGCCTCTCCACCGGCTTCAGAACGCACCACAAAATAGACCGGCCCGCTTGACCCAGATGGGGCCCAGCGGGCCCAGATCTGGGCCGCAGGTGCCCAGCTCGCCGCCCTGCTGCACGCCGCAGCTCACCGCACGGCGTCGCCCCGCCTGCGTGTGTGCGCCGCCGCCATGTCGCCACCACCCGGCCATGGCCGGACCACCGCCGTTCGAGGAGCACCGCCACCAGAGGGTAGGAGCCCTGCCTCCACCCACACCGACGCGGGAGAAGACAGGCCGCCGCCGGCGCCCACGGGCTAAGCCCGGCGGCGGCAACATAGGGAGAGTTAGGGAGGGCCTAGGCGAGTAGGGCGGAGGGCGCGCCGCCGCCGCCTCGGGGGGCGCGGGGGTGTGGGGGAGAGGGAGGGGTCCGGGAGCTGTGGGTGGTGCGCGCAGGCCGACCGCCGCGGGCGAGGTCGCCGGTGGCGGCTAGGGTTAGGTCAGGGTCGCGGGAGAGGAAATTCAATCCTAATTAATACCGCTAGCTAGTACCGGAAGTATATACTTCCACAGGCCGCCCGCACCCTAAAGCACCCATGTAGCTAGCAGTGACTCTGGTAGAAGTACATGTGAAAGAGAGGGCAAGCAAGTGGGATCCTTGGTCACGGGTATGGGAGGGATCAGAAAGTAGACGAGATCTTCTGGTGCATATGCAAGATTCAACTTGCGCATGCAAGATACGGATATTCTGAGAGTTCGTAGAAATGCATGTATCGAACGACGATGAAGGGCCCAAGCCGTGAGAACAAGAGAGCGAGAAGACGGTTTGGGGGACTTCGACGGTCTGTAATTGAACGGACACAAACCTTGAATGCTGAACCATGAAAATATCCCAGACAGACTGCAATGTGCGGTCAAATTTACTTGATAGTAGTGTAGTACGCTATTAGAATTTTTTTGCAACAATTACGGGACGCTGTATTTTGGTTGGTGAACGAAGCAATTTCTCTATGGCACATGCTCTTTACTAGTTATCTCTTCTCACTTTGCATCTCCTCCCCACGGTTCACCCAACTTAGTACTTCTTTCGTTTCAAATTACAAAATGTTCTGTCTTATTTCGGCAGTCACCATAACGGAAGTGTTGACGCATCAATCTTCTCCACATCGGTTTCCATTCTAGCGACTGGCACTTCCGTGCAAAATCTTCCCCAAATCGATTGTGCTCTGTGTTTATTCTAACATGTCGGCAGAAAGAGATACGAAGAAAGGGGATGGCTTTCGGCTCCCGCGACGCGCATGGCGGCAGCGCCGCCTCGCCGCGCTCGCCGGAGTTCCTCGGCTCGCGGCCGTCGCCGTCTGGAGCGGGGTGGTGTGGCCGGTTCTGGGCTCTCACCCTGGAGGAGGAAACCGCCATCGACGCCGTCAGCGACGCGTCGGAGGGCGAGCCTGGGTCGCCGCGGGTGCGGTCCGGAGGGCAAAAGCCTACGCTAGGGGAGTTCCTCCATGTCGCAGAGGAGCTTGGGGGCTCCCTGCGTTTCGCCCGAAGATCGGCGTTTGCGCCGGGAGGGCGAGGATCCCGTTTCTCGCCGCCGGCGGGTGAGCAGGTCGGCAGGATGTCGTCTTCTCGTCGGAGGTGGGGCGGTCGACCTCGTGGTGCTCGGGGCACTCCCAGTGGGGTGCGCCTACGATCTACCACCCCCCCGCCGCGCTCCTCGTCGAGGCCTAGTGAGGTTGGTGCCTGCGTTAGGGCAGAGGTTGGGGGAGGAGCGGAGGCCGGCTCTTCATGGGCTGGGCCGCAGGGGGCGAGCCCCTCCCGGTGTGGACTGGGCCATCAGATGGGCCCGGCCTGTCCACTTCCCCGCCCGCGCGGTCTACAGCGGAGGCCCAGTCTTTGGGGCTAGATGGGCTAGGCATGTCTTCCTTCCCGAGCCTGCAGGCGTCATCTGGGGTTCGGGTCGATGGGCCAGCCCAAGGAGCCAGCGGTTCGGTGGCCTCCCCGCCCGAAGCCAGTGCTGGGCTGAGCTCGCGGCCCAGCCCATCTCAAGCCGCTGTTAAGTGGCTTTGGTTGCCTCGGGGTGCCCTAGATTTGTCACTAGGGTTCCCAGCCACAGAGGAAGAGGTGAGGAGGCGCCGCCGGTTTGCTCACCGTGTTCGCATCTCGCGCCGCCGCAACCGCTTCTGCGCTCCTTCGCGCAGGTGACGGCGATGGAGCCCGCAAGGAATGCCGGCGTGCAGGGCAACAAGCGGAGGATGGATGACCGGGCGGCGGACCAGCCGCAGAGGCAGGAGGCCGAGCTGCGGGCGAAGGCGCTCGCCGGCCAGAAGGCGAGGAAAGGAGGCTGCGGCAAGGGGGCGGCCGGCTCCAGCAAGGGCGGCTCGGGGTCCAACAACAACGCCCCGCCGGCGTGGTATGTGGCCCGTGAGAAGAAGCGGGCGGCTTCGGCGGCCGCGGAGCAAGCGCAGGGGATGAGTGCGCCGCCAAGCGGTGCGGCGCCCAAAGCCGGTCGCGCGCAGGATAAGGCGCAGGGCAAGTTGCCCATGGCGCAGCAGCGCGGCCGGCGGCGCCTCCGCCGTCGGCTTCCTCGTCCGCGGTGCCGGACGGGAGCGCACCCAAGTCGTCCGTGGAGTGCTTCTGCTACGGGCAGCCGGTCCACTACCAGGCCAAGTGCACGAACTTGCCGGTCTGCGTACTGTGTGGCTTGGAAGGCCACCACTCGGTGGAATGCACCACCAAGGGCAAGCGCCCTGCCCTGAGCATCCTCGGTCACGCCATTTCAGGCGAGGGTTTCTTCGACCTTGACTTCGAGACCGAGGCTCAGGAGGAGGTTGATGAGTCCAATGGGGCCATAATCTCTTTCAAGGACAATCTGATTTCGGTGGCTGAGCTCGATCGCGAGCTGCACCACCTGATCGAGGTCGAGTGGGATTGGCAGGTGGCTGCCCTCTCGGCTAGGGAGTTTGCAGTGGTGTTCCCCTCGCGGGAGACGCTGCGGATGTGCACCCAGAGTGGGCGCATCTACCTCCTGCTCAGAAACTCCGAGGCCGGGATTCGTTTGGCGGATTCCGACCCCGAGCCCTCCGAGATCCTGCAGGAGGTGTGGGTGAAGCTCTCGGGGCTGCCCAGGCGCATGAAGCACGCCGATCGGCTGCTTGCCGGGCTGAGGATGCTCGGAAGACTGATTGAGGTGGATCAAGCATCCATTCGCAACCGCCAGCCGGTGCGTGTCAAGATCGTGTGCAGGAACCCCTCCAAGATGAAGGGAGCGGTGCAGATCTTCCACAAGAATGCGGGGTACAATGTGGGGGTTCAGCTGGACACCGCCATTGCCCCGCCCCCACCACCACCACCCTCCCCTCCTTGGCACGGCGGCAAAGAAGACGACAACAACGAGGACCTGAGCATGTCCGAGGGGGAGTGGAACGAGGCGGAGGAGAGGGTCGCACGGTGGCGGCTGCCAAGGCCTCCTCGTCGGCCGAACAGCCCTCGGCTTCGCAGGGTCCGTCTGCGACGGCTCCGGGGTCTACCAGACCTCGGTGGGGGCCTCGGGTGCGGCTCCTGCCGTCGGGTCCCTGGACCTCGACCAGTACGGGAGCAACCTGGACTCCTCGGAGATTCGCGGGAAGTGGCCTCCCTCCCTGGTAGCACTGGAGAAGATGCGGGCGGCCGAGGCGATCATCCTGGTGCAAGCAGCGGCTCCTACCTCGGACTGCCCTACGTCCCCGCCACTGGACTCCTCCCCGCTGGTGGAGTCGGGTGGTGAGTCCGGGTCCCCCTCCAAGGCGGCGCCGGCTTCGGATTCTGACACCGAGATGGAGGACAAGGAGGAGGGAGGCGCGGTGGACATCCCGCGCAGGAGGCGCAACAAGGCGACGGCCACGTAGCCGATCCGCAAGAGTGCACGCTTCCACGGTCCGGCGGCATCCGTGCCGGTGGCCGAGCGAGCCCAAGCAAGGACGGCCGCCAAGAACCTCGACATCGCAGGTATGACGGAATCCAACTTTCGCATTCTTCATGATTTGCCTGATAATCATCTAGTTTCGGTGTTACACGATGTTGGGTTGGCCTTTTCGGTCGAATCCGGACTGGGGTCCGAGGCGGAGATACTCTCCCTTGTTCGTGCTAAGGAGGAGGCGCAAGCCTCTCTCGCCCTTGCGGCCTTTCGCAAGGAGTTGGCAGCAGCTTCGGCTGCTATGTCGGATTCCCCCTCGGGGGATGGGTTGGTTGGGGCCACCCAGGAACCGGATGAGGGAAGCACTGAGGCGGTGGCCTCAGAAGCTCCTACGGCTGACCCTCAACCCAGTAAACGGGGTAGGAAGAAGGCTGTAGTGGGTTCCCGTCGTGGACGGAGGAGCGGGCTGCGCGTGTAGATGCGGGCCGGACTCTATAATATCCGTGGGTTCGGTCGACCAGGACGACGAACCCAGATACGTGAATTCATAGCCCGAAAATAGTTAGACTTTGTGGGCCTCCAGGAGACCATAAAGGCTTCTTTCACCCCAGCGGAGCTACTTGGTATTGATCCTAGGGGTCGCTTTGCCTGGCACTCCACGCCGGCAAATGGTCACTCAGGTGGCATGCTCCTGGGGGTGAATGAGGACGCATATAATGTGCTTGCTTGGAGTAGCGGCTCCTTTCACATTCGTGTGGATGTCCTCCAGCTTGACACCTCGAGGACTTGGTCCTTTTTCGTGGTATACGGCCCAGCGGATCACCGGCGTTCGGCGGAATTCCTGTCGGAGCTGAGACTTGCCGTTTCGGCATGCCCACACCCTTTTGTGGTTGGGGGCGACTTCAACCTGATCAGGGGATCAGAGGACAAGAACAACGCCAATATTAATTGGCCGCGGGTGCACAGATTCAATGACTGCATAGCGCAACTTGCACTTCGAGAGATCCGGCGTGGGGGCGCCAGATACACTTGAACTAATCGACAATTGAACCCGGTGAGGTGCGTCCTTGACCGGGTGCTTATTTCAGCAGATTGGGAGGCACTCTTTCCCCTGTGCACCCTCGAGGCTCAGACTATTGTCGGTTCGGATCACTCACCGTTAGTCCTTTGCTCCGGGGAGGAGCTCCGACGAAGAAACACTCGTTTCTTCTTCGAGTCCAGTTGGTTGGAACGACCAGAGTTTGGGGACCTGATCACAACAAAATGGAGGGAACTAGAGGGCCTTAGGGGAGGCACCTGGGACCCTATCGATGAGTGGCAGAGAATCTCGGCGGGGCTTCAGCAATTCCTGAAGGGCTGGGGGGCCAACTTAGGGAAGGAAGACCGGGACCTCAAGCGGGAACTCTTGGAGCGGATCCAAAGGTTGGATCATCAGGCTGATACCTCAGGCCTCAATGATGACGGTTGGGCGCTGAGATACCACCTGGAAGAGCAACTTAACCACCTTGCTCGGGTGGAGGAAGAGTATTGGAGGCAGAGGAGCCGGCTCAACTGGCTACTCAAAGGGGATGCCAATACTGCCTACTTCCATGCGATTGCTAATGGAAGAAGGAGGAAATGTGCTATAACTAGACTTGTCTCGGATCAGGGGATCATTAGCGAGCCTATAGCACTCCAAGCCCACATCTATGATTTTTATCGTAGCCTCCTGGGGGAGGGTGGAGACCAGGTGCTCTTCTCGCTCGCTGGCAACTTCTGGCACCCAGATAGCTGTGTGTCGGAGGAGGAGAACTCCGCTCTCATGCTTTCCTTTACCCCGGAAGAGATAGATACGGTTCTGTCCAGCATGAAAGTGGATACGGCACCGGGACCAGATGGTCTTCCGGTGTCTTTCTTCAAGAAATTTTGGGCTCTTGCCAAGCCCTATGTCCTGGCCATCGCCAATGGGTTCGCCTTAGGGAGGGTGGACCTTGCACGACTGAACTTTGGGGTACTTACGCTTATCCCAAAAATCCAGGGTGCTGAGGATATTCGCCAATTCAGGCCCATTACCTTGATCAATGTTATCTTCAAATTTGTTGCGAAGGCCTACGCCGTTCGTATATCTCCCATCGCGCACCGCACGATTAGTCACACTCAGTCGGCGTATATCAAGGGGAGACATATTCACAAGGGGATAATCTCTCTGCAAGAGATTGTGCATGAGACGAGGTCCAAGAAACTCAGGGGAGTTTTCCTAAAGCTGGACTTCGAAAAAGCATATGATAGGGTTAACTGGAAGTTCCTTAAGGAGGTACTTCTGAGGAAAGGCTTTGACCCGGGTTGGGTGCATAGAGCCTTAGGTTTGGTCTCGGGAGGCCAAACCGCCATCACCATTAAAGGGGAAATGGGGAATTTCTTCCGAAATGGCCGAGGGGTTCGGCAAGGGGACCCCCCTATCCCCGTTGCCCTTCGACCGGGCAAAAGCGGCGGGTCACATTAGGGGCGTCATTCCCTACCTCGTACCTGGGGGTATCTCACACCTCCAGTACGCTGATGACACGATCATCATGATCTAGCCCGACGACCTGGCAATTGCCAACTTGAAGTTCATGTTACTCTGTTTTGAGAACATGTCGGGCCTTCGAATTAACTTCCATAAGAGCGAAGTCCTGGTGGTTGGGGCCGATGACCAGGAAAGCCAAAGGATCACACACATGTTGAACTGTAAGCGTGGGAGCTTCCCCTTCACGTATTTGGGTCTCTCCATCTCGGAGAGAGCCCTAACGGCCGGGGACTGGAACCCCCTTACCATGACGGTGGCCAAACGTGCGGATCCCGGGTTTGGCAAGCTGATGTCCGCATCTGCTAGACTCACGCTAGTTGATGCGTGTCTCTCTAGCTTACCCCTCCATGCCATGGGGGTGTGCATGTTGGGTGATGGTGTCCATAGGTCGATGGACACGTTCCGTTCTCGTTTCTTTTGGGAGGGAAATGGGAACAGACGCAAATACCATTGGGTTAGATGGTCGGCGCTCTGTAAGCCAAAAGCCTTGGGGGGCCTAGGCATCATGGATACTAAACTGATGAATCAATGTCTCATGGTCAAGTGGATTTGGAAGTTGCTTCTAGGCGACAGCGGACTGTGGGCAGAGATTATCAGGAATAAGTACCTCGGGAACAAGGATCTTTTAGTAGATTCACATCAACCGGGGTCCCAATTCTAGAACGCCATCCTCAAAGTGAGAGACCTGTTTAGCTTGGGGGCGAGACACTTGGTCCGGAATGGCACCTCGACCCGGTTCTGGATGGACTGGTGTGGCAAGGCTCTGGACCGCTTAAGAACCGGTTCCCTAGACTTTTCGCGATTGTGTCAGAGCCTGGCGAAACTATAGCCCACGTGTTTAGGCAAGCGGACTGGATCATCCCTTTCCGACGCACGCTCGGCCCCTTAGAAAGGACCGAGTGGGTAGCACTGCAGCGGGAGGTGGCAGACACGCACCTTTCGCCCGCCCCGGATGGGTTCACCTGGACCCTTGAACCTTCGGGGAGGTTCACGGCCCGATCCCTCTATCGCAAACTCTGCGAGGGCATCCCTAGGAAACATTATGGAACGATCTGGAAAATCACCATCCCCCTAAAGATTAGGGTGTTCCTTTGGCAGCTGGCCAGGAAACGCCTACAAAGGATAATATCCTACATAGGCATGGGCCCTCCGACGGAGTGTGTACGTTGTGTGGGGAGTTTGAGGACTCCAACCACATCTTCTTCGCTTGTTCTTTGGCGAAATTCATGTGGAGTGCAGTTAGGGAACTGCTCTCCTGTTCTTGGAACCCCTCATGCTTTGCTGATATCCACCGTCTCTTGAGTAGATGTTCAGGGCAGGACCGTCGTGTCCTTTGGATTTGTTGCGCGGCTTTACTTTGGTCTTTATGGAACATGCGCAACAAATTCACCATCGAGGGTGTTTTTCCATCTCAACCGGCTGACGGTTTATATAAAATGTCAATGTACATGTAGGTGTGTAAGCAAGTGGCTAGACGACAGGACCGAGACTTGGTGGATGTGGCGATCGGCAGGATCCGCTCCCTCCACGCGGCTACTAGATAGACGAGACTAGTCTTTCTCCTTCCTTGCCCTATCTGTATGCACTTATTTCAGTCAGTAGGTTGTGACTTGGGCGTGCTTTGCCCAGAACTCGTTCCATTTGATCGGTACTCTGGTGTTGTATGAACTCGTGGCCGTGTGGCTTTATTAATTTAAAGCTGGACTCATCTTGAGCCTGTTTTCTCTTTATTCTAACATGTGAAATCGCTTATGGTTATACAAAATAGCCGTGACAAACATTTTCTTACAACAAGTTCCACACTAATTTGGAAAACAATTTTTATAAATGAAACATAATCATTTAGACTTGTTACCGAGAATGCTTCTATTGTTTTCGAAACCTGTCCCTGGGGTACATTTTTCGTTAATGGGCCATTTCTGCCCGACTATCGGGCCTAGTTTCGTCTAACAAATAAGAAGTTTCTAGCCCAGTTGATCAGCATAGAAAATATTTGATGAACTGTCCCGGTTGCCGTCGCACGCACGAGTGAGAGTGACTGAGTGAGAAGCATCCGAAGCCAGTTGCTTCTCGCGGCAGCGACGCGCCGCCGCCTCGCTAGCCAGATCCTCGCTGTCGCCGCGTAGATCAGCTCCTCGGAAGCCGGCGCCGCTGCCCCACCTCCCCGAGTACTAGCTAGGTCAGTTCACCTCTACTTTCGTTCTAGCACTGGAAATTGGATGGCGAAAGTGCGAAACCCTATTTCGTATATTCTTCAACAGTTATTTCCTCTTTCTCGACCAACAAATCAGCGATCCGTATGTACGTGTTGTGAATTATTGTTCAAACTCTTGTTTATTATATTTGTGTGTTTTATAAATCACAAATATGCTTTTGATTTTGCCTAGATTCAGTGCTATGCTGCCTATAATAATATTTGAAACGCTTAGAAGAAACCAACAAACGCCGTAATAACAGTGATGGTCTCGAAATTTCAGTAATTACTGAATGTAATTGCTCAGCAAGTACCATCAATACTAGTTTTTGTACTACTAGGTAGGATCCCTACACATACATAATGAGAGAAATAGATCGACACTTGTTCTCCCGAAGGATACTGGATTTTACAGCTTAATCTGGTTAACGACAGGCCCATGGTTGAGCAAGATCCACAATTTGTTTCTCAAAAGCTGCATATTGTATTTTCCTTTAGGGCCTTTCCTCCCTTTTTCTTGTTTCCATTGTTCTTCTGAAAGCTGAGTGTTGGATTTGGTGTCCAGTACTCGCAACACCAGATTTATCTATACCATGCAATCTGATTCCACCAAATAAACTTCCCTTTTTCTCCTCATTGGTGAAAGAATTTCTAGAATTCTTTTTTCCTTTTTTAAGTATTAGGAATTTCTAGCCACAAAGTAAATATAACAAGTTGTTTGTAAATTGTAGCATGTCCTTTTTGATAAAAAAAACGTAGCATGTATTGAATCGTCTAATCTCATTTTGTGTTTATACCTTCTAAGATGTCTGCAATGTGTATTTCTCTGGTTTTGATTCATTGATTAATTGCCCTGATGTATCCATGCAGTCAGCTGTTCGGAAAAATGTCAGAACCACCTTCCATTCCCTGCAGTTTGAAGAGTGCGCGACACACCAACTCTGGTGTTGACAGGCTCAGCATCCTCCCCGACGAGCTGCTCCACCATGTGATGTCCTTCCTGACGATGCCGGAGGTCATGCGCACAAGTCTTCTCTCTCCGAGGTGGCGCTATCTCTGGGCCTCAACGCCATTCATCTGCATCGACCACCAGGACTTCAGGAATGACCTCAAGCTGGAGAAGTTCGGGGACCGCTTACTGCTCTTGCGTGATGGCACTGCTTCCTTGGATGAAGCCCGGATCTTTGCCCACAGTACTGATAGTACCACCTGTTCTGTGTGGATTCGTCATGTCCTCATGCACAATGTTCGTCTGCTTTATGTTTCTGGATTCCGCAATTATGTCCGTTTGAATAGCGCATCAATGCTTCCTTCTCAGCACCTCAAAAGAATCAGGCTCCAGTCTGTCGTGTTGAGACATGGGTTTTTTCGGCCGCTGAACAACGACTTCCCTCTGCTTGAACATTTAGAGCTGGAGCAATGCACTTTGTGTGACCTGAAGGAGATCTCATCGAGGTCGCTAAAGGTTTTGTGTATCGTGCGCTGCTTTATCATCAAGGGTCTCCTGATTTGTGCTAGGAACCTTACCCGTCTATCTATCCTTGACCCAGTATGTCATTCTGGTGCTATAGTAACTAGGGGTCTGTCTTCTTGATGGTACGAATGGGTTGTTTTCTTCTCATAGTCGATTAGTCTAAGATCCGAGTATTTTCACTATAAGGAAAATACAATAGTGGATCATCGTCTACTTGATGGTCTTTCACTTCCACTGCCTTGGAGTTGCATGCACCATTACATGAGGTACGAATGGGTTGTTTTCTTCTCATAGCCGTACATGTGTAGGTGAATATATTTGCTTGCCAAGTTAGGTTGCTTCATGGTTTTAAATTAAGACACGCTCTACTTCTACAACTGAGTGTTACCCTTGTAATCTTGTATACAATTTACAAGCTATAGCATAAAAATAGCATATGTGAGAGGATGCAAGGATGCTGAATCATAGCCGTACGAATGGGTTGTTTTCTTCTCATAGCCGTACATGTGTAGGTGAATATACAATTTACAAACTATCCAGCTTGCTCTCTTTGCCACTCCCTAACATGATTATGCTGCTTTTATTCCGATGAATATGAAGCTTGCATTTGTGAGAGGTTTGCAAAGATGCGCAACGTTCATCAACCTGACAAGCTTGGTGATTGGTGATTGGTGCATGGCTGCTGACTTCTATCCACTGCTTCGCATTCTCCAGCGCTCGGACAAGCTGAAGGAGCTAACGTTTAAGCTCAGAATGGTACTTACAAGTATGTTTGCATACCATCAGTAGAACCACTAACCATAGTACTACCTTAATTTTGACACTGCAGGAGGAATGTAGAAGATGCAAGGATGCTGAATCTGTTTTGTTGTCATCGAGGGGAGCACCCTCGGGCCCAAGCGGCTATCCTCACATTGAGAGGATCAAATTCTACTGCCGGAAAGATGATCCAAGGGTCGGTTGGTGCAGGCATTACTACCGATCGCGGGCGATAGGAAAATCAGTATCGAACGTTGCTAATATATGTTAACTAAGACCTGTGCTTTCATGTTTGTGTCGAGACCTGTTTTGGGGACCTGCCACCTTTGGTTAGTGCTAAGTTTGTTAAGACCTATGTTCTAGAGACACCGACAACCAGATGATTGCTTTTTGTTTGTTGACTTAATCAGACCAGGAGCAAAGTATTATGTATGTGAACTGTAGCCTTCCAGATCATGTTTTAGATATCTCGAGTAATACGAAAACATGTAGCCATCCTTGTAATTCTATAGTGACAACACATCTCGGCAGACCAAGGTAACCATGACCATCTTGAGGCGGATCGTCAGATTCAAGCAGCATGACCTTGACATTCGAGTACCGTGTGTGTGTCAATAATATGAATATGCCAACTAACTTTTCTCTATTAAAAACAAAGTCATATACAAAGGTTACATGGGCCAACTTGGGTCAGACTAGACTAATAGGCTAGATACACATATATTCTAACACCCCCCTTCAAACTCAAGGTGGATCAGCGACATTGAGTTTGAGAATATGAAGTTTATGTTGTTCTCTTGTTTGAGCCTTTGTGAAGAAATCTGCAAGTTGAAGCTCCGAAGGAACATATTCGAGATGAATGGTTGATTGTTGACAATGAGAGCGTGTGAAGAAAGCATCCACACCAATATGCTTGGTTAACTCATGCTTGACTGGATCATTTGCAATCTGGATAGCAGCAGTGCTGTCACAAAGAATGGTTGTGGGTGCATCACATGAGACACCAAGATCAGCCAATAACCAACGAAGCCAGACAATTTCTGAAGTAGTAGTAGCTAGTGCTCTTAGTTCGGCTTCAGCACTAGAGCGTGACACTGCAGTCTGTTTCTTAGACTTCCATGCAATAAGAGAGGTGCCGAGAAAAAGACAATAGCCAGTGACAGAGCAACGATCAGCAGGATCACTCGCCCAAGTAGAATCAGAGTAAGCATGAAGCTGGAGCTGATTTGTGCGGGCATAGAATAACCGGCGATATGATGTTCCCCTCAAATATCGAAGAACACGAAGCAAGTGGCTGTAATGAACTGAGGTAGGAGCACTAACAAACTGACTTAGGATGTGAACTGCATGGGCAATGTCAGGTCTTGTCACGGTGAGGTATACAAGGCTGCCAACAAGGTGTCGATAGCGGGATGGATCCTCAAGAGGAATGCCATCAGTAGAACGCAACTGTAACTGGAGTTCCATTGGAGTAGTAGCAATACGAGTATCAGTAAGACCCGAGCGCGCTACCAAATCCTGAGTATAGCGAGACTGAGAAATATAGTAACCGTCATCCGTGCAATCAACTTCAATTCCCAGAAAGTAACTGAGAGACCCTAGATCTGACATCTTGAATTGTTCACTTAGCTTTCTTTTAACAAAAGCAATGTACTTCTGATCATCTCCAGTTATTAGCATATCATCCACATAGAGCAGAAGCAATGTACGACCACTGCCAGAAGTATGAACGAAAAGTGCAGGGTCATGATCACTCGAAGAGAAACCAGCAGCTCGAACTACAGAACTGAATCTCTCAAACCATGCACGCGGGGCTTGTTTAAGCCCATAAAGTGCCTTGCGAAGGCGACAAACATGACCAGCTGGGGCCTCAACACCCGGAGGTGGCTGCATAAAAACTTCCTCATGTAGATCACCATGAAGGAAAGCATTCTTCACATCCATTTGTGAGATTTTCCATGATCGAGTTGCAGCCACAGCAATAAGAGTACGAACAGAGGTCATGTGAGCAACTGGAGCAAATGTCTCATCATAATCTCTCCCATGAGTCTGCTGAAAACCTCTTGCAACGAGTCGAGCCTTATGACGCTCCACTGAACCATCTGACCTGGTTTTGATTTTATATACCCACTTACAAGTGATAGGAACTGATCTGGGAGGCAATGGTACCATGTCCCATGTATGTGTACCCTCTAGGGCCGCAAGCTCCTCAGACATAGCCATTTGCCACTCGGGTAGCACGACAGCCTCTTCATAAGTACTAGGCTCACAAGCTGCCCCTGCACAGAAGCCATTTCTATATCTGTCTGGAAGCTCAAGAGTGGAGCGATCACGAAGGGCATACCTGTTTGTCTGAGAGGACTCATCAGTGCAAGGTTCAGTGGTACTGGCCGGAGGAGGAGAAGACAGAGGAATAGATGACGGAGTCTCAGATGAAACTACAGGACGACGACTATAATGAAAAGGAAAAGGATCCAAACACGGTGGGGCTGGTGAAGAAGGTGTGTCTTGATCAGAGACTGACTCATCCGAGGAAAATATCGGTGGAAGTGAGAGAAAAAGGTGGACTCTAGGGAAGTGGAGGATGATGGTTGAATGGAAGAGGAATGAAAAATGGTTGATTCTCATTGAAAGTAACGTCCCGAGAGAAGCGAATGCGACGAGCGGAAGGATCATAGCAGCGATACCCCTTGTGCTCAAGACTATACCCAAGAAAAACACACTCAACAGACTGGGCAGTCAACTTGGTCCGCTCGCGAGGTGCTAATAGGACATAACAAGTACAACCAAAAACACGAAGATGACCATAAGTGGGAGGAGAACCAAATAAAACCTCACCAGGAGACTTGCCTTGGAGACGGGAGGAGGGCTGAATATTTATGAGATACACTGCCGTGGAAATAGCTTCACCCCAGAAATGAGTGGGGACAAAAGAGGAAATCAGAAGAGTTCGAGCTGTCTCAATTAAATGACGATGCTTACGCTCGGCAACACCATTCTGAGCGTGAGCACCAGGACATGAGAGCTGAGGAAGAGTACCCTCGGAAGAAAGAAACTCACGAAAAGATGTAGAGAGGTACTCCCCCCTGAGTCAGAGCGAAAAACACGAATAGCACTTGAAAACTGAGTATGAACCATGCGAGCAAAAGCTTGATAGATAGAATTTAACTGGGAACGATGTTTCATAAAATAAACCCAAGTATATCGAGAGTAATCATCAACAAATATGACATAATGTTTGTGACCACCCTTTGAGACAAAAGGGGAGGGACCCCATACATCAGAGTGCACTAAATCAAAAGGACGACTAGAACAAGTGGTGCTGGATGGATACGGAAGTTGTATCTGTTTACCTAGCTTACAACCCTTACAATGAAAACCAGCATCCACAGGAACACGACCCAAAACCCCTTGTCCAACAAGTTCAGATAAACGAGAACCACATAGATGACCTAAGCGATGATGCCACTTGGCAAAAGAAAAAGACGAATTTGATCTTGAGGTGGATGAAGCAGACGATGCGGAAGCGGAAGAGAGATGAAGGGTGTCAAGTTCGTAGAGGGAGGTGGATCCTCTACGGCGATGGCCAGTTCCAATGATCCTCTTGCTCTGAAGGTCCTGCACATAACAAGATGTTTTGTCAAAACCAACAAAATAGTCCATATCAGTAATTTGACCAACTGACATGAGATTCATTGACAAATCCGGGACAAAAGAAATATTTGGAACAGAAAACTTGGATGTGCAAAGCGAACCCTGATGAGTAACAGAACAAGGTGTACCATCAGCGGTGTGAACAGAGTGGCAGACATTGCACGAGCTGGGAGCGATCTGAGGTGACATGAAACGAGGCTCCCGAATCAAGCACCCACGGCTGAGTGGCACGAGAAGCAGACTGAGAAGCAGCAGACACAGAGGCACTCCTTGCTGGCTGCTGCTGTGACTGTTGTGGTTCGCTGATTGCAACAGCTGAAGACTTTCTGCTAGATGGGTGACGCTGCTTTGCTGAGCAGGAAACTTTCTTTGATACTCGGCCCACAACTCTGGGTGTAGAGCAAAGCAACTATCAATTGTGTGCCCTATCCTTTTGCAGTGAGAACAAAATTTTCCTGAAGAAGAGCCTCTGAAAGGACCCCGAGGAGCAGCAAGAACACTGGTGTGAGTCATTGGAGCTGAGGCAAGGGAGGAAAGCCGTGTCTCCTCTGCAATTAAACTAGCAAGAGCTTCATCCAGAGAGGGAGGTGCAGGACGACCGAGAAGTTGGGTGCGGTTATTCTCAAAATCCTGCCTAAGCCTCATCACAAACTGATACATGAAAGACTGAGCTTCATAATTTTCCTTGGCCACACAACACTCACACCCAGAACGGCTTTTTGGAGTCATCGACATAAGCTGACTACTGATGCGGGTGAAGGCTGCATAATATTCCTCTATGGACAAATCATGTTGTTGAAGACTTTGCAAGTTCTGCAACAAAGAGTATCGAAGTGCCCCACTGGGCTGAAGATATCGGTTCTCCAAATACTTCCATATCTCTTTTGCAGTGGAATGATGCTCAAGACTCATCCGCAGTGAAGGAGCAACATTAAGAATTAAAGCACCCATGACCTTAGCATCTGAATTTTTCCATTTCTTCCTCGTGGGCTCATCAACTCTTTCAGCCGGAGCATCATCAGTCAAATGATCATCAAATCCAGCAGCTCTCACCATAGTTCTAACCGAGAATGCCCACTCTCTATAATTTGAGCCATCAAGCTTGATGTCACTAGAGAAAATAGAGCCATCCTTGGCCATGGTAGCAAGCAGCAACCAGACCACAAAAATGGACAGCAGCAGCAACCAAACAACAGCAGCACAACTACTAAAATCCGGATTCAAGTCTGGAAAATTCTGGAGCTTGTACCGCAAATCGGATTATCCGGGTGAGTCCAGAATCGGATTATCCGAGTGAGTCCAGTAGCGGAATGCCGGAAATCGGATTATCCGGGTGAGTGGGTGAGTCCAGAATCGGATTATCCGAGTGAGTCAACACTCACCAAATCGATCTGGAACAAGATCGAATTCGGCGATGGGGGCGACGGGGGTTGCTGGAGATGACGACGAAGATGCGCGTAAGTAGTAGTAGAAGTGGCCGCGACGTCAGAGACGAACGAGGAGAGCTCGGCGAGAGTAGAGCGAAGGAGTTGGCGACGCGACGAAGACCGGCGACGAACGGGAGTAGAGCCGGCGGCGACGAACGGGAGTAGAGCCGGCGGCGACTGTCCGGCAACTTGCCGGAGCTTGCCGGAGCTGGCGGCGACGGCGGCGAGACGGCGGCGTGGAGCTAGGTCGGGAGAGGACCTCGCTCTGATACCATGTCAATAATATGAATATGCCAACTAACTTTTCTCTATTAAAAACAAAGTCATATACAAAGGTTACATGGGCCAACTTGGGCCAGACTAGACTAATGGGCTAGATACACATATATTCTAACAGTGTGCAGCAAATTTTGGCCTCCATGTTCAAACGGCCATGGCCCCGGAGAAACTTGGACACTCAGGATAGTGGCCTGAACTGCTGGGCGAACTTCCTCCGGCAAAATCAGGCAGAGAGTGAACTCTGAGATAGTGTCTTTTTTGACAAGTTTAGCCTTGCGTCATCTGGGCTGAGAACGCCGATGGTATAAGATAGTTTCAGTTACCTTGGCTGTTCTGAAAATGGCGAAGCTCATAGGCCTATTTACTCAAATAGATATTCCTAGCTGGCTAAAACATTGTTTCCGTCTAGTATAGCTAAAACACTTTTTTTAATCTAGGAAAGATCATTTATTTTTCAGGGAAGCTAGAAATGTTCGTATGGGACAATATTGGTAAAATAAAATCATGTGAACAAGCCTTTCCTGTTTTTGTTTACGCCGAGTGAAATAATGTTTACAGCCCTTTGCCCTCCCGAAAAGTTACCGTGTTCACACACATACCTTCGTCAACAAGGTTCACATCTGACTGGTACACATCGGGAAGCAGCAAATAGTTAAATGCTCTTTACAGCTCTTTTGACTTGGAGCCTCTCCGGCTCCTTCTCCTACCCAAGAACAAATTGAATGGGCTTATATATGTACGGAAGCAGCGTGTTCCTTCCTCCTCCTCCCCAGTCCTCCCCCCTTTGCAGCTACCCCCGTGTGTTCACCGAACTCACCTACTGACGAGAGGTAAATGCAAGAATCCCTCGCGCTGAACCCCCAATTTGAATGAAACTAGTTTCCCGTTTTCATTTTCGTATTGATTTTGTTTCAGTTTACATGCATGTTCATCTGATCGCCGGCCGGATTTAAGGGCTGCGTTCTTTGATTCAACAGATTTTTGTATGAATAATGTTGGAAGATTGGAGTTGTTCGCAAAGTATTCGTATGTGTGTTGTTCTATTCCCACGGAAAGATTTCCCAAGGATTCATTTCGGTTTTCTTTGTTAGGTTTAGCACTATCCGGAAATTCCTACACTCTTTGCTTCAAAAAATTTCATTGACATTTTAGAGGATTCTATCCTTATGAGTTTTTCCTGTGGGATTTGATTGATTTGTAAGACTGAAAACCACATGAACTATTATATATGTACTACATTGCATGCAATTCTAAAAAAAAATCATTGAAACCTATGGCAAAGACCAGATCGTTCAAGAAAGTCATTTGTTTTGTTCTTTGCTGCTTATTCACTTGTTTTTTGTGTTTCAGTAGGATTGACCACGACATGCCATCCAGATTCATTTTTTTTCTATTCCGACATGTTTTTATAGGGCTTCTCGAAGATGGTAGCACTTGCAAATGCTGCAAGGGAACGAAGTTTATTGGCCATAGTGGTATGTGTACACTCTGTGCAAAAACCAGTGCACTGAGTCCTGCTGTAAGTGAAGAAGACGATGAGCCTACAATACCTTGTTTGTCTGACGAATCATCAGGTTACCTTGTGGACACAACTGTACTTGTACTTTTGTGTCGTTTGATTTTGAGGATACCAGCCTTCAGTGCAGGTTCTCTTACTCTTGATACTCTCTTATAGCAGAAGATGTGGCTTCGGATTGTGGCTTATCAAGGCGATGTGAACAGTCGGAAGCAGCGGAGGAGAGAATGGATGCACTTGCCCAGACTACTGAGCCTCAAAACCCAGGGCTTGTCCAAGCAACCATTGATCCTTTCCCTGTTGGAAGAACTGATATTGGCTCAAGCCAAGGTAACGATGAAGTAATTAACATAGTTCCTTTTCATATTTCAAGCAGCTCTGATGATAAAGCTACACGATTACTTGGATAGTAAATTTCTGCTACCTTATTTGTGTGAGGAGTCATCAGGTTACCTTGTCGAGGCAATTGTATTTATTTTGAGTCATTTGATTTGGAGGGTGCTAGCGTTGGGTGCAGCTTCTCTTACTCTTGATACTTTCTTACAACAGATTTTGATAAATCTGAAGAGGCGGCTTTGAAATATGACTTATCAATCCTATGTGAAGGGTCAGAAGCACAGGAGGAGAGAATGCATGAACTTGCCCAGAGTACTGAACCTAAAAACCCTGCGCTTGTCGAAGCAACCATTGATCCTTTCCCTGTTGGAAGAACCGAAATTGGCTCAAGCCAAGGTAACGATGAAGTAATTAGCATAGTTCCTTTTCATATTTCAAGCAGCTCTGACGACAAAGCTACCCGATTACATGTATAGTAACATTTTGCTGGCTGTGGTAGGGCACTTCACACAATTATAGGAATACCGCAGATACGTCAACCCTTAAATTGTATTGTCAACTTGCATGTGCATAGGTGTCAAAAACCTTAATTTAAGTATGATTTCCTTCCCACGAATTATTTTTTGAACTGTCCTTTCCATGAAATTTGTTACAGGAGAAGACAATCCTGACGAAGACGATTCTTACAAGCCAGATGATGACCCGGGACATCCAGAAGCTGATTGTGCAGTCATATTCAGAAGTTCTCTGTCTGGAGCACTTCATGAAGAGTCACTGAACGAATCCGAGAAATTCAACCCGGAACTTCTGTATTCGTTGCTATCATGAGACAGTGTGATATTCAGCTACCTAGCCCTCTTCTGGTAAATTTACTATTCATCCAGCATGATGTCTGTTTTTTTTTCGAAAAGGGGAAAACGCCCCGGCCTCTGCATGGGTCGATTCATATAGCTCTATCTGTCTGTTGTTGCATGAGATGTTGTACACTTTTGTTTTATGCATTCGAGAAAATTTTCATCTTCAGGTTCAACAAATTTGATGAATGCTTTTTGTCTTGGTTGACAATTTGAACCATGCATTTTCTGTGCAGCCTGAATTTTCTTTCTTTTTGTTTGTTTTGTATGACATTATGACACCACATCTTATCCATATGTAACCAGATCATTTCGAATGAACGAGTAGTAGCTGCAGCTGCACGCTTTCCGCATGAAAATGGGACTATCATACTTCAGATGCCAGGCAAGAGCAAGGACTGGCGGCCGAGATTCTTCATAGAGAAAACATGTGCATGCTTGCGGGTAACTGGTTAGACTTTGTTTGTGACAACCAAGTGCAGGAGGGAGACATCTGCATCTTTGTGCCGGCAAAGGGCGGTGGAAGGTCCACATTCATGGTCCATCTAATCCGTGCAGAAGTGCTCATCCTAGGGGTGTTAAAAGAGGTCGCTCAAGGCATGGTACAGAAGATGCAGAAATATCTAGTACAGAAGGGCCTTCTCATGGTATCATACTAACATAGAAACAAACACATTCCTACATTATAAAAGTTAGATATGTTTTAGATTTTGTTTTTCTTATGATGTAAAGTTATTTGCAGGGGAAATGCTTCATTGGAAAACAACATTAATGGTGTTGTTCCCCCTGGATTCCTTAATGGCGAGGACTCTCATGATCCTTCTGAGCATGGTGGTATCATATTACGATCTTACGACAATCTAAGTACATCGCAGCAGAAGATAGTCGATGAGAGAGTGCAAGCTATCCGATCCGGATATCCCCTTTACGTAGTACAAATAAACAATAGCCATCGCTGTCTGCGGAAGCAATTTGTAAGCTTAATTATATGCTTACCTATGTTTCTCTTGAATTTAATCTTGCAGCTGCGTCATATAGTAATGACACTTGGTTGAACGGCATATCTATGCTTACCTACATGAAGAAGTTTACTTATTTTACCGCCATAATTTACCAAACCACCATTTTAACTTGTTTTTCTAACTGCAAAATACCAGGAATTCAGTAAAAAGTACGCAAAAGCTATACATCTTCCAAAGGAAGAACGGAGGATGATTCTCTGGTCGATGGGGAAGCAATGGACAACCTCGATGGCATCTAGAAAAATCGACAAGAAAGACAGGTGGTTTATTACTAGAGGTTGGAATAAGTTCGCGTGCGGCAGCGGAGTGCATGAAACTGGCCTGCGTAGCGGTGACTTGTACCTCTTCGAACTGAAGTCGATGAACGAGGAGGTGATCACCATGGAGGTCCATGTCATCCCAAAAGAGCAATTCTAGTTTCCGATACAGAATGATGCATGGGAGCTAGCTAGCACCTGCATGATTCTCCTCCTTAGCACTCAGAAATCAAGCTATGGCTAACTCTATCTGTTGAACCAAATAAATATATGTAAATCCATCCTCGGAGTTCTGTTTGGTTGTTTTGATGTGTGTTTCTGAAGCTGAGGACGTGCATGCAAAATATTTATCTCTCTAGCATTTGTTACATGAATCAGCATTCACTAGTAAATTAAGGCTCGTGGTATAGCTAAGCTGTGCTGGTACCTGATACCTGAGCAAGTGTCCTCTCTCTACTATCAGAGACAAGAAGCTACATGTTGCTTGGCCTGGCTTTCCAGGGACCAAAAGGCCATCTTTGCCCATTTCTGCTCCTACTAGCCATGCTCATGCACTCTGGGACTGCACATCCTCTACCTTTTATCATTTATCGACAAAGTCACCAACCTTTATACTCCAGCAAAGTCACGATAACTGCTCCATTGTGGACTGTCCGGTCAGGTATTAACGTAAACGCTCAATATCATTTCGGAATGTATAAATTGTTGCACAAACTGTCATCGATCCAAACCGTGCGAGCCAATGATCAGTCCAATCGCACGACCAGGAAGTGCAGAATGGACATGAGAGGCAATGGTGCAGCGTTGTATTGTAGCTAGAAGACGTATTGCATCTGCAGCAACACAACATGGTAGTGTTTTCAGGACATTACCTACTGAGATGCAAATATTGGCTGCTGATGTATGCGATAGGATGGGATAAGGGGAACTTAGTAGGTGTTGTCCACGTCGCAATTCCACATACATAAGTGATGCTGTTTACCTTCCTTTGATCCATATATGCTAATTTAGTGTTTAAAGTAGATCCAATAATGTTTTTGGAGACCAAGCTTTGAGTCAGGAAACTCACTTGTGAAATACTTTCTCCGCTCATAGGTGACATAGAATGCATGCAACACTAATACTGTTAAATAACTAATCTAACTTTGCATCATATTATTTAAAAAATGGTTTAGGTAATGAAAAACATCATAACATAGCAATTTTACGAGTATGTATAGCATATCCATGCGACAAATAATGGTCAAAGTCGCGTAGTGACTGTTTCCATGTCCAGAAATATCTATTTACAAACAGAGAGTGTATGATTCATGCACATAAATGTTTGGAACCCGGACCTACAAAGGGAGGAAGAGGGTGGGTATATACTTCATGAAACTATTAGGATAGGTCAACACATGGAACACAGTTTTTGCTCAGCTAGCTAGTCATATTTCCTTTAGCAAAGAAGAAGCTTGTTGCAATTGATTCATATATACGCCTCTTAATTCTTCCTGTTTCAGGATCAAACTGAACTCAATGTTGCAGTATTGTCGTTTTTTTTTTGACGAATTGAATGAGCAGTCCAGCCTGCTGTTTCATTGATAGTAGTAGAAGAAAAATGTGTACAAGGACATGTACAAAACAAAACTAAAACTGCAAAAAACACAAACTACAGAGGTACTAGTCCGGTTCTCTTGGTCTTTGAAGCATGTCTGCAGCCCTGAGTCTACCAGCTGAACGCCAAAGGGTCGCCTCTTGCAAAATGGATGCCTTCATGTCGAGCATGTTGCGTGCTTGATGATTGAATATCCGAGCGTTTCGCTCTTTCCATGTTGTCCACCAAACTAACTGCGCCAACGCTATCCAATCTTTCTTCTTATCTTCTCAGTGTAGTGTCTTGTTAGCGATAGCCAGTCTGACAGAGGCTGATTATTTTGTGGCATATAGCAGGGAGGCCTGCCAGCGATCGGAAGCACCTGAGCCCAAAGCTGCATGATGAAGGACAGTGTGCGAGGAGGTGCTTTGCAGTCTCAGGGGAGGCAGTGCAGAAAACACAGCTTTCCTCATGAGGCCACCATTTCTTTGCCAGAATATCAGCCGCGTTGCAACGTCCTTTAATCGCCAGCCACACAAATATCCGACAACGTAGGGGCGTAACAGTGGCCCAAATACTTGCCCTGAAATTAGTTAGCACAGATCCTTGAAATTGGTTTGTGTATGAAGATCTTGCGGAGTACACCCCAGTTGAATTCCAGCGCCAGGTAACAGTATCATCTATGTTAGGCTGTAGGGTGATCATTTGCAAGTTTTCCAAAAGCTGAACTGCCTGCAGGAGCTCATCAGGTTCCAGAACATGACGAAAATGTCTCGTCCATCTATGACCAGTCATTGCTTGAGCCACAGAGATGTTGCGGCGAGTATAGACAGCAAACAACAGTGGAGCAGTGTGTTTCAAGCTGTTACCATTGCATCATAGGAGTAATTGCTATACGTAAGTTCACTTTAAATCCTATACGATGTTTCTACTCGATTTGACTCATGGCGTTAAAACCTTCCATATTATCCCAGTCGTCACAAGTGTTCTGCATTTCAGTGACTACAAAAAAGGTGGAAACTCTTATTCATAAGCAGATCGCTAGAAAATCACGACGCGTTGTAAAATTTCATAAAAGAACAAGACTGTTGTTCCATGTGCAAAAAAATCAAGGCATAAATAAAATCCTCTTGTATTTGCGCATATGATTTTTTTTTTTCTGGTTCATTTTTTCAGGTACCAAATCGTAGCACCTGCTTTTTATGAAACTTCAAAAGTGCCAAACCATCTTAATAACCGGACTGATGTTTGTGGGTAGTTTTCATATTCTGTGATTTCTAGAAAAATTAAATGATTTATGAGTGTGGAGAATGAAATAGATCAAAACCTGAGAAAATACATGAACCTACAACATCAAGTATGTAACATACAAAAATGACAATAAAATAATTGAGCTTCTTGTCGTTTTTATATGTCGTAAAAGTCATATTTCAATGAATTTTGGAGGGTTATCATTTCATAGCATTCCCTGGCTCCATGAATTTTTTTCATATATTTTTTCAAGACCTAACATGCAAAAAAAAGCTTTTTAAAACCACATACGCGTTTATTTTCGAAGGTTTTATAAAGCTAAGGATCTAGCTAGACGGCTTAATAATTTGGTATTCGAGTCATGCCAAGCAGAATAATTCATGGTTAAAAATGGAATCTGACTGAAATATTTAAGTGTCAGGTTAACGAATTGTGTTTATGGTCTCTTTTATGCATCCAAGGAAATATATTGAAGTTAATTTTTTTTGTAAGTATACGAACTAATTGGGTGGCTAGTGAACTGGTTGTATACCCGACCCACTAAGCATCAAACTTCAAGATTGACATCTTGTGTGTCATCACACCAAGATGGATTACTTCAGTAGAAGACTATATTTATTTCTTCAATATTAAAACTCTTTCACTTTCAATATTAAGTGTGAGTATATCTGTCTATGTTGTACTCCCTGTTATAGACAAACCAATGCATTACTCGACTGTATGTTGGATGTAGTCTGCAGTGCTGACACTATCATTTCACCTTTCCTAGGAGGAATGATGAACAAGCCTACCTTACTGTGGCCAAATATATGATACACATGAATGGCAATACAAGTCGTTTCCCTGAACTATTCATCTTTTTCTGTAATGATACTTTACAGACTATTTGCACGAGCACATGTCCTTCTTTTATTAAATATGCCTGCTCTTCTTGAAAGAGAAGAAGTTCAGAAATTTTCTTAATAGGGCTGACCGTCGAAAGAGAAATTTTCTAAAGAGAAAATTGAACAGATTTGCGTTTCTCTAAGCACTCAAAAAACTATTATCGAGCTAATGTTCATCATCTTGAGTTTGATCATATTTGGGCATTGATTTGGATGTGCTTTACCATCTTTGAGCGTATATAGTGTTAATTATAAGCTGATTTTGTGGGGGCTCGACTAAGTAATTAAGGAGGAGGCAAATAGCACAACCAAGATTGTTACAAAAAATGTATAGTGGGATATGTCCTTGGTTGTGATAATGTTGAGTGGATGCCACTAGTAGCAAGATTGTGAGGTGCATCACTAAGGCGACTAGTAATTGGCTCTTCCTTGCCCCGAAATATCCAAGCCCTTGCACTACCTTAATGTTTATCGTCACGTGGACTATACTAATTACTCCCTCAGTTTTCGTTGAATTTTCTTGAAATGGGGAGCAACCGGACTCTACATCAGAATGATGCACACAGTTTTGTTTTATTGCATAGTTTTAAGTATCATAAGTTTACAAATCACGGATCACATAAGGAAGCCACCGAAAGATTAAAAAACAAGGGACCTCTAAACGTTACTCAATCTATTAGAATGCCGCTAGCCCTCCTAAATTAAGATACCCCGTACGACCGCCAACATATTGACTCCATACGTTTCCGCTGCTCCACTGGAAGAAGGGAATACCAGATATGGATCCAATAGGAGTCTCGGTGGACAACCTGCAAATAGTGATCAACTCCTGAATTGTTAAACACAACATCATTTCGACAATTCAAAAAAAATCTAAATGATTTCATCAATGAAAAAGTAGATAAATTATCACTAAAACGAGATTAAATTAGTCATGTGAAATAGTAGAAATATGAAATCAACATATCTATACCGAAATAGTAGCAGTAACTCTACCATGATCTTCAACTGATGAAACAAAAACACGTAATCGCAAAGACCCAATTGCAAGAGCCAGAGAAAAAACAAACTTTCACGTTGGCGGTGTTCTCAGTAGAAGCCATGTCGCCGAATTGATGTCAAGGAAGCAGTCGTTGTTCGGGAAGTAGTCGTTGCCAGTATTGTAGAAAGAACAAGTAGTCGCGCGACAAATCCGATCGCCTTTCTCCCATACAGGCTCACGAGAAGCAAGATCCCAGAGGCCTACTGTTCGCGTATCTTTCTATGGATGAGGAGCAACCTATTTATATACTTAGATGGCAAACCGAACAGCCGAGACATTAGATGAAGCGAACAATCAAAGGTCGAAGCCAAACAACCAATCGTTCAGATTCATCTTCCACTCAACCATTTCAACTTTAGAAAGGTGAGGCGATACGGAGCGGGCAAAAGAGGTGAAGCGTGTGTGTTGGTGTCCTTTTCTAATGCGCATGCAAGTGATAGAAAAGCCTTCGAGGTTCAACGCCCGGTAAACTAGCAATATGAGACGACACATTCTTCCCTCTATTTCCATGTGTGAATGGGTCAGATGGGTATTTAGGATTTATTGTAGGGTGTTGGATTAATATTACATGGGGTGGCCCAATACAATATAACACGTATTATATTTTGAAAAGTCAAAAAATTCTATTTTCACCAAATTTATAGAAAAACTACCAACATCTAATATACTAGATAAATAAAATAGGAAAACATATTTCCTGGTGAATCTAGTGATACTTATTTTATATTGTAAAAATTATATTTTTATATAAACTCGGTCGAAGATAGTAAACTTTGACTTTTTAAAAACTAATACACCTTATAAAAAGAAACTGGTGGAGTATGATAATTTGGTTTGCTGAGCTTCTTACATATATATTCATATGTTTGAATGTCTTTTTTCTATTCCAGTCTGAAATAACTATAATTCTTTTAACCTGAAATATATGTGATGAATGAGACATTTTGGTACCAAAATGTCTTATATTGTGGGCAGAGGGAATACAAGATAATGTAGAGCACATAACCATTAAAATGGAGCATAGAAAGATTCATGGATATATTCTAAAGTTGGCAACAAGTAGTTGTATCTGTTATGATTTTTTTTTTTTTTTGCGAGTGGTAGCTGTAGAATTTTGATTGGATGTAGGCGTAAATTATCCAAGACTAAATTAGCTGGCAAAGTTGGATGCAAGTGGAGTAAATTATTTTTGGCATCTTTCCCTTTGATGCATTGATCTTTATAGTTTACCACTGGAGAGAACAAATTCTCTTCCATCCTTTTTCTTTAGAAAAAACACAAGGTATATACTTAAGAATTGCAACAGTGCGATTAAGTAGGTTACATGCATGCATGGCTGTCAGTAAAGATCGTCTAGAAGACGTGTAGAATCAGGTCGAACATCCTGTAATTAGCGATAGAAGGCAGATATTCTTGCTGTCATGACTTCTATCAATTAAGAGATTCAAGTCAGCCGTCGTTGGATGTGTTGCCGTCGTTGGATTCTGGCGTACTACTTACCCAGTTAATCATATATTATCTTTTTATTAACGATATTTTAGCTTATCTTAGTAATCGAGTCTGGTAAATCCTGGAGGCATTTTTTAGTCAGTCTGCTATTTCTTGATAATTTCGGTGATTCAACCTTATGGCTCTAGTTCCATGAGAAGAAATACGTAGGTTGTCCTTTTTTCCAACCTATGGCAACTATGTAACAGTTGATACTTACGTGAAGTGTGCGTATGTATCCATGAGATGATTTATGGGTGATGTATGCATGAGAATTCTGCTATTTGGTGTGAGCGTTTTTGAATGGATGTATATTTCCATGTCTGTTTGGAGGGACATGCCTGCCACATCAAAGTTTTTGTGCAAAATTTATGGAAAACAGTCATTTGTAATTTAATCAAGTAAGACATCTCAATTTTTGTTTTTCGAAAAGGGGATTTAACTCCGGGCTTTGCATAAATAGATGCACAAATCCATCTTACAAATAAAAGATCACATAGCTTTGCTACAAGAATCAACCAACGGAAAGATCAAGCATATAGCATATAAATATCACGTAGTCTATTAATATGCCACCGGTTTGTTTGGCTTAAGCTATCTTGAGTGAACGTCACCACACGGCTGCATTAAGAAACCAAAATCTTACTGATCTGACGGGCAGATTAAATACCACATCTGAATTTAATGTGTGGCCATAAGGATAACCTGCAAAAGAAATTGATCGGTCCAGTCTTGTTGAAAATAATATTGTTATTCGTGAAATCTGCTTGGCTCCCGGATGAATATGCACTCGGTATTTTAAAAACAAATTCAAAATGTAAAAAAATTCGAAATAAAATTTTGTGATACATTTTTCAATCCTATATGTTCATAAAGTCGTTTCGTGTAAAACGACATTTTTGTGGCTTATATGAAAAAGACAAAAAAAAAATGTCAAGTAAAAAGGCTATTTTAGCACCAAATTATTATTTTTCACACAATGCACAAAAATGTCTGTTTTTGTGGTACGACTTTGTGGACACATATGATGTCAAGATCTATATGCAAACATTTTTTGCAATTTTTTACATTTCAAAAAGCGTCATAAAGATAATTAAATAAATTGTGTATATGCACCCGAGAGCCAAAACGGCTCTGCCTATTATTTACAACTCCAGATCGACCAATGTAAAGCTAAAACTCTTAAATGAATTCTCGCCTTAGTTTTCTTGTATATTCCATTCAGTCAATTTCTAAACATAGTTTCTCGTAGCCGGTCGTCTGGGAACAAATGGGGAAGAAAAAAAATCCACTCTTTGTACTAACACATGAGCAGATATACAAGACACCTCGTCAGGACCGGAACAACCATATCCTGGCAGGGTATGAAGACGCAGCTCTTCCAGGGTCAAATCCCATCTCGAGCAATCGGGACTGACGAACGCCTCTCTGCACCGAGATGTCTCAAAGTCATCACTAACGACCCGCACAGTGGCCCCTCGCCACATTGTGTACGGGCTATCAATCTGGGCGTTAACTACAGCAACCTACGTACTCTTGCTCCTATCCCATCATATCTCGTGTCCCGGCCTGTAGCGCCACTCCGCCATACCTATGATAATGGTGCCCCCCTATGTAAGGGGTATGCCTCTCATGCGGGAGAGATCGAGTTGATCATTCACACATCTACACCCTCGTACACATTGCTCTTCTCGTCGACTGAGGAGAGCAACTCAGCCGGCTGCACCGCCAACTGGCACACTCACTTTACTTGAGAAACCGTTCGCCCATACGCGATCACAGAAAAATTCACAAGCCGGCACACCAGGCAGGCGTTTTGTGCGAAACTTAGAGCATCTCCACTAGCGTGTCCAAAACAGCGTCCGGCAACGTTACCGGATAGGCGCTGTTGGGCGCACCGGCAACGGTTGCCGCCTATGGGGAGCGGCGCGCCCCACCGGTCGCTCCCAATAGGTTTTGAGAAAAAAAATTGAGACTCGAATTCATTTAAACTTAACGCATTTCATTGAAATTCGATAATTTTTACAAAATGCGACGAAATTTAAACTAAACCTAGTCTATTCGCCGGTCCAGTAGCCGTAGTAGCGGTCCCGGTCGTCGTTGTTTCACTCACGGGCCTCCTGCTGCGGCGGCGCTTCGGCTGGCTCCTCCTCCTCCTTCACCTCCTCCTTCACCGGGGACGGTGCTGGCGCGGCGGCAATCTCGACGTCGGCGTCGAGGTCGATGATGTTGTTCTCGACGCACGACCAGTGCTCGGCGTACTCCCGCGGCGCCGGCTGGACCGTGTCGAACGAGAGCTTCTCCGCGAGGGCGAGGTCCCTCTGGAACTGCGCCTGGCCTCCTCCTCCGTCAGCGTGCACGGCGCCGGCGCCACCACGGGCACGGCGCGCTTCTTGCCGCGGGACGAGGACGTTCCCGGCTCGAGCATGACCTTGGCGCGCGAGCTGGACGTTCCCGGCTCGAGCTTGACCCGGGGCGCGTTCGTCGGCGGCGGCGGTCCAAAGTCACGGATGGTGACGCCGCTGTTCCTGGGCGGTGGCGCCGACCGTCTAGGCTCGGTCTTGATCCTCCTGCTGCTGTCCGTGATCGGCGGCGGCTCCACCTTCACGAAGCGCGGGGTCGTCGGTGTCATTGACCGCGCGCTGGAGGAGGACGAGGAGCTCGCCGACATCTACCAGATCTCGGCGGCGCGGTCGATGGGGACGGCGTAGCCGTACTCCCCCATGACGATGCGGAAGTCGCGGCCCTCCAACCAGTGCCGCCTCCACACGGCGTTGTGCTGGTAGGGCCGCTCTGTCCCCTCGTGGTCATCCAGCGCTGCCTCGTGCTGCGCCTCTAGCATCGCGAGCCAGTTAGGGCTGTCGACGGCGTACTCCGGATCCGCCCGCTGCTCCGGCGTCAGCTGACGGCGGCGCATGCGGACGAGGTCGCGGAAGCGCTCCCCGTCGGCAGCGGCGGCACGACGTACCCCAGCGCCGACATCTGCTAGCCGCCGCTGCTGGGGAGGCGCAACCCCGGCGGTACGGGGATGTGGTGGCGGTGGAAGAACGCCGCCTCGTCCTTCCGCAGGCACGTCTTGGGGCCGCCGCCGCCGCTGTCGGACGCTTGGTGGTTGTGCGCCATGGTCGCCGGTGGGAGAGGAAAGAAGCAGCGAGCGGTGGGGATGAAGAACAGCGGGGTGCGGCGGGGAGGTGGGCTGCACGGTCTATATAGGGAGGGAGAGCGTGGGAACACGCCCCATTTACTCCGGCAGCGCGGTTCCCGAGGCGACGCGAGGTAACTCCGGCGACGCGCGTCAGGGAAGACAAGGCGCTACGCGTCACGCATGTCAGGGAAACCGCTCAAGTCGCAGTAAATAGCGCTGACCGGTTGTTGTGCGGCTGACGAGACGGTCCCGCGCGTCAGGATCTGACGTGGGTCGCGTTGCCGTGGTTGCCGACGCGCCCGATTGCGTCCCAAGAATCTGGGCGCGTAGCGGGGTTACCGCACGTTCTTTCGGGACGTGCCGACAACTTTTTCGTACTGGGCGCGCCGCTGGGGAGAATTTGGTGCCGGCGCGCTCAAAATGTCGATTGGGAACGGAGTTGAACGCGCCGGTGAACATGTTCTTAGCTGCATCGCGATGGGCTTCACTTTACTAACCTTCACCATCGGTGGCTCCATAGCTGTCCCGACTTCCCCTAGCCTCGCCATTCAACTAGACAGTGGGCTCGCTCCGGCGAAATCATTCGCTTCGGGAGCCTCGACATCAACACCGATCAGGAGAGCGCGAGTTGCATCTCCGCAACATCGCGCCCTCCTGATAACAATTTCAGTCAGACGACACAGTAATTAACAGGTTCAGCACTTTAGGCACGGATAGCTAATCAAGTCATCACCAGATACGACAAACGATGGACAGGTAGCGCTAGTGTCACGCGGCACGCACGCACGCACTAATTGGGCTCCAATGAGTGGTGTATACCTGTCCTGGACAAGGTTTTAAATAGCCGGCTATAGCCCAGCTATAGCCCGGCTATAGCCTTTTGAGAGGCTTCGCGCTACGGCTATGGCCTTCATAGGCTATAGCCGCTAATAGCCGGCTAAATTGATTTAGCCCCGATTTAGCCCCATAGCCGCTAAATTTTCGGCTTAGACGCCCAAAAAGTTTGGACCAAAATTGTCCGCTCAATCATATTTGGAGCAAAACTCAAACTCTATATTGTTTTTGACATGTAATATGGCATAGAACTCTATCTTGAACTATGTTTAGAACTCTAGTTATTCGTATCTCTTATGTGAATATGTTATGTATCAGTAAATTAGTGATATATATACGAATACACGCTCTTAAAAGTTATTTTCTATCATTATATGTCAAAACGGCTATAAGGTCATAGCCGCGCTATAGCCCGGCTATAGCCTTTCATAGCTTTCAAAATCACCGGGGCTAAATGCAATAGCCGGCTATTTAAAACCTTGGTCCTGGATCCACCGATCGACTGACATCACCAAGCACAAAACGTCGCACTAGTAGCTATAGCATAGCTAGTTACCACTCACTCGCACCTCCGCTTGCTAGCTTAGCTCTATATATAACCCAGGTGGTTAGACCGGAGGTAGCTCCATTAGCATCCCAAGCCAGCTAGCAAAGATAACAAATAAGCTTCCTTTTCTCTTCTTCATCGTCGTGGTGAAGGTAATTGATCAACCGGAGTCCGAGACGAAGCACGTCTATCGATCCATCATCACGTCGACCAGCCAGCACTCAGCCATGTGCAACCACAGCAACGGCGCGATGGCGGCGACCACACGGAAGGGTCCGTGGACGGAGCATGAGGACGCCCAACTGGTATGGTTCGTGCGCTTGCTCGGCGAACGCCGTTGGGATTTCTTAGCTCAGGTCTCAGGTTTGCGCGGTGGCGGGTGATCGAACGAACCTGAGCTCGGGGAACGCCATTAACCATATCTCTCTCCTCCTCCTCCGGCGTCTCTTCTCGGCTGTGCTTGATGTGCAGGTCTCCGTCGCACGGCAAGAGCTGCCGCCTCCGGTGGGTGAACTACCTGCACCCGGGCCTCAAGCGCGGCCGCATCACCGCAGACGAGGAGCGCCTCATCCTCAGCCTCCACGCCCAGTGGGGATCACGGTGGTCGCGCATCGCCAGGAAGCTGCCGGGGCGCACCGACAACGAGATCAAGAACTACTGGAGGACACACATGAGGAAGAAGGCCCAGGAGGAGAAGACAAAGAAGAAGGCCATGGCAGCCGCCTCGCCCTCCTCGTCATCCTCCTCGACGTCCACCTCCCCGACGGAGTCGTCGTCTTCGGCGTCAGCCACGACCACCAGCGAGGCGCCCGGAGAAACTACTACCATGCATGTCGAGGCCGAGGAGGAGGCCACCACGTCAGCGAGCGAAGACAAGAAGGAGGTTCCGTATTTTTGCGCCGTGGAGATGGACCAGCTGTGGAACGAGATCGCGGCGGCGGAGATCTACCCAGATATGATGACGAGCTGGGGAGGTGGCCACGTTGTCGCCGCCGTGGAGCCCTCGTCGCCGGTGTGGGGGTTTTGCGAGGATTACTCGCTGTGGAGGATCGACGACGAGGAGTACTACAACACGATCAATCAACACGCTCTGAATTTATAGTGCTTGATTTTACGCAACTAGTTCTTGCACTTATGATGTGTCTGAATTCATGCATGTAAATATACCTAGAAATTGAGTCTGAGAATATATTAGTGAATAGTGACATGATCAGCTTGCTTGTAGACATGTCAGACTAGAGTCACCAGATACAATAGTACTATGTACTCCGTTCGGAAAAGGATGTCACAAAAATAAACTATAGAATATAGATAGACTATTTTTGTGACATCCTTTTCCGAACGGAGGGAGTACTATATATTGCTTGCTTTCTGAAGAACTTCTTTTACAAAATGAGTATGTCAAATTCGATGGTCTTCTTATACAACGACAAGGTTAATTCCTTGGGCTTGCATACCAACATATGTAGAAAAAATCACAGTGCAACTTGATATATATTCACCCGCAAAAAAAGACTTCACATATATTCCCTCCGTCCTCAAATAAGTGGACGTTTAGCATTCAAATTTTTCCACAAAAGAGTGTACTTCTACCTTCCCAATGCACTTAAAAGTAGATAATAATGCTTCTCTCTCATCGCACGAGAACCAAGCCCAATAACATTGAACATTTTTTCTACATGCACTTAGCTCATTGGAGGTTGGTGCATTAAAGAGGAGAGAGATGATGGCTTGCATTTTCCCAATGCATTTTCTACTCCTCTCCATAATTTGTCTTAAAATTTCTAGATGTCCACTTATTTGAGGACGGAGGGAGTACATATAGCACAAATTAAAAGGTCATAATATATTACAGCTGTGTATATGCAAGTAGAGATCGACGGATCATATGCACCAGAAAATATATATTCGGAGGTACCAAAACACGCCATTGCATGGGATTCCGTTAGAGAAAAAATTGCATGAGAATCTAATGATAGAACCCTAGCCTCAAGTCAAGCAACCAACTTGCTACATGAGAAGATGCTCGGATCAGGAGGCCAGCTAGGAAGGGATCGAGCTAGAAGGGATCCCATCAAGCCACCACCATGTCTGCCGTTTGTGCAGGTCTCTTTCCAACTTTTTCATCACATCTGACTTTCCTCCCTCCAATACCCTGTTCAAATCCCATCTGATACAGTAATTAATCTTTTTCACCTCAAAAGAGGGTTTGATCAATGGGGGTCTACACCGGGGCACCCTGGACGTCTGCATTTTGAGAGGTGTACAGTCCAGCGCAATTCCATTGCTAGGCATAGCATATTTCCATAGGCCATGCAAGTTGGAACAAAAGGTTGAGGATAAAAAGGTCAAGTAGCTTGGTGATAATGGGTGGGCTGAATAAAAAATACGGCGGAAAGGTGGTGATAAGGAGTAGCCTCAACTTTCTTTCTTCCTTTGGAATTGCTTTTGGCCTGATCCTCATTAACCTGGCATTATCTCTGTGGTTTGTTTACACCCTTGCTATTCACCAACTAAACTTTGGTGTGAAGTCTCAGCTAGTGTGTTAGTTACCCCACACGTAGACAATCTCACCTCCGTTAAATTAGTTCCCCATTGTCCAACGGTGCCCCTGATGAATTCTCTTTATTTTTCTCCTTTTTTTAGAGGAATATCCAATCAACTCTATCTTTTTTCACATAGACGACACGTCTCGTCTGTAGATAATATATATGTGTCGAACTTGGATATTTTTATCTCTCAATTGCTGGTGGAAATGGAAGGGATAGTCATATGAATCTTTTACTGGTATCCTATTTGGTTTAACTTTTTTTGTGGGAATTAAGCTTAATTTAGATTGAGATAGATTAAACATTAGTGTTCGTGTATTGGAAGGAAGCACAACCGTACCCCTATTCTCGTATTCTTCATCCGTATTTACATTTTGCATGCATGACTTCTTGGCAAACATTAAAGGGCTAATAATCAATGTCCCCGGTACTCTTATGTGTGAAATGGTTTTTTCACTAATTTTTTACCACACATAGTCGAAATGCAATCCCAATTATTCTGCTTAGTTTACAGATGTATACACGTATGTGGTCTTTTTTCTGTGTTTCGAATGGTTTACTTTTTCGTTGTTCTATTTTATTTTTATATTCTTTATCTTTTCCTTTATATTTTATTTTTATTTTCCTGGTTCTTCTTTTTCTCTCCTCCGTTTTTCATCTTCTTTTTGTTCGTGTTTTGTTCTTTGTTTCTTTTCTATTAAATTTGTGTTTTTAAAATCATATGTATTTTCATTTATTTAATACGTTCTTTTTTAAACATTGTGAATAGCTTTTTGTAAATTGTGTGAATTTATTTTTCTTTCAGATGAATATTCCTTTGAACTTGTAGTACATTACTTTGAACTACAAAAACATTTCTTTTCTTATATGAACATTTTTTAATATCTTAAACATTTATTTTTAAACTATACGAACAATTTTCCTCAACTTTATAAAATATTAGTTGTTTTTTGAAAAGATAATAGGGTGTGATAAATGGCCCACGCAACAAAAAATGTCCATGCGTTCTCTCTCCGTTACATCTGAAATAGTCATATAGGATCTCCTCTCGTAGAGTTATCCAACTCAGTGGACTTGGCGGTGCGACCTCCTCCCTAGTGGCGAAGCCATGAGTATAAATCTGTGATGCCACATACATGTTTTCATAATATTTTTTGTATATTTTTGCACGATTTTTGCCCTATATATGAAAGTTTTTCTCAAAATGTTGTGTAGTCAAGTGATTACATAGCCAAAGCGTGGCTCCGCCACTTCTCCGCCCGCTGCCTAATGGAGCATTTCCTTTTTATTTGTTTGTAAAAAAATAAAGACCCAGAAAAATATCCAAGTTTCTATTCAAAATAAAATCAATGTGATAATTTAAAAAATGAACCTATGAATACTTTATGGACCCTTATGAACAGGTTTTGAAATCCGGTGAACATTTTTTGAACCATTGGACATATGTTTGTATCATGAATCTTCTATTTACCCCATGAATTTTTCGAATCCCATGAAAAAAAATCAGACCATGACCTTTTTCAATCCGGTGTAAGTATTTTTTTTAACCCCGCGAACTTTTTTTGTAATTGAGATGAACATTTTTTCGAACCACTTGAACATTTTTGTAAACCTAGTGAACATATTTGTGGACCACCAACAATTTTTTAAACCCATGAAAAAAATTGACACGCATGAAATATTTTTATCATGTATATGTAAATTGTTTTAAAAATCTAAACCTTTCAGAAATTTATAAAAATAAAAACAAAAAGGATAAAGAAAACTGAAAACTAAAAAACAATAGAAGGAAAAACAGAAAAGAAAAAAGTAGAAACCGTTTTAAATGGCCCGGGCCATAGACAGTAGCCTCAAGAGAGGCACATCACGGAGCGTAGGGCAGTGTATAGGGTTTTTGCCGCGTTTATGAAACTGGGATGCTTTTATGCATGGTATGGATCGCATACACTATATATCGCCCTTTGCGAGCGCTAGCTCGGACTCAGCCGCAGCGTTCCGCCTCATGGGCCGGCACATCTACACGCAGGTTTGTTTCTTTTTTCTTCTTCGTTTTTGTACTGTTTGTTTCTTTCTTGTGTTTCTTTTTTATGTTTTTATTTTATTTTATTTTTTAACATTTATTATTAGTTAAAAAATCAGAAAATTGTTCAATTTTTGAACATTTTAGAATTTAAATATTTTTATATGAACACTTTTGGAAAATGGTTTCAAATTTGAAAAATGTTTATTTTTTTAAAAAGTTCCAATTTTCAAAAAAAATGTTTTTTTCAAAATGTTCAGATTTAAAAATATTCATTTTTCAATTTCCTTAATATATGAAAACTATTCATTTATAAAAATGGTTTCGGTTTTTAAAATGGTTTTGGATTTAAAAATATTCATTGAAAAAATGGTTTCGATTTTCTGAAAAGGTTTTGATTTTTTCTAAATGGTTATGATTTTAAAAAATGGTTCTGATTTTTTGAAAATGTTCCTTTCTGAAAATTGTTCAGTTTGCAAATGTTTCATTTTTTTAAAATAGTTCTGATTTTAAGAAATAATTCTGATTTTTAAATTCTGATTTTTGGAAATGGTTCATTTTTTTAAAATGGTCAGTCTTAAAACAATTCATATTTTAAATATTCATTTCTAAAATCGTTCAGATGTTAAAAAAATAGAATTTTAAAAAATCAAGCATTATCCAGGAAACCGAAAAAACAATTATACCTCTACATGGGCCGGAGAAAAGCCGGCTAAAAAGTGAATGCTGGCGTTCACCACACTGGCGAGCCGATGCGACCGCTCGCTTACAGCGAGGCATAGGGGCTCCCGTATCGATGGGTGTAACTCTACGGCCCATCAAGTTCGTGGACTGTCTCTCGCACATGCTGCATCCAGAAACCCAAATGGATCAGTCGCACCCATTCATCATGAATAAAAAAAAAATTTAGCGTAATTCATCATGAATAACTGAACGGGATTCCACTGGAAGACCGGCCCATTAAGTCATTT